>JACEFZ010011953.1:192500-797966 GCA_014155875.1 Cepaea nemoralis | reverse complement strand
CGTCTGCTTCTATTCAGTTCCAAAGCCAACCTGATGCAGTTTAAATGTGTCATGCCAACACCTTTTGGCTGTTTCTTCTTCTTTTTCTCTATCCCTAATGGGGCATCGGCCCACAATCAAGTCACTCATAACTCCCCTGTCTTTAGCTATCCCATCAGCTCAGTCCTTGACCTTCCCATATTGTTCATTTCTGTGTCTGCTTCTCTTCTCTGTGAGCTTTTAGGTCTTCCTCTATTTTGTCCTGTGGGTTCCTGACAAAGGCATTTCTAATTATACTATTCTTGTTTTTTCCCCCAAATGTATGGCCTATCCAGTGCTAGCGTCTTTTCCTCACCACTTTGTTGACTGGCATTTGTCTAGTTCTCTAAATGAGCTCCACATGGGTGATGTTGTCATACCATTGTATTCCCACCATTCTACGCAGGCACCAATTAGTGAATGTTTGTAGCTCATTAGTAATTCTTTTCGTTGTTTTCCATGTTTCAGATCCATACGGTAGTATTGATTTAACATTCATTCATTCAGTAGCATGTCCTCTGCAGAACCTCGCTCCCATAACAACCTTCCGGAAAACTTAAATTTAACATTAGAATGTAATATTCCAAGTTTTGCGCTAAGTTTAATTTCTTTTGACGTCCAGACATTTCATAGTACTATAAAAGCTCCTCAAGCCTTCTGTATTCTTATTCTGATATCTTTATCTCTTCCACCCCATTGTCTACTTTGTTACCTAAATAGGTGCATGACTCTGTCTCTTGAAGTGAGGTTTTCCCAAGGGAGATCAGGTTATCATTCTCTTTGTTCCTTGAATTTGTAACCCTAGTTGTGACCTCCTTCTAGTGTTGTTAGTTTATCCTGCTCTGATTTTGTGTGTGAGACAGGAAAACAAATTCGGCAGCAGAGTCCAGATCATTGAGCTGCTTTGTCAGCAGAGTCCATTGGATTTCATTTCTGGCAGTGCTTGTTGTTTTCTTCATAATCCATTCTATAATCAGTAAGAATAGTAAAGGTGACAAGAGGTGTCGCTGCTTCATTTCTGTTCTTATCTCAAATGCCTCCGGTAGTGCTGCTCATGGAGGACCCTGCCCTTCATGTCACAATATGTTGCCTTTACCAAGTTAATTATTTTCTGTGGTATTCCATAATGTCTCATCAATTTCCAAAGAAATTCTTTAACAATGCTTTCAAAGGCCTTTTCATTGTCAACAAATCCAATAAAAAGTAATGTGTTCAGTTTGATGATTTGTTCTGTTTTTATTGGCAATGTAACTATCTGATCAGTGCAGGATCTGTTCGATCTGAAGTCAGTCTATTCATCCCTTAGTTGTATGTCACTAGCATCTTGTAATATCTCCAGAATGATCCTGTTTAATATCTTTGCAGGAACTGACAGTAACATTATTCCTCTATAATTTTCACACTCCTGTAGGTGCCCTTTCTTTAGCAGCTTCATCAGATATCCTTCTCTTCAGTCTGCTGGTATTTCTTCAGTTTCCCAGTGTTTGCTAAATAATCAGTGCAGTAATTCAGTTGAGGCATTTATGTTAGTTTTAATGGCCTCTGCTGGGCTGCCATTTTGACCAGCAACTTTCTCATCCTTCAGCAGTTTGATGGTTTTGCTAATCTCGTCCTTGGATGGTTTCTTAGAGTTGATATCCAGTTCCTCTTCTGCAGGCGGGTTATATGGAGGGTCTTCTGGGACTAGTTTATTTAGAAGCTTCTCAAAGTATTCAGCCTATTTGTGTAGTTGATCCTTAATGTTAGTGAGAACTTTCCCATGTCTGTTTTTGATCTGTCAACTTCGTTGATTATACTTTCCTGCTATCCTCGTTATGGTGCTGTAAAGGTCTTTGATGTTTCATTTTGATGCTGCTACTTACGCCTCTCTTGATAGGTTGGCTACATATTGTCTTTTATTTTCTGTTAATTGCATCTTAACTTCTTTATTAGTTTCTGCATATTGTTCCTGGGTGTAGCTTTTGAAGCTCTAGGTTTGATATTGTTAAAATCCACTTTCTTGCTTCTCCTTTCTTTTATCTGTTTAAGGGTTTCCAGCATTATCCACGCTTTGTTTCTTTCTCGTTTGCAAAGAATTTCTAAATATGATTCGCTCCAAATGTCTTTAGCCTGCACCAGCAGACTTCCGTACTCACGTCATCTACTGCCTGTTGTAGAGCTGGGTATTTATTTAAGACTGTGACCATGAACTGTTCGTTAATTTTCTGATTTCAGAGGTATCCTACATTGTATTGATTTCTGTGTTTATTGGATGTTATGTAACACTTGAGCTTCAGTTACATTTTGCCCACAAGAAGATAGATAGTTGTTCATGTATTCATTTAAATAATATAGTGATTCTGATGTTGCAGCTGGAGCAAGGAAGAAGCAGTTCAATACCTGACAGAGAACACCCTGGCTGCAGCATCTTCAAACAGTAAAGAAGTGGATCGATACATCACACTTCCAGGGCAGGTAAGGCATCATCATCATCAGAACTGATGACTGAAACAAACTGACACACATCCTGAAACAAACTGACACACATCCTGAAGCAGGAAGCTGCTACTGATCTGAGATGTGATAGGACAATGGCATTTTGTAGGTGGAAGTGCATAGAGGAATAGGTGGTCAGTCTTTCCCTCCTGTAGCGAGCGGGGAGCCCTGGCATCGAACCCTCATTCAATCACACTACTGTCATTGTCAGCGCACCTTCCTAACCATTCCTCCAACCATTCCTGCCATGTGTGTGATGCTCTTAACAAAAGCAATTACAACCTACTGTGAATCGGTACAACTATCTCAGAACAGACATAACATCTGATTGGAGATTAGAACAAGAATCTCCATGGCAAATGTAGCCTTTTGCAAAATAGAAAAATATACTGACCAATAAAAAGATATAAATTGTAACGAACAAAGAGAATGTTGACGTGTTACACAGAACCTGTACTTTTGTACCTGCAGGGGGTGCAGAGCCAGCCAGTTAATCAGCTCGTTCATTTCCCTCAACTCCCGCATATCCCGGGACGAAGATGAAGGCAGCGACTCAGTCCATCATACACGTTGGTATAATGCTGTGATTCCAGCCATATGAAAGTGTAAGTGTGGAAATTGAGCAGAGAAGCTAAAAAACAACTAATGACTGTGGAAATGTGGTTTCTGAGGAACATGCAAAGAATACTATGGACAGACGTTCTCTCCCCCCCCCCCCCCCCCCCCCAAAAAATTTTTTTTTTTTTTAAAAAATAAAAACCAAACAATGACCAGATCGCGGCGCGACTGCACTAGCCAGGCGGCCTTTATTCCCCAGGCTCAAAGACCACTCTGCCATGCACTGCAAGGTACTATATTGGCAGTAAATGACAGATGACAGTTATGAAAAATCAACACCTGTGAGATTAGATGCTTGAGATGAGCTACCAACTTAACTAGCCAAGACCGAGTAAGAAATTATATTATTAGACAGACAGTGGGATCAACACCTTGTGCTCCATATTGAAAGGCAGAATGAAGCAAAAGCCATTAACAAAATGGTCTGGACCCGTCAGCGAAAATTAAATCTGTATTCTGAGAACCATTTTTCATCACCCATTTTACAATGGGTGAATAGGTAAAGTCAAGTACAGGGCCCTTTTCACGTGCATAATGGGTGGGCATATGGTGCTGTGGTAGCCCCAGTTTTATATAGACCAATGGACAAATCAAGGGGTGATGTTAATACTCATGTCAAGCCAGCGCATGGTCAAATGGGTAAAAATATGTGATCTTAAACATCCGGAGTGCTGATGCCAAGGTTAGGGATTTAATCCCCTACACCGGACAGCTGGATAAAATGTTGACCTGCTGTCCTTGACTTGGGGACGTAAATTACAAGTACCTCTGAAGTCTGAGTGGGTTCGCCTGATAGCGAGGGACACTGTTAATAGGGAAAGCTAATCCACACACAAAATTCAGTCCATCACTACTATAAATAGTGTGTATGGACTACACTTGAGTTCAAAAGCGAGCGAGTGAGCGCCCAACCAAAAAAAAATCAAGCCAGCTGCCCTTGCCTCCCCAGACTTCCTCTGGTACCCGTTGTAGGCTGGGTCAATCTGTAGCCAGGTCAATGTTAAACAATCTGCCTTGATATCACTCTGAAGCCATGACAGCTGGGCTGACAGGTGAAGATGCCAGCCACTACACTATCATGTCCCCCCACAAGTTGACAGGCACTTTAAAGGTACTTATGTTGAATGCACCTACCCTCTGAGACTGTACCAGCTGTGTGACGTCCGGCGTCCATACATCAGCATTTGACAGCAGCTCCACCTGGTAGGACCCGGTTATCTGTTGATATGTCTGGGGCTGAAGACACAGAATGACTACTGGCCTCAGAGTTGGTGAAGCTGACCAACACTCTGCTACACCTCCAAATGGTGCTTCTGGAAACTCATGCAGTTGACCATCAGAGTAGGGATAAAACTGGAAAGGCAACCTCAGTTCCAAATTGTGACTTGCCAGGGTCAAACAATATGGCTGAAAAACATAGATGATAGATGCTGGTATCTGAGAAATCAGGAAACAAATTCTGGGAGGAGGTCGGAAGTAAGGCTGAAAAGTGTAACGACAGCTCTGCAATAAGCAGGCACAACACAACTACAACCAAAACAAACAAAAAATAATCAAATAAACAAATTAACAAAGAAGAAAAAGGAGGAGGAGATGTGAATGGATGAATGAAAAGATGACAAGCAGATGGATGGATGGATGGATGGATGGATAGAGGGAACAATAAACAGGAGGATGGATTGACAGATGGATGAATAGTTAGATAGAGAGAACAATAAACAGGAGGATGGATTGACAGATGGATGGATGGATAGATAGAGGAAACAATAAGCAGGTGCATGGAATGACAGATGGATGGATGGATAGGCAAATGAATGAATGGATGGGTGACTGACGAAAAAACAAATAAGCACATGGATAATTGGATAGATCAATGAAAATATAGATATATGGATAGGTGAATGGGTGTATAGCGGAAGGCAGGACAAAAAGGTGGATGAATGACTGGATAGATGGAAGGCCGAATAGACTGATGGATGGATGGATGGATGGACAACTGGTGCATAGATGACTGCATGGATGGATGGACAACTGGTGCATGGATGACTGCATGGATGACTGAATGGATGGATGGACATCTGGTGCATGGATGACTGGATTGATGGATGAATGAATGGACTTATGGATGGATGGACTGACGGATGGATGGACAACTGGTGCATAGATGACTGAATTGATGGATGGATGAATGGACTGATGGATGGATGGACTGGATGGATGGACAACTGGTGCATGGATGAACTGATTGATGGATGGATTACTGGATTGATGGAAAACTGGTGCACGGATGACAGGGTGATGAATGGATTGATACTTGGATGGATGGATCAATGAATGAACTGATGGATGGAATTATGCCCCAGCAATCATCACCTTACAGCCTTGTTTAGTCTGTCCTCTTCTACCCTGGAATGTAGAGGTATCTTACAGTCTTGTTTAGTCTTTCCTCTTCTACCCTGGGATGTAGATGTACCTTACAGTCTTGTTTAGTTTTTCCTCTTCTACCCTGGAATGTAGAGATACCTTACAGTCTTGTTTAGTCTTTCCTTTTCTAACCTGGAATGTAGATGTACCTTACAGCCTTGTTTGATCTTTCCTGTTTTACCTTTGGTAGTAGATACTTGTTTTCATTTGGCATTAAAACACATAAGTGCTATGGTCTTCCAAACCAAAGCTCTGTGAAATGCCTCACAGAGGACTGAAAATTACTCAACAACCGTCATCTTCTGCCTATAGTACTTTGCAATGTAGGACAGGGGGGTCTTGAGCTTGAGGAATTAAGGCCACATGGCTAGTAGCAGTCGCCGCAAACTGTGCTGGTTAAGATTTTCGTTTTTGCCCCTGACAGAAAAAAATCCACGCCTTAACGAGGATTCGAACCCGGGTCTCCTGAAGGAGAACCCGGCATTCTTAGCCACTCCCCCACTCAACAACAAAGGTAGGTAAAGAAATATAATAAAACACGCAAAACTACCTTTTTCAATGAAGAACTCTTCAGTTCAAACAAAATTCTTTGGCGCTGTTTTGGAGGAAGCTCAGTGAGAACGTCCGACTTCTCCCGTCGAATCATGATGGTCTGGAGCTTCTGCTGTAGTTCTGTCAGGTTGCTGGCACCACTGGTGGGAACACAGAGGCAATTACTGACCACATTAAACATGGGACAGTTTGACTGTCAATCATTTAGTCTTTAATAACATTTGTAGGCTGTGGCAGAACTCATGTGAAAGGGCAGGTACAACATGGAAATGGACCCTGCTTGGTTTTACAACCCTATCTAAGAAATCCAGGCAATCATCTACTGGTCCAGACAAGGGTGAATAGCATCCGATTTATTAATCCAGACAGGGGTGTATAGCACACAATTTACTAGCCCGGACAGGTATGCATAGCATCCGATTTACTAGCCCAGATAGGGGTTTAGTTTAGTTTAGATGTTGGATCAATATCACGGCACACAGGTTTAACCCATAAGTGCTCCGTTTTCCTCCTAACTCAAACCTGAGTCTGGGGAAACTCAGCTCAATGCACGAAACTCTGTTGCATCAGCGAGGATCCTGAAATACTTTTCAGATAGGGGTGCTTTTCAGATAGAAGTATTTCAGATAGGGGTGTATAGCATCAGATCTAATAGTCCAGACAGGGGTGTATAGCATCTGATTTACTAGCTCAGACAGGGGTTGCCATGAGTTTGGTGGTTAGAACAACAGATTGACAGTAATTCAGACAAATAGAACAACGACAGGATGAATTGTCATGGGTGGTCAGAGGAAGAAATACACCGGGAAGAAGTTAAACGTAATAACCAATGAAATCACGAGGCTCAGGCCACGTGATCAGAAAGATCGAGAAGAAGAAAACAAAGATAGGCGGTCGGAGAGCTGGAGACCTATGGGTACACATCGAAGAACTAGGCAGGGAGCCGAGAACTTAGTCTCCACTGTAGCAATGAAACGTCGAGAGATATCAACGACAAGAAAATGAATGTATGCTAGATATATGGAAGCAGGTACCCATGGCGGAGAAATGTATTACCACGACCAGGTGGTCAAACCAGTTAGTTCTACATCCAGAAGTCCAGCTGTGTAGTGTGCAGGAGCTGACGGCCTGTAAATGAAAGCGCCTGCGGCCACGTTAAACAGGACAAGCGTAAGTAGGGATTAGACAGTGGTGTGCATGCAATAGCATAGAAATAATTAGCCGGGATAGCAGGCCGTACTACGATGAGTGATTAAGTTACAATATGTAAACTGAACATTGATTGTGTAACAGAGGAGATAAAATCTACAAATCATTATCAAAAGCTGCCCGTCGAAGCAAAGATCAAATGAGAGACCATGAGAACATTAATGAAACACCCCAGTATTTAGCCAGCCTACATCTCATCTTGTTCCTCTTGTACCTTACAGTGTCGAAGTGAAGTATAAACTGCGGGAAACTGCCTACTTCTTGAAGGATTATTTTCTACATCAGTGCTATCCCTGCTTTCAAAGATCAACATTGATATAATCATGACAGTTTTGAGAAAAATCAAGTGTCACTGAATTATAACCATGTGTCATTGCCAGTATGAGAAAAAAAAAAACAAATAGACAAAAGTTCTATTATGCATTTACATAGCTTACAGATTAAATAAGCAACCAAATACATCGTAAATACATTTTGAATAATAAAAACTTCAGAAAATAGGTAAATATGTAGTCATATTTTACACACAGGAATATCCAAGAGCCATGTTGAAGGCCTGGATACACAGAGACATTGGTGGTCAGCCTTTTCTTCTGTTGGCCGATGATGCAGGAAGGCTTCCAGCCTCTGTTCAAAGCATTTACCTGACTAGCATGTCTTTTATTGTCTTGTAGTTCACATCTAGTAACAAGACATTTACTTGTGTTGTGTCACAGCTCACATAAAGTAACAAGACATTTACTTGTGTTGTGTCACAGCTCACATAAAGTAAATGAAATTAGACGCAGACATTCAAGACTTTTTTGGGTACATTATGAGGAGAAATAAGCTTGAAAACTTTGTGACAACTGGCAAACTTGATAAGAAAAGAGCAAGGGGAAGACAGAGATAAATACATGGATGGCTTGGCCATATGGCATAATTATGACAAGCACAGATCTCAAACTCTAGTCTTTGTGTAGAGATGACAAACCATAACTGGCCTACTTATCTATATGGCACATTGTTAATGCAAATCATAAACTCCTCCTGAAGGTGTAATAAACATTGAGCTTTTTGCCAGTCTTTGACAGCCTGCCTCTTTCCCAGCCATGCCTTCTCGGCCTCTCCATTCCACCATGGTGGCTGCAACCATCTTTCTTGTCTCCTAAGGGAGGAAGTTAGTTTTCTACTTCTGATCTTGTTTATGGCGTCTTGACCAGTGTTGTCATAAGGGAAGGCATTTGTTTTGTTTCCTTGACTCTTGGCCCTGTCTTTCTCGATCAGGATGATACGAGGGTAGTGGAGACAATGGTCGAGGGAGAACATACAGGGCACTGCTCCCAGAGAAGAACCCCCAAAGTGTCTAACATAGCTCTTAATCCCGTATATCCACGTCCGCTCACTAGTCAATTTTAGTTTGAGCCAGTAAGAAGGTGGATAATTTAAATAGGAACATCAATATTTTATTTGGCAAATACAATTCACGGTAAACAAAGACATCTATCCATCGAATTCATTGATTCTGACACTCAATCACACCGTCGCTGCCTGGAGGTACTCCCTGCCCCCCACCCCCGGCAGCATCCGCCGGAAGCAATATGCAGTAAATGTCATTATTTAAAATGATTGGGAAAATTTACAGTAGCTGTTTGAAGTGGATCACGTCAGCCAACTCCCTCTCTCTCCCTCCCCCCCCCCTCTCTCCCTTCTTTCTCTTCCCCCCTCTTCTTTCCCTTCCCCCCTCTCTTCCCATGCCTCTCTCTCCCTTCCCCTCCCTCCATCTTCCTCCTACTTCATGCCACTGAAATTATTGTAGAACAATTTTTTTTTCCACTACAGTTCTGAAGTTCATCATCATCATGGAGAAGAAAACTGCAAGTGACATGAGACCGAAGGATGCTGGTGAATGCACACGCTGGAACCAGTCAACGCTACAGATGAAGACAGACAGAAGAGTGCCTTGGGATCAAATTTTCAAACTGAGGTAATTAATTATCATCATCATCATCATCATTGCAGTGCACCATTATCAAAGTACCTACCTAGTGGCAGTGGCGCCAAGAGACTGCTTTGGGGCCTCTTGTGTTACACCCCTTTCTTTTCCTCTCAATAGAATCATCGTCTGAAGATGAGGAATCATCTTCGTGGCCGCGAACCTCAATTGCATCTTCAGCTGGGACTGCCGGTGCGACTGCCGGTGGGACTGCCGGTGGAACAGGTGCGACTGCCGGTGGAACAGGAGCGACCTGTACCTCTAACAAGAAATGAAAGGCTATTCTATTGGGATCTACTCGGTTCAATACCCAACGAATAACTGTGAGAGTGAAATAGCCTGCTGGCAAAACAACCGCTAAAATGTTTGCAACTGACTGTAAGATATCCATTAACACCACAACCTTATAAAATGTTCTACTCCTAACGGCCCTAAGCCACTAATTTACTGAAAATTACTGTAAAGTGTAATTTAAGCTGATGTTAATACCTGCAACCTACACAAACGGCCGTTTTACACTGAGATTTTAGACTGCGCATGCGCACGATCTAACCTTCATTGTTGGGAGTGACCATACAAAATTTTGTGAGTACTACAAATTGGAGGTGGTAGAAAATTTTAATATCTTGGGTCATTGGTGCTTTTGCCTTAATTCACCCCAAATTGTCCCGAATGCTGTGATGTCGGTTCCTAAATCAATCAATCAATCATCCCAAACAAACAAGCATCCCTTACAGAGCCTCATTTGCATAGTTCCAACAATCACTTCCGGTTTTTGGATGACGTCATCAAATCGGGGCAATATGGACTTTCTTTCTTTCCGCCCGTCAGGCGAAATTAATATTTTCTTTTAGTTTGTTTTAGCATAAGTCTGGCACCAGTTTATGTAGCGGACCCGGCCTGGAATCGAACCCATCCAACCTTCGGAGCCCGAGTCAGATGTTATTATAATAATTAATATCCTTGTTTGTGACAAGGTAGATCAATTGCTAAGTAAGTAGTAACTACTAAACTAGTAGTAGTGTACTAGTACTATTATTAGTATTACTAAGTGCTTTGAAGTTGTTAAATATGTACTATTGTATTCTAGCCCTTGTGTTGCCGGGGCCCATATGGGGGAGCAAATAATAGTAACACTGTTGCCTACCATGCACGTCGTAAGAGGCGACTAGGGAGGCTGTTTCCGTCGCCCTGCTACTGAGTGCGTGCGCGGCGCGACACTGAGCTGTGAATTTTGCGTGGAATGCTTTTGCATCTGTCCAATGCATCTGCATTGTTTTTAGCATGAACTGCGTGTTCGGATTACCATGGCGGCCGGCTGTTGCTGGATTGACTGGTTTGCCTTTTTGGTTCACGAGTATTTTTTTCAGGAGACTCCTGGGAGTCAGCGCTGTAGTTACGGAGTTCGGGCTTTGCTATCGGTGGGTCGCCCTGCGGAAAGAGACCTAGCCATGTGGGATAAAACCCGGGTCAATGAAGTCTTTCTGCTGACTGCCGTTTCCATCGACGATGAACTATTTTTTGTGGAGGACTTTTGTGTTGGCATTCTGGTGGCGGCATTATGCACAGTGTATCTGTGCGGGCTGTTGGCTTGCAGACACTCCTGTCTGTTCCATTGTTCACATAGGGTAGTGAGGAGCATTTTGTGTGATATTCACTGGCACAGGAATGGAGCAATATGGGAACGACCCGTTGCCGTGAAGTTGGAACCGTGACTAACTATTTTATTCTGTGATGGGAGGACAAGACATAACACAGGTGCAAACATGGTGTGCTGATGCCGATGCCCTTGTCAACCCTGCAAAGGCAACGGTTACATGGTTCTCACTAAACAACCATATTGTGAAAACAGACCTGCCGGCAGTAAGAATGGATGGGAGCATTCTGAGTAGAACCCAGTCAATGACATATCTTGGCGTGAGGCTTGATCGTAGCCTGTCCTTCAAAGATCATGTCGACTATGTCATAACGAAGGCTCGAAAAGGTTTGGCAGCAATGAGAGTCATGGCGACTGCCAATATCGAGCAAAGACTGCTATTACTTCTGTTCCAAGGACTTGTGCTTTCACGCATCGAGTATGCCCTGGCCATCCTCACTGTCAGCCCTACACAGATTGGAAGACTTGAAAAGGTACAAAACGAAGCCATGCGCATCATTTTGGGCTGCACGAGAGACACCAGCTGTGTAGCAATGAGATACCTCCTTGACTTCCCGACAATGGAACACAGGATCAAGATCTGGAGAGCTCGTGCATACTTAAAAATAAGTGCAGATGAGCAGCACCCTCTGCATGACGCTGTATTCAGAGAAAAGGGTGACAGGCTAAAGAGGGGCAAATCATGGATGGGTCGGGCGGAAGATGTCGTCGGACAGGTCTGCAGTCTTACCAGTATCAACCCCGGCAAGGAATGGGTGCCGGTGCCTCCAGCTTTTAAGTGTACCTTCTCCTGCATTATCACACTCGACAGACGGTGCAGAGAGCAGAACCCTGCCGCTGTCAATGCAGAGGTTAACGCGCTCATCTATGATCACTCAGATAGCCCCGAAGTGCTCATCTATACAGATGGATCTGTTGTAAAGCAGCAGAGAAGTGCGTGGGCATTTACAGCCCGTTCAGCGGGCCGAACCGTTCAAGAATCCAGTGGTGCCCACTCTATGACCACGAGCAGCATGACGATGGAGGTGATGGCAGTTACACAGGCTTTCATATGGCTGGAATCACAGCATTATACCAACGTGTGTGTACTAAGTGATTCAATGAGCATGATTCAGAAGGTCGAAGCTGGATCTGTACGTAGACAGTGGACTGAGTCGCTGCGGAAGTCTGTTGTCCGCAAAGTCACCTTCATCTTCGTCCCGGGACATGCGGGAGTCGAGGGAAATGAACGAGCTGATAAATTGGCTGGCTCTGCACCCCCTGTAGATGGCCAGCCCATGGATCGTGCCGATGTCATTAACGCCCTTAAAGATATGGCGAGAACAGAGGATTTTGACGCCAGTGATTCCACATCGCTTTCCAGGATGAAAGACCTGGGAGTAAGAATCGGCACAGCCAGACGCGAGAGGTACATCGGGAAAACAAAGCGCCTCGTCAACCAACACAGAACTGGCACTATTAGCCACCGGACGCTGATGCATATGCTGGGGGGAGGATCTGAGCACCTATGGACATGTCCGGAGTGCAACGAAGATACCCCAACTGATAACTAACTAACTAACTAACTAATAAAATAATGGTGTCGGATTATAGTACACACTGAGGGAAAGTGTAATATTACAAGTTCTATAAAATTATGTTGATGATAGTATTGAAATAAATCATGATGAATGTTATGATGGTAGTGCTAGCAATAAATAAAGTGATGGTGAAGTTATGACCATGTTGGTGATAAATAAGATAATTATACTACTGATAAATATAATACAACAAAGGAAGAGAAATGTATTTAAATTTTGCATACAAATAGAAAATTTAAAGCCAAAAACAATTTTGATTTTTGTGGTTTCTAACATTAAGATGATAGTGACAAAGATAATAGGATGAATAAGATGGTGACAAAGGGGATAAATAAGATATGATAAAGGGGATGGATAAGATGATGACAAAAGGGTGAATAAGATGATGATGAAAGGATGTATAAGATGGTGATAAAATAAGGATGGATGAGATTATGACAAAATAAGGATGATGAGATGATGATAAAATAAGGATGATGAGATGATGATAAAATAAGGATGGACGGGATAATGATAAAAGGATGAATAAGATTATACTGTTTTGAGAAGTTTCTCTTTTAGACAGGTTAGTGAAGCTAAACTGTAGGCAAACTAGTGGAAAAGGGGAAACAATTGTGTTACATCTGTTGTACGTTGATTTGACAAATTATAATTTGTAATCAGTAATTGGCGAAATATGTGCTTAAAAGGATCAGCCCCACCTGGTAGAAAAATTCATGGGCACGAGATGCCTCCGCAACTTTAGGAATCAAGCAATTGTAAAATCTTCTCAATGCTCAAAATTGGGACATGAAATGTTTACAGCATGAACACTGGTAGTAAATTAGAATCTAATGGTTGTGGAAATGTGGTTTCTGGAGAAATTGGTAAGATTACTATGGACAGGCACAAAAATTCAGTTAAGAAACATAACTAAATTTAGTGAAATAGAACATAGGCAGTTGATTTGATTTTTTTTTTTGGGGGGGGGGGGGGGGAAGGAGGGGCATGTTTTAAATAGACAACTTAGTGCCAACTGGCAGACAGATGTGATGGTAAAAGAGCAAGGGGAAGACAGGTAAATTCCTGGATGACTTGGCTACATGGTATAATAGAGACAATGCAGACCTGATCCAAGATACTTGTAATAGTGTGAAATTGTGAGCAGTGTCTGTTCATGCTTATCGGCATATTGATGATGATGTTGAAAGATGAAGACTCCAAGAATACCCCAAATATATCAAGGCAGACTTTTTGGCCTAAAAGAAAAAGCTTTGCAGATCACTGTGAACTAATAAGACAGTGACATTTGTACAAGAGACATTGTGGATATTATTTATCTCAATCAAATGGCTTGATATGAAAGATCTGGACGATGGTGCTAATGAAAATAGACAAATAGATAGATGATGATAGTGGTTGTAGCAACAATAAAGTGATGATAAACTGATTGAAAGGATATTTATGTTGACAAGCAAGTTAGGATTGTTGTGAAAATTATTATACAGAAAATAACAAATGGAGTTGAATTCTGATTTTTAAACACATTTTTTTATTTTGGCAGTAGGTGACAGATAATTAAAATAATAAAGATGTTGATAACGGGTGTAAAATTTCAGGACAACAGTTACTTTGGTGGCAGAATTTTTTTAAATCTGTTTCTTAGCTGTCATCCCCCCCCCCCCCTTTTTTATTGGGGGGGGGGGGGGGGGTATTTTTTGTTTGTTTTGGTTTTGGGTTCCTGAGAATAAGGGACTGGTTCCTTTGTTTGGTTTTCTTTCCTATCTCTTATATGATAGTAGCAGTCATTGGCACCTTGCTGTCTTGACAGAGGATAGTTTGGTACATTGTGCTTCAAAAAGGTATAACTACAACCCATGGCAGTGGTGAATGTGGCTAGGGCCAGTTCGCACTGTAAATGTTCATCCACAGTGGATGCTTGTGAAAACATTGGTCATTTCCACCATCATGCACCATCTTACGTCTCTCATGCTCGGTGTGTGCTTTAGCTGCAATCATTTTCTCCTTTGTCTTTATTCCATTTCTGATAGTTGCCCTCCCAATATGCATTATCAATGCCTGTATCATTCATGTCCAGCTTACACACATCTTTGTATCATAGTAGGGGCAGACCCTGAGATCTCCTACCCATCTGTAATTCACCAAAAAAGACGTCTTTTGATATTCTACCGTCATCCATCCTCCTGACATGTCCTATCTATCTAAGTCAACAAAAACTGAGCATGGAACACATCGTCACGCAATCTGATCTTTCCAATACTTTAGTATTTGTGATTTTGTTTTGCCACTTTATACCAAGTATTCTTCACAGACACCACATATGAAATCTGTTTAAACGTTTCTCTTGGTGTGAGTAAGTTTACCAGGTTTCATTGTAATAAAGAAGAGTACTAAGGACACAGGAGTAAGCTTCCTGTTCTCCCAGACTCTTTTTGTTAACATGATCATTGTTGTTGCTGCCTTACCAGTCCTGATTTTCCTGATAATTTGCTATTTACCTCTGATCCTAGATATGTAAAATGGTGTACTATCTCTAGTTCAGCGTCTTCAATAAAGATTGATGACACCCCATGTGCACCTTGTGACATAATGTCTTCTTTTTGTTAATTGTTACACCAAATTCAGAACAAGCATTGGAGAATGCAGACAGTAGTAGCTGTAATTCTTCCTCAGAGTGGGTCCTAATTGCAGCATCTGCAAAAAGCAACTCTCTGATCCGTATCCTCCTAATTTTGGTCTTGGCCTTCAATCTCTGAGCATTATAGAGGCCGCCATCTGAGCGTGAGTGAATGTATATACCGGCATCCTGATCACGAAAATGTGTGTGTATATATATGTATGTATATATATATATGTGTATGTATATATATATATATATATATATATATATATATATATATATATATATATATATATATATATATATATGTATATGTATATATGTGTGTGTGTGTATATATAATATATTATATATATATATATATATATATATATATATATATATATATATATATATATATATATATATATGTTCGCGTAAGTCAGGTCTTAGTCAGATATGACTGAGCTACTGTATGACAGTAGACGGTACTACCTGCTGTCTGTCATCGCCGAATGTTGGGCGGCGCTTACCAAACCCGACACCCCACATTGTGCCAACGGCTTCGGGCGGAAGAGCGCAATTGGGAGGGTACTAGCCTTATCCTGGTGCGAGGAAATGCAACCCAAAGACAAAATAAGTCATGGCAGGGCAGACCAGGCCCTAAGCCTTGGTTGGCAGCTGGTCTAGGATCGAAGCTCCGACAGGCGGACAGTTAGAGCATTGCTTTGCTGATCCGGCAGCTTCTGCAGCTTGTCTTGTTCCAGATTATAGGTGTCAACTTTCCTCTGGAGTGAACTAGGCAGGCAGAGAGAGGGATCATGCTGCATGGGCAACACATGGTTTCTTTATTTTAGCCCAGGCTTTGTGCTATGGAGAGGCAATAACTCCATCCCTGGTCTTAATCGGTCTCGGAATCAAAGCGAGAGGCAACTGTTACGGGTTATAAGTCCTTGTCAGTTGGCGTAGACATGGGGCGCCACGCGTTGCCTCTGACGGTGGGAGACACCTACAGGTGTCACTGATCAGCTACCGCCCGCCTCAAGCTGGGCAGCCCCCAGCCAATTGGGTGCTGATCCGCCACAGCCTGCCTGCTTCAATGGGTGCTTGGGGCTAGGACAAAATCTGAATCGCAGGCTGTAAAACCAATGCACCAGGTACTAATAAAAAGAATAGAAACCTCAAGCTACGGCTTGCAACCTGGAACGTGAGAACCATGTGTCCAGGATTTTCCACTGACTTGACAAATATTGACGATGTGAGAAAAACGGCTGTGATTGATGCTGAACTCGATCGTCTTAACATTGATATTGCTGGCCTGCAGGAGACTCGCCTCGCTGAGGAAGGGTCACTCAGGGAAAACAATTACACCTTTTTTTGGAAGGGAAGAGGGCAGGCAGAAAAAAGGCAACATGGTGTGGGCTTTGCAGTGAAGAATTCGCTACTGGGAATGATTGATATCCCAGCTGGAGGTAATGAAAGATTATTATCACTGCGCTTGGCAACCTCCTGTGGATTTGCCACCATTCTCACTGCATATGCACCGACACTCGCTTCCTCTGATGATGTGAAGGATACGTTCTATGAGCAGCTAGACTCTGCGATCAAGGCAGTTCCAAAATCCGACTACATTTATATGCTCGGTGATTTCAATGCTCGTGTGGGCAAGGACTCGAGTTCATGGCCAGTGTGCCTTGGAAAATACAACATTGGTCGCATGAATGATAATGGGCAAAGGCTGCTGGAGCATTGCACTAGAAATGACCTATGTATTACAAACTCCTTTTTTAAAACAAAAGAGATGCATAAGGTCACATGGAAACATCCAAGATCCGGCCATTGGCATCAGCTGGACTTCATTATCACACGGAGACAACATCTGAACCATACATCATTAACTCGAAGTTACCACAGTGCTGACTGTGATACAGATCATTCTTTGGTTGTTGCAAGGGTTAGACTGAGACCAAAGAGAATCTACACAGCTAAACACAAGTCTAGCCCCAGGATTAATATTACTAACACTCACGATCCTGGAAAGTGCTTTGAATTTCAACAGCAACTTGAAGACGCTTTCAATGATACATCAGAAAATTGTATAGTAAATGATAAATGGAGTAAACTTAAGGAAACTATTTATAAAACAGCGGTAGGGGTTTACGGCACTGTGGATCATAAGAGGCAGGACTGGTTTGCGGCAAACAGCCAGATACTGCAGCCCTTGATTGATAAAAAGAAGATAGCTCTCTTAAGAAACAAGGAAAGACCAACGCGTAACACTCTGAGTGAGCTGAAGCAAGCAAGGAAGGATGTACAAAAGGCTGCCAGGCAGTGTGCGAATGACTATTGGATCAAGTTATGTGAGTCCATTCAAATCGCAAGTGATAAGGGAAACATCAGAAGCATGTATGAAGGGATAAAGAAAGCCTGTGGTCCAATGATCAAAAGAAGTGCACCGCTGAAAACCTTGACTGGAGAAATCATCACTGATAAGAAACAGCAGATGGATAGATGGGTCGAGCACTATTTAGAGCTTTACTCAAGTGAGACCAAGCTAGCGGATGATGCCCTCAACGCCATAGAGGCCCTGCCAACTCTTGACCACCTGGACACACTTCCCACCATAACAGAAGTTAAGTGTGCTATAAATGAGCTTGCATCTGGCAAGGCTCCAGGTAAGGATGGGATTCCAATAGAGGTGATCAGGAGTGGGCAAGACACACTCGCTCTACAGATCCACCAGCTAATAGAGCTATGCTGGCGAGAAGGACAAGTCCCACAGGATTTCAAAGATTCAAACATCATAACGCTGTACAAGAACAAGGGAGATCGGAGCGACTGTAACAACTATAGGGGTATCTCACTTCTGTGTATTGTTGGGAAAGTATTTGCCAGAATTGTCCTGCACAGACTTCAAGTCCTGGGAGATCAAGTCTACCCCGAATCACAGTGTGGCTTCCGTCAGAACCGGTCTACCATTGATATGATATTCTCATTGCGACAGATGCAAGAAAAATGCCGGGAACAAAATCAGCCACTGTTTATTGCCTTCATCGACCTCACAAAGGCATTCGATTTGGTCAGTCGTGAGGGTCTGTTCAAAGCACTAAAGAAGATTGGCTGCCCACCAACTCTTCTGTCCATTGTGGAATCGTTCCACACAGGCATGAAGGGTATAATCAAGTTTGATGGCTCAACTTCAGAAGAGTTTGAAATCAAGAGTGGAGTTAAGCAAGGCTGTGTGCTAGCCCCCACCCTCTTTGGGATATACTTTTCACTTCTACTGAAATATGCCTTTCGTGATCAGGATGATGGTATATACATTCACTCACGCTCAGATGGTGGCCTCTATAATGCTCAGAGATTGAAGGCCAAGACCAAAATTAGCAGGGTACTAATCAGAGGGTTGCTTTTTGCGGATGATGCTGCGATTACGACCCACTCTGAGGAAGAATTACAACATCTACTATCTGCATTCTCCAATGCTTGTTCTGAATTTGGTTTAACAATTAACAAAAAGAAGACACAGATTATGTCACAAGGTGCACATGGTGTACCATCAATCTTTATTGACGACGCCGAACTGGAGATAGTAGACCATTTTACATATCTAGGATCAGAGGTAAATAGCAAATTATCCCTCGATCAGGAAATCAACATCAGGATTGGCAAGGCAGCAACAACAATGAACATGTTAGCAAAAAGAGTCTGGGAGAACAGGAAGCTTACTGCCAAAACAAAAGTCCTCGTCTACCAAGCCTGTGTCCTTAGTACTCTTCTTTATGGCAGTGAAACCTGGACAACTTACTCACGCCAAGAGAAACGTTTAAACAGCTTTCATATGCGGTGTCTGCGAAGAATACTTGGTATTAAGTGGCAAGACAAAATCACAAATACTGAAGTATTGGAAAGATCAGGTTGTGTGACGGTGTATTCCATGCTCAGTCTTCGTAGACTTAGATGGATAGGACACGTTAGGAGGATGGATGATGGTAGAATACCAAAGGACATCTTTTTTGGTGAATTACAGACGGGTAGGAGATCTCAGGGTCGGCCTCTACTACGATACAAAGATGTGTGTAAGCGGGACATGATTGATACAGGCATTGATAATGCACATTGGGAGCACGTCGCCGCTGAACGTGTTGCATGGAGGGCAACTATCAGAAACGGAATAAAGACAAAGGAGAAAATGATTGCAGATAAAGCACACACAGAGCGTGAGATACGTAAGATGGTGCAAAATGGTGGAAGTGACCATGTTTTCACATTTACCTACTGTGGGCAAACATTTGCAGCAAGAATTGGCCTAACCAGCCACACTCGCCACCGCCATGGATCGTAGTTATTAAGCCTTTTTAAAGCACAATGTACCAAACTATCGTCTGTCAAGACGGAAAGGTGCCAATGTATATGTTCGTGTATGTGAGTGCATGATTGTGTGTATGTATGCATGCATGCAGTGTATGCGAGGGAGTGTGTATTTGTGTGTGTGTGTGTGTAAGTATGTGTATATGGGTGTGGATGTGTGTATGTGTGCGTGGGGATATGTGTGTATTTGCATGTGTATATTGTGTGTATGCTCGTGTGTGTATGTGTATATGCTTTCTTGCGCACGCGAGGGAGTGTGCATTTGATAGTGAGAGGGTGTGTGTCTGTCTGCGTGTGAGTTGAGTGAAAGAGAGTGTGATATTGAGTAAATGAAAGATGGAGAGAGTGACTTAATGGGTGAAATAGTGATTGAGAGAGAGAGAGAGGGGGGGGGGGGGGGGGGAGTGAGCGAACGAGAGAAGACAGTGGAAGAATGGATTTGTTAATGTGTGTATGTGTGCGGCCATTGTTTGTGAGTGTCTATGGGTGTGTGTTAGTGAGAAGAGAGCGAGAAAGAGAGAGAGAGAGATTTAAGCGCACGCATATCATGTAACATGCTATTCCATATATGTTGTGTATTCTCATGTTCATATTACCATTTTGAATGCCAACTGATGTTATAATTTATAACATGAACACATGTACATCACTGTAGAGTGGGTGAGAGAATTAGAGAGTATGAGTGAGAGAGAGAGTTGAATTGCATATGTACAATTTTTCTCCATTTTCTTTACAATTTTACGACAATGCTCACGACAGTCGTCACTGTATGTGTGTGTAAAGTGTGGGAGTTTGATCATAATAGTAGGTTGGGGGATGGGGGGGATGTGTGTGTGTGGGGGTGGGCGGGGTGGGATTGTGTGGGGTGGGTGGGGGATTTGTGTGGATACGTGCAGGATATATGGGTTGGCGGGGAGATGTGTGTGTGTGGGTGGGGATGTGTGTTTGGCTAGGTGGTTGTGGGTGAGTGGGTGGTGGAGGATATGTTGGTGGATGGTTGATGGTGGGTTATGGGATGGGTGGGGGTATATGTATGGGTGGGGATATGTGGTGGGTGGGAGATGTGTGCAGGTGGAGGTGGTTGGGGGTGTGGGTGAGGGATGTGTCTGGGTGTGGGATGTTTGGGTGGATGGGTGGGGAGTGTGTGTGGGTGAGATATGTGGGTTGGGGAGGGGTGCATGGTGGGTGATGGATTTGGAGATGTGTGTGTGGGTGGTTGATATGTCTGGCTGGGTGGGGGTGTGTGGCTGGATGGAGGATGTGTGTGTGGGTAGTGAGGGTGATTGTAGTTGGGGGATGTGTGTATGGGTAGGAGATGTGTGGGTGAGGGGTGGGTGTGGTGTTGTGTGGGAGGGGAGCTGGGTGTGGATAAATGATGTGTGTGTGGGTGGGTGAAGGTGTGGTTGGGCTTGTGGGTTGGTGAAGGATGTGTGTGAGGGTGGGGGATGTGTGCTTAGATGGGTGGTTGGGGTGTGTGAGTGTGGGTGGGTAGATAAGAGATATATGTGTTGATGAGTGGGTAAGGCATGTGTGGGTGTTAGTGGTTGAGGGATAAGTACGTGTGTCTAGGGATGTATGAGGGGATGACATGAGTTACTCGTGAGTTGGGGATGTGTGTGTGCGTGGATGGGAGGTGTGTGTTTGTGAATGGGGGATGTGTTGGTGGGTGGGGATGTGTGTGAGGGATGTGTGTATGGGTGGGGAGATTGTTCGTGGGTGGGGATGTGTGTGTATATGGGTAGGGGTGTGTGGTTAAGGGATGTGTGGCTGGTGGATGGAGGATGTGTGGTTGGGTAGAGGATGTGTGGGTGGGTGATTGTATATGAGTAAGGGTGTGTGGTTAAGGGATGTTTGGTTGGGGGATGGGTGGGTAGAGGATGTGTGGGTGGGTAGAGGATATGTGGGTGGGTGAGTGTGTGCAGGTTAGGAGATGGTGGGGGATGTTTGTAGGTGTGGGCTCGGGATCTGTGAGTGGGCTGGGGGAGATGGGAGATTATGTGGGTGGGTGCGGAATTTGTGTGTGGGTAGGTGCGGAATATGTGAGTTGACGGGGAGATGTGTGTGTGTTTGGCTGAGTGGGTGGAGGTGTGTGGGTAGAGGAGGATATGTGGGTGAGTGATTGTTGGTGGGTAATGGGACGGGTAGAGGATATGTGAGTGGGTGGGGAGATGTGTGTAGGTGGGCGATGTGTGGGTTATTGAATGTATGTGTGCTTGGGGTGTGGGTGGAAGGGGTGAGAGATGTGTGTGGGTGGGGAGATGTGTAGGTGTAGGGATGTGGTGGATGGGTGGGGGAATGTATGTGTGAGTGGGTTATTTGTGTGGTTGGGTGGAGGAGTTGGAGTGAATGGGGGATGTGTGGGTGGGTGGTGGATGTGTCTCATAACATAGTAATATGCATTGTTTATGTTTACAAAATTCATGTGACAATGTTTTTTCCTATGCACTGTTGATGAAAGAAAGATGAGTGAATGGAAGGGCCGAATGTAAGACGGGCCTGCGTGCCCAATTTGTTACCCTTTGAAAATAAAGTCTGTTCGTTCGTTCGAAAGGCATAGTTCAGTAGAAGTGAGTGGTATATTCCAAAGAGGGTGGGGGATAGTACACAACCTTGCTTAACTCCTTGATTTCAAACTCTTCAGAAGTTGCACCATCAAACATGATTATACCCTTCATGCCTGTGTGGAATGATTCCATAGTAGACAGAAGAGTTATAGAGTAACTAACTAACTATAGTAGTAAATACAGTGATAAACGTCAGGATGGGAAAATTATGCAGAAAATGGTGTTAGATTGTTCAGAAGCCGGTCTCTGTGGCTGAAGGGCTTACGAACGCGGTTTGTGAGCCCGTATACCCTGGTTCGAAACACAGCGATGCTGGTTTTTTCGAAAAAGGTATAGAGGCCGGGCGTTCAGAAAGCAATGGCAAACTACTGAACGTAACACTTTCCTAGTACATCAACAGCAGCTGAAAATGCTGGTGTTGACTGCAACGTCCCGTAAGGGATACGCAACAAAAAATTTTTTTTTTTTTTTATGTTCAGAAGAAATTAGGGAAAGCTTAAGGTGAAAATGACTACTTAAACTCAAGAAGCACGTGTGTGACGGTTCCTTCTTCTTGTCCCAAACATCATATGCATTTTCTTCCTTTCTTTCCGTCTGGTTAGTGCATACCAAGAAACTGTCTTCTTTGAATTTGTTTCCTTACATACCACATATGACATGGAAAAGGTTGTTTTCCTATGATTATTTGATTAAAACTAGTTTGTGTGAAACCTGGAAATGAGTTAAAATGTTACTGGAAGGACCCGGTTAATGCCGGGGTTACGTTCTTGGAAAACGAGACTAAGTGAAACGATGTATAGCGAAACACTAATTTCCCATAGAATTAAATTAAATACAGTGTGTTATGTAATGTCTGTATTATGGTTTATTTTATTTAGTTTATTTTTATACTTATTTATCTTATTCTGTTATTTATTGGCTAAATACAGGTGGGTTGGAGGGTGAATGGTAGTTATTGGGATGTAGAGGCATTAAATTCTGCCTCTTCATCTGAGGATGAAACTAACCTCTTACTGCCTCTTTTCCTGGCTTATCTCTGCTTGAATAAAAATATGTATCCAATGTCTGCTGCACAGTAACCACCCCTCCTCAATCATGGCCTTTTTAACTCTGCAGGGAAACGCTCTGTAGCTTCAGTATCAGCACTCGCTACTTCACGTGTTGTCTGAATGTTGTGCAGGTGTAAAAGCTTCTTAAAGTGCTCAAACCAACCATGACTCACTCCACAATTATCATCAGCACTGCTAGTACTGCTCTCGCCAACTTTCTTAGTTAGATCTTCATAGAGAGACTTTGCTTTCTATTGGATAACCATCTTGCTCACAGGCATATTCCGTTGGTCCTTGTCTTCAATCCAGACGGCGAAGAGTGCTTCCATGTTCTCCATGAGTACTTGTGGTACGAGATCTTGGAAACACTCAAATGGGTTAAGTTTTTAGCACCCTCTTTTATTTTGTCAGCACCTGCATGAATTGTCCTTACCGTGATTGGCGGTAAACCATGGACTTCACCAATATCAACAGCCCAATCACCAGCCTCAAAACGACGTTGTGGCGAAACGTAGCGACATAAAGTGAAGCTAGTCCCCTATGTGACATCGTTATAGCGAAACAACGTAAACCGAAGCGACATATAGCAGGGCCTTCCAGTAATTGAAATGACGCTGAGGATGAGCAAAATGATGGTAGCGGTCAGTAAGTGATGATAAACATGTGACAGATAGTTATAGTTAGGCTGATAATGATAAACGATGGTGATGATAAAAGTTAATGCTTGAGGTAAACTTAAATGATGCTAGTAGCATAGAAATAAATGATTTTTAAAACATGAGGGTTATGATCGTGTTCTCTTGGCAGTGAAGATGAATGTGGTGGCGAAAGATGAATTAGATCTTGAATTTGATGGGATATGTTCCCACATTTTCTAGATAGTTTAGCGACAATCAATTTGACTCAGGCTTTGAGAGCACTTGAGTACCAGAAGACTTGGTTTCTTGTTAGTGTTTCTGAGATTCTGTTAGTTCTGTTTAGTTGTTCTGATACTTTATTCATGTCCTTTGTATATAAACATGACGTTTATACATATGTCCGCAAAACTATAAAGACGTAACAAATCTTTAGGTGACATTGCTTTTCACTGCTGTCCAATGTCAATTGTGGTAAGAGTAGCTAGGGATTTAGGAATTCTCTTGTGACACAAGCTCTTGGCCATCATAACTCTAAAAAGTTTTTAGACGTGAGAATATTCCAACTTTTGCATGTTTGCCAGGCAATGACAGTTTAAGTAAGTGTACTTTCACAGTGTAATATTTCCTGAAGACTCTGGTAACATGCTGTATTGAATGCTTTTAGTTTTTGTACTTAGTACAATTTATTTATTATGGAGCAGATTGAAGCACATACATAATAAGTTCAATAATACACATGAACCTGAACTGGCCATCAACTTGGTGTAAGTCCTCTGTGTGAGTTTTAGCATGACTACATTCATGTCAGCTAAACTTTGAAAATACCTTGTATCTATCAGAGTGAGGCTGGTGTTAAAACCAAAGTTACTCCACAGGGACTAAGCTATCCTCTCAAAGCCCAGAAACCAGCAGGGTTTGCAAAACCAGTACTGGAATGTTACATCTGCAGAAAGTCCAATTAAGACATCCAGATTATGATTCAGTACAGCGCAAGCTGGTTGAAATTAGGCCTGGGTTGGT
This sequence comes from Cepaea nemoralis, assembly GCA_014155875.1. Taxonomy (NCBI): domain Eukaryota; kingdom Metazoa; phylum Mollusca; class Gastropoda; order Stylommatophora; family Helicidae; genus Cepaea; species Cepaea nemoralis. The sequence goes on along the minus strand of JACEFZ010011953.1, from coordinate 773,217 downwards.
ATTATTTCCTTCAAACTTTTATGTATTGTCCACCCATTGCCCAGAGGCAAACTGGTAATCTAGGATAGTTAAAAAAACCTAAGAAATTTATAATTTTACTTTATTTCTATTTTCAGTTGAAAGTTGGATTATAGCAAAACCAATCACAATGTCAGGTGTGTTCAGATCACAAAACAGCAATGCCAGAGCTTCAGATGAAGCAGCCAACAAAAATGCCCATCCTAAAGCCACCAGAGCAAATTCCAAGAGACAAGTGCTGGGAAATGTTACCAACCAGTTAAGGATCCAGCCACAGAGACTTGCAAAGGGAAAGGTAAATTTTATATACTTATATATTTTCATTCACCAATGTGTTGGCTAGGTCCATAAGCGGAGCAAATAGTAACACACTGTAACCGGGGGGGGGGAATATGGTGGATGTGAGACTGGCTACTTCTTTCCATAAATTTTAGGTGAAAAATCCAATATATTGTGAAATTCTGCAAAGAGCTTAATGTGGAGACTTATGCTCCATAGGAAGATCTTTCACCTCAAGTGCAGCCCATACATGTTCTGCTACCTCTAGTAGTTACTATTAGACTGTCTTGATTACCTTTCCCTGTTACCAGTTCCCTTAGACATCAGGCGAACCCACTCCAGCTTCTGAGGTACTTGTAATTTACGTCCCAAAGACAGGGACGAGATGTTTAGTTCGACTAGGAGTTAAACCTGCTACCTTGGCATCAGCAAACTTTTAGGAGCAAATGTTCTTATCCATTCAGCCTTGCTGACCTCCACAGCACTGGGATAACTGTGATGTTAGAAACACTTGCCAAGTATACCCTAATTTACTGGTATTGTGGCTAAGGGGAATCAGCTGCAGGCATTTGGAAACAGACAGCTTTGGCAAACTACTGAATTAAAGATTGCCAAGTAAATCACCAGCAGCCAACACATGCTGGGGTTGATTGCAACACCCTATAAAGGACATGCAACTATTAACTCTACTAAGTCATTTTAAAACTCACATTTTAAAGGAATGTAAATAAGCGTATTTTTAATGCAACTTATCTTTTTGTGTTATATAGTGTTAACCACTGCTTTATTACCAGTTAGTACAATTAATTTGTATTTAATTTTATATCCACTTTTTTAAAATAAAGTTTAAGGTAGGCAATGATTGAGCAGTTAACTATGTTCGCTCTGCATTTGTCATGACTTAAGGATGGGTGTCCACTTCCTTAACTCGCTGTGTTTCTTGGATCATTTCTGGAAAATTGTAATTACCCACTGTCTATTACATGAAGCTGAATTTGAACCTAGAGCCACACTCTTAGGCATATATCCTGCTACTCTGTGAAATGAACCCAATTTGTAATCTAACCACTGTGTCATTGGCTCATAGACAGTATACTTACACATAGCACCTTCAGAAGTCAGACATTTTAAATGTATGAATTTATTCTGAAATCAAGACCAACAAAAACCAAGTCTTGTTTTATTACCTGGAAAAGTAACATACTGTATAAATTGAACTACGGGCCAGGGTTATGCAGCAACATGTTCACCAGCACAGACAGCATGACAGATTTATTTGTGTTCATTATTCAGTCATAGCCAACATGGTGGGTATATCTCTCATGATGTATATAGCCATGCATATGATAAAACACACCATGGTTGAGCAAAATCAATCAATATTATCTGGAGCATGAGCCATCAACCAGCTCACTCCAAGCCGCCCTATCTTTATTTATCCCCTGTGGCTCTGTCCATGTTCTCGCCATATTCATTGCCGTCTTACCTTCTCCAGGTAAAGTCTAAACTGGCCTGATTATTTATTTCACACGTTACATGTTTATTTAAATATTTCTGTCTGCTCCCCCTTCTTTGTCTGCACTGCTGTATGATTCCTCTTGAAGTGTTTTCATTAAAGGTAATGGAATAGGATGTTGTTTTGCTTGATTTAATCTCATCTTTCTTTTCCCTGTGAATCTTTAGACTTGAATGTTGCGGACCTTCCATCAAGTATGTTGCCTTTGATTTTGTGAGTGTCGATCAGGAGGGCAATGTCCTCATTGGCAAGTTCAAATCACCAGTATGCTTTGGCAGGGTCTGTTAAATTCAATTTCTGGCAGTTTACATAATCTAGTCTAGAATGATAATGGTGGCTAAAAAGCCCATTCACTCCTGTTGTATATCTGTTATAGTGTATACTATAGTAGTAATATATACTGTACTATCGGCTTTTTGTCAACGTGTGCCCTCCAGCGCCAGTGGCTTCCTCACATCTTGACTTTCTGGAATCTTGTCTAGTTCCTTACCTAAGCGTTGCGGTGTTGCGGCCTGTCGGTTATCATGCCTTTTTCTTTTTTTTGGGAAGCACCAGTGAATGAATATTTGTAATGTATAGTGATTGTGTTGGTTGGTCTTCATGATTCTGGTCCAAATAGTTGTTCTGTATTACATTACAGCTGAATATTTTGGTGCTTTATTTTGACTTCCACAAATGTCCTAGTGCTATAAAGTTAATGTAGCCTTTTGTATTATTTTAATATTGCTATCTGTTCATCCCCATCTTTTATTGACATTGTAATAAAGGCACTTGATCATTTACAGCATCTAGGTTCGGCTCAACGAGGATCCAGAATTGCAGTATGGCAAGAAAATCAACCTCAGGGATTCACAAAAGCAGGAAAGGCAGAATCTGCTTTTGGAGGTTTTACCATTTTTGAGGATACAGCACCACTGCCACTGGCACCAGCTCTTGCCCAGAGACAAGTATCATGTGAAGATGAACCAATGATGGACCCGGAGAACATGTTCCATGATGCACCAGAAAGCTTTAATCAAGTTGCACAGTACTTGGTACATCCCATGGAGTTTAACCAGCCTTTGGCATCCCCCAGACGTATGTAGTCTTAGTGTTGCACTAGAATATATGTTAGCTTATCAAGAGCCATGCCAAAGTTTTTGTTTTTTTTTGGTTATTCTTTGTTATTCGCTTGCTTCAAACTCAAACGTAGTTCATACACATGCTACTACTATTGTGCTGGACTGATTTTTGCGTGTAGATTATTAGCTTTCCCTGTTACCAGTGTTCCCCCATCAACAAGGTAACACACTCAGATTTCAGAGGTACTTGTAATTTACGTCCTCAAGTCAAGGACGAAGTCTTAATGTTTTAGTCCAACTGACCGGTGTAAGAGGTTGAACCTGCTACCTCAGCATCAACACACCGGAAGTTTAAGAGCAAGCGCTCTTATGCATTGACCACGCTAACCTCCACCAAAGTGGTTATGTTTCACAGCTCACACAATCATGTCTGGGATCAGGTCTGTGTCCTTGTCACTGTTTTGTCATGTTGCCAAGCTATCCAGGTGCTTGTCTTTTTCCTGCTCTTTTCCACATCAGCTGGCCAATTGTCAACAAGTTTAATTTTTCTCTGTATGGTTTTCTTCCCTATAAAGACTGTCTGCCTCCTAGTAATAAACTTATGGCTTTTGTCTTCATTTTTCAGTCTGTCATGGTATTCTTTGCATTCTCCTCAGAAACAGATTCCTCAGATTCCCACTAGCATTTGACATTTCTCAGCATGTCTTATTGTTAATATTTCATAGATGAACTTACATCATGCTCATATTACCATATTAATGTATATGTGGTTGTGATGAAATTATACGTCTAGAAGTCTATGGATATTTCAACTAGTGTGATATTGACGATATCACTCTGTTTGTGGACATCTCAAAGTGGTATTTCCGGTCTATGTAAACATGAAATGACTTAGTCTGTAACAGATTATACAGCCTGGAGACTCAAACTTTGATATCTTAGTCTGTCACTGGAGATTGACTGACTGACTTCGGCATGGCACCTTGCCGTCTTGACAGATGATAGTTTGTAAAATGGAGTTAAACTTCTCCATAACACAAAGCCTGGGCTAAATTTAGAGACCATGTGTTGCCCATGCAGCATGATCCCTCTCTTGGTCTGCCTAGTTTACTACAGAGGAAACTCCCAATACGTCTGGAACAAAACAAGCTGCAAAAGCTCCTAGATCAGCAAATCAATACTCTGTCAGCTTCTATCCTAGACCAGTTGCTGACCAAGGCTAAGGGCCTGGTCTGCCCTGACATTTAGTCTTTAGTTTGCATTTCCTTGCACTGGAGATTACACAGCCCATAACTGGATATTACACAGCCCATAACTGGATATTACACAGCCAGTCACTGGATATTCCGTCACTGTGGATATTATACACCTGCCACTATGGATATTATACATCTGTCACAATGGAATTTACACAGCCTGTCACTGGAGGTTATACAGCCTGTCACTGGAGGTTATACAGCCTGTTACTGGAGGTTATACAGCCTAAACTGAAGATTATAGCCTAAATGAAGATTTTACGGTATGCTGTATTTGATTCTTGTGATTTTACAGCCTGATTGTGATTTCAGTGTGGTTGTTAAGCCAATTAACCTGCATAGATGTGTTGTGTATTATTGCAGCAGCATCCCCAATGTTTGTGGATGACAGCTTCAACGCAAGTATTGACAGCAGCCTGATTAGGAATGACGAGTTTGATCTTGAACCTTACTTCCAAGACATCTATGCCTACATGAGATCAATAGAGGTATTTGCTGATGAATGTAATTCCACTGAGTGAAAACAGTTGTACTTTATCCCTTTTTTTATGTTGTTGGTGCTCTGTAGTCCTTGCGAACCTGTTGTAAGCATTGTCCTGTTTTTAACCGGTATACATCCATATTGAGCTTATTGCTTTTTATCTAGAATGCTTTGCTGAGTCTTTTTTTTTTACACCTGTTATCATGCTGTCTTTTTCTTATCTACTTAAATCTGCAATGCTGAGTAAAAAACTTGGTTTTGTTGATCAATGATTTGTCTTTAATTTTGCTATTTTAATAGAATCTGTCAACTTTGAACCATGTAAACCATGTTATCTTGGTCTGCATCATTGTTGTATATCTCTTAGACCAGCTCACAACTGGAATGTGTGCAACTCTGGATTGTCCACTGGCTTCTACTATACATCTAGTTGTCTCAGATTAAGAGGTCCTCTACCACATAAAAATCTCGTCTCGGCTGTACACATGTTAATAAATTTATGAGGGAAGAAAAGATGGGATAATTAATCCTCAAACCTTTGAAGGTTCTGTCTGCCACGGGTTTACATTTTGAGAGAAGTTAAGTCCCAAAGACAACTTACCAAACATCAGAAAGAAGCAGTCATTATTATTTGGCCACGTTATGAGAAGACAAAAACTGGATCATGTGACAACCGGAAAGATTTTTGGAAAGTGAAACGTCAAATTCTTGAGTCTTGTATCATGGCACGGAAGGAAGTCAACACGAATCGATCCATCCTGTCGGAGATAGCAATTTGTTGAGGGGCATGCTCGCCCATGCCAACCGGCAAGGCACTGGATGATGATGATATAAAGGGGACAGTTATGTGTTGAATTTTAGTGTGGTTAGCTCATGGTTGCTTATATGTTTGATTCAACATTCCCCAGTGTGCAAGTCGGCCACCTAAGAATTACATGACTCACCAGAGTGACATCACAGCATCCATGAGAAACATTCTTGTTGACTGGCTAATAGAAGTAAGTTATGCACTGTCACTTGAATGGCTTGTAGACTTAGTTTATTGATTGGTTTGCTGTGCATTGTAGTTTGTCAGTTTCTAGTCTATTTATTGACTAGAAGTTTTGCACTTGGCATGAAAACCCTGTGCAATGAAGTCTGTGCTTTCTCTGCATGTAAACACATTAAAGTCCTTTGTATTTGTGTATGCAGTGTTAGGTTCAGACTATTAAAATGTTTACAAGTTAATGTCCAGGAGTGTTGAGAAGCATTCACATCTGTAAAATTCTAATCTGGTAATGATAGCATCAGAGTCTGGGAGGGTGAAGATATGCTAGCAGACTAGAGGATGTTTAGTTAGGCTGCCAAAGAAAGTGGAACTGCAGGAGTATGAAAGTTACAGGTTAACAATGTTATTGTCAGTTCCATGGAAAATACAATGCTGGATCATTTTGGAGAGATTCAGAGATGCCATTGACAAAGAACTAAGTGATGAGCAGTCTGGCTTCTGACCAAACAGATCCTGCACTGACCTGGTAGTCATATTATGCATAGTAGTAGTGTAAAGCATTAAATTTAATATTTTACACTTAAAAAAACAAACTACATAATTTGTTATTAAATATTCAATGAAGGTTTTATCCATGGACAGTCATTCAGACACCAGTTTTGGGTTATTTTGTTCTAAGATCTGGTAAATAGATGATCTTTGCTGTCATTGGTTCATAAATACTCTGTGCTACTTTTTAAAACCATTTTTAAATACTTGCAGGTTGGGGAGGAATATAAACTTCAAAGAGCGACCTTGTTTCTGGCAGTGAACTATATTGATCGCTTCCTCAATGTTGTTGGTGTGTTTAAACCTAAGCTGCAGCTTGTTGGAGCAGCTAGCATGTTCGTGGCTGCGTAAGTTGCATTTTCATTGTTACGTTGTATATTTAATACCCACAATGTGGACCATGCTTGTGACACTAGTTTATCACACTGTAAGAATTTCCCAGAATCAGGATTGGCTAGTTCGGTATTTCTCCAAGTGAGCTAAACAGGAGTGTCTAAAAAAAACTTGTGAAGTTGTGAGAACTCCAGCCTATTATCTAACATTAGCTTGTTCAATGAAAGTTTCAGCAGTTTTAACACCATTTGACAGTGAGGTTGTGTGTTTGTGAATATACGAGTATTAATGAAAATGGGTATTTCAGTGGTTTTGCAACCCACCATCCATGCCTGATCTCAATAAATACTTTTCCTGAAGTTAAAATACTGCTTGCCCTCAAAAAGGTCAAAACTTAACTGATCAAGATACCGCTACTGTCATTTGTCTCCGACAAATAATGACTTACAACGTAAACTACTGTGAAGAGAAAAGTTATTTGTCAGTTTATACCCGGGAAGGTTAACTCTTGTCAACAAATGCTGCAGAAGTCAGATGTGTTGGCCAAAACGCGCAAGTATCTCAGCTCTGCTGTAAACAAGAACAACACAGCGCAAGTATCTCAGCTCTGCTGTAAACAAGAACACCACAGTTACATCTAAAACATTCCTGAAGGCGGCAAGTTTTTTTCTTTATATGGCACAAGTGAAATATAGATCCCCGGGAAGGTTAACCGGTTAACAAATGCCCGCAGAAGTCGATGTGCGGCCTAATGGCGTAAGAACGCAGCTCTGCTGTAAACAGGCACAACACAATCACGTCCACACAAAAAAAACTGGATGAACGCAGAAGAAGAAGAAGAAATATAGATTAAAACTATGGCAACATTTTTCTAAACAGTGTTTGTTAGCTGTTAAATATTTGTGGTAAATATACTATATGTGGACTGTAATCTAGAATATAGAAATCTGGACTAGAATATATACTAAATGGACTATAATCTATATTGCTGCAAAAATAAATAGATCTGTTATCTAACATGTTTTGTTGTTAATTCAGGAAATACGAAGAGATCTACCCACCTGAAGTGGCAGAATTTGTTTACATCACTGATGACTCATACAGTAAACAACAGGTGAGCAAGTAACACTTCTAACAGAAGTTTTGGTACCGTTTGTAAAATGTTCATGCTCACTGAACTATCTTGTATTTCGTTTTGCTTTCATTCATAAGCCGAAAACAGATGGTTAAATGTGGCCCCTTGGCAAATTTTGAACTAAATATTTAAGATTTTAAAATATTTCAGCCACATTAAAAAGCATAGCGTTCATATCTAACCTAAACTGGAGGGAAAGGTTAAAGGCAGGCGAGACTGACAGCAATACAAATGGACAGATATGATCAAAAAGTAATCTGTCAGTGCATGCAACCAGGGAGACTCCTGGATTCATTAGTCAACTTTCACTGTGGAGCACTGGCAAAGGGATATGAAATCTTGCACACCACGTTCAGAACACAGCTGTGATTGATTTGGAAGCAGACCACATACTGTTTTCATAAAATGGTCAGCTGGTCTCTCAGAAAGCAATTGCAAATGTAAAATTTCAACAATAAAAGTCACAAACCACCAAAACTGCTGGGGGTAGACTGCGAGGCCCTGTAAAGGATATTCAACTAACTTTATATATTTATTTTTTCTTACCACCTAAATATTTACAACTTCATACCATAACCAAAGCTATAACTGATGCACTAACTGTTCTAACAGATTATAAGGATGGAGACTGTGATACTGAGAATGCTTGACTTCAAGGTTAGCGTGCCAAAAATCAACTGGTTTTGCGAACGATTCATTGAAATGATGGACATGACTGACAAGGCCAGTTGTCTTGCCCATGTAAGTAATCATGATACTGTCTTTGATCTATGACATCGTTAATTAAAACTTGTCAGTTTATTAGTTTTCTGTTCTTAATATCTCTGTTGAATCAAGTTGTTTACTCTGCATATCTGCTGTGATGAACTTGATTATATCCTAGTAGGCAAGTGAACATCTTGATTCCTAGTAAACACGAGGGCATCCAATACATGGTAGCTATTCATCTGTCATTCTGATTCTTCATCTTTATACCCCATGTGGACATGGACCCTTAACCCACTGACTCCAAGCCCTTCTATCCCTAGCTATCCCATGCAGCTCTGTCCATGTCCTCAACATATTATTTATTTGCTTCTACTTTTCACCATGTTTTAGGTCTTCCTCTGTTTCTTCACCCTGTTAGTTAGTTAGTTAGTTGCGGTTCCAACTTCACGGCAACGGGTCGTCCCCATATTGCTCAGTTCCTGTGCCAGCAAATATCACACAAAATGCTCCTCACTGCCCTATGTGAACAATGGAATAGACAGGAGTGTCGGCAAGCCATCAGGCCGCACAGGTACACTGTGCATAATGCCGCCGCCAGAATGCCAGCACAAAAGTCCACGAATAATACAGTTCATCGTCGATGGAAACGGCAGTCACCAGAAAGACTTCATTGACCCGGGTTTTATCCCATATGGCTCGGTCACTTTTCACAGGGCGACCCATCAAAAGCACCGCACGAAGAACGAACTCGGTAGCTACAGCGACAACTCCCAGGGGTCTCCTGAAAAAAAAGCACTCGTGAACCGAAAAGGCAAACCAGTCAATCCAGCAACAGCCGGCCGTCATCGTTCCGAACATGCAGTTCACGCTAAAAACAACCGCGGACAGATGCAAATGCATTCCATGCTAAATTCACAGCTGACAGTGTCGCACCATGCACTCACTCAGTAGCAGGGTGACGGAACCATAGCCTCCTTAGTCGCCTCTTACGGTGTGCATGGTAGGCTACAGTGTTACTATTCTTTGCTCCTCCATATGGGCCCCGGCAACACACGGGCGTCTTCACCCTGTGGATTCCAGGAAAAGGCCTTTCTAGTTATACAGGTTGTTTGTAAAGCCTCACTACACTTTGTATGCAGAACAAGTTGTACAGGGTGTTTGTAAAGTCTCACTACACTTTGTATGCAGAACAATTTAAAAAAATTAAGTACATGAAGTCATCAAAAATGTGCTAAAAATTCATTAAATTAGTTAAATAGTTACTGCTATGGTCTGACTGTTTTGGGGAAGTACCAGTGAAATATTCATAACTTATACATTTCTGGCGTAATGTGATGTTGTTTATCAGGAAATCTTGCTATAAATCTTTGAACAACCATGTGTATCTACCACCATTTCGACACTTTCACCCCCCCCCCCCAATTCTTTCTTCCGTTAACACGTGTCTGTTTGGAGTGCAAAGAAATACTCCAGCAGATGACAGCCATTCGCTGCATATTGTTTCACAGTGGACTGAGGAGTACATTTTTGAAGATGTCGTATACAATTTTTTTCAAAATTGTTCTACATACAAAGTGTAGTAAGACTTTACAAACACCCTGTACTATTCTCAGGTTTTGCCAAGGATGTTCTTTCCAGCAGCATCTTTTCCTCACCTCTTGGTTTACAATTTGTCTAGTTCTCTCCATTTAGGTATGATTCCAACTCCATTAGAGATTCTGTAGTTTTAAAAAGTGAGGTTTCACCAAGGGAAAATTAATTTATTCTCATTACGTTTTTCCCATTTTGACCTAATGTAAAAGATTTCATATGGGCACTTTAATACTGCTGTAAAGTCACAACGCCCAATTGAATAAGAGCGCTCACTCAAACTTCCGGTGTGCTGATGCCGAGATGGCGGATTCAACCCCATCACCGGTCAAATGGACTAAGATATTCCTCAGAAGCAGTGGGCTCATTTGATGACAAGGGACAATGGTAATTGGGAAAGCTAGCTAACATGCAAATATCAATCCAGTGTTAACTACGCTTGAGTTCAAAGCAGGCGAACCAAAACTTTTTTTTCAAAATCAGGTGGCAATGACAGGCTGACGGAATTGTAATGCAGTTCTAGTAGCAGTGCCATGTTTTTATGTATCCTACAGTTCTTGACAACTGTCTTTGATTGAGGTGGAAGAGTTCTTGGATTACCGCCCAAGTATCATCGCAGCCAGTGCAATCGTTATAGCCCGCAGTGTTCTCTTCATGCAAGATCCATGGGTAAGTCGCATGGTAGTCTTTACATGATAGAGTTGAGTGCTTTACCAGCTGGTGTGGCATTTCTTATGGTCAGACCTCGTGATGACCTGATCAGTCTCGTCGTGGTTTAGGCAGTAATTTGGGAAGCTGCGGCTGTGACTAGTCGGTTCATCATCGACAGTTGACATTTTGTTTTGGTGCCGCCTAAAAAAGGGTCAGCATTCTAGAGTTTGGACTGTGGGCCAGATTTTTTTGTGAAGTGCAAGTATATAGCTGGTGGATTAATTAAATTAATCAGTTAATTCATGGTTGCTTAGTTGATTTTTTTTCAGTTTGTTCATTGGTCGATTAAAACCAAAAATAAAAAATAAAAAGTTTAAAGAATTGGAAACCTAGGTAGTGGCCCTTTTTTTGCATCTTTACATCGATAGATAATGTATGACGTGAGTAATTTATGATGCATGTGTAGTCTCTCATATTTTGACCTGCCTTTTTCACTTCCTGTTATGTTTTCATACCCTGGAAACGCTCTTGTCTGCTTTACTAGCATGTGTCCTTCCTGGCATTGTCTGCAGTCAATGATTTTTGAAAGTTTCTGGAAGAGTACTTTGTGGGAAAATGTTCATATTTGAAACCTGCCAGTTGCTTTCAGTGTCTTGGCTGTTTCCTTTTTTTTTTAAAACTTGTTCTAAACATACAAGTACTAATTGTTCATTCTTAATTTCTATTCTTTGAGCTGTCTGTTTTCTCACTTGTCATTTACTACAACCTGTCTGTCACCTTCTTTATCATTTAATCACACCCTCATTCTGTGTATTTTGCTTAAGTGTCTTTCGTTACATCTGCCATCTGTGTACATTCCTTTCTCTATCTTGCCCTCATTCTGTGTACATAACCTTAGGTTCTGAATCTCCATCATCTGCCACCTGTACATAATATAACACATCCCTGTACTCCATCATCTGCCACCTGTACATAATATAACACATCCCTGTATTATTAAAAACCGCCTCTGCAATGTTTACATCTTCTTTCATCATACCCTCTATCATCTTTGTACATGCATAACATTCACCTGTCTTCTGTCTTTCATCATATACTCTGCCATCTGTGAACATAATAACATTCTCCCTATATTCTGTCTTTTATATTCTCTGCCATCTTTGTACATACATGACATTCTCCCTATCTTCTGTCTTTCATCATGCACTCTGCCATTTGAACATACATGACATTCTCCCTATCTTCTGTCTTTCATCATACACTCTGCTATCTTTGTACATTCATGACATTCTCCCTATCTTTTGTCTTTTATATTCTCTGCTATCTTTGTACATACATGACATTCTCCCTATATTCTGTCTTTCATCATACACTCTGCTATCTTTGTACATACATGACATTCTCCTTATATTCTGTCTTTCATCATACACTCTGCTATCTTTGTACATTCATGACATTCTCCCTATCTTCTGTCTTTTATATTCTCTGCTATCTTTGTACATACATGACATTCTCCCTATCTTCTGTCTTTCATCATGCACTCTGCCATTTGAACATACATGACATTCTCCCTATCTGCTGTCTTTCATCATACACTCTGCCATCTTTGTACATACATGACATTCTCCCTATCTTCTGTCTTTCATCATACACTCTGCTATCTTTGTACATACATGACATTCTCCCTATCTTCTGTCTTTCATCATACACTCTGCCATCTTTGTACATACATGACATTCTCCTTATATTCTGTCTTTCATCATACACTCTGCCATCTTTGTACATACATGACATTCTCCTTATATTCTGTCTTTCATCATACACTCTGCTATCTTTGTACATACATGACATTCTCCCTATCTTCTGTCTTTCATCATACACTCTGCCATCTTTGTACATACATGACATTCTCCCTATCTTCTGTCTTTCATCATGCACTCTGCCATTTGAACATACATGACATTCTCCCTATCTTCTGTCTTTCATCATACACTCTGCTGTCTTTGTACATACATGACATTCTCCCTATCTTCTGTCTTTCATCATACACTCTGCTATCTTTGTACATACATGACATTCTCCCTATCTTCTGTCTTTCATCATATACTCTGCCATCTTTGTACATACATGACATTCTCCTTATATTCTGTCTTTCATCATACACTCTGCCATCTTTGTACATACATGACATTCTCCCTATCTTCTGTCTTTCATCATACACTCTGCCATCTTTGTACATACATGACATTCTCCTTATATTCTGTCTTTCATCATACACTCTGCTATCTTTGTACATACATGACATTCTCCTTATATTCTGTCTTTCATCATACACTCTGCTATCTTTGTACATACATGACATTCTCCCTATCTTCTGTCTTTCATCATACACTCTGCCATCTTTGTACATACATGACATTCTCCCTATCTTCTGTCTTTCATCATACACTCTGCTATCTTTGTACATACATGACATTCTCCCTATCTTCTGTCTTTCATCATACACTCTGCCATCTTTGTACATACATGACATTCTCCTTATATTCTGTCTTTCATCATACACTCTGCTATCTTTGTACATTCATGACATTCTCCCTATATTCTGTCTTTCATCATACACTCTGCCATCTTTGTACATTCATGACATTCTCCTTATATTCTGTCTTTCATCATACACTCTGCTATCTTTGTACATTCATGACATTCTCCTTATATTCTGTCTTTCATCATACACTCTGCCATCTTTGTACATACATGACATTCTCCCTATATTCTGTCTTTCATCATACACTCTGCTATCTTTGTACATACATGACATTCTCCTTATATTCTGTCTTTCATCATACACTCTGCCATCTTTGTACATTCATGACATTCTCCTTATATTCTATCTTTCATCATACACTCTGCTATCTTTGTACATACATGACATTCTCCTTATATTCTGTCTTTCATCATACACTCTGCCATCTTTGTACATACATGACATTCTCCCTATATTCTGTCTTTCATCATACACTCTGCCATCTTTGTACATACATGACATTCTCCTTATATTCTGTCTTTCATCATACACTCTGCTATCTTTGTACATACATGACATTCTCCCTATCTTCTGTCTTTCATCATACACTCTGCCATCTTTGTACATACATGACATTCTCCTTATATTCTGTCTTTCATCATACACTCTGCTATCTTTGTACATTCATGACATTCTCCCTATCTTCTGTCTTTTATATTCTCTGCTATCTTTGTACATACATGACATTCTCCCTATCTTCTGTCTTTCATCATGCACTCTGCCATTTGAACATACATGACATTCTCCCTATCTGCTGTCTTTCATCATACACTCTGCCATCTTTGTACATACATGACATTCTCCCTATCTTCTGTCTTTCATCATACACTCTGCTATCTTTGTACATACATGACATTCTCCCTATCTTCTGTCTTTCATCATACACTCTGCCATCTTTGTACATACATGACATTCTCCTATATTCTGTCTTTCATCATACACTCTGCCATCTTTGTACATACATGACATTCTCCTTATATTCTGTCTTTCATCATACACTCTGCTATCTTTGTACATACATGACATTCTCCTTATATTCTGTCCTTTCATCATACACTCTGCTATCTTTGTACATACATGACATTCTCCCTATCTTCTGTCTTTCATCATACACTCTGCCATCTTTGTACATACATGACATTCTCCTTATATTCTGTCTTTCATCATACAACTCTGCTATCTTTGTACATACATGACATTCTCCCTATCTTCTGTCTTTCATCATACACTCTGCTATCTTTGTACATACATGACATTCTCCCTATCTTCTGTCTTTCATCATACACTCTGCTATCTTTGTACATACATGACATTCTCCCTATCTTCTGTCTTTCATCATATACTCTGCCATCTTTGTACATACATGACATTCTCCTTATATTCTGTCTTTCATCATACACTCTGCCATCTTTGTACATACATGACATTCTCCCTATCTTCTGTCTTTCATCATACACTCTGCCATCTTTGTACATACATGACATTCTCCTTATATTCTGTCTTTCATCATACACTCTGCTATCTTTGTACATACATGACATTCTCCTTATATTCTGTCTTTCATCATACACTCTGCTATCTTTGTACATACATGACATTCTCCCTATCTTCTGTCTTTCATCATACACTCTGCCATCTTTGTACATACATGACATTCTCCCTATCTTCTGTCTTTCATCATACACTCTGCTATCTTTGTACATACTGACATTCTCCCTATCTTCTGTCTTTCATCATACACTCTGCCATCTTTGTACATACATGACATTCTCCTTATATTCTGTCCTTTCATCATACACTCTGCTATCTTTGTACATCATGACCATTCTCCCTATATTCTGTCTTTCATCATACACTCTGCCATCTTTGTACATTCATGACATTCTCCTTATATTCTGTCTTCATCATACACTACTGCTATCTTTGTACATTCATGACATTCTCCGTATATTCTGTCTTTCATCATACACTCTGCCATCTTTGTACATACATGACATTCTCCCTATATTCTGTCTTTCATCATACACTCTGCTATCTTTGTACATACATGACATTCTCCTTATATTCTGTCTTTCATCATACACTCTGCCATCTTTGTACATTCATGACATTCTCCTTATATTCTATCTTTCATCATACACTCTGCTATCTTTGTACATACATGACATTCTCCTTATATTCTGTCTTTCATCAATACCACTCTGCCATCTTTGTACATACATGACATTCCTCCCTATATTCTGTCTTTCAGCATACACTCTGCCATCTTTGTACATACATGACATTCTCCTTATATTCTGTCTTTCATCATACACTCTGCTATCTTTGTACATACATGACATTCTCCTATCTTCTGTCTTTCATCATACACTCTGCCATCTTTGTACATACATGACATTCTCCTTATATTCTGTCTTTCATCATACACTCTGCTATCTTTGTACATTCATGACATTCTCCCTATATTCTGTCTTTCATCATACACTCTGCCATCTTTGTACATTCATGACATTCTCCTTATATTCTGTCTTTCATCATACACTCTGCTATCTTTGTACATACATGACATTCTCCTTATATTCTGTCTTTCATCATACACTCTGCCATCTTTGTACATACATGACATTCTCCCTATATTCTGTCTTTCATCATACACTCTGCCATCTTTGTACATACATGACATTCTCCTTATATTCTGTCTTTCATCATACACTCTGCCATCTTTGTACATACATGACATTCTCCTTATATTCTGTCTTTCATCATACACTCTGCCATCTTTGTACATACATGACATTCTCCTTATATTCTGTCTTTCATCATACACTCTGCTATCTTTGTACATTCATGACATTCTCCCTATATTCTGTCTTTCATCATACACTCTGCCATTTGAACATACATGACATTCTCCCTATCTTCTGTCTTTCATCATACACTCTGCTATCTTTGTACATACATGACATTCTCTCCTATCTTCTGTCTTCATCATACACTCTGCCATCTTTGTACATACATGACATTCTCCCTATCTTCTGTCTTTCATCATACACTCTGCCATTTGAACATACATGACATTCTCCCTATCTTCTGTCTTTCATCATACACTCTGCTATCTTTGTACATACATGACATTCTCCCTATCTTCTGTCTTTCATCATACACTCTGCCATTTGAACATACATGACATTCTCCCTATCTTCTGTCTTTTATATTCTCTGCCATCTTTGTACATACATGACATTCTCCCTATATTCTGTCTTTTATCATACACTGTGCTATCTTTGTACATACATGACATTCTCCTTATATTCTGTCTTTCATCATACACTCTGCTATCTTTGTACATACATGACATTCTCCCTATATTCTGTCTTTCATCATACACTCTGCTATCTTTGTACATACATGACATTCTCCTTATATTCTGTCTTTCATCATACACTCTGCTATCTTTGTACATTCATGATATTCTCCCTATATTCTGTCTTTCATCATACACTCTGCCATATTTATACATACTTGACATTCTCCTTATATTCTGTCTTCATCATACACTCTGCTATCTTTGTACATTCATGACATTCTCCCTATATTCTGTCTTTCATCATACACTCTAGCCATCTTTGTAATACATGACATTCTCCTTATATTCTGTCTTTCATCATCACTCTGCTATCTTGTACATTCAGACATTCTCCCTATATTATGTCTTTCATCATACACTCTGCCATCTTTGTACATACATGACATTCTCCTTATATTCTGTCTTTCATCATACACTCTGCTATCTTTGTACATTCATGACATTCTCCCTATATTCTGTCTTTCATCATACACTCTGCCATCTTTGTACATTCATGACATTCTCCTTATATTCTGTCTTTCATCATACACTCTGCTATCTTTGTACATTCATGACATTCCTCCTTATATTCTGTCTTTCATCATACACTCTGCCATCTTTGTACATACATGACATTCTCCCTATATTCTGTCTTTCATCATACACTCTGCTATCTTTGTACATACATGACATTCTCCTTATATTCTGTCTTTCATCATACACTCTTGCCATCTTTGTACATTCATGACATTCTCCTTATATTCTGTCTTTCATCATACACTCTGCTATCTTTGTACATACATGACATTCTCCTTATATTCTGTCTTCATCATACACTCTGCCATCTTTGTACATACATGACATTCTCCCTATATTCTGTCTTTCATCATACACTCTGCCATCTTTGTACATTCATGACATTCTCCTTATATTCTGTCTTTCATCATACACTCTGCTATCTTTGTACATACATGACATTCTCCTTATATTCTGTCTTTCATCATACACTCTGCATCTTTGTACATACATGACATTCTCCCTATATTCTGTCTTTCATCATACACTCTGCCATCTTTGTACATACATGACATTCTCCTTATATTCTGTCTTTCATCATACACTCTGCCATCTTTGTACAATACATGACATTCTCCTTATATCTGTCTTTCATCATACACTCTGCCATCTTTGTACATACATGACATTCTCCTTATATTCTGTCTTTCATCATACACTCTGCTATCTTTGTACATTCATGACATTCTCCCTATATTCTGTCTTTCATCATACACTCTGCCATTTGAACATACATGAACATTCTCCCTATCTTCCTGTCTTTCATCTACACTCTGCTATCTTTGTACTACATGACATTCTCCCTATCTTCTGTCTTTTCATCATACACTCTGCCATCTTTGTACATACATGACATTCTCCCTATCTTCTGTCTTTCATCATACACTCTGCCATTTGAACATACATGACATTCTCCCTATCTTCTGTCTTTCATCATACACTCTGGCTACTCTTTGTACATACATGACATTCTCCTATCTTCTGTCTTTCATCATACACTCTGCCATTTGAACATACATGACATTCCTCCTATCTTCTGTCTTTTATATTCTCTGCCATCTTTGTACATACATGACATTCTCCCTATATTCTGTCTTTTATCATACACTGTGCTATCTTTGTACATACATGACATTCTCCTTATATTCTGTCTTTCATCATACACTCTGCTATCTTTGTACATACATGACATTCTCCCTATATTCTGTCTTTCATCATACACTCTGCTATCTTTGTACATACATGACATTCTCCTTATATTCTGTCTTTCATCATACACTCTGCTATCTTTGTACATTCATGATATTCTCCCTATATTCTGTCTTTCATCATACACTCTGCCATCTTTATACATACTTGACATTCTCCTTATATTCTGTCTTTCATCATACACTCTGCTATCTTTGTACATTCATGACATTCTCCCTATATTCTGTCTTTCATCATACACTCTGCCATCTTTGTACATACATGACATTCTCCTTATATTCTGTCTTTCATCATACACTCTGCTATCTTTGTACATTCATGACATTCTCCCTATATTATGTCTTTCATCATACACTCTGCCATTTGAACATACATGACATTCTCCCTATCTTCTGTCTTTCATCATACACTCTGCTATCTTTGTACATACATGACATTCTCCCTATCTTCTGTCTTTCATCATACACTCTGCCATCTTTGTACATACATGACATTCTCCCTATCTTCTGTCTTTCATCATACACTCTGCCATTTGAACATACATGACATTCTCCCTATCTTCTGTCTTTCATCATACACTGCTATCTTTGTACATACATGACATTCTCCCTATCTTCTGTCTTTCATCATACACTCTGCCATTTGAACATACATGACATTCTCCCTATCTTCTGTCTTTTATATTCTCTGCCATCTTTGTACATACATGACATTCTCCCTATATTCTGTCTTTCATCATACACTCTGCCATCTTTGTACATACATGACATTCTCCCTATATTCTGTCTTTCATCATACACTCTGCCATCTTTGTACATACATGACATTCTCCCTATCTTCTGTCTTTCATCATACACTCTGCCATCTTTGTAGTAGTAGTAGTAGTAGGCCTCTTTCAGTCCTGAAGGACTATAGAGTTGTGCCGCTTGGGAGGTGCCTGGCAGCACCGCTGGTGACTGTATAGTCCAATATGAGAGTGACAATCTCTGTCACAGTTTCTGCATCTGTAAGACGAGGCAAGTCCCGCAGTAAGTGACTGCGTTTTAAGCCTGTGCCGCCTATCCTCAGTTTGTTGGATCAAATTGTGCTCAAAGAGCACGTCCGTTTCATACATCTCTTCTCCAGGAGCATCTGTCTGTTGCAGCTCTTTCCCACGTGTCTGGATCTATGCCAAGGAGTTTCATATCTTGTTTACACACATTCCTATATCGCATTTGGGGTCTTCCGGTTGGCCTCTTTCCTGTGGCTAGTTCTCCGTATAGGAGATCTTTGGGAATACGTTCATCCTCCATTCGAGATACGTGGCCCAGTCACCGGAGGCGTCTCTGCTTGAGGAGGGTGTGCACTGTGGTAATATCTGCTCTTTCAAGCACATGCTCGTTTGTTATGTGGTCTTTCCATGTTATGCCCAGGATAATTCATGACATTCTCCCTATCTTCTGCCTGTCATCATACACTCTGTCATCTGTACATTCATAACATTCTCCCTATCTTGTCTTTCATATTCTTTGCCATCTTTGTACATACATAACTTCTCCCTATCTTTTGTCTGTCATCACACACTCTGCCATCTGTGAACATACATTGCATTCTCCCTATCTTCTGTCTTTCATCACTCCCTCTGGCATCTGTGTATATTCATATCGCACCCTCTGCCATCTGTGCACATGACATTCTCCCTGCTTTCTGTTTTATCTTCATACCTCTGCCATGTGTACATACATAATATTCTCCATGTCTTGTCTTTCTTCACACCCTTTGCCATCTGCACATCCATAACATTCTCCCTGTCTTGTCTTTAGTCACATCCTCTGCCATCTCTTTCTTTCATTGTCTGAATAACTGGTTGTGAAGCTGTACATATACTTGGTAAAAAAAAAGAATGTGTTAATTATAGAATTACAAATTTTGACATGTACTATTTATTCATCTGTATTTCCTAGCTGTCTTCCTGTCTGTAACTACCTTTGCAACTACCCAATGATTGATTGGTATGTCTGCATTTACCTTTGCTCATTGAATGACTTGTTAGGTATGTCTGTCATCATCATCATCTTCCACTTCTGCCGTCAAGCGTCGTGGGGAGGAATAATTTGCGTTCCAGTGCCCGGTGGGCGGCACTGGATAGTGTCATTCCGTGTGAGTGATTGTACAATGTCTTTGATGTCGTCAATCCATTGTCTTCTAGGACGTCCTCTTGGTCTTGTCGCAGATGATCTTAGATGTAAGGCCAGTGATGGTAGTTGTTGGTGTTGCAGTCTAATGACATGGCTAAACCACTTGATCTTCTGTCATTCAATAAATGTGGCACAAGGTGTTGATCCTACAGTCTGTCTGATAACAGTATTTCTTATTCGGTCTCGGATTGTTAGGTTTGCAGCTCTCCTCAGGCATCTCATCTCACAGGTGTTGATTTTACGAAGGTGTGATTTGGATAAAGTCCAGGTTTGAGATTGGTAGCATAGGGTTGGTGTGAATATGCTGTTTATTATCTGTCGTTTTGCGGACATGGGTATGTTTGGATGTTTCAGTAAGGGTGATAGTTGATATGTAAGTGGTCTGTAACAATGATTATAGACTACAAGGCAGCACTAATTTGTATTTTGCAGGTGTATAAATTCTATACATTTGTGTCTGTCACACATACATGCATACACACAGACTATGTATATGTTTTATGTATGTATGTGCACATTCTTTGTCACTTTGATGGTTGGCTGAATGTCTGGTTTTAAAATTCATGGTAAAATTACATGGACTTGATGATTCAAGAATGAGATTATACTGTGTACACACTTTATGCATCAGCATAGATCACTCCTCTCTCATCAGTATTCATATTTGTCGCCCTGTCTTTCACTTTCTTTCCATGCTGGCTTCACTTATTACTGGATGGCTGGTTTAAAAGGCTTGATAAATTTGGATGTAGTTGGGATTATAGAATACGAGACAAATCTTGGCATTATATATCTGTGTATCTCCTTTCATGCTGTATGCCATCTGTATATTTCTCGATAGCTTCACTGAGTGGCTGAAAGACTAGTCAAACTTTACATGACTTGAATGTAATCAATTCTAGAATGGGATTATGTTGACAGCAGTGGGTGTTTTACATGTAGGTACTATTTTGAAACACATTCTAGCTCTCCGTCTTACTTTCTAATACCAGAGGTTGCTGAAAAATGTGTTGTAAAACTGTACATAGGACTTGTTTAAAATGGATGTAATGACAGCTATTAAAAGAAAATTAATCTTATATAAGCAGTTAAGACTTACATTTGAATGTGGATGATGTAGTGATAATACAGTTGTTCTGTTTATTTTTCCTGTATAGGTCATCTGTATTGTTCTAGCTGTCCCTCTGTTTGTCAATTCTTTTTTGCGACTTGTTAGTGAAAATACTTGTTGATGAAAGGCTGGTTGTAAAACTGTATATAGAACTTAACAAATATGGATTTAATGAGATTTCTAGCTAAGTCTAACCTTTCTTTGCTGGCTCCAGTGATCACTGAATCATGGGCTGTAAAATTGACTTAATAAATATCGTGGTGATTATAGAATGATCATGTGTATCATGCTAGTTCTCCTTGAGTCTGAAATTCTTTGCAGGCTTCACTGAGTCCAAGATGGTCTGGTTGTCATATACATGCAATGAATGTGTATATGAATGCATTTGCACTAATTATAGATAATGATTTTTTGGGGGATATTTGTAAGTTTATAAACCTGTATATTGTTTCCTTTTTCACTTACCATCTCATTTGTCAAACATTCTTTGCTGCCGCTGGTGGTTGTAAAACTATAAGACCTCGTAAATATGGATGTAATGAGAATTATAGAATATTATTTTATTATTATCATCTCTCCTTGCGTCTTTCAGCCTGTAACTTTCTTGTTATGGCTCCGGTGATCACAGAATAGCTGACTGTAAAATTGACTTTGTAAATATGGATGTGGTGATTATAAAATATATGATTTAGCATTTTATGTTCTTGGTCATCTGTATCATACTAGCTGTCTAGTCTGTCCTTGCAGGCCTGAGGTGGCTGATAGACTGGTTGTAGCATTGTGTACGTGACTTGAATATGAATGTAGTGGTTATTAAAGGATGAAATTGTTTTGACATTTGTAGGTTTAAATCTGTATATTATTTCTTTGTACACTTTGCCATCTGTCTGTCACATTCTTTGCTATTGATTGCTGAAAGATTGATTATAAAATTATGACTTTATAAATGAGACTTGTAAATATTATGTGTCTGAATGTCTGTTTTTAAGACTGTAAATATGATGTAGCTGAATGTCTGGTTGTAAGACTCAATAAATATGTGGCTGAATGTCTGGTTGTAAGACTTGGTATATATGTGACTGAATGTCTGGTTGTAAGACTTGATAAATACGATGTGGCTGAATGTCTGGTTATAAGCCTCAATAAATATGTCACTGAATGTCTGGTTGTAAAACTTAGTATATATGTGACTGAATGTCTGGTTGTAAGACTTGATAAATACGATGTGGCTGAATGTCTTTTTGTAAGACTCGATAAATATGTGGCTGAATGTCTGTTTGTAAGACTCGATAAATATGTGGCTGAATGTCTGGTTGTAAGACTTGGAATGTATGTGACTGAATGGTTGTAAGACTTGGTATATATGTGACTGAATATTTTATATATATATATATATATATATATATATATATATATATATATATATATATATATATATATATATATATATATATATATATATATATATAAAACAGGATATATGTGTGTTTGTGGGTGGGTGGGTATGTGGGGATATATTGGATGCGTTCGATAACGGTCCATCCGATTGAGATGAAATTTTCTACACGTCTTCTTTTCATTCCTGTGCAACCGACTCATAGATTTTTACTAACTAAAATAGTATTTATTATTAAAATTTAATAATTAAATTTACATTATCATTTCAATATAGCAAGGGGACTTAACATAAGAAAAGTTATTTCAAGGGGCATAACTTTTCTCCTCACTGCCCCATGTGAAAAGGAGTCTCGACAAACCAACAGCCTACACAGGTATGCTATGTATAATGCCACTGCCATAATGCCAACACAAAAGTCCGCCGCAAGAAATACAGTTCATTGTCAATTGAAGCGACAGTCACTAGACACCCAAGCAGCCACATATTACTGCATAAAACTACCCAATTAGTTCAGTGACCTGCCAATTGTCTGAACGTACAGTTCATGCTACAAACAACTGCGGATAGATATAAAAGCACTCCACACAAAATTCACAGCTTACAGTATCGTTCCATGCACTCATCTCAGTAGTAGGGTGATGGAACCATGCACTACCAGTCCAACATAAGGAAAATGCATAAGCAAACTGTAGCCACAAGCATAAACACTCCAGAGGCAGTCCATTGACAAGGAAATACATAAAACCTGTGGAGGAAACATGTTCAAACCTAATCCCAGTCACTCACTATGCACTGTGCTGACCTGGTTATATCATATTTCCTCTCCTCATATGTGAAGTTTCAGTACCGGTTTTGTTCACTCCCCTAGTTGCAGGACTTTTTTGAGGAAGGAGAGCTTTGCAACACACATACCCCATGTAGAAGGTATCTTGGTACCGGGTCAGGAAAAAAGTCTCGCCACCAATCCAACTCTGATAAATGAAAGGTCTTCAAGGCCTAGACGACCTGCATATCAATTCATCAGACTAAAGAATTAAACAGTCTTCCACAAAATACACAACAACGGCCAATCAACCAATCAACCAAAACTTACATTGTTTGCTAGTCATGAGGTGGAGTGTCTTCGAGGTATAGTAGTAGTACTCAAACAACCACCCTCTAGCTGGTGAAGTACTAGATGCAAGCCAGTTGTGCTTGAATATTTTTAACCAAACAAGGAACCTGAGGCTGTTATACTTCCCCTAATCCTCTCTTCTTATCACATGACCAAAGAAAGCTATTTTTCTCTTTCTTATTGTTGTATATAATGTTCTAGTTTCATTAGCCTCTTTCAGACAATCGTTGATAGTTACTTTGGCAGTCTAAGGAATTCACAGCATTCGTTTCAGGAACCACATCTCTGTTGCCTCCAAGTTCTTCCTAGTTTTTTCATTTATATTCCAAGATTCACTGCCATACAGCAAAACAGGTTCTATATAGCATTTCAGCACTCTCTTTCTTACAATCATCGATAGTGACTCTTCATTTTTTTAAATGCAGCTTTTGCTTCCACTATTCTGCACTTAATCTCTGTTGTGCATCTTCCATCTGATGTTGTAAATGCCCCTAGGTATTTAAAATTGTCCACTTGGTTAAGGATGTTCCCTTCTATTTCCATTTCACATTTTGGTGTCACCTTTTTATTTGATATCACCATTGCTATTGTTTTCTTGCCACTCAAGGTGAGTACTTTCAACCTCTCTATTACTACAATGTCCAACAATTGTTGTAGATGTATTGTATTAAACACCACCAGCACTGTGACATCTGCGTAGCATATATTGTTTATATTATAACCTCCAATGGACAGCAAAGCAATTGAAGTCAGCGCCACAGTTCTTCATAGAGGCTGTCAGTGTCTTTTAATATTTCCTTTTCAGCCCACTGCTAGCTTGTTTGCTTGAATCACATTCATCATTGATGGTTGATGGTCTTTGGAACTCCTCATTCATCATAAATTGTCTTTGGAACTGCTGACGTTATCATGGAATTGTCTTTGGAAGTGCTGATGTATCATAGATTGTCTTTGGAACTGCACATTCATCATAGATTGTCTATGGAAGTGCTTATTTGGTTTGTGATTAACATGGCCAGCTGTTAATGAAACATTGGTTTTGCAAAGAATGCAAAGAAAATCAGTAATAGAAATATGCAGTCTTTTACCTGATTTTTCAAACCAGTTTGGGTTTTTAGAACATTGCATATACTTTAAACAGTTTGAAAATGTGATAATTTAGACAGATGTCTCTTACAAGAGCTGATGTGGCTTTACTGTCTAAACCATGCTGGTGTATGTGGAAATGAAAGGGCCCAGCCGGCTGGCCTACATGGGACATCCAGGGGAATTTTGGGAGACATGATACTTTCTATAATTGATTGCTTTTTGAATGATAAGCACTGATCAGTGGCTACCTGCGGCCGTGACTGATGGAATCAGGAATCCTAATCAGCACTAGCAGGAAGACCATGATAGACGATGAAGCCGAGATATGCATAACCAACTGGCCACTGGAATTATAAGTATCCATAGGACGTCAGCATGGCCAAATGAGAGATTCATTCTTAAACATCTTGAGTGCTGATGCCAATGTAGTGTGTTCAACCCATATACCGGTCAGTTGAACTAAATGCTGACTTCGCGTCCTTGACTTGGGGTTGTAAATTACAAGTACCTCTGAAGTTGGAGTATGCTTGCCAGATGGCAAGGGGCACTGGTAATAGGGTAAGCTAATCCACATGCAAAAATCAGTCCAGTGCACTATAAGTAGTAGCACGTGTATGGACTACATTTGAGTTCAGTGCGAGCAAAGGCAAACAAAAAATAAGTATACATACTCTTCAACATTATCTGAGAGTAATGAAGCACATATGGGCATGTCCTGTGTGCTGTAATGTTTCATACGTACACCTCTTTTATCCTGAACCAAGTTTTATTAATGTGTTGCAGAACTGGATGATTTATCCTGGACTGAGCTATTTTTGTAATGTTGTTGTAATTTTAGCATATTCTTGCGTTCTTTCTCTAGTACTGCCAAGTACAGCGTGTTCACCTTCCTGCCAAAGTTTTTATTTGAACAGTTTAGAAAGTATGCTAACATCTTCTTCTTATTCATCGCTCTCTTACAGGAAAGTGTGTCAGTGATGTGTAGTGTCTGGAAAGTTTATAGTTGGGGAGTACAGTGATATGTGAGAAATTAGTCAATATGTGAGAATTATGTGAATGTGTTGGAAGTGTGTAATTTGGAGAGAGTGGAAATGTGTGTGTGTGTAGATTTGTTGGGTACATGGGAAGTGTACAGACTGGAATTTCTGTAAGTATAGTATGTTGAATGTGTTGTGCACAGATATAAGGAATTGTGGTAAGTGTGTAAATATCTGGGGTGTTTATATACATCGATTTATATGTGGAATATGGGTAGATGTGTGAGAGGTGTATGGATATGTGCAATTTATGTTTATATACTGGAAATGTGTAAAATGGGATAAGTCAATATGTATGGGATCTGTGTAGATATGTGTAAACTGTTAAGTGTAAAGTGTATAGAACATGTAGGGGGTCTGTAGATGTGTGGAATATGTATATGTAAAGTGTGTAGTTACATGTACAGTGGTTAGGTTTGTAAAGGATGTGTAGATTATATAAAGTGTGTAGATGTGTGCAAAGCATAGATTTTTGTGAGGTGTTTAGAAAGTTTGTAGATATGTGGGAAGCTTGTGGATAATATAATGCTTTCAGGATTACACAGCATTGGAAAAACTTCTATTCTTGCATTAGATGTACATATAGTAAATAAGTAAAGGACCCTCTCACATGCCTGAAAGTGCATTGAACATATGGTGCTAGACCCATATTTTTATAGACCAATCAGCACTCGCTGACCGCCTTGCTCTTGCTCCATTTGAGGAAACATTCTATGGAGATGTCAATAACCTCAAGTTTACTGCTTCTTTTTTCCAATACATTCCTATTGACATATGAAGGTGTACAAAGAAGAAGAAAGAAGAAGTATAATGACCTGGCATTTGATGTGATTTCATTTTCTTTTTTAGCAAATTCCTAATGTATCCCCTACTGGTCGTTACACAACTGCAGTTCCACTGTTGCTGATTTTAATGGTGTCTGCCATCAAAGAGATTGTTGAAGACATAGTGAGTAATTTGTTTTGTTTTTAATGGGCTGTTGTGCTAAACTGTTTTCCCTCTTGACTGGTGTTATTACTTTGATGTTTCTATCAATGATGTCTCTTTGAGTTTGCATTTTGTAATTTTTAAAGGGTCATTTTATGAGAGGAGGAAGACTGGAAAACATGGTGACAACTGACAGGATCAAGAGTAATAAAAATGGGGCATCATAGGATGAGTATACTGGAAGCAGAGCAGCAGAGAAGGCAATTATGAGTTGAATTTATCCAGAACATGGAAGATTTATTATTGTGACCTGATGTGTCTGGTCCAGCAGGGTTCATGACATGACATTCTTGTGATGACAGTCTAACGATCATGTCTTGTGTCCATTTGCAGAGGGAGTGGGATATGACCTCTCTGAGGTTCCAAATGTTGCTGTATGTAGCCGGGGCGCAGTGTTGGGGTGAGCACCCAACATTGCTTAAATACCCCAATGGCTCGTGAATACATAACCTCTGCAGCAAAAGTCCAACTCCTGGCCTTCACATGGCGGAACTGTTTCTACTAACAGGAGAAGGTGCGACGGCGAGTATCTGGCGTAACCAGTGTGCTCTAGATGTGTATACACATACATGCGTGTATAGACACATGTGTGCGTGTGTACACATCTAAACTCGAGTGAGACCACAGTCTGCTCTAGCAAAGGAAAGGTGCTGAAGACGGAGGCAACCAGCCAGGAGGCGCACCACAGAAATCAGGATGCCACGCAATTGCGTAAAATGGAATATGTCGACTAATGCTAAAAGTTATGGTGCTCGCCCTGCTTTGGACCCCCAGGCAGGTGCAGTGCCGGGCCCTATGTCTTGAAAGGATCCAACCCCAACTACTAGAGGTCCTTCTCAGATGTCCTGTGGAGCCAGGGGACATGAGAATAGAACAGCTGGCCATACTAAACAAAGACTTAAAATAATGCACTGGAATGTGGAGGGAGTCAGCAACAAAAAAATAGAATTAGAAAACATCCTGGATCAAGAAAAAGTAAGCATACGTTGCTTGCAAAAAACTCACCTCAATGAAAATATAGCCTTCAAAATCAGAGGCTACCAGTGTTACCAATCTGACCGAAAGGACAGGCGAAAAGGTGGGATACATACCCTTGTAAAAAATAATATCACTGCTTCCCAAATCGAAGTCCATATGGAAGGGGCTGAGTATCAGACACTTAAACTTAAAACAGGCTTTACAGACCTACATCTGATCAATTACTACTGTCCAAGTGACCACCCACAGGCACTGGACACACTACCATTAACAGAAAAAATGATTGTGTGTGGCGATTTCAACAGCCACTCGCAGAGTTGGGGCTATGATCACATGGACCAGAGAGTAGAGAGACTGGAAGACTGGCAGGATGAGAATAGATTCATCTTGGTTAACAAGCTATCTGACCCAGATACTTTATACTTGAGATCATGGCACTCTACAACTACACCTGACCTGGCTTTTCATTCACCAGACCTGTAGTGGAACATTACACGAATTGTTGGGAAACTTTGTCTTCTTCTTCTGCTGCGTTCATCCAGAGTTTTTTTTTCCGGATGTGATTGCGTTGTGCCTGTTTACAGCAAAGCTGTGTTCTTGTGCCTTTAGGCCGACACATCCAACTTCTGCAGGGATTTGTTGACCGGGTTACCGGGAAACAACGTGGTGGTAGCGACCATCGGCCAGTCTTTCTAACTGTAGAAAATGAGCTTGTAAGTGAAAGCAGCACCCTCTCGAAGTGGAACTACAAGAAAGCAGACCTGGTAATGTACAAGAATCGCACCAGCAAACTGGTTAGAAACCTGAACACTGAGAAAGACTGCCAATGAGCTTCTTTATTGGCTCGTTTGTTCAGCCTCAATGGCAGACTTAAACAGGAACATTCGTAGCACATAGAACACTGAACAACCTGATGTCCTTGACCTTCTTCAATATTTATTGTTGACGATTGTCACAGCAATTAACTTCAAACATTCCTGACTGATGCGGGATGGCATGTGATAAATATATATAGTGCATAATCACTGTCTTTGCACAGTTCTAACACAATCGCTGGCTAAGCTAAGGTCACACTTACGGTCGTCTGGCATGGGGCATTGCTGAAACGCCGTCAACTCGGCGCATTGTAAAACAGGCTTTGAATGGCTATTCAATCAGCCGCACAACTCTATGAAACACATTCGCTTCTAGCTGAAACATCACTACAATACTGGTGGAATGCCGAATAATCTTGATTGGCCCCAACTCAGTTTCACGTCCTTCTTCAACCGAGAACCTGGCCTGACCCCCTGCGTCCAGCTGTCTCTCTCTCCCGTGGACTACCCAACTCTTGTCACGTGATACGCAACTCCCTTGAGTAGTTTCCCTTTTTCCATTCATCATCATCAGGAGTTTCGCACTGACTTTCCTTGACTTATTTGTGCGTGTTACTTCATAGTGATCGCGTGAACTTGCTCTTACTATGACAATTCCTCTTCTACGGTAAACTACATCAGTTTACCGCTGTCTGCCTCATATCGCTACATGGCAGACGTTAAGTAGTTGAAGAGTTTGGGAAATGCATACTACAGGCAGCGCGAGAAACAGTACCAAGAGGAGCCCGTAAACATTATAAACCCTACTGGAGTAGTGAACTGGAACAGTTGCATAATGATGTGGAAGTATGTAGAAAGCCAGCAGAGGCCACACCCAGCCAAGAGCACCACAATAAATTCCAGCATGCAAAAGCCAAATTTCAAAGGGCCAAGCTGCAGGCTAGATGGAAAAGCTGGCAGGAGAAAACAGTCTCTGAACTTTGAAAGAGACACAAGGAAACTGTGGAAGCTAATAACTTAACGATGAGGGCACAGGGAGAAACTCAAAAATTGCACTACATAAAGATGGAAACATCTTAACAAGAAAGCAAGCAGCTGTCCATTTTGCGGACTCATTCGCACAAGATAACAATATCAAAATTAGTCCAGAGAAACAACAAGAGATTCGAGAGAAATGGCAACATACAGGACAGAAGGAAATAGGCACCCATCAAATCAGCGAACTGGAGCTAGCCATATCAAAACTGAAAATGAGAAAGTCACCAGGATCTGTTGGTATCTCCAATGAAATGATCAGGAACCTAGGAACAGAGGCCAAAGCAAAGCTGTTGCAGATCTTCAATAACAGTTGGACCTTAGGCAGTGTTCCACAAGCCTGGAGAGAAGCACTCATGATACCCCTCCTAAAATCAGGGAAAGATAGTTCCATAGCCTCTAGCTACAGACCAGTTAGCCTCACCAGCTGTCTCTGCAAAACACTGAAGCGCATCATCAATCACAGACTGCAGTGGTACATTGAAAGTAAAAACATCCTTGTGCCACAGCAGGCTGGCTTTAGGCAGTGCTACTCTACGGAAGATCAGACAACCTACCTCTCTCAAGAAATTGAGGATGCATTCCAAGAGAAGAAGCTGGTGCTTGCGACATGGATAGATTTGAAGAAAACCTTTGACAAAGTCTGGAAAGAAGGTCTGATGAAGAAACTGAGAAACTGCAAAGTCAATGGAAGAATGTACAAATGGGTGAAAGCATACTTGCACAACAGAAGAGCCCGAGTACAGATAGACGGACTCAAGAACAAGAAAGTACTACTGCGTCACAGTGTTCCCCAGGGTGGAGTCTTGTCCCCCACACTTTTTCTAATCTTCATCAATGATCTCGTTGCTAATCTACTGCAAGGAATTAAAGCGGCAATGTACGCCGATGACCTGGTTCTATGGAGCACAAATGAACATGCATCAGTGGCCAGCAGATTACTACAAAGAGCTGTAGACACACAAATAGATGGTGTGTCAGCATAAACACTGACAAGTGCAGCACCACCCTATTTACCCTCTCCAAAACAAAAGGCAGGAACCATCCAGATAAATGGAACACCCCTAAGAGAAGATAAAGAACCAACATACCTTGGAGTAACATTTGATGGCAAGCTGACATGGAGAAAGCACATCAACAAAGTTCCTCAGCTTGCCAGGCCACCCTATGAAGAACAGATTTGAAAACCTAGCTATGGGGCAGTTGAAAAGAAGTAGTTTTATCCAGCAGGCCAAACGACTCTGCAGAGAAACCACCGATCTGCCCACAGTTGGTATCCCCCTAACAACTATTCCAGAGCGAACTCCATGGAAAGATGAACATAGACTATCATTACAAATCCAGAAAAAATTGAAAGGAATATTTGACAAGGAAGAACAGAACAGTGTGCAGCGCAGAACAGCCACTCTCAGCTTCCTTGATGAAGAATACCCACAGGACCTCTGGATCCGAGTCTACATAGATGGGTCAGCACAAAATGCTGTTCGAAATGGAGGAGTGGGAGTGTACATAGAATACCCAAATAATACTAGGGACACAGCTAGAGTACCGACAGGAATAGTACTGCCATAACTACAATGCTGAAATTGAGCAAGATAGCAACAGAGAAATTACTAAATACCAGCAATGGTACACAACCTGTGGTGCCATTAACAGATGCAAAATCAGTACTCGAGGCGCTCCTGTCTGGGAAATTGCCAGTACTAAGGACACTACTTTCTGAACTTAGCAGTCAGCATAAGGTCACCATACAGTGGATACCATCCCACTGTGGAGTACCCAGAAACGACAGAGCTGATCAATTGGCTAAGGAAGGAGCCAAAGAAGAACAGCCTGATGTGCCCGTTACATACCACCAAAAGAAAGGAATGATCAAATCAGTCAGAAAGCCACCAAAACGATGACTACCACATTATGGATAGACCAGAACAAGTCATTCTGCGCCTCAGAACAGGGCACAATAGATTACGCAACCACATGTATACAAAATTCAAGATTGGTGAAACAGCCATGTGCACATGTGGATTGGCGTCGCAGACAGCAGAGCACATACTCCAAGACTGCCCAAAATATAACATATCTAGGCAAACCTTCTGGCCTAGAGAGACAACAGTGGAAGATAAACTCTATGGACCACTGTGTGAACTGAAAAAGACAGTTCAATCCATACAAGAGACAGCATTGCAGTTATAGACATATGTCAAGCGAATGAAAGAAGAAGAAGAAGAAGACCTCTCTGAAATATGATAGCGAATTATTTACAAGGTTTTCTGTGTAAGGTGAGAGCTGTGGTAGCGCAGTGCAGTGGCTAGTATGCTTGTCTGCAGGCCTGTTGGTTATGTTTTTAAATCCACATTGAAGTGGATTATTCAAATTGACCTGGGCTCATAGTAAAAAATGGGTATTCAGGAAATGTCATGAGAATAAATTGGCTTGCCACATTATCTATTGTGTGCCAATTGGTCTATACAAATATGGGGCTAGCAACATATACCCACTGTCTTTCACGGCTTGGAAAAGGTCGTGAACTTTAAATGTAAGTGGTATGTTTTTAACAGATTCAGTGCCAAACAAAAAGTAGGTTTGGATAAAACAAAAATGGATGGTGGAAAATGGGAAGTACGGATGTATCACAGTTATGACTTAAAAGTTGTTAATATGGTAGCAGACATGTTGTATTATAACTCAGTGACAACATTTTGGCAATATATAAGCCATTGGCAGATACGGGAAGTCGCTTAAGACGATTAATCATCCCAAGGCACTTAATAAGTTAAGAAAAGTGTTGAGAATATTGTAGACAGAGAAGACAACAAATATTTGATATTGACAGCTGCACATGCTACTGGATCACTCATCTCATCAAAACCATAAGGGAAAAGACAATTGAAATTTATGGCTATATTAACAGAAGAGATGGACGGAATAGATAAATTATTAGCTTATGTGGAATGTGGAGGATTTACGAAACGAGAAGTATGGAAGGTATAGAGAAGGGTGTATGTAGATAACTTATACGGCTTGGCAATGAATAATGCAATAAGCAACATTAGTTTCATTAAAATAGCAGATGATAGTGAGTATTGTGGAGTGGTGATTGGGAATGGTGATTGCCATTGTCTGCTCCAGACCAGGCATTTGAAGAAGGAGGAGGAGGTGGTGGTGGCAGTGGCTGAAAAGCCTGGCCTGAATTGTAGAGACCATGTGTTGCCCATGCAGAATGATCCCTCTCTCGATCTGTCTAGTTTACTTCAGAGAAAAAGTAACACCAATACATCTGGGGCAAGACAGGTTTTATGACCGCCACCCAACATTCAGTGCTGACAGAAAGCAGACAGCACTGTTATATTGTAGATCAGTCATATCTGACTAAGGCTAACTACTAAAGTAGAAAACATAAACATGTCACCTGGTGTGTTCATATTAAGACTGCTGGGAAATTAATAACAAGAATAGAGAAAGACACAGCTTAAGGATTTGGGACACATTTACAATAGGATGTGAAAATGTCACTAAATACAGGATGCTATGAAAAGACATGTTTATATACACTTTTATTTTTGAAGATGAGTTACTTGATTCTTTTTAACATATTCTTTTTCTCTGCTATATTAAATTCATTTAAAAAAAGGTAAAGGTAATCCCATCAAAGAGGCTTAGAATAATAAAGATGTCTAACATTATGTTTCCGTTTTACGAAGTGAGGTGACAACTCCATTCCACACTGCATTCTCTTTCCCAACTCAGAGCAAAATAATATAATTATTATTTTTCTGATTTGTAATATGTTATCTGTGTGATGTAGCGGTGCAGATTCATGCTGGGAATGTTGACAGGTTATTGTAATTTGTCTCACACTTTTAAGGTTTTCATTTGAAGCCCTTTCATATGCTCATACAGGTTGTACATTATGCCCTTTGTTATCTGAAAACACATTGTTTTGTAGTAATATACAGTAAGCTAATTGATCATCCCATGTCATAATGCTGTAAAGTAAAATGAAAAGGAACCTTTTCCACACCTTGATGCACACCTAATATCTTATGCTAGCCCAACATTTTTATAGATCAATCAGCAATCGGTGGATGACATTGTTACTATAATGCTGGCCGCTTTTACTTCCCTGAAAATTTTCTGGTAACCTAATTAGGCTGGATCAGCACGAGACCACCAAGCCAGCAGACAAGCGTTCTGGTTACTGTAGTACAGATACTTCCCACTCCTAATGCTGTGACCTATTATATTTAGACTTCTGATACATCAAAGGCATATTATCATATCTGACATATGATTCATAATGCTTATGGTCTTCAACCCTTGGGCTGGTTTTGAATCTTTGATATTTTGAGTTCCGGACCAATGTGTTGGCAGTCCCCGTTGTTCCATAGCTTATATGTTTTTAATACAGTTATGGATTCTATTGATTTTTTGAGACCAGTTCTTTGAGGTCTGTTTTAATGGAATTCACTTTGCGACTTTTTATTGCATGGATTTATTAATTTGTTTGTTTCTTTTTCTTTGTTTATTTAAACATTTTGAGAATGTGTTTATTTCTTTGTTATCTTCCAGTTTGGAAAATACATTTCTTTGTCATTATTTTCATATTACAGAAGAGGCACAGAGCTGATGGCAATGTAAACAACATAGAAATTTCTGGTAAATAGTAATTACTTTAATGTGGTAAAGAAGTAATTGTGTGTTGAGTGAGCGAGAGAAGTAGAAATTGAGTGTGAGAAAAGGAGAGAGAGAGAGAGAGAAAGGGAAAATGAAAGAGACGGAGGAGAGAGGGAATGAGAGCGACTGAGAGAAAAGAATGAAAGAGTGATATAGAGAACAAATGAGAGAGAGAGAGAGAATGAGAGTGACAATAAAAAAAGAGTGAGTGAGAAAAAAAGAGAACTATGTGTAGTAGTTAGTGCACTTGCCTACCAACACAGAAATCTTGGATTCAATCCCTTGTAGTAGTAGGGTTAGATTTTATTCTGGCCAGTGCAGTTCTGATAATAACCCAGCCTCATTAAATAAGAACTAGATACGTCTCTGTGAAATTAAAGGCAGCCAAAGTTGTACTGACCATATGACCCTGCATGTACCAGTTGGTCATAGAATGTGGGCGTAATACTATTTCCCCAGCCTGGCTTAATGACAGGTATATGAGCTAATTTCTCTCTTCCCCCCCCCCTCTCTCTCTCTCTCTCTCTCTCTCTCTCTCTCTCTCTCTCTCTCTCTCTCTCTCTCTCTCTCTCTCTCTCTCTCTCTCTCTCTCTCTCTCTCTCTCTCATTCATTCATTCTCATTCATACACAAAAAAAAGGGGGATGGGGACTGAAAGAATAAGATCAGTATTTGGGGAGAAAGGAAGATGAATCAAGAGTATGAGGAAGTTTGTCAGTCTATACCTCTCTGGCACAGTTATTCACTGTACACTGATGGATTCATTTATGGAGGAGATTGGCACATCTTTAGTCATGTTCAGATTGCAGTAATGACAATCTGTACTGAAATTAAGTGAACCAGGACAATGAATTACATGTGTGTTTTATTTGAAATCATTTTATTTCATTGATATTCAAAGAGATAAAAGATTGTGTAATGGTCATCCTGTAATAGAGGCTGTAGGTATGTGAAATGCTAAAGACTTCTGAACATATAATAGCTATCCCATGCAAGTACATCTATTTAGAACCATATTTCAAATAGCAGATATTCATTCCTGGTATTGTGTGCTGCCACCAGCAGTGATTTGCAGCCTGTAAAGATCAGTCTTTTTTTATGTTTGAGCTGTGAAGTTCTACTACAGAACAAAGTGTAATAATGCATGGGCACATTGTTGTTTACATGAAAAATACATGAGAAAGTATGCACTCATCTTGAATGTATGTTTTTCACTTTTCAGTTCATCGCCATGGAAGATGGCAAGACGTTGTAGTGGGGGTCATTGTTAAAATAGTTGAAGGAGCTCATTTTCCAGCGGATCTCATACCCACAATACTCATTTCACAATGGAGTCAATATGTGTGAATCATTTACCTTCTTGAAGTAACAGCTTCTGCTGTTTGGGTGTGATGTATTAGGCCTTGATATATTATAGGCCACAACATATTATATAGGGTAGCCAGTTTCCTTCCTCATCAACCCCCCACTTTTCGACAACTGCTGGAAAATTCTACAAAATTGTTTCCAACCCATTTGTATAAGGCTGGATCGACCCCAGACCCATACTGGTTAATGTTAGACAATGAGTAATTGTGGGAAAGCTGGAGGCAATGCAGATGTGGTTTGTGAAAGATTGCCTTGGCAAAAAAGAAGAAAACAAATATTGAGGTGCTGACACTCTGGATGTCACCAGATTGTTCTTCACAACCATAAAAAAGTTAGTTGCGTATCTTGTATAGGACATTAACCCCAGCATTTTTATTTGGCTCTTGTGATTTCTTGGCAAGTTTACGTTCAGTGATTTGCTTTCTGAACAACCGGCACTCAAACCATTATATGAAATCCAGTGCAAGGCGGTCTGCTTCCAAATCGCCTGCAGCCATGTTTTAAACTGAGTTTGTAGGATTGCGAATTGCATCTGCAACCCCTTCACCACAACCATAAGGAAAAGTCAAATGATATTTATGAAGCTTATCAACAGAAAAGATGGAATAGAGAAATTCAAGAAAGCAAAGACAATTTTTTTTGGACAACTTAAACAGCTGAGCAAACAAATAATAATGTAAGTGACTTCGTTAAACTATGAGTTAACAGAAAAATCTTGAGAGTCATGAGTGCCAATGTCCACTCCAGACCAAGCATCTGAAGAAGGAGATGAAGAACTAGATCCTTGTTGTTACTTTAACTCATTCTCTTCCCATGCATTAACTCCATCAAACTAAAAAAAATTAAAATAATAACTACTCAGACACAAAGGGTTAAGGCACCTTCTGAAAAGCAAAAAATAGTCACGCTGATTAGAAGTATGAAATCACTGTTGATGCTCTTAAGTGTGTGATTTATGTTTTAAATGTTTTCCTTGATGAAGAAGTCAGAGCTGGTTAGAAACACTAAACTTATTTTTACACAATTTACAGTGAGCCTCAAGCCATGTGCTATATAGAGACTTCAAATCTGAATGGAGAGACAAATTTAAAATTATGGCAGGTAAGTCTTGTCTCAGAAATGTACATTCATGGTGGAAAGTAGTGGAGATTATGATTACGCTTGTGAAAGTGCCAGAATGTATTGTACATAAAAGTAAGTTACCATTTTTACACACCATGAGGTATTGGAAATATGGTGTTGTACTTAAAAATAAGTTACCATTTGTACACACCATGAGGTATTGGAAATCTGGTGCTGTTCCCATATTTGTATAGATCAATCAACACATGAAGGATGATGTGGTCAATATCACACCAGCTGTCTTTACTTCCCAAGACATTTTATGGTACCCGTTTAGGCTAGGTTGAACAGAGAGCCTAGGTTATTTTAATATACGCCTAGATGCAAACTCAAACCCATAACTGCCGGGCCATCAGGATAGCATGCAATTCACTTCACTATCACAGCTCCCTGTGTAGTACATATTGACTGAAAAATGGCAGGTACTACTGTAGGGGTGTGAAGTTTTAGACTATCACATAATCTAGGCCATGATATAATTAGATGGAATAGGCACTACCCTTCCCATCACCTTTCCTTCCCAGACATTTCTCATAAAGTTCTGAAAATCATCACTTTTCCTCCACAGACATTTCTCAGAAAGTTCTTAAAATCCTTTCCTCCCCAGACATTCCTGAGAAAGTTCTTCTTCTTCTTCTTCTTTCGTTCACTTGAAATATGCCTATAACTGCAATGTTGTCTAAATCATCACCTTTCCAGACATTCCTGAGAAAGTTCTGAAAATTATCACCCTTTCTTCACAGACATTTCTCAGAAAGTTCTGAAACTCATCACCTTTTCTTCCCAGACATTTCTAAGAAAGTTCTAAAATCATCACCTTTTCTTCCCAGACATTTGTCAGAAAGTTCTGAAAATCATCCTTTCCTTCCCAGACATTTCTCAGAAAGTTTTGAAAATCATCACTTTTTCTCCCCAGACATTTCTCAGAAAGTTCTAAAAATTATCTGGTAGTAATTTTATGAGGCTGGGTCAACCCAAAAGCAATACTGCTCAGAAAAAAGGGTTTTGCCATTGCTAAGGATTTAGTCTGGACAGTGTGGATAATACAACTGCTTTGTAGACTTAGCTTTGTTTGCAGGCTTATTCCAGTTCTGTCCCATACATTCTTGTACAGTCTGCCAAAGGCCGCATTGGAGATTTTTGCATTCACTTCATCATCAATTGTGGCAGCTTGTGACACAGTGCTGCCAAGATAAGTGAATTTGTCCACAACACTTAGTCTATGATCATTCACTTTGATATTCGGCACAGTGTGATTATTCCCTGGAGCTGGCTGGTACATAACTACAGTCTTCTCCAAGTTGATATTGAACCCAAAGTTGGCACAGGCATGTGAGAACGCTGAAACATTATGTTGCATGTCCGCCTCTGAGTTGGCGTATAGAGCGCAATCATCAGCAAACAGGAGCTTTCTGACGGTGTCGCTGTTAATTTTGGTTTTAGCTTTCAGCCTTTCAGCGGTTTCCTTTACGTTTGTAAAGGTTTTGACCACATTTGATATATTTAATCCTGAGATGTATAGTTCTTTGCTGTCCTATTTTTATTTTGCTATTATTGTGCATTATAAATGTTAACCACAATAGAATATTTACAGCATGTAAATCTCCTCTGAGGACTCCCTGGTCTAGGAGTTACGTGACTTTCTCCGTAATCCCATATACTCTCGTGAGTAATGTGACGTGTGCGAGAAGAATCAGTAACGGTTCTCTCTGCGTTGGTAACTTACGGAGTATGTGAGCCGGTCACTCAGAAAGCATTGGCAAACTACTGAGTGTAATCTTGCCAAGAAATCAACAATCAGCTGAAAGATGCTGATGTTGACAGCGATGCCCTGTAAAGGATACGCAAACAAAAAAGCCAAACAAAAAAATCTCCTGCGTGATGTTGGTGGACGGTAAGTGATAACCATCACACTGAATGCACTTATGTGCCCAATTCTTCACCCTTTGAAAATAAAGTTTGTTCACTTGTTCATTCACTCATTGTTCGAGAAAAAGTACAAGGTCGAGTAAAAAGGTAAGTCACATAAGTCTGTGGGATGGCAGGTAAATGTAGTTGGTGTTTTTTACAGGTGTCATTAGGTTACAGCAACATCAAACTTTATATTCCCGTTCATCAGGTGGCGCTAGGTGTCTCTTGTGTATGCGCAGTGCATTAACAAAATGGCGACAGTACTTACGGAGTGTACAACCAAAGAGCAATGTGCTGTTGTGTGTTTTTTGTGGACAAAAGGACTGCCTCCAAAGGACATTCATAAGGAAATGCTTTCTATTAATGCTGACAAATGTTTGTCCCGTAAAGCGGTGCATAGCTGGGTAGAAAAATTTTCTCAAGGAAGCTCTAAAATTGTTGATGAAATTCTATCTGTTCGTCCTGTTGAGATTGCAACGGAAGCATCATGCAGCAGTTGGAGGAGATGATTAGAGGTGACTGGTGAGTAATGAGACTCTGTAGTATCTGCAATAGGGTGCTCACATGGTTCAGCATACAGCATAAAGCATTATCGATTGAAATTTAAGAAAGTGTGCTCAAGTGGGTACCCAGACAATTGAAGGAGGAACACAAAATGAACCGATTTGGCCTGTCCTTGCATCATCTCTGTCGATACGAAGATGAAGGAGAAGACATGCTGAACAGGATTGTTACTGGGGACGAATCATGGGTGCATCACTACCAGCCCGAATCAAAGCGTGCTTCAATGCAATGGAAACATCCTTCTTCGCCTTGTGTCCAAAAATTCAAGGTTACGCCATCAGCAGGGAAGGTTATGCTGACAGTGTTCTGGGATTGTCAAGGAGTG
Organism: Cepaea nemoralis; assembly: GCA_014155875.1. Lineage (NCBI taxonomy): Eukaryota > Metazoa > Mollusca > Gastropoda > Stylommatophora > Helicidae > Cepaea > Cepaea nemoralis. Next base: position 733,232 of record JACEFZ010011953.1, on the reverse strand, counting down.
CTTTTAACCAATTTCAAGAAGAAAGGTGACAATGTGAATTCTGAATCGTACTGTGAAGTTCTATCGATGCTTCATGATGCAATTCGAAGAAAACGTCCAGGACTGCTGACTAGAGGAGTGTTGCTTCTTCATGACAATGCCAGACCACATACGGCTCAATTAACTCAGGAGAAAATTAACCAACTAAGGTAGGAAGTTCTGGAACATCCACCTTTACAGCCCCGACTTAGCCCCTAGCGATTTCCACCTTTTTGGTCCACTGAAAACCCACCTTGGCAGGAGACATTTAGCGAGTGACGCCGAAGTTGAATGTGAAGTGAAAACATGGTTTAGAAAACAGAGCACGCAAGTTCTATGCAGCCGGCTTTGGGAGGACTGATAAAACGATGGGATAAGTGCATCAATGTTGGTGGAAATTATGTTGAGCAATAAAGGGACAATGTATGTATAAAAATAAACTGGTTTCAAGTTGTTATCATATTTAGTTATTTTTCTACAGCCATGTGACTGACTTATTGACTTCCCCTGATACATGGGCAGTGAAGTAATATACATATGTTGTTTAAAAATAATTGTATAGCAACAATTGGACTGACATGATGTTATTACACATTTGTTTGAAAGGGGCCTGGATAGTAATGTACGTCATTGTATGTTTGTATGTGTTAACGAGAGAGAGAGAGGGGACGTTAAATGTAACTGAATATCTACAATTTAACACAGAAGAATGATACATTTGTTAAAGCATTAAATATGTCTTCAGAAAGCTAAAGACTTTGAAATGTATGATTGTCTACACATCTTGTGTTTATTTCTCTTCATAGGGCAGTAGTATGACAGCTTCTATAGTTAGTGGAGACAGTTTGTCTGAACTATGGGGGGTTGTGGAGTGTGAGCACCCAAATCGGTTTTTGTATGAGTTTGTGGGCAACATTCAGATTGGTACTAAAAGGTGAGTAAATGCCTCTTCCTTTGTTCTTCCCATAGCAAAAGGTTCTTTGCTGCATGCCTTTTAGTTTTACCTGTCTCATCCCTGAATGTTTAAGAATCAATTTGATGAGATGTTAACTCTAATAAAGGATATTATTTCTTTTAAATTGTAGTTATTAACAAGTTTAATTTTTTTCAGTATTTCACATACTGGACAAAGTGTAACCATCTGATTATAACGATTATTTTCAAGTTCCACATAAAGGTCAATGTGGATTTGAGGCTCGTCATCAGCTCTTCAGCCTCTTACACCAAAAGTATGAGTTTGTGGGCAAGATTTAAGGCAGGTAAAGGTAATTCCATGGCAGATTCTGCCATTGTGATGTGTCAGGTCTTTATGTTTTCTAGGCTGTACATACTGTGGTGAGGTGGCCATTTGCCTCCTTGTTAATTCCTTTCCCAGGCAATTCCCATGAAAGTCTGAAAATTACCCAGTACCCATTCTCTGAGGCTGGGTCACCCACAGGTCCATAATGCTCATGGTGGGGGGGGGGGGGGGGGGTGTCTCCTCTGTGGATTGAACTTCAACCACTAGCTTAGAGAGCAAGCATGTTGACCCACATTTGGAAAGGTGAATTAAAATGTTCTTATTCTGTCTTTGTTCTTCTCAAAGTAGAAGGTGTTTTGCTGTCTGATGCATGTGTTTGTTTTGCCAGTAATCATTCTAGAGACCAATGCTGGGATCGAAGTAGGTTAGAAGTCCGTCATCCACCTCTAAGGGAGCCACATTAGTATAGTGGTTAGACACTCACATGGTATTGCCCATATCACTCATCGGGTGCCAATTGGACTATAAGGATAAGTGTCCAGTACCATATGCCTAATGCACCTTAAGGAATGTCAAAAAGTCCTTTACTTTTACTTTTCACCTATAATTTGATAACTGCCTAGTTTGAATTCAATTATGGTAGAAAAGTAAGAAGTTATTCTCCATCTAATGCCAGGGTAGTGAATCAGATGCATAATCTTCTCAGATATGTTAGGTAGTATTACTGTGTATGTTAAAGATCCCTTGGCATTTCAGAACCAAATATTAAGAGTATGCTGCAGTGCTGTCAATGTTTCAAAACCAAATAGAGTATGCTCCAGTGCTTTCAACATTTCAAACATTAGGAAATGTACTCACAATAGAATATTTATGGTATTTAAATATCTTATGTGGATATGAAAGGCAAGGGAAAACAGCACATTAATTTCCCTGGAATAAGTATGTGTGCAGTCACGTAGATTGATTTATAGTTGTGTGACATGTTGTATGGATGTGAAACATGGACAATGTGCAGTCAAGCTGAAAAACATCTGATGGCTGCAGAAATATGGTTTCTGAGGAAAATGCAAAGAATACCATGGACAGATAGAAAAACCAATGACCAAGTACTACAGGAGACAAATGAAAATCGCAGATTGATTAGAGAAATTAGACGTAGACAGTCAAAATTTTTTGGAAATGTTATGAGAAGAAATGGACTGGAGAACTTAGTGACAACTGGCAAGATCGAAGGAAACAGACCAAGAGGAAGACCTAGAGGAAAATATCTAGATGGCTTGGCCACATGGCATGGACGAGACAGGAACACTGAGCTGATCCACGACTCTGGTGATCGAGTGAAATAGCGAATCATGACCGCCCACACTTTCCGGCATAGCACATGATTGATTGATTGACATGTTAAATGTCACACCAGTCTTCAGAATGATTAATGTGACACAATTCCATTCTCTTTATTTTCTGGTTAATAATGGTTAAAGAAGGGTCAACATCATATTACTTTGAACAAATCCATAGAAGCTCCTCCTTTAGCCACATGTTGCAACATGTAGATACTAATCATTCTAGTTACACAATGGTTGTAAACACTTTGAATTAATTGAGCATCATCAGGAGATACTTCATGGTGGGACAAAACTCTTGATCTTTGTAGTAGGAGGATGTGCTACCACAGTGACAAGAATTTTAGAAATAAATTAACGTGTTGATCGATATCCCTGAAGACATTAAAAAAAGTAGCAGCCTACAGCTCCCTACATGTCTTCCCCGTGCTGTTCATTTCTGTCTGTAAATCTCCTATTCGTGTGATTTTAGGTCTTCCCCCTATTTTGTTGGCCCCATGGGTTAGAGACCAGGGAGTGTCTTGTAATGCTATTAGGTTTTTTCATTGCGTGTCCTACCAAGCACTAGTGTCTTTTCCCAACCTCTTGGTGATTCTGTCATACCATTTTAGTCCTTCTCTTCTGCACAGACACCAATTAATGAATATTTATTAGTAATTATTCTCCATGTTTCTGATCTGTACAGTATTTCTGATTTAACGGTCAAGTTAAACAATTCTAAGTTTGGTGCTAAGCTTAATTTCCTTTGACTTCCACAAATTTCCCAGTCCTTTGAAAAGTTCTTTTGTTATTTGTATTTGTATTTTATTATCTTTATCTCTTCCCCATCTTTGTCTACATTGCTACCTAAATAGGTGTGTGATTCCACATCTAAGTTAGCAGGTGGCAGTGTTATCAGGAGACATACATTTGCCTAGTGACAACTACCAACTTCTAAGAAAAACAGCAAAATGAAGACAAAAAAGATAAATGCCTGGATGGCTTAATACTTGGCATAATCAGGGCAAGATCACATACCTGATCTAAGAATTATGATAATGTGAGATGACAAATTGATTACTCACGCTTGTTGTCATGATAGAACTACAAAAAAATTAGATTTTAAGAGCATGCATCTTTCCCATTGCAACATACGCCTGTGAGACCTGGACACTTACTAAACAAATAAATAAATACTAAATAAATGCCTTTGAATATAAATGTTATAGACAAATTCTAAGAATATCTTGGATAAAGAAAAGAACAAATGCATCCATACTTCAAGAGCTGAATATTGAAGAAGGTTGGCTATTAAAGACAATAAAACAAAGATCATTGAAATATTTTGGTCTCTTGAAAGGTCACGAAAGTTTAGAGAGAACAACAATGGAGAGGTATATGCCTGGGAAGAGAGAAAAAGGAAGGCTTAAGAGAAGATGGATGCAGGATGTGGCGGATGATCTCCAGATGGGTGTATCAGATGCGGGACATCTTGCTTATGATCGAGAGGTTTTCCGGAAGGTTATGGGAGCGAGGTTATGCAAAGGACATGCTCCTGGATGAATGAATGTTGTCATGGCACATGAAGTGATAATGATGATTATAATTTTAAAAAGGATACAAGAATATTAAAATGAAGTAATTGCATAACCTTAAATGATTATATCCTCTCATTGTGAAATTTTGGATAGCACAACTGTGTACATTCCACTAGCTTTTTGTATTCAATCTTTAATTGATATCCAGTTTATAATGTTGTTGCATAATTATTATTGTGCTCAGTTACTAACACTGTTGTCCAGGATTCAATACCCAATAGCGGCAAGAGTGGATTTTTTCTAATGAATAATAGTCTATCCAGATTTGTCTTCAATGTTTGATCTGGAGCAGACATCAGTGACCATAACTCTCCAATCCTTTATGGATTGAGATTTCCATGCAGTTAGCGTTGCTTAAACTGTTGTTACTGTAATTTGTCACCCAGCTGTTTGAGCTGTCCACATGTTTCTTTCTCTGTCAAACTCTACCACATTTGCCTAGGCTGATTTCTCTATTCTGCCTCTTCTGTTGATATCCAGCATGGTCTGTAGTCTATCCAGCATCCGGCTGTATAAAATAAGTAAGAAGGAGATATGGCTTAAACTCAGAAGTTACGTGGTTTGCTGTTGGCATATGGCTGAACATTTTTGCAAGAATCATTGGTTTCTAATAGATTCAGATGTCACTCTGATCTCTTTGGTAGTGGAATCAGATACTTAGTCTTCTCAGAAAAAAATGGGAGGGGCAGGGGGGGGGGCAACTAGAGATGCTGCGTGTAAATTAAAAGCAAACAAAAAAGTTAGTTGCATGTCCTTTTACAGGACATCACAATCACCCGCACCATATTATGGCTGTTTGTGAAATGTTGGGCAGTTTTACGTTCAGCATCTTGCCATTGCTTTCTGAATGGCTGACTCTCATACTGTTGTAAAAATCACCACAGAGTGGTCTGCTTCCAGACTGCCTGTGGCAGACTTCAAAATGAGGATTGTGAAACTGCAGCCACCACCCCTAAGCCACAGATGTCAGTTATGTGTAAACTGCATACAGCCTTGTCCTGTCAAAAATCAAATAAGTGGTGTACTTCTCCATATCATTTTGCTTCTGTTTACTAATGATAAGCTGCTAGAGGATAGACAGAATCGTTTGCCATGGATGGAATATGTCTAGAGAAAATCAGCCTATTACATATGCATGCCAAAGACAGACAGTTGTCCCCTGAGTTAGAGAGATGCATAACTATGTGATATCATCATCATCCAGTGCCTTATTGGCTGGCGTGGGTGATCATGCCTCTCCACAAATTATGATGTCAATGGTGATGAAATTATGATGTCTCCAATGTCATGGATCAATTCATGTGTTGACTCCCTTCTGTGCCATGACACAAGACTGTACAGAATCTTCTCATGTCGGCTTCCACTGTCTCTCTTTCCACGAATTTTTCTGGTTGTCACAGCATGCTCCAGTTCTTTTCTTCTCATAACATGGCCAATAACCGATGAATGCCATTTTCAGATGTTTGTGGTAAGTTGTCTTTGTGACTCGCTTCCCTTAAAACATCCTGATTGCTCATTTTGTCTGTCCAATTAATTAATATACTTTCCTTGACAGAAGAGTGAAGAAGAAACAATAAGTAGCAGATAATTTGCATTTTCTTCTGAGAATGTCCTGAGACAAAAAGGTGATTAGAAAGAGAATTGATCACCTCATCTTAATATGCTGTGACCAAGTATTTAGACTGATGTACAAAGGAAACAGTCCAAATTTGATGACCAGTGTTTTATGGAAATTGGAATGAACCCGTGTGTTCATTTTTGTTAAGATGCCCAGCAGCAAATAACGTGACAGTGGCTTGGGGAGAGCAGTCATGGAAGGCAGGGTTCCTGGAAGGGACAGTGGCTTGGGGAGAGCAGTCATGGAAGGCAGGGTTCCTGGACGGGACAGTGGCTTGGGGAGAGCAGGCATGGAAGGCACCAATTGCCTTCTTGGACGCCTCAGACAAGACCTCATCTGTTCCTCATGATTGTAGACAGGATGACTTCCCATATTGCTTATTTGTGTGTTGGGTATTCAGATTACCATAATCTAAATGGTTTTACATTACAGCATTTGTGATTGATTCATAACTAGATATTAAAGTGGCTTAAACACACCCTGTTGTAAATATACAAATGCCTCTGCTCATTAGCACTTGGGACATTCCCAAGTGTGCTCCTTCTTCATCTTTAACAGCCAGCAAAAAGTCCTAATGCTATTAGTGCCAGTTGTAGTCTGATTGTATATCTGTGTGACGTTTCCTCTGAGTACTGATTGTTGGGTAGATCTCTGCCTTGCTGCCACTCCATTCTCTCCAGGCTGTGGTGATTTATCTGTTCATTCACGTTATACACAAGATGCCCAAGTCCCTGACCATATCTGCCTTATCATGCACTACCACAGCACCCAACTGTGTTCAGTCTGTTCAACTGCCCATTTCCTACCACACCAGGGGAAAATATCCAACAGGTGCTCCCTAAATGTGATTGTTTCATTGAAACATGCCACTCTGCACAAAGCATGCCTGTCTTCACCTTTCTCGGCATGCTCTGTGTGTCTGTTGCAACCACAACATCTGTGAACTTTTTTGTCCTCCAGCCAGGGGAACGCCGCTGTGACTGTTCCACCTCCATTCTTAGACTGCCTGAGCCATCCATGATATTGCTCTGATCAGTCTCTGCCCGGCTTCATGCAGGGGGTGTTCCTTGTCTGCAGCCACTCATAATTATGATTTAGACTGCAGCACCTTGAACCTGTCCGCAATTGTTGGTTATCGCATACACATTAGCAGCATGTCCTTTGTGCATCCTAGGGTCACCCACATGGCTTCATTCTGTATGTACTGGTTTCACCAGCTGACTGTTTGACACTGAGCAGTTAGTTAGTTAGTCGACAGATCATCCTCATTGCACATTGAACCATTCAGTCCATAAGTGCTCGGATCCCCTCCTCAGCAAATCCCGCAGCGTTTAGCGGCTAACGCCGCCAGTTCTGTGTTGGTTTATCAATCTTCTTTGGCTTCCTGCGTAGTGTTCTTGTTTGGCCACCCCTCTTTTAATTTGCTGTTCACGCAGTCTGGCCATTGTTGTAGATTCACAGTCATCACTTGGTTCTCGCAAAAGTCTCACTTCTCGTAGAGCATTCAGAATGTCAGCCTGGTCCATGGCGCGTCCGCCCTTCCACAGTAGCCTCACCTGCGAGCTTGTCAGCCCGCTCATTTCCTTGTACTCCCGCATGCCCTGGCACGAAGATAAAACTAATCTTTGCCAGCCGAGACCGCTCCAGAGGCAGCAACCATTCTCTTCGGATCGACCCCTCCTCTATCCTCTTGATCATGTTCATTGAGTCGCTAAGGAAACAAGCCCTAGTGAATGTCTGTGTCTCGAGCCATGTTATTGCTTTACTTACTGCCATGACTTCCATGGTCAGGCTACTTGTGGTTTCAGTGAAAGCACCAGAGTCCTCCTTCACAATTCTCCCTCCGGCCCGAGCTGTAAAGGCCCATGAGCTTCTCACATGTCGGACGACCGACCCATCTGTGTAGATGACCGCGTCACTGTCTAGCGAATTCTCGAAAATCAACGCTTGTACTTCAGCCTCAACAGCAGCCGGATTTTCTTGTCTGCATTTTCTATCTAGTTGGATGCAAACTGAAAAGGATGTGCAGAAGTCTGTTGGCACTTGCACCCACTCCTCGCCAGGTTCTAAGTCCTCAAGTGAACACACCTGTTGAAGAATGTCTTCGGCTTGACCCATCCACGACCGTCCTCTTTTTAACCTGCTGCCCTTCACCTTCCTAATTTCACTATGCAGTGGATGTTGTGTGTTTGCGTTAATTCTGAGGTAGGCGCGTGCCCTGCAAACTTGTATTCTCTCTTCAATGGTTGGAAAATCAAGAAGGTAGCGCATCGCCCTGCATGCTGTATCTCTTGTACATCCAAGAATAATGCGCATAGCTTCATTCTGTATCCTTTCCATCCTTTCTATCTGCTTATGGCTGAGAGTCAGGATTGCCATTGCATACTCCAAAACAGACATGACCAGCCCCTCATACAGAAGACATAGATGGCGCTGCTCACAGTTTGCTGCCGCCATCACCCGCATCGCTGCCAAACCCCGCTTGGCCTTTGTTATCACCTGGTCTATGTGCACATTATAAGCAAGGCTTCGATCAAACCGCATCCCCAGGTAATCCATTGCCTGCGTTTTTTCCACCGTCTCTGAACACAGCATTACAGTTGGTGTTGGATTGTTGACAATATGATTATTCAACGAGAACCAAGTCACTGTTGTCTTTGTTGGGTTGACCATTGCCCCAGCTTCATCACACCAAGTACTTATGCGATTGAGTTTGGTTTGTAGTTCCACGGCAACCTCCTCTCTTCCAGTTCTTATCCATGCTCAGTTACTGATAGACACGGATGTTGAAGGAGTATAAGTAGACTTGAAGAAAGAGATTACAGAATGTGAGCAGTTTTGACTACCTAGGTTGACTGTTGGCTGGGGCCAACGATGAACATGTGATGACAGAAATTACAAGAGGAAGAAACATTGCTCTGCAAAAATTTAAACAATTAAAGCCTTCATAGATTTGAACATATAGAATAACAAAAGTCTGAGTACTATGGGTAGCATATTTCCTGTGGCAATATACAGATGTGAAATTTGGGCATTTAACAAATCAGCTGAGAAGTACTTGTATGCCTTTGAATATACGTATTACAGAAGAGTATTGAAAATTCATTAGATGAAAAACGAGAACAGATCTACCCAACAACAGCTCAATATTGAAGAAGATTGGTTATTAAGACAAATAAAATTGAGGAAAATGAAATATTTCGAACAAATAAAAAGCATGACTGTTTGGTAAAGATAACAAAGGAGGGAGGTATGCCAGGGAAGTAAAGGAGAGGAAGACCACAGCAAAGATGGATTGAAGATGTGATAGACAGCAACAGGGGCAGAACATCTGGCTAGGATAGATAGAAATTCCGAAAGACTGCTTATAGGAGGAAAGTCCTTATCAGGACAAGCACTGGACTATATAATCTATCATGATTTCTAACTGCTTGAAAATTTGTCTACCCTATTGTCAACCCTGTCTCTTCTCAACTCCTCCCTACTTCCTGTTTATAGGAAACCTTAACCCCCCATGTTAGCTTGCAAATCTAACCTGCAGTACTAGTGCATGATGTATTCTTGTCTCACTTCTGTGTATAGTTACAGGAAAGCAGAAGTTTACCCTTGAGGTCTATTTATGGTGCTCTTGTGTCTTCTATCTAGTGCCAGTTGGTGTAAAAATATAGCGCTAGTACCACATACCCACTACACTTCATGATGTGGAAAGGAGTCTTGTTTTAGTTTTATTTTCCTTTGAATACCTTCTCTCAGTTGCCTGAGTGCAGCTAGTCTACTACGTGGTTTATTAAAATGTATTTCATGTACTGTGCAGATTTGTATAGTTTATGTTTTTCGTATAAAGGAGACAGATGTCACAGTTTCTATATTAGAACAGTGCAACAATGAAAATATGCTTAACTCTTAAATGAAAAGATGTTCCCACGTTTGGTGCAGGATTTTTATCTCTTTGATAATATATATATTTTTGTATATATATAATTGAAATTTATGGGTCTACTTGGTGGTTAATCCGCCTGCCTCATGCTCTAAATGTTGTAGGTTTGATTCCGGACTATGTCATTCGCTTCATTAGTGCAGTTTTCCCAGAGATTCCTAGGCATCATGGCTGAAGCTGCAGAGTTTGTGTTTTGTGCGACACTTTTGGCAGGCCACCTTGAGGAAAGAGACCAAGCCATAAGGGATAAAACTCAGTGCAATGAACTCAATTCTTTCACCTTTCAACCCTTAAATAATTTTTTATTTAGCTATTTCCCTTCTTTTTTGTTGTTGTTGAAAATTGTACTGGTGTAAGTTTTAAACAAAGTAAACTAAAGGACCCCTTCTACACACTTAGAAGCGTAACCGACTATGATGCTAGCTACATATTTGTGAGACCAGTCGGCACTCAAGGGATGATGTTAATATCCTAGCGACTGCCTGTACTTCTCAATACATGTTCTGGCATGCATTAGAGACTGGGTCGACCTGGGCGCCCAAGTGTATCTTAACAATCTGCCTCAATGCAAATTGAGACCCATGACTACTGGGTTGGCAAGCAAACTTGCTGGCCGCTGCGTCTCCCAGTCTGGGGTAATGCATTTATAAATGAAACCTTTGAGAAATATTTTTTTTGCATATCCTATTTTACAGGACATTGCTGTCAACACCAGCATTTTACGCATGTAAAAAATCCCTTGGCAGTTGGAAATCGAAAAAGAGTAGCCTAACGGTGCGGCTGCCCTGGCAAAATTTCGAGTTAAAAATCTACCCAAAGTATTTTCAGGATCCTTGCCGTGTGCTACAGAGTTGGTGCACTGAGCTGAGTTTCTCCAGACTCAGGTTTGAGTTAGGAGGAAAACGGAGCACTTATGGGGTTAAACCCGTGTGCCGTGATGTTGATCCAATGACTAAACTAAGACGACTAAACACCAGCATTTTAATGCTCCCATACCAACACGTTGAAACCCTGCGTGACGTGGTCTGCTACCAAATCGGCCGCATCTGTGTTTCGAACTTGGGTAAGCAGGCTCACAAATCGCGTTCATAAGCCCTAGCCACAGAGCCCGGCTTTGAGAAGTATAACCAGAGAAAATTGAAACAAAGAGTTTATGAAAGCTTCTTGGCATGATTACTGGCTTCCCATTATCGGCCTCAAATACATTTATAAGCCTCTGGCTTATAAAAGTTTAACACACAACACTTAAACTTTAACAAATTGTGCCTGAACCCCCCCCCCCCCCCCCCCCCCCCCCCTAAATGATGGTTTCTTAAATGAGTATTTTTTGTGTTTATATTTATATTATGTGTGTAATTTTCGCGTATGTATATGTAAAATATCATAGTAATCATATTAATTAGTACAGTGCTGTCATGCATCTGTGTTTTAACACAGAATGCGGAAGCTAAAAATATATATCAAAATCATAGAAAGTCTCAGTGTGTATGTGCCTTCTGTTTTAAAGCCTTTCATACATCCAGGCTCCTCTTGACTATCTGACCATTACAAAGTAAATCTAGTAGATTATTTTATAAAAAGTAGAAAGATAGCAATGGACGCGTTTCCAAGCCTTGAGGCATATGAGCCCCATGTTTGTATAAACTAAGCGGCATTTGATGGCCGAAATATAAGAGCAAAATGTGATGAGTCTGTAACAATGCGGGATCAGTACACACAGCCAGTAAAAATACAAAACATCAGTCTAGCCAGCAGAAATACAAAAACACCAATCGACCACAGGAGAATTAAAGGAACAAAGCAATATTTTAGCATCAGAACACAACAACATAATGTTTCCTTTATAAATTATGATCATCATGCACCCTACCAGCTGGCTTAGGCATTCATGTCTTTCCTTATATCACTCATGATAAAGGTACTTCCATGGCAGATACACTTGTAGAAGTATGAACTGTTAGGCTTTGACATATTCTGAGCCACAGCATGATGAGATGGGATAGTTATTTCCCTTCTCACCAACTTTCCTTCTCAGAAAGCTTCCTGAGAACTGTTCGGTACCCATTTCATGAGGTTGGGTCGATCCCAGAGCTGTACTGGTCAAAGAAAAGAACCTACCCCTGCTCAGGATTGAACCCTGACTAACAACTTGGCAGGTGAATGCACTAACTGCTGAGCCATCGAGGCCCCATTCAGCTAAAAGAAAAGGATTTCTAAATTTTTGTGAAAGTTGCATGTTTCTTACAGAATGTTGTAGTCAACACATTTTACTGTTTGTTAATGTCTTGGCCAGTTTTACGTTCAGTAGTTTGCCATTGCGTTCTGAACTACCGGCTCCCATATCAACACGTTAAAACCAGCGTGACACGGTCAGCTGCTAAATCAGTTACCGCTGTGTTTTGAACGCGTGTAAGCGGCATTACTTATCGCATCCACAACGCCATCGTCGCAGAGACCAGCTACATTACTACATTATTGGTATGTTTAAGAGAAAAGTAATTTAGATAATAACAGCCATTAAATTTTCAGTTTGCATTTTATTTTCAATTGCTCACAGCAAGTGCTTTGAAGCTTTATTTTTTATTCCTTTTGATTTGTTTGTGTTTTTGACACCCACACATTTATTTGTTTGTTGGTTTGTTTAGTTCCAGAGACTTCAACAAAATTATGACATGATTCAGTAGACGTGAAATGAAACTTTTTGTATAGAAGGTTACAATGTAACTGTGTATGCCAGGGATTTGTTACTTTCATGAGATATTTATCTGGCTTAGGGAGAGTTAAAATAATAACTGTCTAGAACAGGATTTGAAATAACAGGGATAGCATGGGTTAATGCTACATAATGAGGAAGTTTGTTGATGCTACAACTGTTTGAGGTATAAGATGTTATAGTTATAAGACATTATAGTAATGAAAAGGGTAAAAACAGTAGGTTAATGAAACAGCCATCTTCAGCAGAAAGAGTTAAGGTAACAGCAGGGTAACAATGATTTATGAGAGAGAGTAGGAGTGTAACAGCTGTCTCAAACAAAAGGCGTTGAAGTAACAACCTGGATACAATGGTTAATGATAGAGTGGAGCAGCATAACAACTGTCTCAAACAGAAAGAGTTAAAGTAACCTGGAAAGAATGTAGCAGCGTAAAGGGTGTTAGAGCAACAACATGGATATACTGTTCAATTATAAAGTGTATCAGTGTAACAATTGTCTTAAACAGAAAGAGTTTAAATAACAAGAAATATTATTATAGCAGGTTTATGATAGAGTGGGTTAATTTACCAACTGAAATTGAAGAATTTAAAGTAACGACAAGAGTGTAGTGGATTGATGTAATGATTTTCTGGGACAAAAATCGTATATTTAAAATAACAAAAGAAATTGAATGGGTTTACGATAGAATGGGTTAATGTTACACAAACGCACATACACACACATGTGCTATATACTAGTTAGCTAAAATGTACATTATCACTGTAGAGTTTCTTCCTGATCACAGCAAACATAAAATGAATGATAATAAGACCCACAATTTGTTTTATAAATTGTGCTACCTTAGCCATCAGCAATGCTGTAGTTGTTGGTCAACTGGCTTACTGTCATAATGGTCAAGGCTTCAGGTCTCCAGCAGTGACACCAACCACAGCTGTTATGGCATCCTTCTAGCTATATAACACAAGTACTAGATTTATTTCTGGGACATAAATGTGATGAGGATTGGAACAGGGCACCAACCCTCATAATGTCTTAACTATTTTATATATTAGAGTAGAATGTAGATCTTCATACTTGTTTCATAGACCTTCAACTAAGGCCTTCAACTGTGTTCAACATTAGAAATTGTGAAACATCATGACATATGTGGGGTTCCCCGCCTGTTTAATCCACTTCATTGAAACATTCTATCATGACTAACAAGCAGCTGTTAGATAGCTGGTGAAACATTATTTTAGTTAATTGTACACAGACTTTCTCGTTTTTATTCTTTGCTTTTTTTTTTTTCTCTCATCCTTTGATCAGATCCATTTTTATGTTTTCTGTTAGATTATTACACAGTAAACATTGAATGACAAGTATGAGAAATACAGTAAATTTGTGTTCTATAGTTGCAGTTAGTTATATACATATACCTCGCAGAAGTCGGATGTGTCAGCCTAACCTGAGAGAGCTAACATTTTCTATTATGTTAAAATATGTGGCTCAAAAATGAAAGACACATTGTGACTGAGTTGGTTTAAAAATTTTAGATTTAAATTACCATACTTTCAATGTTTTCTATGCATATTGATGATGTATAAACTATATATTTTGTACACAAAAACAACATTCAGCCAGAGATGTTGCGTTCCCGATCATTTATTCATTAAATGAAAATTTTTATGTGCAAACCAGATAAAACATGAGTGCTTATCACAGCAAATAGCTGTAAAAATGTGTTCTGTAGCTCTAGTCACTAATAGAAGTAGCCTTCAATACATTGCTTTATAATTCAGTCAAAAATAGGTAAAGTAGAAGCCAGACTCAAAACGACATGAAAACATTGGTCATGTGTAGAAAACTGAATCTAATTATGGCTTATAGGCAGACTAGTCTGATAAAAAGTGAAATCATCAGTTACTTAATGTTGCATTAAATATAAAGCGACTCCATTGGCAAAAACCACAAGAAAACAATATCTGTTGGAAGTATCGAAAGACACATATAATTAAATGAGTTTTACTTTCCTATGTCTCATTTAACAATTGGAATGATACATCAAAAACACTGTATAAACAAGTGTTAATTAGTATAATTTGATTATTATGGTGAATATCATATAAATGTGAAATTTTTAACATTGGCACAAGCAAATGCGTAAACATACATCAGTTTAAGAAATAAAATACTACAGAAACTTAAGTAAAGAACAATGTTTCTCTCAGTAGCCATCTTGTAGTGTAATGTTTGACTACTTGAACAGATTTTCTCAGGCCTGTATACTCAGAAGAGAACATTCTTTTTTTTCTTAAAGTTTAAAGAAAGTTTAATGTATAATAAACTAATCATATATTATTATCCATATTGCCTACATTCTGTTGGAATTCTTGCTGTACTAATCTGTTAACTTGGTGTTTCAAAGATAAATCATACATTACAATATATTTTACCTATCCTCTTAATCTGTTAGCGTGGTGATTTGTATATTAATGTTTACAACTGATTTAGTCCACATCCTTGTGTGAATCTGTTTATTTGAATATGTTAATTTGCTGTCTTACAGACTGATCACATTTTGCAATTCATATTGCTGACATCCTTGTATGGTTGAACAGATTGCCTTGTTTTGGTAAAACAATAAACAGACTCTCTCTCTCCTTCTCTGCCTGACATGATCTCTGTGTGTGTCTTTCTCTCTCCCTCTCTCTCTTTCTCTGGTGTGTGTGTGTGTGTGTGTTGTGTGTGGTTGGGGTTTTGGGTGTCAAGGTGTGTTGGGTTTACACATGATCATGACAATGTAATGACAAGACCATAAAGTACATCTAAATCCAGAGGCAAAACAGGAAAGGTCCATGTATACACCAAAAGTGCAATTTTAATACACAGTATTATGCCTGCATTACCCATGAATGAATGACACACTTGCAGTAACATGGTCAGTATTATGCCAGCTGCCTTTACAAGAGGAATACAAAAAGATGATATGCCTGGATGGCTGGGCTATGTGGCATAATCAGAGCAAGAACACAGGTCTGATCCAAGACACTGGTGACTGTGGGATGGCAAACTATGATCACCCACATTTATCATCATGGCACATGATGATGATAATTTTACAAGATAGGATCAACCCCAGAAACAAGCTGCACAGAATAATTCAATCCAATGTGCACATACAAAACAACACTTACATGGCTCCAGTTTAACAAAGACACTAGAAATGTGTACATAATTCACTAGCATATATGACAAGAAACATTACCAAATATCAGCACTTTTGCACAGACATGACTTTTTTCAAAGTCAAAACATCTGAGATAATTATTCTAGATGACAACAAAGACATTTTACTAATAACATTTCTGGAATACGCAATAAATGCTGCACATATCACATGAGGTCCTTTATTATTAGATTTATGACACTGTCTTAGTTGAAAAGTATCGAGTCCGGGTCCTGGTTCCGTAACTGTGCTATATGCCTTAGTACATCCTTTTTGGTGATGATTCCCAACAAGCGACTGTATCAGACAAAGAATAAACACAGAATAACGTTAGTAAAATGTGAGTACACAAAACAAAGTACACATAGAGACACACAAAATGGAGAATGGCACAATGGTACTAAGTCGGTTATACAGTTCAAGACTTGTTTTCATCTAATGGTTATGCAATATGTGAAGAAAACAGGCCAAGACCTCAAGTCTGTCATCATCATGGGCCCTGCCACATAGCACAGAGATGTATTATCTCCACAGACATCAATTCCTGGAGCTTTGGATCAATTCTATTGTTATTCCTCCATGCAGCCATCTTAGGTCATCCAGCATCACTTCTCTTATTCAGCCTCTGCCTTTTCTACTGTTGATCTGCCCAGTCATCACAATATTTTAAAATGGTTCTCTTCTCATTGTGTGATCAACGATCATTGCCTTTTTTCTTATGGTCAAATATAATGTTATACTTTCATCAGCCTTTTCCAGAATTTATCAGTTGTTTTGACAATCCAAGGTATTCACAACATTCGGCTCACAAATTACATCTCGGTTGCTTCTTAGCTCTTCCTCGAGTACAGTACTATCAAAGATACATTTTTTTAATTGCTCCATACAAAGAATATTTCACAATACAAGGTACACTTAGAATACAAGTAGAGAGAGAGAGCGAGATGGGGAAGGTACAATGATTAAGGTATTATGATATTCTGTCCGATTCTTCTTCTGCTGCGTTCATCCGGATTTTTTTTTTTTTCTTTTCGGATGTGACTGCGTTGTGCCTGTTTACAGCAGAGCTGCGTTCTTGCGCCGTTAGGCCAACCCATCCGACTTCTGCGGGCATTTGTTGACCGAGTTAACCTTCCCGGGGTTCTGTCCGATTAATTACTATTCCAAAATAACTGAGCAAATCTATTTTGGTTTATATTGGATTGTAGAGGAAAAATCAGGGTATTAAAATAGAGGATTCATTCAATTATTAGGTCACTCAGTTTGAAGACTGGTGGTACACCTGTTTAACCAGTCTCTCCACAGTCTTCTATAAGCAACTCTATTCAGTTTGCATGCTTGCGTAATTTAGTTTTTTCTATGGCACCCATTGTTTTTCTTGCCCTCACTTATTTTCACTAACTGACCTTCCTAGCTCATGCTGTGACCAAGCCAAAATATACTTTTTAAAAAGTAAGACTGGGTACTCGCACATACAGCCAGAAATCGCTAACAAAGGTGATTGTTATAAACCACCAATGCAGAAGGCAAGGGAAACCATCTATAATTTCCATAAGAGCAGGTTTATGATTAAATTATTACATGTGTAAAAAAGAAAACAGTGTGTGTAAAAGTTGCACTAAATTTAGTGACCCAAAGATTGTTTAAGCTATCTCAATAACCTGTATTTCAGTATATAATAATTTCAAATCTATTTCAAAAAACATCTGGTCACTTTCACTGAAAACTAGGAGCAGTTATGTGTCCATGTTCTGATAATATAAAACTGTGTGCATATGCATATGCGTGAGAGTTTCAAGCACTTACCCCTTGTGTGTAACCAGTGTCTGTCGGATACCCAGCTTTCGAAACATTTCTACTACAATCTCCATTGGTGTCTGGTCAGTGATGGTTACTGGTGCCTTGAAATGAAAGGTACCAATAATTACAAACAGAAAACTTGCACTTCAGACAAAGCCTGAGAAAATACATTTCAATCAGGTTTAAGCCAATGAGATCAAGCACATGTATCTTCCATGTCTGACTAGCAAGTTGTATCGATTCAGCAAGTGGGATTATTTTTGTGATAGTATGATCATGTATCTCCTCATTATGCCTAGAATCAGTACTCAGTGGTAACAGTGAAGATAAAGGTAATCCTAAAGCAGATGGTAGAATAGCACAATAAAAAGTAGCAATTCACAAGACGAAAAATATTATGTGCACTAAATCTTTGTCAGTTAAGATGAGAAAAAGAAGTTAATCTTGAGCAATTAGCAGACTAGTGAGGAATTGTATGGTCTTTGAGCTGAAGAAATGGTGAGCATACAGAAAACAATAGAAACAGGCTGTGCTTACTGCAACTCTACTGTAGATTTAGTAAGTTTAGACAGAAGTATTTTTCCTTGTAAGTGATCAAATACTAGATAACTTACTAAACTATATGAATAATATCACTAAAGAAGAAAATCGGGGCTCCTGAACTCAAATGTTACAGAAAAGTTCTCAGAATATCGTGGACCAAGAAGAAGAAAAATACTGAGATTTTAGATGTGAATATCAAAGAAGAAAACTACTACTAAACACTAAAACTACTACTGCTGCTGCTGCTGCTTCACCACCACCATCAATCATCAGCATCATCATCATCTTCCACTTCTGCCGTCAAGCGACGTGGGGAGGAATAATTTGCGTTCCAGTGTCCGGTGGGCGGCACTGGATAGTGTCATTCCGTGTGAGTGATTGTAGGCCTGAGTGTTAGGACCATCACATTTAAAGGACTGAGTGCTGTTAACATCACATTTATAGGC
The DNA here is from genome assembly GCA_014155875.1 of Cepaea nemoralis. NCBI lineage: Eukaryota > Metazoa > Mollusca > Gastropoda > Stylommatophora > Helicidae > Cepaea > Cepaea nemoralis. The sequence continues at coordinate 714,791 of JACEFZ010011953.1, read as the reverse complement.
CTGAGTGCTACTAATATCACATTTATAGGCCTGAGAGCTATTAACATCACATTTATAGGCCTGAGTGCTATTAACATCACATTTATAGGCCTAGGTGCTAGGACCATCAAATTTATAAACCTGAATGCTAGGACCGTCACATTTATAGGCCTGAGTGCTAGGACCGTCACATTTATAGGCCTGAGTGCTAGGACCATCACATTTATAGGCCTGAGTGCTCGAAGGAATAGATGGCAAGCCTGTCCCTCCATAGCGAACAGCGAGAGGAGGAGAAATACACTGGACAACGAAGTGACAACTAACGGGATTCGTGGGGAAAGAGCAAGGGAAAGGCAGAGAGACAAATATCTGGATGGCCTGGTCATATGGCATAATCGAGACAACAATACAGCCTGATCCGAGATAAGTGATCGTGTGAGATAGCAAAGCATGACTGTTCATACTAATCAGCAGGGGACATGATGATGACAGAGAACATTAAAACGGGCAATCATTTCCATAGCCATTGTTTATTGAGAAAGAGAAGAAGATCACAATTTCTACTGACAGAAACTGTTTATAATCAGTGTGTGCTGAGAATATTAATCAAAGATATGAACATCAAAACTACTAATGGCAGAACATTGTTTATAATCAATATATGCTGATAACATCAACCAATGACATGAAGCATCAAGATTTATAATGGCAGGAAACTATGATAACCATGTACTGAGAGCATTAATCAGTGACAGAGTATTATTATTTCTAATTACAGAAAACTACTATCTAATTATACTGAGATCATTAGCCATTGACATAGAAGTTCGTTCATCCATCCATCCATCCATTCAGAAGCATTTCCTTTGCAGAACCCCGCTCCCATAACAACCTACCGAAAAATCTCTCGATCATAAGCAAACATGTCCCACTTCTGATACACCCATCTGGAGATCATCCGCCACATCCTGCACCTATCTTCTTTTTGGCCTTCCTCTTCCTCTCTTCCTGGGCATATACCCCTCCATTATTGTTCTCTCCAAACTTTCGTGACATTTCAAGTGACCAAAATATTTCAATTTTCTTTGTTTTATCGTCTTTAATAACCAACCGCCTTCAATATTCAACTGCGCTGTTTAGTAAGTGTCCAGATCGATGGTTACACTGTCATAATAACTACAATCAGACCATAGATGGAGTTGTTATCTCCCCCCCCCCCCCACAGCACAAAGTCTGGGCTGAATTGTAGTGATCATGTGTTGCCCATGCAGCTCTTGGTCCACCTAGTTTACTTCACAGGAAAGGTGACACCTGTACATCTGGAACAAGGCAAGCAGCAGAATCTGTTGGATCAGCAAAGCAATGCTGTACCTGCCCTCCTGCTGGACCTTTGATCCTTGACCAGTCACTGACTAAGGCTTTAGGCCTGGTCTGCACTGCCATGAAATTTAGTCTTAGGTTGCATTTCCTCACACCAGGTCAAGGCCTGTATCCTCTCAATTGAGCTACTCTGCCCGAAGCCATTGGCACAATGTGGGGTGTCAGGTTTGGTGACTGCCACCCAACATTTGGCACTAACAGAAGCAGCTAGTACCGTCTGCTGTTATACAGTAGCTCAGTCATATCTGACTAAGACCCAACTATGAAAACAAACAACTGAAAGAAAAAAAAAGTAAGGAAAAACATTACCAGCAACAGTTGCAACCTCAACTTGCTCACACTTAATCCATTACTCCTCGTGAACAACATTGTCTGATTCAGAATGCTCCAGTCGATGGAATTTAACCCTTTCCCGACTATTACCCCCAAAATCCACGTTTTTACACACGTCTTGTCCCAAGCGCTTCTGAATAATAATTATGCGAATGAATGAATCTACGATTGTATCACGGCCTAGGAAACAGGAAGAGTCGTTTCCCTTGTTCTTCCTGTTTTGAAATCCATTCAACGGTTCAGAAATAATATAAATTTTTCGTGACTTCTCAATATTGTATAATCTATTCGCAAAATGGAATCCAGCCACGATTTTCTTGAAGATTGTGCAGGTATGTCTGCCGATTATGACAGTGTTATTGTGGATATAGATAGTGATGCAGAAAGTGACATAGATTGTAAGATTACAGAGGCAGGCTGGAATTTTGACGAAGAGGACCCAGATTTCTGTAGTGTCAGTGAAACTGTAGACAAAGACATGTATGTTTGGAGTCCTGAGACAACCCCTGTAGTCGTTGAAGGTGTTTTTGAGAATTCTGGGCCAGCCAGTACATGATCTTCGAGAGTTCAGAACCGTTTGACTACTTCAGTCTCATTGTAAATGAGGACTTTTATCAGTCTGCTATGGAACAAACTAATTTGTATGCCACTCAATGACAAGAAAAGGCAGGTAAAAGTGGATGTTTACTGGTCACCTGTGAGCACTCAGGAAATAAAAATTTATATTCGTCTTGCTATACTCATGGGCTATGTTCAATTGCCTGAAACTGCCATGTATTGGAGCACAGATGAAGATCTCTATCATCCCGGAGTATCACAGTGCATGGGAAAAACTAGATATGCAAAAATCTCCCAATATTTTCATCTCAATGACACCAGTAAGCAGAAGCCCATAGGCCACAAAGATTACGATCCACTGTACAAGGTAAGACCGTTCCTTGATACGGTGAGGAAAAACATATCCTCATGTTTTTCTGCTGGCAGAGATATCAGCATTGATGAAGCCATGATTGCCTACAATGGTAGACTAAAGTTCAATGGCTCGGAACGCTGAAGAAGAAGAAGATGACATCACGTAAGGCACCCGGTGGCAGACAAGATGTTCAGATACCCACAACAGTGGCCGCCTACAACAGATCAATGGGTGGAGTGGACAGGTTTGACCAGCTGTCCTCATATTACCCTGTTGGTAGGAAATCTGTGAAGTGGTGGAGATATATGTTTGCCTTTCTCCTGCAAACCTCTATTGTCAACAGCTGGATAATTTTTTCAAACTCCCATCGCCCACACACAAGGGTTGGTGATGTTGGCCATCTCGCTTTTTCGGCGTAGCCTGGTTTCTACTCTCTTGAAGGGTAACATTTCGAGGAAACGGAAAGCTTCTTCTTGCCCCACAACTGTAGGTCTGGGTACCAGCAATCTTTTGGACCACAGACTAATTCGTATGGATGGCAAAAGGAAAACTTGCTACTGGTGTGCCAAGATGAACACCAAGTCTGGTAAGAAGAGCAGAGCCAGTGAGGTTGTTTTTGGATGCAGTCTTCGTCAGATATGGCTGTGCAAGGGGGAATGCTTCACAAAATACCATGAATCACTTGTATCAAAGCACATGGATATATAGTGCAGGATATTTGCTGCTATCAGGGCACTTGGAGACATAGTGTGGGACACTTTCAACATCATTTTGTGAGTAAAAAAAATTTTCTTCACATTTTTTTCCCAGTTAAAATGTTTTTTTAAACCTTTCTTTTTGTTTTATTGTTTTTAATGTTGCTTTATGTTAAACTGTGTCCATTTTTCTAGTTTATTAGTCATCTAGGACATTTATATGTCAAACCAATTCGTGTATAATGACTTTACAAAATATAAAGTCATTAATTTTGCGGAGTTATTTCCCTTTTGTTAGTTATTAAAGGGTTAAATCCATTCTGTATTCTCGGTAAAACACGTAAATATTCCTCATCATCTTCAGCAGACAGTGCCATTATCACCTCGATATTTTGTGGACTCCAGCATCTGAGGATTCAAAATGGAATTTGTCTGTCATATGTGGACATACATGGAGTATATGTGAATGTTTCAGTATTTCTGAATCATAAATACTGCCCAATCTATACTTACAAAACAGCCACAATGTTTAATCTTATACTTTTAAATAGACTTGCCAAATAATGTTTGTTTATTGTGTACCATGTCTGTCTTATCTTATGTTGAGACCAACAACTTTCACAATGCTAATTATGCCTCCCCCCTCTCCCTCCCTTTCTCCCCCTCCCCCGCCCTTTCTCTCCACCCCCCCCCCCCCTTCCCCTTTTCCCAAACTAAAAACAATTTAACAGTGTTTAAGATTTGCAGTCAGAATAATATACACCATTTCATTTATCTTTACAAGCATCAAACCAAATTATAAACATAACATATGTTCATAAAGATTATGATGATTATTAATCACTCAGGGATTCAGTTTGAATAGTATAGTATATCATATATACTATTACTATATGTGTAAATAACAATGCTGAACAAACTGCATTTTAACAATTAAATGTTACCATACCATACCTTTCACATATTTAATTTACAAATCTCAATGAAGGTAAGTAAAGAAAAGAACAAAAAACTCCCTCATATATATCAATATGAGTATTAATCAGCTCAGTAGTTATAATTTGCTTCCTTTCGCATTACTAGCTTATCTGAAAACTGAAGAAGAAAAAAATCACGTTTAATCTTCATATTAAATATAGTTTTTGTTTTTAAAGATAAAACATTGTCCCGGGTGTGCAGCAATGCGATCTTTATCTTTCATAGTTTTGATTGAATGCGCATAAACACGACACATTCCGAGCACACAGAACTACTGTCATATAAACAGTTCACCTTGAACACCGTCTGCTTATGCCACTCTCTATTCCACAACAAACAAAAACAGAATCTCGGCTCTTCCCTGGTAGTAACTCACCGGAAACCTGGGGCAGCTTCAACGGGTTCGGTGTGGAGGGGAATAGTTACTGGAGGATGAAAGAAATGTTCATGGTTCATGGACTATTTCAGAGCTACATTGTGTGTTGTAGGAGCTGGGGAGGGGGGGGGGGGGGGGCATGCTTGGATTAGCATCATCAGTACACATGTACCTCTCGCTAACGATTAAACTGGTAGAAAATACAGCGCGACTGTGTCAGAATGTCAACAATTATAGAAAAGTGACATACAGACAGAATCAAACAAGTGTTAAAACGGTGCATCAATCCGATCATGACAAACGAGTTTCGACCTATGTAAATGTGGAGTACGGTAATAGAATTTTCATAAACTGCCGTTGGCGTCTGAAGCGATAGGCCTTCACATATTCTAGGCCACGGCTTAATGAGATAACGTGACCAGTTCTATTGCTCGCCATCTGTTTACCCCAGGAATTGCCCGGTCTCCATTTTACTAGATAGGATAGGTTCCATCAGTGGCCGACTGGCTGGAGTGCCAGCTGGCAAGTGGCCCTGTGGCCTGTGGGAGGGATCTTGATGAAGCGGGCCCACCGAAACATTAGACATTATATACACGTGTCAGGTCTTAGTCAGATATAACTGAGCTACCGTATGACTGAGCTACCGTATGACAGTAGGCAGTACTACCTGCTTTCTGTTAGCGCCGAACGTTGGGCGGCGCTTACCAAACCCGACACCCCACATTGTGCCAACGGCTTCGGGCGGAAGAGCGCAATTGGGAGGGTACAAGCCTTACAGGAAATGCAACCTAAAGACAAAATGTCATGGCAGGGCAGATCAGGCCCTAAGCCTTGGTTGGCGGCTGGTCTAGGATCGAAGCTCCGACAGGCGGACAGTTAGAGCAATGTTTTGCTGATCCGGCAGCTTCTGCAGCTTGTCTTGTTCCAGATGTAGGGGTGTTACCTTTCCTCTGGAGTTAACTAGGCAGGCCGAGAGAAGGATCATGCTGCATGGGCAACACATGATCTCTATATTTTAGCCCAGGCTTTGTGCTATGGAGAGGCAATAACTCCATCCCTGGTCTTAACCGGTCTCGGAACCAAAGCGATAGGCAACTGTTACGGGTTATAAGTCCCTGTCAATTGGCGTAGACATGGGGCGCCACGCGTTGCCTCTGACGGTGGGAGACACCTACAGGTGTCACTGATCAGCTACCGCCCGCCTCAAGCTGGGCAGCCCCCGGCCAATTGGGTGCTGATCCGCCACAGCCTGCCTGCTTCAATGGGTGCTTGGGGCTAGGACAAAATCTGAATCGCAGGCTGTAAAACCAATGCACCAGGTACTAATAAAAAGAAAAATAGAAACCTCAAGCTACGGCTTGCAACCTGGAACGTGAGAACCATGTGTCCAGGATTTTCCACTGACTTGACCAATATTGACGATGTGAGAAAAACGGCTGTGATTGATGCCGAACTCAATCGTCTTAACATTGATATTGCTGGCCTGCAGGAGACTCGCCTCGCTGAGGAAGGGTCACTCAGGGAAACCAATTACACCTTTTTTTTGGAAGGGTAAAGGGCAGGCAGAAAAAAGGCAACACGGTGTGGGCTTTGCAGTGAAGAATTCGCTACTGGGAATGATTGAAAATCCAGCAGAAGGAAATGAAAGACTATTATCCCTGCGCTTGGCAACCTCTTGTGGTTTTGCCACCATTATTACTGCATATGCACCGACACTCGATTCCTCCGATGACGTGAAGGATTCGTTCTATGAGGAGTTAGACTCCGTGATCAAGGCAGTTCCAAAATCTGACTACATTTATATGCTCGGTGATTTCAATGCTCGTGTGGGCAAGGACTCGAGTTCATGGCCAGTGTGCCTTGGAAAATACAACATCGGTCGCATGAATGAAAATGGGCAAAGGCTGCTGGAGCATTGCACCAGAAATGACCTATGTATTACAAACTCCTTTTTTAAAACAAAAGAGCTGCATAAGGTCACATGGAAACATCCAAGATCCGGCCATTGGCACCAGCTGGACTTCATCATCACACGGAGACAACATCTGAACCATATATCATTGACTCGAAGTTACCACAGTGCTGACTGTGATACGGATCATTCTTTGGTTGTTGCAAGGGTTAGACTGAGACCAAAGAGAATCTACACAGCTAAACACAAATCTAGCCCCAGGATTAATATTATTAACACTCATGATCCTGAAAAGTGCTTTCAGTTTCAACAGCAACTTGAAGACGCTTTCACTGATACACCAGAAAATTGTACAGTAAATGAAAAGTGGGGTCAACTTAAGGAAACTCTTTATAAAACTGCTGTAGGGGTTTACGGCACTGTGGATCATCAGAGGCAGGACTGGTTTGCGGCAAACAGCCAGACTCTGCAGCCCTTGATTGATAAGAAGAAGATAGCTCTCTTAAGAAACAAGGAAAGACCAACGCGTAACACTCTGAGTGAGCTAAAGCAAGCTAGGAAGGATGTACAAAAGGCTGCCAGGCAGTGTGCAAATGATTATTGGATCAAGTTATGTGAGTCCATTCAAATCGCAAGTGATAAGGGAAACATCAGAAGCATGTATGAAGGAATAAAGAAAGCCTGTGGTCCAATGATCAAAAGAAGTGCACCATTGAAAACCTTGACTGGAGAAATCATAACTGATAAGAAACAGCAGATGGACAGATGGGTAGAGCACTATTTGGAGCTTTACTCAAGTGAGACCAAACTAGCGGATGATGCCCTCAACGCCATAGAGGCTCTACCAACTCTTGACCACCTGGACACACTTCCCACCATAACAGAAGTTAAGTGTGCTATAAATGAACTTGCATCTGGCAAGGCTCCAGGTAAGGATGGGATTCCAATAGAGGTTATCAGGAGTGGGCAAGACACACTCACTCTACAGATCCACCAGCTAATAGAGCTATGCTGGCGAGAAGGACAAGTCCCACAGGATTTCAAAGATTCAAGCATCATAACACTGTACAAGAACAAGGGCGATCGGAGCGACTGCAACAACTATAGGGGTATCTCACTTCTGTGTATTGTTGGAAAAGTATTTGCCAGAATTGTTCTGCGCAGACTTCAAGTCCTAGGAGATGAAGTCTACCCCGAATCACAGTGTGGCTTTCGACAGAACCGCTCTACCATTGATATTTCTTCTTCTTCTTCGTTCATCCGGATTTTTTTTTTCGGATGTGACTGCGTTGTGCCTGTTTACAGCAGAGCTGTGTTCTTGCGCCGTTAGGCCATCTGCGGGCATTTGTTGACCGGGTTAACCTTCCCGGCTACCATTGATATGACATTCTCATTGCGACAAATGCAAGAAAAATGCCGTGAACAGAATCAACCACTGTTTATGGCTTTCATCGACCTCACAAAGGCATTTGATTTGGTCAGTCGTGAGGGTCTGTTCAAGGCACTAAAGAAGATTGGCTGCCCACCAACTCTTCTGTCCATAGTGGAATCGTTCCACACAGGCATGAAGGGTGCAATCAAGTTTTATGGTGCACCTTCTGAAGAGTTTGAAACCAAGAGTGGAGTTAAGCAAGGTTGTGTACTAGCTCCCACCCTCTTTGGAATATACTTTTCACTTCTACTGAAATATGCCTTTCGTGATCAGGATGGTGGTATATACATTCACTCACGCTCAGATGGCGGCCTCTACAATGCTCAGAGATTGAAGGCCAAGACCAAAATTAGGAGGGTACTGATCAGAGAGTTGCTTTTTGCAGACGATGCTGCAGTTACGACCCACTCTGAGGAAGAATTACAATGTCTACTATCTGCATTCTCCAATGCTTGTTCTGAATTTGGTTTAACAATTAGCAAAAAGAAGACACAGATTATGTCACAAGGTGCACATGGGGTACCATCAATCTTTATTGACGACGCCGAACTAGAGATGGTAGACCATTTTACATATCTAGGATCAGTGGTAAATAACAAATTATCCCTAGATCAGGAAATCAACATCCGGATTGGTAAGGCAGCAACAACAATGAACAGGTTAAGAAAAAGAGTCTGGGAGAACAGGAAGCTTACTGCCAAAACAAAAGTCCTTGTCTATCAAGCCTGTGTCCTTAGTACTCTTCTTTATGGCAGTGAAACCTGGACAACTTACTCACACCAAGAGAAACGTTTAAACAGCTTTCATATGCGGTGTCTGCGAAGAATTCTTGGTATTAAGTGGCAAGACAAAATCACAAATACTGAAGTATTGGAAAGATCAGGTTGTGTGACGGTTTATTCCATGCTCAGTCTTCGTAGACTTAGATGGATAGGACATGTTAGGAGGATGGATGATGGTAGAATACCAAAGGACATCTTTTTTGGTGAATTACAGATGGGTAAGAGATCTCAGGGTCGGCCTCTACTACGATACAAAGATGTGTGTTAGCGGGACATAATTGATACAGGCATTGATAATGCACATTGGGAGCAAGTCGCCGCCGAACGTGTTGCATGGAGGGCAAACATCAGAAATGGAATAAAGACAAAGGAGAAAATTATTGCAGATAAGTCACACACCGAGCGTGTGAGACGTAAGATGGTGCATGATGGTGGAAATGACCACGTGTTCACATGCACCCACTGTGAACGGACATTTACAGCGCGAATTGGCCTTATCAGTCACATTCACTACCGCCACGGGTAAAAGTTATTATGCCTTTTTGAAGCACAAACTATCGTCTGTCAAGACGGCAAGGTGCCAATGTATATACACGTGAATGTCCTTTTGTTAGCTTTATCTCTTGGCAACCGAAGTTGAAAGACCCAATTCGCGACTGTGTTCGACCCCTAAAGCTGTACTACTGGGGGGGGGGGGGGAATAATGCTACAGAGGGGATTGAACTCGGACCACTGACTGGGTAATCAGTTGCACCAACCACTGTGCCATCACATCTGGTGCCTCTGTTACTAAACAAACAAATCACGAAAAGAACAAGGCTAACCAAATGAAACACTACTTGTGTTTCTGGCCTAGAGAAACAAGAGTGGAAGATAAACGTTATGGACCATTGAGCGAAATAAACAAGATAGTGAAGTTTATACAAGAGACAACATTGCAGATAATGATATAGACAATCATTTTCAAAGAACGAAAGCAGAAGATTAACTAGTTATGTACATTTATCAGAATATATTGTGTTTAATAATATTATAAATCGAAATAGTTTATTATATAATATAATGTATACATATTAATAAGTTACCATTAAGTTTTACCAACGACCGCATGGAAACACACGGCTAACAAATTTTAACACCTGGAATTTAAACTTCTTTCGAACGGACTATGCCATATTCTTTTACATCTTGAATCATTCTTATTAAATAGCAATTCAGCTTAGTGTTTCCGAAGGCAAGTTTTGTTCTCTTCGTATATAGTTCAATGGTTCTTGCTTACGGCTAGTTTTTTCTCAAGGAAAGGATAACCAGCACATCTAAAGCAACTTGAGATAATGTGAGTGTTGTGAAGTGAGTTGGGGTATGACGGAAAATGTGTACAGGGCTAACGAACGAATGGTGAATGATAGACGGGAAACCAGCTGGAACAAGCATGGAGCAGCTACAGCCGTGGTCTTACAAACTAGGTCATCTTGCTATGTGACCATAGACAGATATAACCGAATCATTCACGACTGTAACGTTCTTATGCTCTTATATTTGTGTGTGTGTGCGCGCGCGCGTGCGTGCGCGCCCGCGAGTGAGTGCGTCTGTGTCGTTGCGTATGTTGTTGTTACACATTGTCACGAGATCGCCATGAGTTAACCAGATAATGATAATACCGACGTTTGCTTGGCGTATATTTTCTAGGCCACAACAGTCGTACTAACAGAGTAAACACAGCTGCACGGGTTACATCGGGTCAGCAAATATACACATTTGGTGGTGAGTGAGAGGAATCCATACACCGCGTTGGCAGTTCATAAACAGTTAGAATCACATAGCCTTGCCCGCTCAGGATATGGAATAGTTCCGTCTGTCATCTATAGTTCCGGACATCAGACGGAATGGCGGTTTTGACTGTCACCACATGACAGAAAGTTGAGGGCTTGTTATTGGAAACAGTGGAACACCTGCCGGACATCAACAACGTCACGTGCACAATGTAAGGTTGTTTGGAAAACCATGATTGGCAGCTTGGTTTCGAAACCCTTTGTTGGAACTCTACAGTAACTCTCTAGATTGTTTTGGATGTCAGAACCATTGATGACAAATCTAACATTGATGGAGCCAGGGGGGGGGGGGATGGATACCTGACAGGGGATGATCTGCCCAATGTGCCACCTGAGTGGGCATAAAGGATAACGTCACGTGGTCAACTTTGGGAGTTTGCCATATAAACCCGAGTTGGGGCCAACTAGGGGGACTTGAAAATGTGGCTCTAGGCGGGAGTGCAATGGCACTGCAGTGCTTAGTGGAAATAATGACTACCGTGTGTTAATTAGTGACTTAATTTTACACGTGCCTATCATGGCAGATGTAGATATGATTGATAGGACTGCAGTAGTGCCATTTAAGGTATAACCTATTATAATATTAGTTCTAATTAATTTAGGCAGTAGCCGTGTTAGACTAGAGTGTGAGGATAAGCTCTGCTAGTTAAGAATAGAGTAGTGTAGTGGTGATAAGCTATGCTTGTTAAGAATAGAGTAATGATGGATAATTGGGAGACGGGGAAATTGCCCGCTGGGGTTTTGCACTCTGTATGGGTCTTTCCTTGTCATAGCCTGATTCGGCCCTAGGTGGGTAGCTAATCTGCTCTATGACAGAGTTTAGTTAGCTAAAGATCACTGAGCAAGGCAATAGGCTTACACTCAGCCGGTAGGATCAGTGACTAGTACTATCACCAGATGTGTTGTTTCTATCCTAGGTTCCCTACCAGATCCGAGGAAACTCAACAAGGTTTTAGGAAAGGTTCAAATCCCATTCGGAAGAACACCAGTTGAACAGTCAATAAAGTTTCGTACAGAACGTAACTAAAGCTAGAAGGAAGATGATTCACCTAAAGAGGGGTGATGATTGTTGATGCACCACACAGCATCAGACAGTAGTAACTAACCGAGAACATTAATTATAATAGTTACATAGTGTGATATAATCTCGTGTAATAGAACACAAGACATGATACTTGAGGCTAGATAGACACGAGTTAGGATCAAGTACATTAACAATTAACATTAATAACTGTGTACACACTACAAAGGACTTGTGCATTCTTTAGGAACGATAGGAACGTACATTGTGTAGGGTGCAACCGGTCCATGATTAACTGTTATTACCACCGGTGTCTATTTCGGATGATCATGAAATGGGATTACCAGAGGTCTACAGAGGCAAGTCAGTATCCGGCAAGATGGTTTCGGCACTGGGTGAGATGTACCTGTTCTGACGTAACGTGCTGTGGTCTAGCCTTGCTAGGATGAGCTGACTGGGTTGTTGTCTGAGAGTCCGATTCTACACACTTTATAGAACACGTCACACATTTTCTTCGCATACACGTCTCATATACGTTACACTTTTCTTTTAATAAATTAATCTTTATTAATTTTTAGAAGCAAGAGTTGTTGAGTATGTTGCGTTGGGGAAGTATGAGAGGGGGCATAGTACGACAGTGAGAGAGTGATAGGAAAAGGTGTCCACAGGCTGATGGAGTGTGTTGGACGGAAGCTGGTGGATTCTCCAGGATATTGATAAGGAAAAAAAATATTATAATGTGGGTGTTGACTCTCTTCACTCCAGGGACGACACTTTAAAGGAGGACACAACACACATACACCGAAGGAGATTGTTTATAATTTATTTCATAACTGGGGGAAATTGATAGCGGTTATATAATTGATCTTAGGCATTTTTAACTAAACACACGCGCCACAAACAAGAGGTTGCACGATGTACTGTCTGACATATTTTGCTGCATCTCGCCAGGTGCACACTGTAGAATTATATTATCATATGACATGAATAAATGATTTGTTTTAAAAAAAAAGTTAGTAGCATATTTGATATCCCTTACAGAACGTCGCAGTCAACCGCAGCATTCTTTGCTAAGGGGTCACAAACAACAAAATAGCAGCCAACACGTCATAAAACTCCAAGCTCAGCTGTTAAATTGCAGCCATAAAGTTAAAAACGGAAAGGGCTTTCGTATAGTGTATTCTACAAACAATAAACGATTGCTCCGATGTACAGAGGCTCTGGCAATTAGGCGGTTCCAACCAATTTTGTGCAGACAGAAAGACTTAGTTTTAAATGTGCGATTACCGTGGGGATAACAAATGCTCCACATTCAAACAATATCAGTGACTACATTTTTAAGTATTACAGCCAAAGCACAATTCATTTGGCGAATGGGTTTCTGACGCAATTCTTAATCCCACATTCCGCGTTCGAAACACAGCTGTGGGCGATTTGGCAGCAGACCGCCTTGCGTTGTTTTTTTAAACGAAATGGTATGGGTGCCGATCATTCAGAAAGCAATGGCAAACTACCGGTCAGTTGGACTTAAACGTTGACTTCTCGTTCAGAAAGCAATGACAAACTTCTCCTTCTTGTGCCCTCTATCGCTCACTGGGACATAGGCCTCAACCAACCCCACTCTTTATCTATTCCATGTATTCTTCTTCTTCTTCTGCGTTCATCCAGCGTGATTTTTCAGATGTAGTTGCGTTGTGCCTGTTTATTTGCGCCTTTAGGCCGACACATCCGACTTCTGCGGGCATTTGTTGACCGGGTTAACCTTCCCGGGTGTCTATGTATTCTATGTCCTCACATTGTTTATTTATGTTTTTATTTTACTTCTGTGTGAGTTTTTAAGGTCTTTCTCTATTTATTGTTCCTTGTGAGTTCCAGACTATGTCTTATCTAGTAATGCTATTCTCGGGTTTTCTCAATGAATTGACAAATGGCAAACTACTAAATTTGCCTAGAAAATAGGACATGCAACATTGTAAAAGTGTGCGTAGTAGAGATGTGTGAGCGTGTCTTTAGCACGCAATATAGGCTGTATTTTTAATGACTGTGCAGTGTTAGAACATATTACCAGTCCAAGTTTTGTATTTACCCTCTGTAAAGTTCAGTGCAACATAATAGGTAAATACAAAACTTGGACCGGCAATATTTTCAAACACTGCACAGTCATTAAAAATACACCATGTGTGTGCGCAGTAGAGAAGTGTGAACGTGTCTTTAGCCCGGAATGTATATGGTCTAGACTTAAAACGTCAGCAACAAAGATAACAATTGATGTTGTTTTGATCTTCGTACAGCTCATCATCATCATCATGTGCCATGCCCGTCAACGCACATGGTCATCAGTCTTGGACCAGGTCTGTATCCTTTTCCGGATTATGTCATGTGGCCAATTCATCCAGATATCTATATCTGCGTCTCTCCCCTGCTCTTTTTCCATCAAGTTCGCCGGTTGTCACCGAGTTTTTCAGTTTGTTTCTCTTCATAACACGCAAAATAAAATTTTAAAAAACTACTTATGTGTAAGTAATCTGATAATTTACGCTTTTCATCTGCTTCTTGGAGGATGGCATCATTGGTTTTCCTGTTCGTTGTTGGTATTCTTTGAAATTACTCATATACAAAATATTCACTGCCAATTGTTGTTTCTCCACTTGTTTGTCCATATCCCACATACATATATCAGTATAGGTTCTATTTAGCACTAAACACTTGCTATGTGACCACATACATATATCAGTATAGGTTCTATATAGCACTCAAACACTTGCTATGTGGCCACATACATATATCAGTACAGATTCTATATAGCACTCAAACACTTGCTATGTGGCCACATACATATATCAGTATAGGTTCTATATAGCACTCAAACAGTTGCTATGTGGCCACATACATATATCAGTTTAGGTTTTATATAGTACTAAACACTTGCTATGTGACCACATACATATATCAGTATAGGTTCTATATAGCACTCAAACACTTGCTATGTAACCACATACATATATCAGTATAGGTTCTATATAGCACTAAAACACTTGCTATGTGACCACATACATATATCAGTATAGGTTCTATATAGCACTCAAACACTTGCTATGTGGCCACATACGTATATCAGTACAGATTCTATATAGCACTCAACACTTGCTATGTGGCCACATACATAGATCAGTATAGGTTCTATATGCACTCAACACTGCTATGTGGCCACATACATATATCAGTTTAGGTTTTATATAGTACTAAACACTTGCTATGTGACCACATACATATATCAGTATAGGTTCTATATAGCACTCAAACACTTGCTATGTAACCACATACATATATCAGTATAGGTTCTATATAGCACTAAAACACTTGCTATGTGACCACATACATATATCAGTATAGGTTCTATATAGCACTAAAACACTTGCTATGTGGCCACATACATATATCAGTATAGGTTCTATATAGCACTCAAACACTTGCTATGTGGCCACATACATATATCAGTACAGATTCTATATAGCACTCAAACACTTGCTATGTGGCCACATACATATATCAGTATAGGTTCTATATAGCACTCAAACACTTGCTATGTGGCCACATACATATATCAGTATAGGTTCTATATAGCACTCAAACACTTGCTATGTGGCCACATACATATATCAGTATAGGTTCTATAAAGCACTCAAACACTTGCTATGTGGCCACATACATATATCAGTACAGATTCTATATAGCACTCAAACACTTGCTATGTGGCCACATACATATATCAGTACAGATTCTATATAGCACTCAAACACTTGCTATGTGGCCACATACATAAATCAGTATAGGTTCTATATAGCACTCAAACACTTGCTATGTGGCCACATACATATATCAGTTTAGGTTTTATATAGTACTAAACACTTGCTATGTGACCACATACATATATCAGTATAGGTTCTATATAGCACTCAAACACTTGCTATGTAACCACATACATATATCAGTATAGGTTCTATATAGCACTAAACACTTGCTATGTGGCCACATACATATATCAGTATATGTTCCATATAGCACACCAAACGCCCTTTTTTTTTGCTTCTCAGCTGACATCTTTTTATTGTAAGTATATTTTTCTCATCTTGCACATAGCAATGTTTGCAATAGCGATTCGCGTTCGAATCCCCACAAGACGAGATGTTATGACTGTTCCAAGATAGTTGTACGGATTCACCTGTTTAAGAATGTTCCCATTTACTTGGATCTGATATAGTCATTCTTTGATATTGGCCGCTAATAACCAAGTTTGGTAATTATGTCTACTATAATTTGCACGCTTCTAATTTATCGTCAGGTCCGTGTTTTATCTTTGCCCACAAATGAAGCAACATATCACACACTGCAACCTACCATGCGTGGGGCATAAGGCGACGTAGGAAGGTTGGCCTAAGACTGGCTACATCATGCCCTTGAAATAAAAATCGAATCAATCATGAACAATTCTAGCAAGGGCTTGATGTGAGTTGAGTTAGTTTATGGCCTATGTGTCACTGGGAGATGAAAAGCAGGAGAAAATGTGTTTATGCGCCATTTTCACAAAAGTGCACAGACTGTAAATGCTGGATAGTTAGTAAATAAGCAAGCAAATAAACATTTATATTTTTGAAGTCACAGAAACAGTTTTACATAAAAATGCTCAAAATATCCTAGACATGGCATGTTAGCCATCTAAATGCTTTGAAAGAGGCTTCGAAACAAAGACATCTTAACACAAACATCAGAAAGAGATAATCGGTAATTTAAGCAAATTATATGAAATGAGATCAAGAATCAACATCATTGCACTCGGGATATTCCCGCACGTGATCCGTCCTTCTTCAGTAACCACCAAGGGCAGCCTAATTAATCGTCCGCCTACGTTTTTCTCTACGCGTCGAGTCTTCTAGGCGTCCCCCCACCCCCCACTTCCCGCCGACTCAGCCTCTTCATACGAAACTGCTATTTTCCGCTGAACTGAAAACTGAACACATTTGATGGAAAGAAAGATACTGGGCGAGAGCGAGAAAAGATTGTACTAATTTACACACTTTCATGGACAATGTCTGACACGAATCGATACACTGCCAGAGATTGTGAGACGCGGGGAGGCATAATTGTTCATGCCAGCTGGGAATGGCACTTGATGATGATGAATGAGGTCACATAACTTGATATTTCGACTATAAGTCTATTGACAACACAAAGAATCCACCATCATCGTCCAGTGGCTTGTTCTACACACAGAATTAATATAGCTTAACTGATTTAGTGCCATGGGATAATTAATCGTCTTAAGCGACTTTTCGTATCTGCAACGGGCTATATATCGCCGAAATGTTGTCACTGCGTCATAATACAACATGCCTGCTACCAAATTAACAAATTAAAACATAAATGTGACACACCTCTACTTCCCATTTTCCGCCATTCATGTTTGTTTTGTCTATACCTACGTTTTGTTTTTGTGTTTGGCACGTAATCTGTTAAAGAATATAGGATAATAACCAGACAGAGGTGAATAGTATTGGCGGGGGGAGGGGGGTGCAGCTGATGATAGCAAAAGATAGTACTACTTGGCGTGGGTTTGTTGAGCGCCTGTGTCCCAAAGGGTGATAACGAGCTGAAGGAGAAGGCGGTATATAGTTTAGTTTAGTTTAGTCGATGGATCAACATCACGGCACACGGGTGTGACCCATAAGTGCTCCATTCTTCTCCTAACTAACACCTGAGTTTGGAGAAACTCACCTCAGTGCACGAACTCCGTAGCTCCAGCGAGGATCCTGAAATACTTTGGGTAGATTTTTTAACTCGAAATTTTGCACGGGCAGCGCCGTTAGGCTACTCTTTATTTTTCGATTTCCAACTGCCAAGGGATTTTTTTACGTGCGCAACAACACACACGGGCATCCGATCTCACTACCCAGAGACCAGGGGAAATTTTATTACTAGCGGTTATTACGCGCGAAAAAATCCCGGTCCTCACCGGGGCATGAACCCGAGACCTCCAGCTCTCGAGGCGGACACCGTACCTCGAGACCACGCAGTCCCCCGCAGTCACCAGAAGGCGGTGTATAATAGGATAAAAGTTATTCTTAAAATGCCCTGAAGAAAAATAAAAGTAAATAAAACAACAGAGCTGATCGATTGGCTAAGGAACGAGCAAAAGAAGAACAACCTGATGTGCCTATTACATACCACCAAAAGAAAAGAATGATCAAATCAGTCAGAAGGCCACCAAATCTTACTCAAGACGACTATCACGTTATGGACAGACCAGAACAGGTCATTCTTCTGCGCCTCAGAACAGGACACAATAGATTACGCAACCACATGTATACAAAATTCAAGATTGGTGACTCAGCCATGTGCACATGTGGTTTGGCGTCGCAGACAGCAGAGCACATACTCCAGGATTGCCCAAATTACAACATATCCAGGCGAACCTTCTGGTTTAGAGAGACAACAGTGGAAGATAAACTCTTTTCTTTTTTCTTTATTTCAAGAATAACCTATAACACTAACCTGTCGTAGAATAGTCAGGATTTATTTTCTTTCCAACTCTTGTCGTAATCACAAGTGTCAGAAGTCGGGGTGCGCCACTGCCTACTTGCTATCCGTCTAAGATGTTCTCATCATTCTTCTATAACCCAAATCTCCGCAGTGTCCATATTATTCTTCACTGTCCTCATTGTCCTCATTAGCCAAGTTTATTATCCACCCAAACCCACAGTTATAGGATAGCACAGGGGTACCGCAGTGGCTGGCACTCTTGCCTACAGGGGTTATGTGTTTGAATCCCCATGGAAACATTGTTTAACTGACCTGGGCTTCTTGGTCGACCCGGACTAAAACTGATACCAAGATATGTCCTGGAAAATAAAGGAGGTAGCTGTTATATTTACTGCATACCCCATCGAATATTGATTTCTATTAAGAATATTGATTAGTACCATAAACCCAATACATCTCATGGTGTGTAAATTGGACTTTTATGGACTGTACTTAACCACAGTTCTCAGAATTGTATCTTCATCAAGCACAAGCTTGAAAACGTTCAGACACAACAGATCGTTATGTCTTCTTCTTCTTCTTCTTCTTCTTCTTCTTCTTCTTCTTCTTCTTCTTCTTCTTCTTCTTCTTCAGCGTTCCGAGCCATTGAGGTTCTTTGCTGCAGATACAACCCGTCTCCATTCGTCTCTCTGGTGGACCTTCTCTTGCCAGTCATTGATTCCAAGTGCTTGTAGGTCTGTATATATATTATCTCTCCACCGTCTTCTTGGTCTACCTCGGGGTCTACGGTCATTTATTTCCTGAGTGTAAGCGAGTTTTGTTTCCCTATTATCTTCCATTCTTTCTATATGCCTCAGCCATTGTAGTCTATTAGCCTTCATGATACCAGTGATTAGCGGGGACTTAAACAGATCATAAATGTCTTTGTTACTTCTTCTTTTCCACTCTCCACTTTGTGTATCCCTAATGGGTCCAAAGATGCGTCTTAAAACTTTGTTCTCAAAGGTTTGTAACAAGGCTTCGTCTCCTTTCGTTGTACTCCAGGTTTCAGAGCCATACAGCACAACTGGTCTGATCAGTGTTTTGTATATTGTGATTTTGGTGTTACGAGATAGCGCATTTGATTTTAGTAGATGTTGTAGTGCATAGTATATCTTATTTCCAGAGTTGATTCTAGTTTGTATTTCTTCCCTTATGATGTTGGAGCAGTTGAAGATTGTACCCAGGTATTTGTATGTTTCCGTTATTTTAATGGTCATATTATCTATTTGTATGTGGCCAGAGTTTTTAGCCATTCCTTCTCTTGAAATTACCATATATTCTGTCTTATCTTGGTTGATAACTAGCCCCATCTGTTGGGCTTTTTCCTTTAAGTGAGTCAATATTTCCAATGTCTTTTGTTCACTTTGCCCTATAATATCTATATCATCTGCATAACCAAGCAGCTTGGATGTTCCTTCAATATCACATTCCTCCTTTACCTTCCTTACAACTTTCTCTAGAGCCAGATTGAAGAGTAGCGGCGATAGTGCATCACCCTGTTTCAAGCCAGATGTTATTTGGAAAGGGTCTGATTTCCTGCCTTTATATGTTACTATATTATAAGTATCTAGTATATTACAGAAGAGGGCGTTCCGGGTGGGTGGACAACATCAATAGATGGACTAGAAAAAAAACTGTACGTATGTACCATTATAAAGCAGGTTACATTGTGCTGGAGACTCATTACAGCCGATCTGCAATGCGGAGATGGCACTTGATAATGCTGATGAGTGTTAGTGTTCTTATACCACCCTTTTACCTCCATTGGCCAGACGCTAGAGGTACATTGGGAAAACGATGTGCCTTGTCAACCAACACAGAACTGGCACTATTAGCCACCGGACGCTGATGCATATGCTGGGAGGAGGATCTGAGCACTTATGGACCTGTCCGGAGTGCAATGAAGATACCCCAATTGATAACTGATAACCCCCATTGGGGCATAGGACCTCAACCAATTCCTTCCAAGCCTTACCTAGCTTCTTCCATGTCCTTCTCTAGCTTCGTCCATGTCCTTCCCTAGCTTCGTCCATGTCCTTCCCTTCTTTTGACAATCGGAACTTGGAATATGTACGCACCCTACTTGATAGAGACGGGCCCAGGAACAGCACTGATTTGGGTGAGAGCTGGGCAGGTACAACATCGATATTGCCGCCTTGAGCGAGACACGACTTGCAGAAGGAGGCAAAATCTGTAAAGTAGATGCTGGCTACACATCCTTCTGGAGTGGAAGGAAAAGCGAGGGAAGACGCCAGTCCGGTGAAGGATTTACCATTAAGTCGGCCCTGGTTGGCAAATTAGCTGGATTTCCGAAGGCTATAAACGACAGGCTTTTGACGATTAAGTTACCCCTTGCTGAAAGAAAAGAAGCACGCAACCATCGTGTCTACGCACCAACCATGACCAACGAAGATGACGTCAAAGACAAGTTCTATGAGGACCTGCACAATGTATTAACATCTGTTCCCAAAGGAGACACCCTTATACTCCTTGGAGACTTCAATGCCAGAGTAGTCAAGGACACCGCCTCTTGGAGTGGCATCATTGGAAAGTACGGAGTCGGAAGTTGTAACAGCAATGGACTCCTCCACCTGCAGATTTGTGCCGAACACGATCTCCTGATCACCAACATAATTTTCCATCTTCCTGCGAGAAATAGGACATTGTGAATGCACCCTCGCTAGAAACACTGGCACCTCATTGACTATGTCATCGTCAGGAGGAGTGAAAGACAAGACGTTCGGATGACAAAATCCATGTGTGGTGCCGAATGATGGACAGACCATCGTCTGATTATTTCAAAACTAAATATGCACATCAAACCACCAGGGCGTCCTCAAGAGGTAATAAAAATGAAAAAAAAAAAAGTCTAAATGTCACTCGCCTACACAGCACCCAAAAAAAAATGCAGCTGTCGTTTGAAAACATGCTTGAAGACCGCCTCAAGCCAAATGCTGCAGCTAAACAGGATACAGAAACAGAGTGGAGAGCCCTAAAGGACATAATTTACAACACTGCTATGGAAATCCTGGGTCCAGCCTCCCGACAGCATAAAGACTGGTTTGATGAAAATTCCGAAAACATCAACCAATTGCTGGCCGAGAAACATCTTCTCCTCAAAGCATATTTGAATGACCCTGAAGTTAACATAAAAAAAAAAGATGCCTTCAATAACATTCGGAGAGTAGTGCATCAGAAACTTCGGCACATGCGGGACACCTGGCTGAGCAGCAAAACATGAAAATCAGCTGAAACTGAGCGACCGGCTCACATACCCCCGCAAGTTACCAACGCTGCGCGATCCGCTACCGAATTTCGTGCAGCTGCGTTACTCACGAGAATATGCGGGATTACGGAGAAAGGCGTTAACGTCTACGCCAGGGAGCCCAGCGATGAGTACACTACCACTTAATAAAGAAACTTGATTGGCTGGCTTCACCAGGTCGATGTATAATACATAAATGAATGTCGTTATCCAGGGAACTACTGTAGTCTTTGAAATAACAAATAAATGGGGAGAACTGTTGAGGCCACTAAGATAATTACATAAATAAACATACATAGTATTATTTGGCGCTCCTACTTCTTTCTTCTCCTTCTGTGAGCGCCAAATAATACTATGTGTGTTTATTTTTGAAATAACAGGCATACATTGAAAGGTATTGACTCATCATCATCATCATTGTGTGCCATGCCGATAGACTTCGGCGGTCAAGGTCACACGATCATCAGTCTTGAATCTGATCTGTTCTATCGCCTCGATTGTGTCACATGGCCAAGGCACTGGAGTATTTATTTATTTGTCATACCTTTTCTTGACTTGTTTTTGTTCTCCCTCTTCTGTAGCAGTGACATATTGAGTGTTATATTATTACCACCTTTCACAACTGAACTTCCTGCACCGCCTTCCTAACAACGAAAGATGTGAGTGTTCATATATAGTTTTCTAATTTCATGTTTTTGTTTGTTTGTTTGTTTGGTTGTTTTTTAAAGATCTGTTTGTTGTATTGTTCTTGATGAAGACTAGTATAATCGAAATGCCGCTCGCGAGTACTCGACGCTCAGAGGAAAGGCGAGACGGACATATAATCAGATTACTACTGGAACTATTAGTGTTGGAATTCTTCGCTGGTTGCTGAGGATGGGGAAGGAGCGCTTATGGGAATGTCCCGAATGCTGTGATGTCGGTTCCTAGATCAATCAATCAATCAATCAATCAATTTATTTATTTATTTTTTTATTTTTACTTTTCCAGCTGTTCATTTACGTTTACCGTTGTGGAGTTCGTTGTGAGGTATGTACACAGTCTGTGTTTAGTAAATGTATATCTCACTTTTTCGCAGGATTTACACATACCTAGCTGTTTGTATTTCTTATTGAATGTTATAGCTCCGTGCTAAGCCTAACATTATTGTACTGTTGTTTGTGTGTGAAACTTGGCCAATAAGCAGACAACGCGGAGCAATGGTAGCAGAAATTTACGCAAAATATCATGGAATAATAGAAAAACGCAGAGACCGCCTTTCAAGACACAAATAAAAACAATAAATTGATTAGAGAAATGTGACAAAGACTGTCAAGATTGTACAGACTCGTAAAGAAGCGAAATTCACTTTAACAGTAAATAACTGTCAAACTGTCATTTACTGCCAATATAGTATCTTGCGGTGTCTGGCAGAGGGGTCTTTGAGCCTGAGGAATTAAGGCCGCCTGACTTTTGCAGTCGCCGCGAACTGTGCAGGTTTTTTAAGTAAATAACAACTGGCATATTCACACCAACCTTGTGCTACCAATCTCAAACTTGGACTATCCAAATCACACTTTCACAAAATTAACACCTGCGAGATGAGATGCCTGAGGAGAGCTGCCAACTTAACAACCCAAGACCGAGTAAGGAAAGCTGTTATGAGACAAACAGTGGGATCAACACCTTGTGCCACATTTATTGAAAGACAGAAGATCAAGTGGTTTGGCCATGTCGTTAGAATCCAACACTAGCAACTACCATCACTGGCCTTACATCAAAGATCATCTGCGACGAGATCGTCTAAGAAGAAAATAGATTGACGACAGCAAAGACATTGTACAACCACACGGAATGACACTATCCAGTGCCGCAAATTATTCCTCCCCACGACGCTTGGTGGCAGAAGAAGAAGATGATGATGATGATGATGATGATGATATGGTTAGCTATTGAACGTTTTCTGTAACCTCTAACGCATTCGTAAGCTAAATAGAGATTATTTTTCAGTGATTCCGACTTTTCGCTGTGCCTTCATTGCTTTAGTTGCATCATCGGGGTGCCAAACAAAACAATCGGCAAATTCGAAACAACAATGACCCCAGTTTGACCTGTAGGTCACGAACGCTTTGTTTTATGTACTTGTCCAGCGTCGATGAACGTGTGTGCTTGCGCTAGGGCGACACCACTGAGTTGTTTAGAACTCATCATCATCACCAAGTGCGCTGCCGGCTGGTGTAGGCGTTCATGGCTCTCCACAGATCTCGGTCTTTGGTGTTCTGGATCAATTCTGCTGATGATACTCATCCATGCCACCGTCTCAATCCGTCCAGCATCATTTCTCTTGGTCTGCCTCTGCCTCTCTTCCCCTCGATCTTTCCAGTTGTCACAATGTTCTCCAATGCCCCTCTTCTCATCACATGACCAAAGAAAGCTGTTTGTCTCTTTCTTATTGTTGTATATAATGTTCTAGTTTCATTAGCCTCTTTTAGGCAATCGTTAGTTACTCTGGCAGTCCAAGGAATTCGCAACATTTGTCTTAAAACCCACATCTCTGTTGCTTCTAAGTTCTTCCTAATTTGTTCATTTACATTCCAAGATTCGCTGCCATACAGCAAAACTGGTTCTATATAGCATTTCAGCACTCTCTTTCTTACATTCATTGATAGCGACTTATTGCATAAGATACTCTTCATTTTCTGAAATGCGGCCTTTGCCTGCCCTATTCTGCTCTTAATATCTGTTGTACACCTTTCATCTGTTATAAATGCCCCTGGGTATTTAAAATTATCCACTTGGTTGAAAATTTCCCCTTCTATTTCTATGTCACATTTTGGTGTCCCCATTTGTTTAGACTGTGTGTGTCTAATTACTCATGCAAGGTTAAGTATCGTAAGTAAAGGGCCCCTCTCATTGCCTTATGGCACATTGGGCATTCGGTGCTGGCTCCATATCTTTTGTAGACCAATCGGCATTCGGTGTGTGATGTGGTTAGTATTAAACTGGTCGCCTTTACATCCCAAAACATTGCTTGGTAGCCATTTTAGACCGGATCGACCCGTAGGCCCAGGACAATGCTAACAATCTAAGTCCGCCCGGATGTGGATTGAATATAGTGAACCCCCGGCGGCGGGCGATTATCTAGCCAATCAATTAATCAATCAGGTGCCGTCTCCACAAAGAAGGTTGGCTGCAATGGATCTCAAACACTGTCTGTCTCTCGCCCTGACTGTACATTATGTCAGACTGATGTTCGTCCATCTCTTGATGTTATCTTCCCACTTGTATCGTTGTCTACCTCTTGCTCGCTTGCCCTCAAACTTGCCCTCCAGTATGTTTTTTACAAGAATGTTATATCTTTTAACTAGGCCGAAATATTTCACTTGCCTATTTTTTTTTTATTTCCTTCATCAACTCTATTCTCATTCTCAGTTTTTCTAGAACCTCTGCATTTTATTGTGTTTCTTTCCATGAAATATTTCATATTCTTATATATATCCACATCTCCAGGGCCTATATTCAACTTTCTAGTTGTTTGTTCAATGTCTAGGCTTCCGCGCCACTTCTAGCCACTACATTTGCTGCTACTCCTCGGTTTCTGCCATTCCACCATTACCGCTACCCCGTTCAACTTCAGAATAGAAGTTATTTTAGGGTCTACCCCTGGCTCAGATTAATAATCCTGTGACTGGGACAGCCACACTTAGGATATTCATTTGAAGGTGGTTGTTGTCCAAAGAGTGTCATGGCTTACCATAGTCCCTCGTAAAGAGTTATTTGCTCTTATATGACATGGAATATTTGGGAACTCGCCATGACTTTGTTTCCATACCGGGCGGCAAAAAGTCGTGCTGGCGTCTGTGGCTCATGGGGCAGTGATGACGGTTTCACAATCCCGTATATCGGCTTCGAAATCTGCCAATGCGAAAATACTTCGCGATTTTCTACACAATTTTACGTTCAGTAGTTTGCCACTGCTTCCACTTTCAGACGCAGAAGCCTACATTTAAGTCCAGTTTACCCGCGTGTGGAATGAACCCGCTAATCTGCCAACAGCGCACGGGAAATGTAAGCGCGGGCGTCTTAAACCCCTGGGCCTTGCTGATATAATATACACAACTGAGATCGTGTGTGATTCACGATTTTCCACAAGTAAAAGCATTAATTATGTTCTTCTGAAATTGTTTCAGCCTCCTGTGGATTATGAGGGCTTCATCCGTTGCTTGTTTAGCTTATGTCTAAATCCGGCACCGGTTGTCAAGCTAAATCTGCTGTTTAGTATTGAAGCGTAGCGTTAGTTAGTTAGTTAGTCTTTCCTCTTGAGCCTAAGTCGGCGCATAGGGCAGAAGTCCTGTCTCTCCATGCTTGGCGGTTCGCTGCTACCTGTTGTAGATCTTGGATATTTACTTGGCCATTGAATGAGCCTTCTCTAATGATGGTTCTACGCAGGGTCTCTCTTGGTCTTCCCCGTTTTCTTTTCCCTACTGGTGACCATATGAGGGCTTGGTAGGGGAGTCTTGACTTGTCCATTCTGAGTACGTGGCCGATGTAGTTCCAACGGTGTCTTCTTATGAAATTGGATACTGTATCTTGCTTAGTCTCTTGTCTTATTTGTGAATTGGTTCTGAAGTCTGTCCAGTGGATGTTTAGAAGTCTTCTAAGACATTTGTTCTCAAAATTGTCTAATTTTTTATCTAAAGCTACCGTTGATTTCCAAATTTCACATCCATACGTTAACACTGGAATCACACAAGAGTTGAAGATTTTAAGTTTTGTGTGTTTGCTGAGTGTCTTTGACTTCCAGATGTTTGACAGTTTATTGAAGGCACTAGATGCCAGTGCGATTCTAGATGATATTTCTGGTGTTGAGTCCCCTGTAGATGTCATTTTGCTTCCTAGGTATGTGAAGCTGTTGACTTTTTCAAGAACGTAGCTGTTCAATTTGGTGTCATCTGAACTGTTGGTAAGATCAATAGTCTTTGTTTTTGTGGTGTTAATTTGGAGACCAATTTGCCCTGAAATATTTTGGAGGTGGTTTATTTTCTCTTGGGCATCCGGGTGTGTTGAACTCAAAAGCACTATGTCGTCGGCAAAGTTCAGGTCTTCTAGAATTTTGTCAACCCAATGGATACCCATATTTGTGTTGTTTGTGCATTTGCGCATGACCCAATCGATAGCTATTCCAAAAAGCATCGGTGATAAGATACAACCCTGTTTCACTCCTGTTTCGACTGAGAACCAGTCAGAATTGCCTGTTTCTGTTCTTGCGCAGCAACGTGTTTCTTTGTAGAAAGATTTTATGACGTTGGTATATTTGGTAGGAAAACCATAGATGTTAAGTAGATTCCAAAGTGAAGGACGGTGGATACTGTCGAAGGCTTTTTGAAAGTCGACAAAGTTGGTGATTAATTTCGACTGGAATTCTACGGAGTCTTCAATGATTATTCTGAGGGTGAAAATGTGGTCTATGCATGACCGTTTTGGTCTGAAGCCTGCTTGTTCTTCTCTGAGCCTTTCATCTATCGCTTTTTTCAATCTCTCAAGTAACATGCTACAAAAAAGTTTTCCTGGTACTGACAATAGAGTGATACCACGCCAATTATTGCAATCAGACATATCGCCCTTTTTGGGCAGTTTCAAAATTACACCTTCTTTCCACTGTTGTGGTGGGGATTCGCTTTGCCAGATTTCATTGATCAGCTGTAACAAACGTTGTAAGGTGTTCTCATCTGCTGAACACCTTACAAGCGATAGCGATAGCTCCTATGTTATTTATAGCGTGTGTATAAGTCCCGGCTGATTAGCATATCATTATGGGGAGGGAATTATCGCCGCTGTATGATCCGATTCATATGTTGGAAATTATCTCGGGGTCGCTCCCAGAAACTGACCTTGCAATTGGGCAATTTGAATGACAGAGGGGAAAAACATTTTATAGAAGAAATAACAGGAAGGAATGTAGTCGGTTTCGATTTCGTCATTACCCCTACCCAGTTCAACCTCAAAGAGAAGGTATGTTAGGATCCATCCCTGGCTCAGATGAATAATTCTGTGACTGAGTCAGCCACTTTAGCGGCTGACCAGGGTTTCACCCATACAGGATATTATTATTAATTTGAAGGTGATTGTTGTCCAAAGCGGGTAGATCCTTATCTCACAAAACCATCATGCTTAAGAGTTGCGGCCCCTGTTATGTACATTACATAATCTTTGTTTTCAGAAGGAGATCTGTGCAGTGGCAGATATGCGGGGAAAATGTATTTTCCCAGGTAGCGGAATAAACTCCGTTTGCCCGTGCAGTCGCCACCTATTGTACAGATAATTGTTTGTTTTTGGTTTAAATACTCAGCCTTACCCTTGATCGATCATATATCTCAGGATGTTGTGTACATAACACTGGAAGGAAAATGGAAAGCAAGCCAGTAAAAGTAAAAGACAAACAACGATAGTGATAGTTGATACGAGTGGAAAGGTATCAAGACATGGACGAACAGAGGTCTGGCTAAGTATAATAGAGCTAGTACTAGTACTAGTAAGAAAGTATTGTACATCCATGCAAAACCTCATGTACTATTTCCTTCTGTCCTGTATGTTGCCGTTTCTCTCGGATCTCTTGTTTTCTGGACTAATTTTGATATTGTTATCTTGTGCGAATGAGTCCGCAAAATGGTCAGCTGCTTGGTTTCTTGTTAAGATGTTTCCTTCTTTATGTAGTGCAATTTTTGAGTTTCTCCCTGTGCCCTCACCATTAAGTTGTTTTATTAGCTTCCACAATTTCCTTGTGTCTCTTTCAAAGTTCAGAGACTCTGTTTTTTCCTGCCAGCTTTTCTGTCTAGCCTGCAGCTTGGCCCTTTGAAATGTGGCTTTTGCGTGCTGGAATTTATTGTGGTGCTCTTGCCTGCGTGTGGCTTTCTACACACTTCCACATCATTATCATTATGCAAGTGTTCCAGTTCACTACTCCAGTAGGGTTTATATTGTTTACAGGCTCCTCTTGTTACTGTTTCTCGCGCTGCCTGTAGTATGCATTTCCCAAACTCTTCAACTACTTTATTTATGTCTTTCTAACCAGTATGCTGGTGCGATTCTTGTACATTGCCCAGTCTGCTTTCTTGTAGTTCCACCTCGAGAGGGTGCTGCTTTCACTTACAAGTTCATTTTCTACAGTTAGAAAGACTGGCCGATGGTCACTGCCACCAAGTTGATTCCCAACAATTCGTGTAATGTTCCAGGTCTGGTGAATGAAAAGCCAGGTCAGATGTAGTTGTAGTGTGCCATGATCTCGAGTAGAAAGTATGTGGGTCGGACGGCTTGTTAACCAAGATGAATCTATTCTCATCCTGCCAGTCTTCCAGTCTCTCTCCTCTCTGGTCCATGTGATCATAGCCCCAACTCTGCGAGTGGCTGTTGAAATCGCCACATACAATCATTTTTGTTGTTAATGGTAGTGTGTCCAGTGCCTGTCGGCGGTCACTTGGACAGTAGTAATTGATCAGATGTAGATCTGTATAGCCTGTCTTAAGTTTAAGTGTCTGATACTCAGCCCCTTCCATGTAGACTTCAATTTGGGAAGCAGTGATGTTATTTTTTACAAGGGTAAGTATCCCACCTTTTGGCCTGTCCTTTCGGTCTGATCGGTAACACTGGTAGCCTCTGATTTTGAAGGCTATATTTTCGTTGAGGTGAGTTTCTTGCAAGCAACATATGCTTACTTTTTCTTGGTCCAGGATGTTTTCTAATTCTATTTCTTTGTTGCTGAATCCCTTCGCATTCCAATGCATTATTTTAAGTCTTTGTTTAGTATGGTCAGCCGTTCTATTCTCATGTCCCCTGGCTCCACAGGACATCTGAGAAGGACCTCCAGTAGTTGGGGTTGGACCCTTTCGAGACATAGGGCCCGGCACTGCACCTGCCTGGGGGTCCAAAGCAGGGCGAGCACCATAACATTTAGCAGTAGTCGACATAATCCATTTTGCGTAATTGCGTGGCATCCTGATTTTTGTGGTGTGCCTCCTGGCTGGTTGCCTCCGTCTTCAGCACCTTTTCTTTGCTAGAGCAGACTGTGGTCTCACACGAGATTAGATGTGTACACACGCACACACGTGTCTGCACTCTGCACATGCATGTATGTGTATACACATCTAGAGCACACTGGTTATTTTTCGGCGCCAGAAACTCGCCGTCGCCCCTTCTAATGTTAGTAGAAACAGTTCCGACACGTGAAGGCCAGGATTTGGACTTTTGCTGCATAGGTTATGTATTTACGAACCATTGAGGTATTTAAGCAATGTCGGGCCCTCACCCCAACACTGCGCCCCGGCTACATACAGCAACATTTGGAACCGGAGAGAACAATAAAGGAGGGGTATATGCCTGGGAAGAGAGGAAGAGGAAGGCCAGAGAGAAGATGGGTGCAGGATGTGGCGAATGATCTCCAGATGGGTGTATCGGTCACGGGACATCTTGCTTGTGATCGAGAAGTTTTCTGGAAGGTTGTTATGGGAGCGAGGTTCTGCAAAGGACATGCTGCTGAATGAATGAATCTCCATATTAGTGATTTTGCCTTATCATTTTGTTCTTGTATTCTACGCAGGCACCAGTTTATTAATGTTTGTAAGTTATTAGTAATAATTTTAGTCATTGTTCATGTTTCTAATCTATGCAGCAGTACTGATTTGACATAAAATATACTAAGTTACTATATTTAATACAACTGTGGCATAAAAGTTGTGCAACAACTACTATATTTAATGTCTTTTGACCGTCACAAATTTGAAGTGCCATGAAAATACTCTTGAATTTTGTATTCATATTTTAATATCTTCGTCTGTTTCCTCATCTTTCAAAATAAGTGCATGATTCCATCTCTTGAAGTGAGGTTTCATCAAGGAAAATTGTGTTTTCATTTGCTTGATTTACTCTCATCTATCTTTTCCCTATGAATTTATGGATCTAACTGTTGTCATGTCTCAACAAGTATGCTAAAATTAGTTTGCATTTGATTTCAAATGTGAGATAAATTATCAAGCTGCTCTGTTAGACTCCATTAAATTTAATTTATGATAGGAATTATTATTGACTTCATAATCCAGTCTATTGTCAGCGAGAATAATAAAGTGCCAAAAGGCACCCCTGTAGCACTCATGTTCTTATTTCAAATGTAATCTTTTAGTTTTGTCTCATGGTGTCTTTTGGAACTGGCTTAATGAAAAGCTCCTCAAAGTAGTTCAGCCAGTCTGTTCATCTGATCTTTAATGTTGGCGAGAACTACATTTATTCTAGAATTCAATGATTCCCAACTTTATTGGTGTTTTCACTGGCTCTTCAAATAGTATTAGGACCACTCCTCTACAGTGAGGGACATTTTCCTCTGTATGGATGGGGAACAGTATTGTTTTATCTGAGTTTTTAAGCTTTTTGCTTGCTAAGTTCCATCTTATTTTGCACAATTCCAGAATTGCTTATCTTGTGCTGTCTTTCCCAATTTATGCATAATTCTAACCTTCCAGGTGTCACTTCTGGAGATTTTCCTAGGTGAAAACAGGTAAGTTGGTGATTTAGACTTTTTCTGCAGTGTGTCATAAGTCTTCTGGGAGAAGAGCCTCTTTCATCTTAGTTGGCTGAGTTATGGTGCTTCTCTTTTTCTGCAGACTTGTCCATAGTTGGTTGGATTCTGCAGTTAAACTTTCCTCTAGGAATGGGGCAGCCAGTCCCATGTCAACCCTCCTTAGTCGCCTCTTATAACATGCATGGCAAGTTACAGTATTACTATTTGTTGCTTTCC
Organism: Cepaea nemoralis; assembly: GCA_014155875.1. Taxonomy (NCBI): domain Eukaryota; kingdom Metazoa; phylum Mollusca; class Gastropoda; order Stylommatophora; family Helicidae; genus Cepaea; species Cepaea nemoralis. Next base: position 683,551 of record JACEFZ010011953.1, on the reverse strand, counting down.
TTATGGGATCAGAACTCTTACAGGATGTAGCAGGCACGCTAGCATAGTTGACAGTGAACCGCGCTGATAATGTCACGAGCACGGTCGGACACGGGTTCGTGCCTGGGCTCATCATCTGCTAAAGTGAGGGGAAGACTGGCCACCTATTCCTCCATGCATTCAGGCCTACAAAATATGATGGCCCTATCACATCACAGACTCATAGCAGGAAACTGCTATGGCACAATTTAATGTGTAAAGGATTAATATTTAGGAAAAAAAGGGAAAATATCAATAATTATATGTTTGTGTGCTATATCCGGTTATCCCTGTTGGTTTTCAGTTACAGCTTAAAGATCAATTGCTTGAAAACTATATCGATGTTATACATCGATATGGGATATTTCTAATTTATAACAAGAACAAGAGACCTAAAAACAGAGAATTGGAGACAAAGACAAATAATATGGAAAGGGGCTGCAGGAGACAGCAACAAAATAGGATGGCTTGGTGAGACTTGAGAGGGGCTGCAGGAGACAGCAACAAAATAGGATGGCTTGGTGAGACTTGAGAGGGGCTGCAGGAGACAGCAACAAAATAGGATGGCTTGGTGAGACTTGAGAGGGGCTGCAGGAGACAGCAACAAAATAGGATGGCTTGGTGAGACTTGAGAGGGGCTGCAGGAGACAGCAACAAAATAGGATGGCTTGGTGAGACTTGAGAGGGGTTGCAGGAGACAGCAACAAAATAAGATGGCTTGGTGAGACTTGAGAGGGGTTGCAGGAGACAGCAAGAAAATAAGATGGCTTGGTGAGACTTGGTTGAGGGCCTATGCCTCAAAGAGTGATAAAGGGCAAAAGAAGGAGAGGGTATATAATATTATATTAAACCTGTTCAGTTCTTCTTGACTCCATTCCCCACTGTATAATTTGGATTCTGCAACAATGCTGCTTCATGTTTCTCTTTTTATTGTTACTGGCATCTTCATAGCAATGTATTCATTCTTTAAATTGGGATTCTTTCCTTCACTCCCTTCTGCCACCACCTACCCTTCCCTTAGTGTGCTGGATTTTCAAAAGTGATCAAGAAACTATAACAATGATAGGCTGAATAATACTATCTAAGCCAGTGGTTCTCAACCGGTGGGGAATTCTCTCCCGGGGGGAATTTTGGGGTTTCCAGGAAGGGGGGGGGGGGGGGGGAATGAAGATTATTTCAAGATCACGTTAATACAAGAACCGATTACTTGATGTTGTTTTTCCCTTCATACTTTACGGTTCTGTATGTCTCACCCCTTCTAAAATTCATTTTATAAAGTAAATAGACCCACAAATCACGTTTTATGTGGACGTCTAGACTTTTTTTAGTATGTGCTTCCATTATTACATATACTGTGTAGGGGTGGGAGGGGGCAATTTTTAGGTAGGAAATACGAAAGGGGGGGGGGGGGAATGACGTTCTGAAAATATGGTAAAGGGGGGGGGCACGGGCCAAAAAAGGTTGAGAACCACTGATCTAAGCCATCTTAAAATTAAACCCCAACAGATTTTAAGCAGCTTTCCCAGGTCATGTTAATAAATGATATACAAACCAAAATGATTTTCCTCTATTTTAAACTAATCTGTGTTGAATTTTCTTTCTATTTGTTTTATATATATATATATATATATATATATATATATATATATATATATATATATATATATATATATATATATATGTATATATATATATATATATATATATATATATATATATATGATGTACTATAAGCAAACAGAAACAGCATATATCCATATATTATAATGATAATGGCAATTTCAATTTGTCAGCTTTACTTTAGTTTAGTCTTTTTAGCCAGGAGTGCATTTCTCATAGTCATAATGTCTTTTTATTTTGTCAACTGGAAATATCCTTTACAGGACATCGCTGTCAACACCAGCATCTTTCAGCTGTATGTTGATTTCTTGGCAAGATTACGCTCAGTAGTTTGCCATTGCTTTCTGAGCGGCCGGCTCACATACCCCGTAAGTTATCGATGCGATTCGAACCACTGCTGATTTTAACTGTCATCACGTTAACCGACGAGAGTATACGAGATTACGGAGAAAAGTCATAACCTCTAAGCCACGAAGCCGGCAACTGGAAATATATTAACATAATATATCATTATGTACACTGAATAAATAATTCTAGTACGTCCGGGACGCAGAGGTGTTTCCAAGGCACCAGGGCCGGGTTATATACTGGCCAAGACCTATTGAGGCGTCCTCGTCGAGCGTCCTGGGCAACAGGTCCCTTCGGAGTCCTGGCTAAAGTCAGTAGGATCGCCGATTCCTCCGAAGTCGGAGAGTGTCTGCCTGTACGGCGAGGAACCACCAGTCTGCACACCAATAAGCCAGACATGGGACAACGGATACTCACGCAAAACTCAAGTCCTGTATGACATCACACTGATGTTTGACAACAGGATGCCTTCATCCGACATACAGGACTTCGCGTTGGAGCTCAAGCCAACGAACACAAGCAAGCAAGCATCTAGTACGTCCTACGGTACTTCAATTTTAATTCACCGCAACAGACGTCATGAGGCTATATTTAGCTTTAGCAGCTATATATAGCGTAGTTAGCAGCTATATATAGCACTGGCGGGGGATCTCCGTTAAATTAAAGTTTTTTTTCAGTGCGTGTCATGGCGCGAAAAAGGAGCGGCGAACGGTAACACAGTGTGTGTAGTACATTTTTACGTTGGCTTTCTGCAGTCATGAATTTTATTGAACTGACAGCAGCTGTCCACGAATTAAAATTGAAGTACCCAATCCTGCAGTGATAGGAGGGCCAAATACCACTGTTGAGATTGATGAGAGCCTATTTACAAGGCGCAAAAATCACGTGGGACGAGTTTTTCCACAACAGTGGGTTTTTGGTGGCATCTGTCGTGAAACAGGCGACTGCTTCATGTTCTGTGTTCCAGACAGAACAGCAGCAACGCTCTTGCCACTTATCAGCACATACATTCGGCCTGGCACAACAGTAGTCTCCGACCTCTGGCGTGCATACGGGGAAATTAGAAATATTCCCGGTTTGACGCATCTCACCGTCAACCATTCTGAAAACTTTGTGGACCCCACCACCGGTGCACATACTCAATGCATCGAGCGCATGTGGAGAACGGCCAAGGAGAGAAACAAGAGGCAGAATGGAACACACAGGCATCTACTCGATTCCTACATGTGTGAATTCATGTGGCGTCGTTGCACTAAATGTGCTGGCCTAGATGTGTTCAACACCATTCTAGCTGACATTGTTCGATTCTGGCCACCCCAACAATAGTCTGCAATCTGGCCACCGCCGCAACACTAGTCTGCAGAATATGATTGTCAACTCATGCATACAGCAGTATCATCCAGCAATGGGCCCTTTTCAGGGCCACTAGAAGAATGCCATAAGGGCCCTTTTCAGGGTCACAAATTAGCACACAATAACAGCCCCTAAGTGTGCACAAGAGTATACAACCACTGAAATATTCAGGTCAACTCACACACATAACTAAACCATTTGCTGCACACCAACAACGTTATTCCGGTCAAGGTCAACACACACATAACTAAACCATTTGCACACCGACTACATTGCACACTGAGATACAGCGCGAATAAGGGGACTCCAGGATATGACGTGTGCCCTGGAATTCCCTTTGTTTGCGGTGAATTAAAATTGAAGTACCCGTCCTACTAGGGGTGAAGTGTAGAACACAAGTGAAGTGAAGTCAAAGGTAAAAGGAAAGGAGAGAGGGGGGGGGGGAGAGAACAGAAAAGGGTGAGTTAATCATGAGATACCGTTTGACGGTATGAATTAGAAATGGGATCACAAGCATAACAAGTATTTTCAGAGGTGATTAATAAATATGAAACACCGCAATGGTTTGATATATAGACTTGTCCCTTACTAGTCAAATTAAGTTCCTCCGCAGTTCTGTGTACTCAACAGTCAACTGTTTACGAAAGTTCACGTCAGCTTACAGTTCATTGTGACAGTTACCTCCCTCTTCGTTCGTGCGAATTAACATTCGTGTAATATCCAGAATTACTAAATCATAATAGTAGCCCAGAATCAAACCCACAACCTTCGGAGCGCGAAGCAGATGGCTTGACCACTTCTCCAAGGAGACTCCCGTGCAACTGGTAATTTACAGCTATATTGCTATATTGTTGTTTCAGGAGTGTTTAACACATGCAGAACATAGAAAATTATCTTGGCCTACATCCACTGCATATGAGGACAAACGGTATAATAAAGATGTTAACAAGCTGAAGTTGACTGCTGCTTCTTTGGACTTATTCATACTGACATCTGGCAGTGTACAAAGAAGAGGAAGAAAATCTCTCTCTCTCTCTCTCTCTCTCTCTCTCTCTCTCTCTCTCTCTCTCTCTCTCTCTCTCTCTCTCTCTCTCTCTCTCTCTCTCTCTCTCTCTCTCTCTCTCTCTCTCTCTCTCTCTCTCTCTCTCTCTCTCTCTCTCTCTCTCTCTGGGTATAATAACATGATTTAAATTATAAATGTCAAACATTTCCCACTACTTACTGAAACCATGCCTGGGAGGTCATAAAGGTCAGTGTTGCGGTTAATGTAGTCTTGCACAGCTTCCTCCAGTGTGTCAGGGCCATAATGTGTCTTGGCCAGATTTGCTCGAGTTTTCATCTTAAACTGACGGAACTCCTGCTTGGCTACATTGAAAGCCTCCTGTTGAATGTAAAGTGTAATAAAATATTTATAAAGAACATCTTTTCATTTGTGTATTATGTGTTCTCAAAACCAAGAACAAATAAATGTCTACATTTGACATAACTGTATGTATAAAGTAAGTCAAGTTTAGGACGTTACAGACGGATAATTCGCGCCCGGGTGATGTGATTATCTACACGGATGGGTCGGTGTTGAGAGGTAGGAGAAGTGCCTGGGGCTTCTTGGCAAAAGCTAATGGTCGGCGTTTGGTGCAGGAGAGCCTGGCGTATGATGACACAACATCTAGCTTAAGAATGGAGGTGGAGGCGGTCAGTGCAGCTTTCCCTGGATAGAGAACACGATACATACACACATTGTGATTGTAACTGACTCAGAAAGCATGCTGAGGAGGGTGAGAACAGGTAAGCTTCGTACAGAGTGGCTTGCTTCGCTTCGGAGGTCACGGGTAGCAAACATCACCTGGATCTTTTCTCCTGGGCATGCTGGTGTGCGGGGGAATGAACAGGCGGACAGATTGGCTGGTTCGGCAAAACTTGGTGGAGTATTGATGCATGACAAAACAGACGTGGTTGCGGCCTTGTGGGAGCACGTGTACACCTTGGAGGAGCAAATGGATCACCATGGTCTGGTAAGAATGAGGCAGCGAGGTGTGACGAGGGGATCTGGCCGACGATCGACGCTCAGAGGAAAGGCGAGACGGACATATTATCAGATTGCTACTGGAACTATTAGTGATAGAACTCTTCGCTGGCTGCTGAGGATGGGGACGGAGCGCTTATGGGAATGTCCCGAATGCTGTGATGTCGGTTCCTAAATCAATCAATCAATCAGACGTGTACGGAGCTAGCCCCATATTTGTATAAACCAATCAGCACTTGTGGAGTGGTGTGGTAAACATCTCGCTGGTGACCTTGACTTCCTTACACATTTTAGACTGGGTTGACTGGGGACTCCAGGGCAATTTAACAAAACTGCCTTGAAGCATATTTGAACCCATGACCACCAGGTTGATAGGCAAGCATGTTAGCCACTGCACCACTGTGGCTCCTACTGTAAATATAATCATAAACATGTCAACAACAGAATTTGACAATTAAATGGCTAACTGTGAAAAGTATTGGCAGGCTGATAATTTGATTGAAGTACTGACAAACGGATTGATATACTGACAGATTTATTGATATACCTGTATAGGAGATAAAATCACTTATTTGCTGCCAAGGTCCTTTTCAGTGAAAACCAGGAAGAAGATAAGGAAGAATGTGTACGATTTATCTCACTCCTTGACTAAACAGGCAGATTATGATAAAGAATATAATCAATAATAAGTCAATGGCAGCCATGTGAAATTGCTTACGGCGATTAATCATCCTTCTGCTTCTTAATCAGTTAAAGAACACTAAGGTTTGATGCAGGATACTCTCTAAGAACTGTGATTTACTGTTGAAGAATAATGGTGAACTATCTCCAGGGTTATGAAATCTATACTGACATTATAAGTGTTAGTAAAGAGGGACATTACACATTTATGATAGGGCAAAGTGCAACAAAAGGTTCAATAAAAATTGTACTTTTATAAAGATCGTTTGATCACTATATGCTCAGTGATCACTATATGCTCAGCCATAAGCAGATAGAAAGGATGGAAAGGATACAGAATGAAGCTGTGCGCATTATTCTTGGATGTACAAGAGATACAGCATGCAGGGCGATGCGCTACCTTCTTGATTTTCCAACCATTGAAGACAGAATACAAGTTTGCAGGGCACGCGCCTACCTCAGAGTTAACGCAAACACACAACATCCACTGCATAGTGAAATTAGGAAGGTGAAGGGCAGCAGGTTAAAAAGGGGACGGTCGTGGATGGGTCAAGCCGAAGACATTCTTCAACAGGTGTGTTCACTTGAGGACTTAGAACCTGGCAAGGAGTGGGTGCAAGTGCCAACAGACTTCTGCATATCCTTTTCAGTTTGCATCCAACTAGATAGGAAATGCAGACAAGAAAATCTGGCTGCTGTGGAGGCTGAAGTACAAGCGTTGTTTTTCGAGAATTCGCTAGACGGTGACGCGGTCATCTACACAGATGGGTCGGTCGTCCGACATGTGAGAAGCTCATGGGCCTCGGGCCGGAGGGAGAATTGTGAAGGAGGACTCTGGTGCTTTTACTGAAACCACAAATAGCCTGACCATGGAAGTCATGGCAGTAAGTAAAGCAATAACATGGCTCGAGACACAGACATTCACTGGGGCTTGTTTCCTTAGCGACTCAATGAACATGATCAAGAGGATAGAGGAGGGGTCGATCCGAAGAAAATGGGTGCTGCCACTGGAGCGGTCTCGGCTGGCAAAGATTAGTTTCATCTTCGTGCCAGGGCATGCGGGAGTACAAGGAAATGAGCGGGCTGACAAGCTCGCAGGTGAGGCTACTGTGGAGGGCGGACGCGCCATGGACCAGGCTGACATTCTGAATGCTCTACGAGAAGTAAGACTTTTGCGAGAACCAAGTGATGACTGTGAATCTACAACAATGGCCAGACTGCGAGAGCAGCAAATTAAAAGAGGGGTGGCCAAACAAGAACACTACGCAGGAAGCCAAAGAAGATTGATAAACCAACACAGAACTGGCGTCGTTAGCCGCTACATGCTGCGGGATTTGCTGAGGAGGGGATCCTAGCACTTATGGACTGAATGGTTGATCTGAGGATGATCTGTCGACTAACTAACTAACTATGCTCAGTGCACCTTTAAATGTGCAAAGGCTCCCTTTACGCGTATTACGTGTTGTTATTGATGCATGATGTATACTTAGTTACAGAACAAAATCCATGTAAACAGCACGTGTGATCTATGTCTAGTTAGTCAGTGTACGACTATGGATAACATCTGGCTGATGGGTCAGTATACTGGCCTCACACATCAAGGGATTCTGGTTCTAATCCCTGAAGAACAAGGTTTATGATTTGTTTATGTTACCTTCAACAATGGAGTTTATTTATTTTTGTTTTTTTTCCTGATATCTTCCGTAATTTCAATGCTCAGTAACTAGAAATTTACATTGCAGACTTCCTTCATATCAATTTATCGGAACCTAACAGTCACATTAGCTCAAAGTTGTGAACAAATCTCTGATATTTTGTGGTTCATGGTCTGATTTCATAAATGGCAGCGTCCACAAGTTTTCGTTCGACCTTGTCGATTTACATCAGATTATTGTTTAAAACAATTTTAAATTACAGTTATTACGATTTAAAGGACTTTGTGACAGATTCTGATAGAATGTGCAGTAATGTATTTATTTAGTTAAATTATGCAGCTGGCGGTTTTAGAGAAAACAAACCTGATGTTGAAAGTTCACCATCACATGATGGCACATGTCAAATTATGTTTGCTCTGAGGGGACGCACGTGTGCCCTTAAATGTGCTTTACCGATCACAAATAAGCTTAGCAATATATATAACTAATTATAAAATAGTGTAAATGTTGGTTCTTATTCTACTGAGTACAGTTCTGTCCAGTGTTTTCCTGACTTTTTTCAATGTTGTGTGAAAATTATGTACTTCAAAATATGATGTTATAATTACATTTTGAAGATATTAGGTAGCAGCTCTTGTGATATTTATGAAGAAAAGTGGTGTGGTTATCATAATTTACTTAATTTAATTAGACTATCATCACAAAATAAAGAAAAATTGCCATGGTAAGTGAACATATCAAATATTTGTATCCCTTTGTTTTCAATATGTGTTGGATAATTTACCATTATTTGAATGAAATTTTACAAACAGTAGTTTCCCATATGCAACCACCTTTAATTTGATATAAAATACAACATGTCTTCTGCCATATTATAATTAACAACCATTAAGTCATTACTGTCACACACCTCTGCTTCCCATTTTCCACAATGGAATTTTTTTGCCATTGAATCAGTTAAGTATTCATTTTCACGTCATCTTTCCATTTTTCTTGTTTCTAGTAGTAGTTCTATATGCATCATGTATGTTGACAAACATAATTTTCTTTTATTTCATTCTTTTAAGTATACTTCTAAGGAAAATAACCCTACACAAGAAAATAAGGTCAAAGAATGTAACTTGGTCTAGCACCCACTGGATGTTTGTACAACATGGTCTAGCACCCAGAAGAGCCGTTTCTGGACACCATCTTCTCTCTACTGGGAGAGTTCTCTGTGAGGTCCGCGCCATTACTTCATTAGCCTGGTGGGGCTGTCAAGTGACCTCGGGCCCCAGCTGACTTAGAGGGAGGATCCCTGCTTCATGAACCAGTTGTCGCAAGTGCCAGCGACGATTCCCTTCTGAAGTTGTGCACCACGCCTGAACGTTCCCAGGGGGTCGTGGTGCAGTCCGGGCCAGGGGCCGACGGGTTAGTCTCCTTGAAAAGGGAGCCAAGATTCTTCTTGTGAACAGGAAGGTTGTGGTTCACATTACTTCTGGTTCGAAGCCGCCCTGGCATGGACTCTGCTTCATGACCTGGGACAACTTCTCTCTGCGCCAGTGTCACTGGGGTGGCCACTATTGACCACCTATATATGGGCATCAGTTCAACAATTGTCCTGAATGCACAAGAGTTCGCTATCTGATCTTGTCTGCCTTGTGTGGGTGAGTCTGAGCACTTGAGGGTTTGTCCGGTGGGCTACGGTTCTTAGAAACCCAGCGACTTACTTAAAACACAAGATTTCAAGGGGGTGACAATTAAAACAAGACAACACGTGGTGTTGTGGCGGGTTTTACAGGGAGACTGAGCACCTGTACATTTGTCCGTTGTGTTACATTGCCAGGGAACGGGCGGGCGCAGCAGACACCACAAGACAACAACAAAATATATTGTACATGGCTGAAGGGTTCGGGTTAGACGACCTCCATGGCGGTGACGGTCTCCCTCTCGGCGTGCACTGTGTAGGTGACAGCGTCACGGCGGATAACGTTCTCTAGGAACACTTTTTGAGGACACCTCGGGTTTCCTCATAGATGAGCCCGGAGATGCGCTTGACACCTCCTCGCCGGGCCAGTCGGCGGATGGCGGGCTGTGTGAATACCCTTGCCGCCTGTACCTCTACCAGACATGTTTTAGCAGTGCTACATGCACTGTTATGAATGGGACAACAATCCAATCCAATCCAATTTGTGGTACGAGTACCCTCTTTCAGCCTTCGAGTCTTACTTGGCTATGTAGGGGTGTTTATGGTGTAGCGTGTAGTTTATTTTCTTACTTTGGGCTGTTTGTTGTCGGCTTCTCTGCTTCTGATGGGTTGATTACGTTCGTTACTTTCTTGATGAGGTTTTTCATGTCTGGGCAGAGTCGTGCACTTGTTGAGGATTGATACCAACCCCATCATATGGTGCTGTTTCATTCAGACCATGTTGTACACATCCAGTGGGTGATGTCACTGAGTATATGCTGCTAGACCATGTTGTACACATCCAGTGGGTGGTGTCATGTCACTGGGTATATGGGTCTAGACCATGTTGTACACATCTAGTGGGTGATGTCACTGAGTATATGGTGCTAAACCATGTTGTACACATCCAGTGGGTGGTGTCATGTCACTGGGTATATGGGGCTATACCATGTTGTACACATCCAGTGTGTCATGTCACTGGGTATATGGTGCTAGACCATGTTGTACACATCCAGTGGGTGGTGTCACTGGGTATATGGGGCTATACCATGTTGTACACATCCAGTGTGTCATGTCACTGGGTATATGGTGCTAGACCATGTTGTACACATCCAGTGTGTCATGTCACTGGGTATATGGGGCTATACCATGTTGTACACATCCAGTGTGTCATGTCACTGGGTATATGGTGCTAGACCATGTTGTACACATCCAGTGTGTGGTGTCACTGGGTATATGGTGCTAGACCATGTTGTACACATCCAGTGTGTCATGTCACTGGGTATATGGTGCTAGACCATGTTGTACACATCCAGCGTGTGATGTCACTGGGTATATGGTGCTAGACCATGTTGTACAAATCCAGTGGGTGGTGTCATGTCACTGGGTATATGGTGCTAGACCATGTTGTACACATCCAGTGGGTGGTGTCATGTCACTGGGTATATGGTGCTAGACCATGTTGTACACATCCAGTGTGTAATGTCACTGGGTATATGGGGCTAGACCATGTTGTACACATCCAGTGGGTGGTGTCACTGGGTATATGGGGCTAGACCATGTTGTACACATCCAGTGTGTGATGTCACTGGGTATATGGGGCTATACCATGTTGTACACATCCAGTGTGTGATGTCACTGGGTATATGGGGCTATACCATGTTGTACACATCCAGTGGGTGGTGTCATGTCACTGGGTATATGGGGCTATACCATGTTGTACACATCCAGTGTGTCATGTCACTGGGTATATGGTGCTAGACCATGTTGTACACATCCAGTGGGTGGTGTCACTGGGTATATGGGGCTAGACCATGTTGTACACATCCAGTGTGTGATGTCACTGGGTATATGGGGCTATACCATGTTGTACACATCCAGTGTGTGATGTCACTGGGTATATGGGGCTAGACCATGTTGTACACATCCAGTGGGTTGTGTCATGTCACTGGGTATATGGGGCTAGACCATGTTGTACACATCCAGTGTGTGGTGTCACTGGGTATATGGGGCTATACCATGTTGTACACATCCAGTGGGTGGTGTCACTGGGTATTGTGACGAAACGCCTACAGATCGGCAGATCTCTGCATAATATCCCTTTGAAGGGAGTGCGATGCGTTGGTCTCCCTTGAAATTAATATCAATTAATAGGGGATTTCCCTAGAAAAGTAGTGCGGGGCGGAGCTATTCTAGTTATTTATAGAAAAATCTAGAATGTTCCCTCAAGTGCGTACGTGGTAAAGATCTCGAAGTTCACGAGTGCTTCATGCAGCACGGGTTGGTGGAACTCATCGTGACTCTGGTTTTCTTCATGAATCATGAAAGTCACGCGGCCCGTGTAGGCGAGTGGAAGGCGCACTGACTTAGTCGTGGTCAGTCGCCAACCAGACCTCAGCGTAGACAGATCCCAGCCAACAGGCTGATGTAATTTTGATGTCAATATTCGCGGCCAGAGCGGACATCTGCAGTCAAGTTTGTGATTGTTCAATCACAGGTTAGTTGAATACTTATTCTATTATTTAACTGTTGTCGTGATGCCGTGCTGAGTTCCCCGAACGAATTAATTGCCGTCGAAAAATGAGTCGTCGCGTAGCGTTACAAGTTACAGTTGGCTATCTGCATATTTAAGTAGGCTTTATCGATCAGCGATGTAATGTGTTACCTGACGGAACAAGCCGTATTCCACAGCGAGTGGTGTGTAAATAAAATAGGCCGAACGATGTGTTTTACAGTGTGTAGCAGTTACTGGTTTGGTTTATTAATTACGCAGGCAAGGCGACAGTTTGTCAGTCATTACATCAACATGCTAGACGCTGTAAATAATGATAAGGTAGAGCTTATTATTAGAGATGTGTAATGTGCTTCGTGACATTAGAATTGTAACTGAATTGTTCTATCAGTGATGGTGATTTTTCGAGGAATCAAGGTGAGATCAGCCGTGGTGTATTTGCTGTGTGCAGATAGCAGTGTTATTCCTGCATAAGCAGAATGGTGTTGCTTCGGTAGGATAACATTTGATAAGAAGTATTCATGATACTATTATTACTGCTTGTCAGGTCCGTCCGCTAGCATGACCGTGCATGTTCCATCTTACGTTTGTCTAGGTAGCCGACTGGGAGGTAGGCCGGTACGCCCAACCTGTTAGGTTACAGGTCCGACCCAAAGCGATCGAGCATATCCGATGGTTGAACATACCCGATCGAGGGTGATGCGGCACTCCGTAATTCGAGGCCGTGGTGTCTAGATAGATCGAGGTTTGAACCTAACCGTTTCTGTCTCTAATATTCTACTCTTCGGGAACCCTGACTCGGTTCATGGAGTACTTGGAGTACTGCCGTGAAGTAGTAGTATATGAGGGGAATAACCCCCCCCCCCCCTAAAAAAGGTGGAGCCAGAGTTTGGTAGTGGAGTCTGGAGGCTTGCTACATTGGATGACGGGACTTAAGTAGTCACGGGACAAGGTACACGGGACCCACAGTAGCTGTGAGAAAGTGTAATGGTGGATGGCCACCACAGCTGTGCTCGACCGGCACAGGTAAGACTGACCTGGAAGATAGTCAGTGAATCAAAGGGCAACTCAGGATCTGGGGCAGGGATCCCAGAACTGACAATATGGCTGTGACATGAGTTTGTTATTTAAGTGTAACCATTCATGAGTTCTCCTTTGTTAATGCTATAGTAATGAATTATCAGGAGTATAATTCATTATGGTCATATAGTTATTAATGTGTGTAATTGATCAGTCCATGGGTTAAGGGATTGATGAATTGATGAGTCTGTCAGGAAGGAGATGTCCGGCCGGACACCTTCTCGATACAGTAATCACTACACTGAAAGGGAAGTAGGTGTATATGTTGATTGATGATGGAAGGTGAAACAGGATTGGACTGGCACCAGGCGAAGGATGCTTGACAGAGTCATACAGTCGATTCTGGTGCTAGGAGTTATTTGTAGCCCAGAAGTGGTACTTGACTGAACAGGTGTGCTATTGCTTTTTCTACCATCATTATGCCTATATATTATAGTGACTAAGTAGATCTATGATGTGATGATTTCATACTCATGTTGGTAGACATGAGGAATGTCTGAGAGGCAGGTGACATGGTAGAGATGCTGGTAATCTTTGTTGTAGTGGAGTACTCACACCAACCTCTCCGTGTTTCAGGATCGGTTATTACTATACAGAAGAAGATTCAAGAGCTTCACCATGAGCTCTATGGGCCCACTCATTCCAGTGCCTATCCAGAAGTTGATTGAGGCCATACTGGGAGTGGTCGTCTGATTCTGCGAGATCAATGTTGGAAGGAGCTGAGTGCTGAATAGGTCGGTAGGTCTAGGTTAGGACCTCCGTCCAGAGTCCGACGAGTGTCATCCGATCCTGAGAGGATCCAACACTGAAACGTCTGATGATTCTAGCCAGTGAAGCACTGGTGAAATTCATACTCAGTGTAAACCTTGGTGATTGCAAGGTCAGGAACTTTCAAGTTAAGCCCAGTGATCATTGTTAACGGTCACCATGACCTGTGTGATATGCTTCTGGCCCGGCTGGGTTATGGGACACCATGTATAAGTTGATGCTTAAATAGTGTTTCTACATTGGTTACCTTTATGAAGCCAACATGTGGTCCAGTGACCTAAGACATTGATTACAACATTGGTGGGAACACCAAAGGGACATGTGTGTTAAGGTAGTGAGCTACCTCAGTCCAACGTGGTGAACTGTTGACATGTTTGTGAAGGTAGGGAGCTACCTCATGCCAACGTGGTGAACTGTTGACAGTGTATGCTAAGTTGTGATTGGTACCCTTCGATCAGGGTAGTTATCAGATACTGTGTGAAGATCTATTGATCCAAGGACATGGAAATAAGGTGAAGTGTTTAGTCACCTGATAGACTTTGCCAGTGACATTGTGTGGTCGTGTGGAGCAACCGCTCATTGTGTAGGTGACATATCAGTGGGTGGGTCACTTAAGAGATAGAAGAGTGACCAGGCTCTTGTGTATTTTGAGACGGTGCTACATGTACTTTTTTCTGCAAGTGGGAGACCGCTAATGTTCTAGGGTCGGCCCAGACTTCATCAGGAGTGTGACGAGGGGAATAGTACGACAGCAAGGAAGGATCCTTGTTCATCGGTGCAGTGTCAGTCAGGCAGTGGTACTGCGCTTGATCAGCCCGTGATTGGTTCTCTGTGTGAAGAGGGAACTTTGGAGAGGCAGCAGACCTTGGAGTTCCAGTCCACTGGAGGAGCCTGGGTGAGTCGCTACCACGACTGGACAACCGCACGAGCTATCGTCCGCCTTCATGATGAAGAATACTCATCTGCATAGCTGATCTTGTACATAGTTCTTCTAGTCTGGCTTTCAGCCATCCTTCTCTGTGTTGTGGTTGACGTAGTTCAGAATTAAATTTTTGTTCTCTTAGCTATGACTTTGTGCAGTGATATGACTGGTGTCTGGTCCGAGCCCCCTTGGGGTTTGGAACCCTAGGTGAGGGAGGGGAGGTTCAGCTGTCCCGGCTTGTGTGGGGCCTGGTAGATGTAGAGTGCTATTGAGGTGGTTGGAGCAAAGGCAGGGGATAGTATCTATCGTGGCAAACCAGTCCAAGCCCCGGCGGTCTTGTCACAGGTATATGGGGCTAGACCATGTTGTACACATCCAGTGGGTGGTGTCACTGGGTATATGGGGCTAGACCATGTTGTACACATCCAGTGGGTGGTGTCACTGGGTATATGGGGCTAGACCATGTTGTACACATCCAGTGGGTGGTGTCACTGGGTAGATGGGGCTAGACCATGTTGTACACATCCAGTGGGTGGTGTCATGTCACTCGGTATATGGGGCTAGACCATGTTGTACACATCCAGTGGGTGATGTCACTGGGTATATGGGGCTAGACCATGTTGTACAGACAGTGGGTGATGTCACTGGATATATGGGGCTAGACCATGTTGCATCCAGTGGGTGATGTCACTGGGTATATGGGGCTAGACCATGTTGTACACATCCAGTGGGTGATGTCACTGGGTATATGGTTCTAGACCATGTTGTACAGACAGTGGGTGCTAGACCATGTTGTACAGACATCCCATCCAGTGGGTGCTAGACCATGTTGTACAGACATCCCATCCAGTGGGTGCTAGACCATGTTGTACAGACATCCCATCCAGTGGGTGCTAGACCATGTTGTACAGACATCCAGTGGGTGCTAGACCATGTTGTACAGACATCCAGTGTGTGCTAGACCATGTTGTACAGACATCCATTCGGTGCTAGACCATGTTGTACAGACCTCCAGTGGGTGGTGTCATGTCTCTGGGTATATGGTGCCCAGTTGTTTGTTGCCCGAGTTCTCGCTTGTCCTGTTATAGCCATTTGCTTTAAGACATCATACATGAAGTCAGTACCTCTTGCGCCTATCCCAGCGGCGAATTGCCTGACAGTGTACCCGTCCTGTCTGAGATTAGCGTACTTCTGCATCTTGTACACGTGCTGCTCCTCTATATTTGACTCGTATGAGACTACCGAAAGTAGTTCGGTAGTTCAATTGGCGTTAGCTGCTTGGCCGTCGAGGTGTGACGTTTGATGTAAGGTCACAAGCCAAACTGTCGGATCACCTCAGGGCCCATTAGGTCCACGGTTAGCTCCCAGAGTCACCCACGCCATCGAAAACGGTCGGAAACAGCAAGTCGGCAGCGCAGGCTTCCTTGTCTCTGCGTTGCTGCCCGGCTCGGACGAAGTAAATTCCCGGCGGCCTCGCCTGGCCTGCATTCTGGCTACATCCACTATGGCCGCCAACTCGCAAGGACTTTGTTGTGGCGCCATGTGAATCAGGCCTTGGTTTAGAGCTACTTTGTATGCGGACAATACGTGCTCCGCTGTTTGGACCTTTTTACAGAGAGGACAGGACGGGTCGGTGGCTTTACTCCACTTGACCAGGTGGCAGCTGATCGCAAGTCATCGTAGAGGGGTCGTATGTCCAAACTTAAGCGCAGTAGTGCCATAAGCCATATTTCACTCTAGGTAAGGGACTTCTGCACTATCCCTTCGCATGACATCCACTGACCCTACTGAGCCTGATGGGCAGCCTTTCGCCTTCTCAATTCGTCCTCTCCCTCGCGGATCTCCTGAACCACCATGTCTGCGTTCCTTAGTTGTCGCCCCGGACCACATCGGAGCTCTGTCATGGTGCCCGAACCTTCTTCTGTCTGACTGGGTGTGTCCCATGACCTTCTTCAGCTGGAATGCTGTCTGGGCATCTTCGACCGCGCTGACGACCTTCCACTTCCTTCCCGTTCTCAGGTGAAAGGATGGTGGGCTGTGAGGTACTGACTGTTTCATCTGGAGACTCGCGCAGCATCATCGTCAGTCTGGCTTTTCCGACTTTGAATTCTTCCATGAGGGACCGGAACGGGAGAACGAGCTTACTCTGCTTACAATATAGTGCGACCGTCGTGAGGCATTGTGGTGCTCCAAGTACTTGCTTATTTTCTTCTCCATCGTCTTCACTGTGACCGTGCCTATATCATATATCAGCAGCGGCCACAAGAGTTTCGGAATAAGCATGAATTGGAGACAATCTATTAACATAAAAAAGGTGTAAACAATCAATCAACATAAACACAGCACAAACAATCAATCAAAATGAATAGAACCCAAAGAATCAACAAAACCACAGTATAAACAATCAATTAACATAAACACGAGGTAAACAATCAATCAACATAAACACGCGTAGATAACAAACAGGCAGTCAAGACAGGGCAAGACTGAAGTGGGATGTATTTAACTGGGTTAGATTAGATAGATAGGATGGTATTAGATTTAATGTCATTAATTTAGTATAGATAGAATGGATAGATGGGTGGGTAGATGGAAGGATTGATGGGTGGATAGACAGACAGATAGGCAGGAATGCGGACGGATGGGTGGATGAAAAGGCAGACATATACTGACCTCATTGGCTAAGTGATTATGTGTCTTAGGCGGAATTTCTCTCGGGTCCCCACAGGTCAGGTTGCCCAGGATCACTCTACCATGAACTATTCAGCGTACTTAATGCTGAGTTTACAGGTAGGTTTGACCCTCTGTGTCGTGTTCGTGACAACATTTTGAGGCTTTAATCCTTCAATAACATATCCGGTATTAAATGCTGATGCCTCAAATGTTGTTCATTGTGTAAACATATATCACTGAATGTATTTACACTGTAGACTGTACACCCAGAGTCAACTAATGTTACGTGTAAGACGGGCATAGAAGGCACATTATTGTCGGTTATTTTTAAAATCACTGAATTTGGTTTAACAATTAACAAAAAGCAGACACAGATTATGTCACAAGGTGCATATGGTGTACCATCAATCTTTATTGACGACGCCGAACTGGAGATAGTAGACCATTTTACATATCTAGTGGTAAATAGCAAATTATCCCTAGATCAGGAAATCAACATCAGGATTGGCAAGGCAGCAACAACAATGAACATGTTAGCAAAAAGAGTCTGGGAGAACAGGAAGCTTACTGCAAAAACAAAAGTCCTCGTCTACCAAGCCTGTGTCCTTAGTACTCTTCTTTATGGCAGTGAAACCTGGACAACTTGCTCACACCAAGAGAAACGTTTAAACAGCTTTCATATGCGGTGTCTGCGAAGAATACTTGGTATTAAGTGGCAAGACAAAATCACAAATACTGAAGTATTGGAAAGATCAGGTTGTGTGACGGTGTATTCCATGCTCAGTCTTCGTAGACGTAGATGGATAGGACATGTTAGGAGGATGGATGATGGTAGAATACCAAAGGACATCTTTTTTGGTGATTTAATGACGGGTAGGAGATCTCAGGGTCGGCCTCTACTACGATACAAAGATGTGTGTAAGCGGGACATGATTGATACAGGCATTGATAATGCACATCGGGAGCAAGTCGCCGCTGAACGTGTTGCATGGAGGGCTATTATCACAAATGGAATAAAGACAAAAGAGAAAATGATTGCAGATAAAGCACACACAGAGCGTGAGAGACGTAAGATGGTGCACAATGGTGGAAATTACCGTGTTTTCACATGCATCTACTGTGGGCAAACATTTGCAGCAAGAATTGGCCTTACCAGCCACACTCGCCACCGCCATGGGTCGTAGTTATTAAGCCTTTTTGAAGCACAATGTATCAAACTATCGTCTGTCAAGACGGAAAGGTGCCAATGATGAAACATATATCATATATCCAGCCGCTCAATGCGATTTGGACAGAAAGTTAAAGAGAAGTTTTTCTAATATAAAACAAAAATAAAAGTTAGTGGCATGTCCTTCACATGATGTTACAGTCAATCCAGACATAATTTGGCTGTTTGTGGTTTCTTGGCAAGTTTACGTTCGGCAGTGTTCCATTTCTTTCTGAACGACCGGCACTTATACCATTTTATGAAAACGAACTCAAAACGGTCTATTTGATGTTTTTTTTTGATGTAAATACGTTTTACATAAGATAAGTGTGGACCCCAAAGTACACCAAGCATACAAGAATTAAGATCCTGACAGATGCCAGTAAATCACACTTTTATTGGCACATAACCCGAACATAGCAATGACATTCGTCACCGCCAGGAGCCTTCTATTTCACACACGCACCACTGACTTATTTTTGTGAGACACAACAGCCACTGACATTGTGTGACTGATGTCAGAGTATCTGCGTTACGTGAGAGAACTGTTGCTATCAGATACGACTGAGAACCTGTCACATCCACCGAGTGCCGTCTATACACAAACAATTCGCGCTCATACATTCCACAATTTATCTATTTTCTACTTCAAGAACACAAGACAAGCTATCTTCGATGGTGTATTGTGATCTTTGATTTTAAAAATAACCTACAATAATGTACCTTCTATGTCCGTCTTACACGTAACATTAGTTGACTCTGGGTGTACAGTCTACACTAACTCTTGACAGACTACAACTACCACTAGTATTACTGACTCCCACCTCCCTCAGACGGCTTCCCGCGCGTGGGAAACTACATGAGAAATAAATTCTTAGGTGCCGGCTGGCACTCACAGAAGTCAAGTAAAGAAGAAGTCGAGATCAGGTGACAAACTAGACCAGTGGTTCTCAACCGGTGGGAAATCCCCCCCCCCCCCACGTTGTTCATTCCATATTTTACGGTTCTGTACTTCTCGCCCTTCTGAAATTCGTTTTATATCGTAAGTAGACCAACAATCACGGTTTATGTAGACGTCTAGACTTGTTCTAGTTCATCCATCATGTGCTATGCCGATAAGCGTAGGCGGTCATGATTTGCCATCTCACTCGATCACCAGTCGTGGATCAACTCCGCTTGTTCTAGTATGTGTTATTAAATTTAGCTTCCATTTTTACGTATACTGTGTAGGGGACGAGGGTGCGGGGGTGGAATTTATAGGGAGGAAATACGAAAGGGGAAAATTACATTCTGAACATATGGTGCCATACAAGGTTGAGAACCACTGTACCAGACCATGTACAAACTGTAAAACTGCGCAATATTGACAGAATTCGTATCTGTCATTTAAATAGAGCCGGCTTCCTGGCTTAGAGGTTAGCCACTTTTCTCCGTAATCTCGTATACTCTCGTAAGTAACGTGACGACGGTGAGAATCAGCAGTGGTTCGAATCGGGTCGGTAACTTACGGGGTATGTGAGCCGGCCGCTCAGAAAGCAATGGCAAACTACTGAGCGTAATCTTGCCAAGAAATCAACATAAAGCTGAAAGATGCTGGTGTTGACAGCGATGTCCTGTAAAGGATATGCAAAAAAAAAAACTATATAATGATGATAAGAGGCTTAAAAGAAAGTCGCTTAAAAGTCGACAGGGTAGACTTCATTGCACTGGGTTTTATCCCATATAGCTCGGTCTCTTTCCGTAGCGCGGAAAGCGTCGCACAAAACACGAACTCTCTAGCTCCAGCGACGTCCCACAGGATTCTCTGAAAACATGCACTCTTGAAACGAAGGACATCGAACCCAAAACCTTCGAAGCCCGAGTCAAACGGCTTGACCACTCCGCCACGGAGACTCCAAAGGCGTTACGCAAATATTCAAGATATACTTGCTGCTGAAGTTGAGGATGCACTACATTACATGAAGACAGGAAAGACACCCAGACCTGGCAATATTACTTTGGGGGAAATAGAGGCCCCTCGGAGATTTAGAAATCGAAATAATGACTGCATTTCAAAAGGACATTAAATGAGTTCATTGCAGCCTTTAGTCAAGCATGTGGTTCAGTACATTCAACTTCGACTAACATTAGTACTGGGTTTGCTTTCCCTAGACCTCAACTGTGGTCAATCTATCTACAAGGCAGCAGGTTTGTGCATCTCTTTGTTTGGTCCCGAGTCCTTGACTGTGTCAGTCTACATACAGACAGCAGGTTTGTTCGTCTCCTTGTTTAGTCCCTAGTCCTTGACTGTGGCCAGTCTACCTACAAGGCAACAGGTTTGTGCACCTTTGTGTTTGGTCCCTAGTCCTTGACTGTGGCCAGTCTACCTACGAACAGCAGGTTTGTGCGTCTCCTTGTTTAGTCCCTAGTCCTTGACTGTGGCCAATCTACCTACAAGGCAGCAGGTATGTGCACCTTTGTGTTTGGTCCCTAGTCCTCTTGCTGTGATGTACTCATCTACAAGGATGGCTCTGTGCTAAGATAGAAGAAGTGTCTGGCGTTCATAGCGAGGACTAACAGACAGTGTTTAGTGGAGGAGAGCCTGGCATATAATACCACAACATCTAGTCTGAGGATGCGATGTTCCGCTGGCCGGAGACTACACAGCACACACATTTCGTAATAGTAACGAACTCACAGAGCATGCTGAGAAGGCTGAAGACACACATGCTTCGAGCACAGTGGCACGCTTCAATTAAACAAATCAACGATAGACAGCATCCGTTTGATCTTTTCCCCAAGGGTATCTATAATCAGATTGCAACAGGTGCCATTAGTATTGGGACTCTTCGCTGGTTGTTGAAGAGGACGGATGTGAATGTCTTGAGTGATGTGATGTCTCATGGCTCAACCCAGCTCATGTTAAAAAATGTAGGGCTTATGAAAGAAACGGCATGGAATGTCAATAAGACATGAGACTGACAATTTATCTTTACACTAGAGACTCCCACAATCCCCTATTCTTAGCAATAACTGACAAGTCACGCGTGGCAAGTGACCTGATTAGAATCCTGTCTCTAGATAAACTTTCTCCAATTTATGACGGAGGAAGTAGGTCACGCACTTCTCGCTATTGAAATTGAATGAGATACTGGCAAAACAAACGTACACAATTGTGTACAGGAAATAGAACGGCAAAGTTGTGACTTTAGAGTTCAGGCAGAACCGTGGTTATGGATGCTGTTCGGCTGTTATAACAATTGTTTCTGCGAAACCAACTAAACGATGCTCGTGAAGGTTTATATAAGAAAATAATTAAATATACCCTAGGATGTTAGAAACTTGAGACTACCGGGGTCTCTAACATATGGGAAACATGGTCATGGTACAACCATCAATTAGTGGCTGTTTACTAGCCCACTTTACTTCAGTAGTTTGCCATTGATTTCTGAATTGTCGACGCTCAAACCATTATAATTAACGCAAGGCGATCTAACCCCAAATCGCACGCAGTTGCCAAATCACCTGCAGTATATTCGAACCCTCGACCCTCTAAATCCAGTTCGTGAAACTGTGCCTAAGTCGACAAGAACGCAACAGGCAAGAGATAGCACAATGACATTTGTAGAGTGAGATTAAGTGAGAAAGTGAGTGTGTGTATGTGTGAGTGAGAGTAAAAGAGAGTGTGAGTGAGTGAGTGAGTGAAACTTAGCAGAAAAATTAGAATATTTAACTCCAATATTAAATCAGTACTACTGAACATGCGCATCAGAAACATAGAGAATGACTACACGACTGACTAACAAAATATAAGCATTCGTTAACTGTTGCCCGCGACTACAGTGGTACCACAGAATAATCAGTGCATGGAGAGAACCGAAGAGACTAGCCAATCACAAGATCAGGATAAGATCCTAGCGCTGGACAGAGCTGATCAAGTCTGAGGATAGCATAACTAGACGATCCTGACGCTGGACAGGGTAAATATTGATCAAGTCTGAGGCTAGCATAACTAGACGATCCTGATGCTGGACATGGTAAATATTGATCAAGTCTGAGGATAGCATAATTAGACGGTCCTGACGCTGGACAGGGTAAATATTGATCAAGTCTGAGGATAGCATAATTAGACGATCCTGACGCTGGACAGGGTAAATATTGATCAAGTATGAGGATAGCATAACTAGACGATCTTGACGCTGGATAGGGTAAATATTGATAAGTCTGAGGATAGCATAACTAGACGATCCTGGCGCTGGACAGGGTAAATTCTGATCAATTCTGAGGATAGCATAACTAGACGATCCTGACGCTGGACAGGGTAAATATTGATCAAGTCTGAGGATAGCATAACTAGACGATCCTGACGCTGGACAGGGTAAATATTGATAAGTCTGAGAATAGCATAACTAGACGATCCTGACGCTGGACAGGGTAAATATTGATCAAGTCTGAGGATAGCATAACTAGACGATCCTGACGCTGGACAGTGATAATATTGATCAAGTCTGAGGATAGCATAACTAGACGATCTTTTGTCTGGAACCCACAAATCATACGAAATAGGGGGAAAGCTCAATACACACTGAGAAGAGAACTAAAGACAGAAATGAATAACATGGGAGAACATACAACGAGCTGCAGGAGATGGTAAAAAGATGACACAATCCTCCAAAGCGGACGTGGAATGTGAGGGGAAGCCAGCCAGCGCGTTACCTTCCCAAGAATAAGTTGATGAGAATGTCACAAGTCTGGTATGTTCAGAAACGTCATACAATTAGTGAAGGACAATAGATTGACTGACGTGGAACATATTAGTGCAACAGCCACAGAGTGCTTCAAATCAACTTCTCGTAATCACGGCATTCAAGAGGGGGACACAGTGTAGCTCAACAAACTGTGTGACTACTTATATTAGCGAGTCTTTTACGCGGCGTCAGGTGCATTGGGTAGATGTTACCAGGCCATTTGTGTATAGACCCACCTGCACTCGCTGGCTGATGTGGTCAGTCTCACGCTGGCCGCCTGCACTTCCTAAGACATTTTCTGTTACCCATTTTATGCTTAGTTGACCTTTGAGTCTAGGTCAGTTTTAAAAATCTGCCCAATTCGGATTCGACAGGCACATAATGCTTCAGATCAACTGTTGGTGATCATGGCATTCTGAGAGATTGATTGTACAGATGAATAGTTGTGCTGTGTGGACAATGTGACTGACTGCCTGTAATATGTTCTGTAAAGACAAAAACAGTGAACTTCTTGAAGGTACAGGATGATATTAAGCATTCCGTGACACAGAGCAGTAACTGACAGGCAACAGCTGCACACATAAGGGGGCAATGTCAGTTTACAGACAACTCAACATCTGTATTTAGTGATCATGCAGATCAAGATACAGACGTACACGTAATGCCCTACAAATTCACTGAATTGTTGATACTGATGACAATCCACAAAGAAATATTGATAAAGATGTAGACTTCTTGTAAACAGCTGAGAAATATGATAATAGACAACACATCATCATCGCCTGGAAGTAGATTCTTTGCAGGCATTTGCTCTCGTCACGGTTCATTGAAAAGTCTCTCTATCTCTGGCCAGTTCTCCCGCCTCATGCCCAAGGTGTCTGAAATATCGTGTCTTTCTTCATGCTGGTCCACTCCCATCTCAAGCACCCTCATGCCCAAGGTATCTGAAATATCGTGTCTTTCTTCATGCTGGTCCACTCCCATCTCAAGCATCCTCATGCCCAAGGTATCTGAAATATCGTGTCTTTCTTCATGCTGGTCCACTCTCATCTCAAGCATCTTCATGCCCAAGGTATCTGAAATATCGCGTCCTTCATCATGCTGGTCCACACCTGCCCCTTCTAGTGGCAACCGTACCTTCCATCACTGCTCTCTCCAAGCCACTGTAAATATCTTAGAACATTTGCTGTGATCTCAGCACTGATACCAGAGACATAGTAACATCATCTGTGGACATTTGCAGTGATCTCAGCACTGATACTGGAGATACAGTAACATTGTCTGTGGGCATTTGCAGTGATCTCAGCACTGATACCAGAGACATAGTAACATTATCTGTGGACATTTGCTGTGATCTCAGCACTGACACCAGACATATAGTAACATTATCTGTAGACCTTTGCTGTGATCACTGTGGACAGTTGCAGTGGTCTCAGCACTGATACCAGAGATATAGTAACATTATCTGCGGACATGTGCTGTGATTTCAGCACTGACACCAGACATATAGTAACATTATCTGTAGACATTTGCTGTGATCACTGTGGACAGTTTCAGTGGTCTCAGCATTGATACCATAGATATAGTAACATTATCTGTGGACGTTTGCTGTGATCTCTCAGCATTGATACCAGAGATATAGTAACATTATCTGTGGATATTTGCTGTGATCTCAGCACTGATACCAGAGATATAGTGTAAATATTTGAAGTGATCTCAGCAGCACTGATACCAGAGATATAGTAACAATATCTGTGGACATTTGCTGTGATTTCAGCACTGATACCAGAGATATAGTGTAAATATTTGAAGTGATCTCAGCAGTACTGATACCAGAGATATAGTAACAATATCTGTGGACATTTGCTGTGATCTCAGCACTGATACCAGAGATATAGTAACATTATCTGTGGACATTTGCTGTGATCTCAGCACTGATACCAGAGATATCGTGTAAATATTTGAAGTGATCTCAGCACTGATACCAGAGATATAGTAACATTGTCTGTGGACATTTGCAGTGATATCAGCACTGATACCAGAGACATAGTAACATTATCTGTGGACATTTGCTGTGATCTCAGCACTGATACCAGAGATATAGTGTAAATATTTGAAGTGATCTCAGCAGTACTGATACCAGAGATATAGTAACAATATCTGTGGACATTTGCTGTGATCTCAGCACCGATACCAGAGATATAGTAACATTATCTGTGGACATTTGCTGTGATCTCAGCACTGATACCAGAGATATAGTGTAAATATTTGAAGTGATCTCAGCACTGATACCAGAGATATAGTAACATTGTCTGTGGACATTTGCAGTGATATCAGCACTGATACCAGAGACATAGTAACATTATCTGTGGACATTTGCTGTGATCTCAGCACTGACACCAGACATATAGTAACATTATCTGTAGACATTTGCTGTGATCACTGTGGACAGTTGCAGTGGTCTTAGCATTGATACCATAGATATAGTACCATTATCTGTGGACATTTGCTGTGATCTCTCAGCATTGATACCAGAGATATAGTAACATTATCTGTGGATATTTGCTGTGATCTCAGCACTGATTCCAGAGACATAGTAACATTATCTGTGGGCATTTGCTGTGATCTCAGCACTGATACCAGAGATATAGTAACATTATCTGTGGACATGTACTGTGATCTCAGCACTGATACCAGACATATAGTGTAAATATTTGAAGTGATCTCAGCAGCACTGATACCAGAGATATAGTAACAATATCTGTGGACATTTACTGTGATTTCAGCACTGATACCAGAGATATAGTAGCATCTGTGGACATTTGCAGTGATCTTAGCACTGATACCAGAGATATAGTGTGGACATTTGCAGTGATCTCAGCACTGATACCAGAGATATAGTGTGGACATTTGCAGTGATCTGAGCAACGAAAAGAGAGAATATTCTGCTATGTCAAATGAAATGTTTCCAACATGTTTGACTGTGTATTTGACTGTGTGTTTGAATGTGTATTTGACTGTGTGTTTGACTGTGTTTTTGACTGATTTTACATGTGAATGTAGTTGTCACTCACGTCATTGTATTGAAGCTTGTTGCATGTCCTTTAGAGGACGTCGTAATCAACCTCAGCATATTTTATTGTCTGTCATTTACTAGGCAAGTTCACATTCAGTAGTTTGCCATTTGCTTTCTGAACTTACAATGCTCATACTATTGTTAAAAAATCAACACAAGGCAGTCTGAGTGAATGTGATGTGCATTCGCAACCCCTTTCCCACAGAAGTATACTTTTATCCAATGACCTTATATGTGTAATAAAGGTTAAAGTGCTCTAATGTGAAACATAACTTCAGCAGTCATTTCACTAAAGATACAATTACAATAAAAGCATACTCAGTGCCATACACTTCAGTGAACCTCGTTTATTGAACAGTCTTGACCAGACACATCTGCACATGCCAGGCTCCAGCACACCAAGTGTCAACAAGTGCAGTTGTTCTCACAAATAGGTTCTTAATTGTTCAATAAGTAAACAATGCACATGAGAAACTCACAAACACCCACTGTCACATTTACCATGGTGCTAAATCAGTGCATCAAGGATGAACACACACCGTCACATTTACCATGGTATTAAATCAGTGCATCAAGGATGAACACACACTGTCACATTTACCATGGTACTAAATCAGTGCATCAAGGATGAACACACACCGTCACATTTACTGTGGTACTAAATCAGTGCATCAAGGATGAACACATACTGTTACGAAGAAACAGGTTCTCTTGGAAATGAAGATATTGTTATGGGTAATGACATAATGTCACAACAGAAAACAGTTCTCACTTGAGTAAATCATGAAAACACTGTCTGCTTCATTTAAGAATGCTTTTTTGTTTTTTCCTGGATGGGAAGATTCTATATGAATAAATTTATGAAGATGGCAATGAAATATTCTCCGGTGGTAAATGACAAATTTTAAATGACATGAAACAAAACTGCTTTCAAGTGGGACTATCATCTAACTGTTGACCTGTGTAAATGAGATCTTCTTCTGATAACACACAACTGAACTACATCGAACATTGGTGATGATATTACTGATATAACCAACTATAATTATAAAATGATGAAGCTGAGGGGATGGAGATATTCAACAACACAAATGCAGCATGCACAGTTGATGGAAGTAGCTGATGGAATTTTCATACACACAGTTATTATGTTGTTATCTTATATTTAGGTCAACAGTTATGTTTATTAATGGAGAGAAATTGCTGAAAGTGAGCAGTTTTCAATAGTGCTGATGAGTGATGAGGGCAGAAATTACATGAAGAACAAGAACTCTGAGCAACTACTTGTATAATACTTCATTATGTGACAGGATATCAACTTGCAATCCCACATGACTAACTTACTGCAAGAGAAAAAAATATGAAATGCTAATGACACAAACACTGTATATAAGCCAGAGTCGGTGTTCTACAGACAAGTACCAAATTACAAATACAATCAATACAGCAACAGCACAAAGTGCTGTACTAGAATCAAGGACAAGTTGTTTATAAATACAAGACTATCACAGAAGCTGAGTCAGCATCATGTGGCATATTCTGTCTATAATACTGTCTCCAGTACACCTGAGAGGAAAGCATTCTGTGTGTCAGCACTACATCCTGAGTGTGAACACTACATCCTGAGTGTTAACACTACATACTGGGTGTGAACACTACATCCTGAGTGTGACCACTAGATCCTGTTTGTGAACACTACATCCTGGTTGTAAACACTACATCCTGGTTGTGAACACTACATCCTGAGTGTGACCACTAGATCCTGGTTGTGACCACTACATCCTGGTTGTGAATACTACATCCTGGTTGTGAACACTACATCCTGGTTGTGAACACTACATCCTGGTTGTGAATACTACATCCTGGGTGTCAACACTATATCCTGGTTGTGAATACTACATCCTGGTTGTGAACATTACATCCTGGTTGTGAACACTACATCCTGGTTGTGAACACTACATTCTGAGTGTGAACACTACATTCTGAGTGTGAACACTACATCCTGGTTGTGAACACTACATTCTGAGTGTGAACACTACATCCTGGTTGTGAACAGTAAATACTGGTAGTAAACATTACATTTTGAGTGTGAACACTACATCCTGGTTGTGAACACCACATACTGGTTGTGAATACTACATCCTGGATGTCAACACTATATCCTGGTTGTGAATACTACATCCTGGTTGTGAACACTACATCCTGGTTGTGAACACTACATTCTGAGTGTGAACACTACATCCTGGTTGTGAACAGTACATACTGGTAGTAAACATTACATTTTGAGTGTGAACACTACATCCTGGTTGTGAACACCACATACTGGTTGTGAACACTACATCCTGAGTGTGAACACTACATCCTGAGTGTGAACACTACATCCTGGTTGTGAACATGTCATCGTGGGTGTCAACACTATATTCTGGTTGTGAACAAGTCTTCCTGTATATGCCAGCATCATACATAAGGCTCTCTGTGATGTCCTACATAGACTCTGGGATGTCTTGACTCCATCATCATCTATGATGTCCCCAGTCACATTTTCCAGGGCAATCAATTATTGGCATCAATGAAATTAGTGACCATAGTAATCTTTTGCCGGCTTCCTGGTCTAGAGGTTAGCGACTTTTCCTTCGTAATCTCGTATACTCTCGTAAGTAACGTGACGACGGTGAGAATCAGCAGTGGTTCGAATCGCGTCGGTAACTTACGGGGTATGTGAGCCGGCCGCTCAGAAAGCAATGGCAAACTACTGAGCGTGATCTTGCCAAGAAATCAACAATCAGCTGAAAGATGCTGATGTTGACAGCAATGTCCTGTAAAGGATATGCAAACAATTTTTGTAGTAATCTTTCACTTAAAGTATTTCAACTGAATATAATAATACTGCACTTACAAGTATGTATTTGCAATCAATGTGTGATACATTCATTAACAGAAGTGAACTATGCAGGACTTTAGCTTCAGTTCACATCAACAACCACACCTGAAGGACAGAGAGTTCACACAAACATATCAACAACCATGAGACTTCACACAAACACAACAACAACAACCATGGAGACAGAGAGTTAACTGAAAAACAACAGCTCAACCACAGAGATAAAGAGTTCACACAAACATATCAACAATCACAATCATGGAGACAGTTGACACAAACACAAAAGTGGAGACAGAAATTTCACTCAAACATACAAACAACCACGACCATGTCAACTGGCACAGACAGTTCACAGGGACCTTTCTTGCATACATTAACTGCTATATATCTAGCACTGTCTTTACAACACAGGAATCATTCAGAAATGCAGAGACCAAAAATCTAACAACAATGCTACACACACAGGCATGTAAAACTACTAACTGAATATTGCAAAGGGCTCTTCATGGTCGTGATACAATAACACTACTTTCTGAGCATAAACTAAACAACGCAATGATGGGTTCATGCATTTGTAGTTGAATATGGGAACAGTCAATAACATCTAATGCCAGGAGTAGCTCCCATTAAAAATAACATGCAAAACTGACATGATGTCATTGACACTTTTTCACAGAAAAGCACAAAGCACATTCTCTATCAGAATTTTTTTTCCCCCCCATCAACATTTGCACAAACAAACATGAAAAATAGAAACTTATATATATATAATTGCTTCAGAGGCAATTAAACATGCAGTTGGTAATTACATTTAATGAAAACATGACCACATCAAAACATGAGCCACGCAGGAACAAATACACAATGCTCTATGCGTGGTTATATTTAAAATATCACATGTCAAGTATCACATGTTAAATACCATTTTAGATGCACATACTTTTATACAAACAGGAAAAGGGAAACAAGTTCTGTAGAATTACGGTAAGTACAAGCTGAAAAATGAAGCACTGGTTTGTTAAAACAAAGTTAAGTTGCAGCAAATTGTTTATACATATAAATAAATTATCAGCTCTCATAATCAGCAAGAGTTATTGTGAATCAGCAAATGTGACAGAGAAATAGCCTGGTTCATAGTATGTGTGAGTTATCTCTGTAAATGTGACATGGAGATAGTCTGGTTGGTGGTATGTGTGAGTTATCTCTGTAATGTGACATTGAGTTAGTCTGGTTGATGGTATGTGTGAATTATCTCTGTAATGTGACATGGAAATACTCTGGTTGGTGGTAAGTGTGAGTTATCTCTGTAATGTGACATGGAGATAGTCTGGTTGATGGTATGTGTGAGTTATCTCTGTAATGTGACATGGAGATATTCTGGTTGGTGGTATGTGTGAGTTATCTCTGTAATGTGACATGGAATATTCTGGTTGGTGCTATGTGTGAGTTATTCTGTAATGTGACATGGAATATTCTGGTTGGTGCTATGTGTGAGTTATCTCTGTAATGTGACACAGATATAGCCTGGTTGATGTAGCTGAGTATGTGTGACTTATCCTTGTAATGTGACATGGTGATATTCTGGTTGATGTAGCTGAGTATGTGGAGTTATCTCTGTAATGTGACATAGTGATATTCTGGTTGATGTAGCTGAGTATGTGTGAGTTATCTCTGTAATGTGACATGGTGATATTCTGGTTGATGTAGCTGAGTATGTGTGAGTTATCTCTGTAATGTGACATGGTGATATTCTGGTTGATGTAGCTGAGTATGTGTGAGTTATCTCTGTAATGTGACATGGTGATATTCTGGTTGATGTAGCTGAGTATGTGTGAGTTATCTCTGTAATGTGACATGGTGATATTCTGGTTGATGTAGCTGAGTATGTGTGAGTTATCTCTGTAATGTGACATGGTGATATTCTGGTTGATGTAGCTGAGTATGTGTGAGTTATCTCTGTAATGTGACATGGTGATATTCTGGTTGATGTAGCTGAGTATGTGTGAGTTATCTCTGTAATGTGACATGGTGATATTCTGGTTGATGTAGCTGAGTATGTGTGAGTTATCTCTGTAATGTGACATGGTGATATTCTGGTTGATGTAGCTGAGTATGTGTGAGTTATCTCTGTAATGTGACATGGTGATATTCTGGTTGATGTAGCTGAGTATGTGTGAGTTATCTCTGTAATGTGACATGGTGATATTCTGGTTGATGTAGCTGAGTATGTGTGAGTTATCTCTGTAATGTGACATGGTGATATTCTGGTTGATGTAGCTGAGTATGTGTGAGTTATCTCTGTAATGTGACATGGTGATATTCTGGTTGATGTAGCTGAGTATGTGTGAGTTATCTCTGTAATGTGACATGGTGATATTCTGGTTGATGTAGCTGAGTATGTGTGAGTTATCTCTGTAATGTGACATGGTGATATTCTGGTTGATGTAGCTGAGTATGTGTGAGTTATCTCTGTAATGTGACATGGTGATATTCTGGTTGATGTAGCTGAGTATGTGTGAGTTATCTCTGTAATGTGACATGGTGATATTCTGGTTGATGTAGCTGAGTATGTGTGAGTTATCTCTGTAATGTGACATGGTGATATTCTGGTTGATGTAGCTGAGTATGTGTGAGTTATCTCTGTAATGTGACATGGTGATATTCTGGTTGATGTAGCTGAGTATGTGTGAGTTATCTCTGTAATGTGACATGGTGATATTCTGGTTGATGTAGCTGAGTATGTGTGAGTTATCTCTGTAATGTGACATGGTGATATTCTGGTTGATGTAGCTGAGTATGTGTGAGTTATCTCTGTAATGTGACATGGTGATATTCTGGTTGATGTAGCTGAGTATGTGTGAGTTATCTCTGTAATGTGACATAGTGATATTCTGGTTGATGTAGCTGAGTATGTGTGAGTTATCTCTGTAATGTGACATGGTGATATTCTGGTTGATGTAGCTGAGTATGTGTGAGTTATCTCTGTAATGTGACATAGGTGATATTCTGGTTGATGTAGCTGAGTATGTGTGAGTTATCTCTGTAATGTGACATAGGTGATATTCTGGTTGATGTAGCTGAGTATGTGTGAGTTATCTCTGTAATGTGACATGGTGATATTCTGGTTGATGTAGCTGAGTATGTGTGAGTTATCTCTGTAATGTGACATGGTGATATTCTGGTTGATGTAGCTGAGTATGTGTGAGTTATCTCTGTAATGTGACATGGTGATATTGTGGTGGATGTAGCTGAGTATGTGGTGTTATCTCTGTAATGTGACATGGAGATATTCTGGTTGATGTAGCTGAGTATGTGTCAGCAATTAATGCACCAACAGAAATGGGAAGAAGCATGTACAGGGCTGCTGTAGCCAATGCAGCACAGACTCTGCTGATGGATACTGATGAGACTACAATGCTAGTGATTTGGGAGTGAAGCTCGGTCAAGCATGGTGATGCTTCAAGGTCTAAAGAGGAAATACAACAACCAACTACCTCATGGGAACAGTCAACAGAAATACTTTGGGATGGCTGCTGCATGGGAGGACTGAGCAAGTATGGGAATGATCAATGTACAGTGATACTGCGTGACATAACATAACATATAATATAACATAACATAAATTAGTGTTTGAAAAAGTAACAGGAGCAAATCCTGTTGAAGTTTGTATCTGAAAAATCATTTGCCCCTGCACTAATTGTTATCTGACAGTACTGGCATAGTCTAGGAGAACGTTAGAGATGAACACTGGTGACATTCAGCATGTATGTCATCTCACAACTACATGTTCAACCAGGTTCTCTAATAATTAAATGCTTTGATAAAACAACTGTGCATTAAAACTATGAGGCCACTGTGGCATAGTGGTTGGAGCACTTGCTTGTCAAGACAGTGGTCTGGGTTCAACCCCCAGCAGAGGCAGGATGATTGTTTCTGACCAGTACAGACTGCAGTAGGGTCAACATGGGCCCCAGACAACTGTCAGCATTTCTGGGAATTATCTGACAAGGAAAGGTATTGAGGAAAGGAGCTGGCCACCTGACCTCACATGGCATGGCATAATATGAGGCGGCCCAACACTTCACATCCACATGGCAGTATCTGCTATGGAATTACCGTGACCATAAACATTAAAACTGCGTGAGTGTCAGCTACTTTGGTCACTGTAATTTGCATTGATAAAAACACATTAAGTCTTCTCGACATTCTCGGTGTCTGCAGTCTCTTCTATGATGGCACTGCTTTGCTGGTCCCTCAAAGTAGTGATCAGCTTGTCTACCAGAACAGATAGCACTTTGTCCAGTGGATCCATGAACCCCCGCTGGACCCACTTGGGAATGGTTACCCTAGCATGAGAGAATCCCAGCTTCTGAAGTACATAGTCAGCTCCGACGGGGTCGATCTGTGTGCTGGCCCAGTGAATGAGTCTGAAAAATTATATACATAACAGTTACATGAAGATGATATACATAAGAGTTACATAAAGATGATATACATAAGAGTTACATGAAAGACAGCCTCCCTCTATACTAGACGAATATGAATAGTATCGGATCTGACTAGTTCACCTGTGTGTTACCTGGGCCAATCAAGGAAGCCAAGAATAGCAACACTGCCATGCATCTTATCAGAGGCCACCAAGGAGGGCTGGTATGAGACTGACTATTTCATCACAAAGGAAATTATTGCTGCAAAATCCAACCAATCATGAATATGTCTACGAAGCACTTGGATTGAATTGGTCGAGGGCCTTGCTCCATTGGCAGGTGAAAGACAGAACAGTTAGCTGCATATCCTATACAGGACGTCGCAATCAACCCCAGCATTTTTTTGGCCGTTTATGATTTCTTGGCAAGTTTACGTTCAGTAGTTCGCCATTGCTTTCTGAACGACTGGCACCTATACCGTTTTATAAAAATCCCAAAGTAAGGCGGTCTGCTGCCAAAGTGCCTGCAGTATGCGGAACTACGAACTGTGTCCGTAACCCCTTTGCCACGGAGCCGGCGATAGGCAGAAGAAGAAGAAGAAGAAGAAGAAAAGCACCAACTTCCTAGAAATATCAATCCTAGGTACATAAATTCCCATGGCTACTTCACAAGAGCCTGCTTGTGATGTAATGACAATGTTAATGTATCTATTCCTTTGGCCACCTGTTACTCATTGTCCACCTAACAGTAAGATAATTTGTCTTTCAGTCACACTATGAAAAGAGAGGATCTGTATTACACTGTGGCCACCAGGAAGAGTGAGGATGCTGGATTCATGGGCACAGTGATTCTACAGATCAACAGCCGATTTCTAAACATGTCTCCCCAAGCAGTGACCTGCCATGGGACTATGATGTGATAGTGCCATCACATTTTATAGACCTTGACACAGAGAAGAATAAGTGGCTAATTCTTTTTTACTTTCAAAGCTGATGAGCTCAGGCACTGAACCAGCATCTGCCCATGCTCATGATCCCATTAGTGCAGTTGGCTATCAGCTTGGCTAACACGTCTGAACTGCGGATTAACTTATTAAGAATACGGGAAACAGGTAGCTGTGGAGGGATATGATCACATGATCCCTCCCTTATTTATGTTATATATATTTGTATTACTCGTACTTGTACACACATACAGTTCTTGCTATTTGTGACACAGACACACAGGTGGCCCTCATCTATGTAAAATAATCCTGATTTGAAGTCACATTTGTGACACTTGGAATTAATTAATTTGCAGTTTGTCCTTGATTTATTAAAAAGTTACAGAGTACATGAAGGATGTGCATATCTGGTTTGTTTGTTAAAGACTAGAAGATTGATTTTATTGCACAGGGTTTTATAGATATGGCTCTGTCTCTGTCTGAAGGATGGCCTGCCAAAAGCATCACACAAAGTGTGAACTCTGTAGCTCCCGCGACCACTCCCATGAGTCTCCGAGAACACTGCACTCGTGAACTGAATGACAGAGTCAGGAATTGAACCTACAACCTTCGGAGCATGAGACAAACACCACTGCTGATATTTTCAAATGCTTTTACCTTGTAGTTTCTGTGTTCATGAAGCAACGACCAGTGCAGTGACAATACTGAACACGAGCAGGTAACATGTCCAAGCAAACTGCAACATCCTGCTATGTTAATACAGAAAACCACAGCTATTTCATGGGTGGCTGTAAGTCTTGCAGACTGGGAAAGATGTCTGGAGTGAAGTTTTCATATTTTCTTTAGGTAGCTTTCTTTATTTGGCACTTCAATGAACTTTTTCTAAACGCAACAATATGATTTAATGATGCTTAAAAAACGTCCTCATGTCTTTCTTATTCAAAATTTAATTAAGCAACAAACAGATATGCAGACACAACTGCCTGGCTGAGATATTGTAAACACTAGATGAGAAAACCCTACAAGGAAGGCACTACCTACCTCAAAGTTGGTTCCAGCTGCCATGTCTTGCATTCAAAGCTCCTGTAGTCATGTTTCAGGGCTGATCTTGGGTCTGACAGTTTGCTGTCAGCCTTGCCAACTTTGCTTGCAGATGCTCTTGCACTTGAACCAGAACCTAATACAGCACAGAAACAAACCACTTAGTTAGAGTGAACGTAGGATTCTTCACAGTCAATCAATTCAACAGTTTTCATTTCGATAACTGACTTTCATGTTGAAACATATTGCAACTCTACATAACAAACGCACTGAGTATCCACATAACCACAGTGTAAAACCAATGACATAAAATACTAAATAATTCATAATATAAACACAAAGCATACAGACACATGTTTATATATAAACAAAAAAGATCTTTGCATAACCAGCAGAATGTAATACAAAACAAGAACCACAATATTTATAACTAAAATAAGAAAAACAATATAAAGGAAATCAATTTATGACAGAAAACACTCTGCAAATTCAAGTTATGTAACTTATAGCTGCACACACAAGAAAAGATTATGTCAAAGGAATAGTGTTCACTGTAAAAATAGTGTGGATTGGTAAAATAGTATGGACTGCAAAACACAAACTGACTTTACCAAACACATGACATAAGATGACAAGAAATTGTCACAACTGGAAAGCATCATTATAACAAGCAACTTGAATTATATTTTCAACTACAAAATATGTGTGAGTAATATCAGAGAAGAACAGATATGATATAATGTAACATAACAAATAGAAGGATATAAACATCACAATGAAAATAATTTAAGATAATTGAACATAGCGGAGATGACTGCAAAACTTATGGATACAAAACAGATCATCTATCTCCATAGCAGGTGACTGAATCCTGACAAACAGCTAGCAAGCCAAGAGTGGTATTATGATTTCACTCCTGTATGTGGCTTACAGGCTTAGTTTCAAAAATATTATTTGATGTTAAAAATGTTTAACAACATGTCACAAGAAATACTAACCTCTGTCCTTTTCTCTGATGTATGAGGATACAAGATCATGCAGGAAGAGAATGACTTCAGCATTCATGGCCACATAGATGTGGTCATAAAACTCTGCTACAAAACTGCACTCTACAACTGGCCGAGGTCCTGCAATGACAGAAATCATCATGTTTAATTTCTTCAGATTACATAACAGCTGTTCAACAGGAAGGTGCTAAAATATCACAGACAGTTAAGGACTAAAGGGGAATAGGGATAAACTTAACTATATAAGGATGGGAGAGCAGTATTCAGGGCTAATATTTCCAAGTATGAATTACATGAAGGCTGTTAACTTATCAAACTTTCTGTGTTATTTTGTCCTAGTATTGAAATATGTCTGCTATAAACACGTAGAGATTACAACTTGAGTCACTATGACAAAAATAGCCTTTGGCAAGATGGAAACTAATGAACAATAAAAAGATGTCAATTGCAATGTGAACAAGAGTGTGGAAATGTTATGTAGAATCTGTATCATTTAATGCATGGACAATAAGCAGACAAGCTAAGACACATCTGACAGCAGTGGAATGTGCTTTCTGAGGCAAATCTAAAGAACACTATGGATGGCCAAAAAACAAATGAGACAGTCCTTCAAACAACAGCTGAGAATTGTAACTGATTACTGAAATGTGATGTAGACATTCAAGATCTTTTGAGCACATTTGAGAAGAAATCAATGTGAAAACTTAATGACAACTGGCAAAATTGACATGAAAAGAGCAAAAAGAAGACAAAGAGATAAATACCTGCTACAAGGCACAATCAGGACAAGAATACAAAGCTGATCCAAGACTGGTGATTGATGAGATGGCAAAATATGATCTCCCACACTTATCGGCATGGCCCATGATGATGATGATGATAAATATGTATATACTCTCTAAAGTACTAGAGTGTATGAGAGATAGATCATCGTGATCTCAGCTTTAATATTGGAAAACTCCAAATTGCACATCTAGTAAAAGAGGTCTGGCACTGCACAAGAGTTATGACAAACACAGTTCAGTGTCCACTGGACAACTTTACACCTGACTAGAGCAGGGCTCTCTCTTGACCCCCACAACTTTACACCTGACTAGAGCAGGGTTCTCTCTTGTCCTGACAACTTTACACCTGAGTTGAGCAGGGCTCTCTCTTGACCCCCACAACTTTACACCTGACTAGAGCAGGGCTCTCTCTTGTATTGACAACTTTACACCTGACTAGAGCAGGGCTCTCTCTTGTCCCCACAGCTTTACACCTGAGTGAGAGCCACCATCTCCAAGTCGGATCACGTTTTATATCCTCCTAGTTTTGACAGGACAAAATTGGACTGCACTAATCAACAAATCAGCCTCTCTCGCTCTCTCTGACACTCTCTCTCTTAGCTCTCCTACTCTCTCTCTCTCATCTCACTCACTATCTCTCTTACTATCTTCTCTCTCAGACTTTCTCTCTCTCATTTTTTCTCTCTTCTCTCTCTCAATCTTTCTTTCTCTCTCTCTCTCTCTCTTACTCTCTCCTCTCTCAAACTTTCTCTCTTTTCTCTCTCAATCTCTCTCTCTCTGCTTTCATACTCTCTCTCTCTCTTCTCTCTCACTTTCTCTCTTTTCTGTCTCTCTCTTTTTCACTCGCTCATTCACTCTTTCTCTCACATCTCTTCTCTCTCTCTATTCTCTCACTCTCACTAACTCTCTCTGGTAATGATGTTCCCCCGTCTCAGCCCATCCAGCTTCATTTCTTTTGGTCTGCCTATGTCTCTTTTCCTATTCTTTAATTATTAAGTCATAAAAGTAATAAAATAACAATAAGAACTGTCATATATACAAGTACATAAAGCAAAACCTTAAAGTTCAAGACAAATATACTTTGTTGTCAATAGCTCTGTAACTAAACCTTTGAACAAACTTAACTCTCTTCACCTTCTGCTTGTCCAGTGTTATGACCTCGACCGAACGATATATTATATCTCATTCTATCCGCATTCAAAATATGTAGCATTTTGATAAGCAACTCCATCTATCATTTCTCTTTATTTCGCTGTCAACTCAGGATGTCACCAGTTTATAACTTATGGGATCACAAATCTGCAGAATGATAGTCTTGTATTGGGAACTATAATCAAACAAATCAGTCAGTTATACAAACCAAGTTTTTCTTCTGAACAAACAGTTTGTGCGAAACCCTGGAAATAAAACATGCGTTTGACTAAAGCTTACAGTTATATAATGTGTGCATTTCTTTTAATAACCACCACTATGATGTTCAGTGGTCTAAGCTCCTGTCGACCCAGTTTAAAATGGGTAGCAGGAACTTTCATGAAGAGTAAAGGAGACGGGTGTAATAATAATATATTAACGAGCATCACCCGTCGATGTCTAATAACATGGGACTTCACCCTCATTGACCTAGACAATAGGACTTGATTTTCCACGCCGTTATACTCGTAAATTTTTTTTTTTTTTTTGGGCGTTCGCTCACTTTTAACTGAAGCGTAGTCCATACTAGTGCTACTATAGGGTCCATTTTTAATGACTGGGGTTGTTTTGTTGTTTTTAATATTGCCGTTCCAAGTTTTGTATTCACCCTTAGTGAACTTATGCAACATAAAAGGTAAATACAAAACTTGGAACGGCAATATTTTCAAAAGCCTCACAGTCATTAAAAATACACCCTATACTTCTAGTGCACTGGACTGATTTTTGCGTGTGGATTAGCTTTCATTATTACCAATGTCCATCGCCATCAGGCGAATAACACCGACTTCAGGGCTACTTGGGGGTACAGGGGAACTAATTTACGTCCCCAAGCAAAGTTCCAGAAGTCAACATTTTAGTTCGAAGTGACCGGAGTAGGAGTTGAACCCGCTACCTCGGCATCAGCACACCGGGTGTTTAAGAACGATGGCTCTTGTCCGTTTGGCCATGCTGACCTACATACTCGTACATTATAAACTTTCGTGTATAAATATTGTTTCAGCGTCTGCCTGATACAACATTGGATCACTCCACGACCCTTTCAAGCTGGCAGCATTCTATATATACAGTAGTATACTGTTATATGTTAACACCTTCTCGGTAGTTTCACAACTTGTGACGTTTGTTTGTGATTTGTACTGATAACAAAACTCTGTAACACGGAACTTGGAGCAGTATGCCTTCATCATCATCATCATAGTCATCATCATCATCATCATCATCATCATTATCATCATCATCATCATAGTCATCATCATCATCATCATCATCATAGTCATCATCATCATCATCATCACCATCATCATCATCACCATCATCATCATGATGTGCTATGCCGATAAGCGTGGGAGGTTATGTTTCGCCATCTCACGCGATCACCAGAGTCGTGGATCAGCTCTGTGTTCTTAAACTCGATTATGTCATGTGACCAGACCATCCAAATATTAATCTCTCTAACTTCCCCTTGTTCTTCTCCCATCCATCTAGCCAGCGTCACTAAGTGTGTGTGCGTGCGTGCGTGCGTGCGTGCGTGTATGTGTGTGGTTTTTTTTTTAACTTCATTTCTTCTGATAACATGCACAAAAGACAGTCTACGTATAATTTCTATAACCAATGTACAGCTTTCATTTCTTTCTTGTAGAGAAACAGTGCGCTGTCGGTTGGCACAATATAAAAATGATTATTTCCCTCATTGATCCTAAGGACCACGAAAAAGCCACTACTGTGAATGAGAATGCAATTCAAACAGAGGAACTGAACGCCTCTATGCGCGACACGTCAATGAACCCACAGTTTTGAACTATGTTTTCGCGAACTTCACAGTACTTGACACAACCATTTCTTTGTTCGCCGATACCCGTAGTGAACTGAAGCAGCACTTCTGATGCGAATCCGAACTGAGACAAGAATGCGAAAAATATTTGTTTACTTACATTGTATTTGCGTTTACGACTCTTGGTAAATAATACGATAAATAAAGGAACCCTTTACATTCCTTGAGGCGTTTAGGTTATATGCAGCCACTGACATTTGTTATAGGACCAATCGAAACTCGGTGGATTATGGGGTCAGTATCATGCATGTAGCTTCTTTTTTTTTATGCGCTCGCTCGCTTTGAACTCAAGCGTAGTCCATACACGCTATTTCTAGTAGCACTGGGCTGAATTTGTCCCTATTAACAGTGTCCCTCGCCATCAGCGAACCCACTTCGACGTCTGAGATGCTTGTAATTTACGACCCCAAGTCAACATTTGATTTGAACCACTACCTCAGTATCAGCACACCAGAAGTTTGAGACCAAGCGCTCTTATCCATTCGGCCATGCTGACCTCGGCCTGTAGCTTTACTTCCCAGGATACTTCCAGTGACCTACTTTAGGCTGGGTTGACCTGGAAGTCCGTGTCAATTTTGGCAAAGACGCATTAAAGGTGATTGGAGCACGTGACTATTTGGCCGGCCGGCAATGGTCGTAGCCACCCCGCTACCGCCGGTCTCAACCTTGTTGAATACATAAGCAAAATTGTCCAACCTCAAGTGTGCTTGCATTGAAGCACACGATTCCCCTAGAGTTCGCAGAACTGGCAATGCCATTGACTGGATCTTAAATTCATAACACGGATGTCAAGTGACGCGACTAGCATCCACCTCCATCAACCTTCACTGCGGAGACGATATTGCGCCATGATGATCATGATGATGAATGAGATGTAACTCTAACAATACGCTTGTTGTAGTCGTCAAACAAGCGGTAATGACAACGATAAATTATTGGAAAAGAATCGTCAGTTGCTCTCCTTAAGCAGTAAATTCTGTAGTTCAGCTGTCATATGTAGAGTAATTAATTCTTCACGCTTTCCTTCCATTACATTAGCTTTTGCCGGTGTCTGTGGCGAAGGAGTAGCGAATGCGATTCACAATCCTGCATATCGTGTTCGAAATAAGCTGCAGGCG
This sequence comes from Cepaea nemoralis, assembly GCA_014155875.1. Classification (NCBI taxonomy): domain Eukaryota; kingdom Metazoa; phylum Mollusca; class Gastropoda; order Stylommatophora; family Helicidae; genus Cepaea; species Cepaea nemoralis. The sequence goes on along the minus strand of JACEFZ010011953.1, from coordinate 641,998 downwards.
ATTTGGAAGCAGGCCGCCATAGGTTGATTTTTTTGCAATGGTATGAGTGTCGGTGGTATGATTGTCATGGAAACAAAAACAATCAAATGCAGAAGTTCTAGAACAACTGGAAATGAAGAGTTGATGAAAGAAATAAAGAGGAGGTAAGTGAAATATTTCAGCCACGTTAAAAGACATGATACTTTTATTTTTTTTAAACATACTGGAAGGCAAGGTTGAGGGCAAGCGAGCAAGAGGTAGACAACGATACAAGTGGGAAGATAACATCAAGAGATGGACGAACATCAGCCTGACAGAATGTACAGTCAAGGCGAGAGACAGTGTTGGAGATCCATTACAGCCAACCTTTTTTGTGGAGACGATACCTGATTGATTTATGAGTGTCGGTCGTTCAGAAAGCAATGGTAAACTACTGAATGTAAACGTGCCGTGTAAATAACAAACAGGCAAACATCACTGGGGTTGATTGCAACGCCTTTACAGGACAAGTGACTAACTAAATGGCAGCTTTTATATACTTAGACTCGTGCGTTGTGTCACATTCAAATCCTTGATCACGTGGTCAGCTCGAGACTTACAATACAGTAGCATATTGATACATGGATACAACACGCTGACATCAATAGCACGCCCATATTACACACAATAACGAAGACGCACTATAGGCCTCTATTGATAATTCCTTTTTGTTTTAATATGGTGCCAAGCATAATGAACCCATTTGACATGTTCACTATATGTCTCTCTCTCTCTCTCTCTCTCTCTCTCTCTCTCTCTCTCTCTCTCTCTCTCTCTCTCTCTCACACACACACACACACACACACACACACACACACACACACAAGAAAAACAAAAAATACAGACATTTTACCAGAAGTGGACATTGAAGAAAACTGGCCCATGCCAGTATCTTGTCTCAGGCTGAAATACTTCGGCCATTTTGAACTTCACAGTGATTTTGAAAGACATAATTCCTTGTAGAAGAAGTAAGGTGGCCATTTGTATTAAATTGGGTATTGAACACAGCCTTATCTTGACAGAGAGAGAAAGAGACAGACAGACAGAGAGAGAGAGAGAGAGAGAGAGAGAGAGAGAGAGAGAGAGAGAGAGAGAGAGGAGAGAGAGAGAGAGTATGTGTGTGTTCGTTCGTTCGTTCTTGTCGTGTGTGTGTGTGTTTGCTTATGTGTGTGTAAATTGTTAATAGTTTCAGTTGAGCCAAGCACCTACATCACTGCACTCGAGGCATTCCCAAATGTGTTCCGTCCTCATCTTCAACAACCAGCGAAGAGTCTCTATACTTATGATAATCCGCTGCAATTTGATTATGTGTGCGTCTGGTCTTTCCTCGGAGTAAGTGTCGGCCAGATCACCTGGTAACTTCCTGCAGCACAGTTCTCTCCAGGCAATGATGGGTATCTGTTCTTCAATACCAAACACCATGATCCCATAGGGCACTGACCACGTCTGCTTTATGGTGCACCAAACAGGGCCGTGCCGTGCTATCATACACAGAGGCGGCCGCATCAGAGGGCATCGTAAGGGGGGGCGGCATTTCGAAGACTTGCATCATTAAGTGGCGGCTTTTCGAAGACTTGCACCGTACTGAGAACATCTACCGTCCACCCAGAAATGAATATCCAGCGATTTAGCTGCCTGCTCGTTTCCCAACCCACCAGTATTCCGTGGGGAAAAGATCCAACGCATGCTCCCTATCTGAACTTATCTTTGATTTTTTAACTGTTTTTAGAGTGCTGATATTGTAACATGTCTGTCCGTTGACAACCACAGTTCCTTTGACTGAAAATTTTCTAACGCTAATTGTTCTCAGTCCTGTGAACACCATACGCTTTAGTAACCCCATTGATATCTTAATGCATTGTATGACTAATGTCTTTACATTAAATTTCCATTGACTTATTCTATCTTAGACAAAGATAAAGTTATAAAGATTATATCACCGTGGTGAAACAAAAAATTTACTGTATCAATGGAAAGTGCCGCCGAATAGCATTTAATCATTGGTAACGTGACTGAAACGTTCACAATGTTTTCATGTATATAAAATTTAAAGTGTAAATATGCTATCAGGGATACAGTTGTTATAAATTTCTTAAATGGTATGGTGCGATTACCGAGTCAATTTGGTCCCTAAAGTTATGTTTTCGAAAGTTTGATGTTTTTACTTGACTTAACGTTAAACAGATTTAAAAGTGGATGTTATATGAATGACAGGTTTCTGTCATGTGATTGTACAGTTGTAATTTATCTATAAGGCGGGGCTTTGATTTTGTTTTTACCATTGTTGACACAATTATTAATAACGTCAAAACTATGTTATTTGAAGAACTTCTGTATTAGATAAATGATTAACAGATGTTGACAGTGTACTTTTTCCCTCATTATTAACGGGCCATTAATCCCGTAGTGGTTAGTGCGCGGGCCTGCCGAGACAGTGGTCTGGTTCCGTCCTCCGCTGATGAGGGTTTTTTCAGACCACTGCCGCTTTGGAATTGATTGACCGTGCCTCATAACAATGGGAATCAGTCAATTATCAGTTTTCTGTGAATAGTCTGGAAAAGAAAGGTGACGAGGGAAGGGAACTGGCCACCTTACCTCATATATCTTGCCCTAGAATATGTGAAGGCCAAGCACTTCACACCCCATCAGTGGTATCTACTGTAGGATTTCCTATGCCTATATTCTGTATACATCCGTGTTCTGGCAAGATTTAAAGTTGCACTTCTGGTGGTTACAATGAAGTTTGTTGCGTGTCCTGTGCAGGACGGTGCAATTAACACCAGAATTTATTGTCTGTTTGTTTGACTAGGCAATCTTAGCTGAGTAGTTTGCTATTACTTTCTTAATTCAGTACAATACTTCACTAGAAATCATTTACTTCTTTGGGGACGACAACTGTATATTGACTGAAATTGTACAAGTACGAGTATGTTCACGCCAACAGAGGATACTTTGGTTACTTAGGGGGCTGTGCTTTCAACAACACGCATTCAGCAAGGTTGTCAAATCTTATAAAAGATGTTATGTTCATACAGAATGAGATAAGCCGTGGTTAAAAGATCTTACGTACATTAATATATAGATGATCGTCAATAAATACAACTGCTAAGTTGAATAGGCCTTGTCTTGTCTTGTCTTGTCTTTGTCTTCTCTTGTTTTATAAGTCACCGACAGACTGCAGTCAACTTTGAAGGTTATATTGTACGACTCGTATAACTAAGTAAATGTTGAATATGTAGTTGTTTGTGATAACTTGTCTAGGGAGAGTTGAATTTCTTAACAATGTGCAAGATTTTCTATCCTTACTGGACCTCTCTCTCTCTTTCTCTCTCTCTCTCTCTCTCTCTCTCTCTCTCCTTGCATGTGTGTTTTTAGTTGTATCTATTAAGTGTGTGTGCTGTCCATGTGTGCACTTTTCTTTATGTATGCATGAGGATATATGAGAGAGAGTAAGAGAGAGAGAGAGAGAGAGAGAGAAAGAGAGAGAGAGAGAGAGAGAGAGAGAACGAACGAACTTTATTTTCAAAAGGTCACAAAATAGGCACATAGGCCCATCTTACAATAGGCCCTTCGAATCACTCATCTTTCGTTCATCAATTGTGTATGTTACATTCATACAGGAAATAAAACGTTAAATTAATGTTGTAAACATAAACAATGCATATTACCATGTTATGAGACAGGCAGACACACGTACACACGCACGTTCATAAACACATACATACAATCCTGCATACATACTTATATTATATACACAAACGTTCACAGTTGTGCACAGACGCCCCTCGATTAACACCTACAGAGATGAGAGAGAGAGAGAGAGAGTGAGTAGAGTATGAGACCGAGAGAGAGAGAGAGAGCAAAAGAGAAAGAGAGAGAGACCCAAGCACGCACGCGCACGCACACACACACACACACACACACACACACACACATATATATATATATATATATATATATATATATATATATATATATATATATATATATATATATATATATATATATATATATATAATGTATGTATGAGTAAATGTTTGAGATGAGATGACTGAGGATTGAGGAGAGCTTCCAACTTAATTATCTGAAACCGAGGTTGAAATGCTGTTATCAGATAGATAGTGGGATCAACGCCTTGTGCCACATATATTGAAGCGCAGAAGATCAAATGGCTCGACCACCTCGTTAGAATGCAACACCGTCAACTGCCAGCACTGACCCTACAACAATGAAGATCTGAGAGATACAAGAGCAAGAGGACGCCCGAGGAGAAAATGGATCGACATCACACAATCACACGGAATGACTCTATCCAGTGTCACCCATCAGGTGCTGAAACATCATCCATTCCTCCCTACGGCGCTTGACGGCAAAAGTGAAAGATGATGATGATCTTCTGCTTCTTCCAGTGATCCCTTAACTGATCAAAAGGCCCTCAACCAACTCACGCCAGACCGCCACATCTGTCGCTATCTCCTGCAGCCGGCCCTATACCCTCCCCAAGCTAGTAAACTCTATCTCTAATGATCATGTCGACGGATGTGGCCTAGGGGTAGTGAATGCAGTGTCACAAACTCGACATACCAGGCTCGAAGTCAGGCGATTTGAAAGCTGATGGCTCTGCGTGTATTTTCGCCTTGGTCGTCCGTAAATGTCTAGAAATTCACGACAGCCAATAAATTCTAGGGTTGAGGTGATACAACTATGTATGGAGATACAACTAACGTTTCTCAACTAATTCCCCGTCACAGTGTTTGTATCTCTATGTCTCTCTCTCTATTTCGTTCGCCCCACGGAGCCCAGTGGCATAACCCTCCAGTTGTACCAACATCAGGACTTCTCAATGCGTGTCCCACCCATCGCCAGCATCACACTATCACCACTGACTCGCTGGAATTCACTGCGCTTCACACCCCCCCCCCCCCCCCCCCCCCCCAATTATTGATTCTGGCCTACCTTTGTAATCCTGTCACTTTGCGCAGGCGCCAGTTAAAAAATCCAATTTGAAGTTGGAAATCGAAAAAGAGTAGCGTAACGACGCTGCCCGGGCAAAATTTCGAGTTAAAACTCTACCCAAAGTATTTCAGCATCCTCACCGGTGCTGTAGAGTTCGTGCGCTGAGCTGAGATTCTCCGGGCTCAGGCTTGAGTTAGGAGTAGAACGGAGCACTTATGATCCGTCGACTAAACTAAATTAAACCAGTTAATAATGTATGTAGCCTACTATCAACGGCCGGCCTTTAGCCGATCTCCGATGTTTCTGACAGCGGTACTAACCCACAGTTAGTCGGAGTAGAATATTTTCAGTTTTGAGCTGGTTTTCGATTTTTTTTTCTTCCACACATTTCCTAGAACCAGAAATTTCTTCACGATACGACTTCTACATCCCTCCCGTCAACACACAATTTTACATATGCCCAAACAATAGCTTCTTGTTTCTAAATCACCATCATTATCATCATCGAGAATAATCTCTGCACTGAAAATCGGCTGTAATGTAATGTCTCCAAACCTGCTGTCCCGCATCTTCACATTACAAACGGTCTCCATTCTATCTCTTGATTATGTTTCTCCATATTACCCCCCCCCCCCCCCCCACCCCCTCCCACATGTACCCACTTCTCACTCCAGTAAACCTTAACCTTTAACAAGAAGCTGTATTTTTAATATGATTGATGTAACTTAATCTTCTGAAAATAATATCATTCAGTGATGTTTTCTTCAATCCCACTTGTTGTAATTATCTGTTTGTTTTCTTCTCCTCAGTAATATTCCACCTATTCGTCTATATAACAATGTTTCAGAATTTTCCATTTACGCACAAGTTCGTTATCCACTTTTCCGTACTATACAAAATAAAACAAGGAATAAAGCTAATCATTTTTAATTTTGTTCGAAACTTATCTGTTGAAATTGAAAAGTTTAGCAATGTTTAATCTGTGTGTTGTTTCCTCTTCTTCTTCCTCTTGCACAGCTTCTACTACAGCTGCTACTACTATCTCTTCTTCCTCTTTCTCGTTGCTGCTACTGCTTTTCATTCCCCAGTGGAGCATAGGCAATCAACTAACTGCTGCCAAGCCCTCTTATCTGTTCCATCTCCTGCAGATCCCTCTATCTCCTTGCCTTTTTATTCCTATCTATCTCTGATTTCCTATCTATCTCTGATTTCCTATCTATCTCTGATTTCCTATCTATCTCTAGATTTCCTATCTATCTCTGATTTCCTATCTATCTCTGATTTCCTATCTATCTCTGATTTCCTATCTATCTCTGATTTCCTATCTATCTCTGATTTCCTATCTATCTCTGATTTCCTATCTATCTCTGATTTCCTATCTATCTCTGATTTCCTATCTATCTCTGATTTCCTATCTATCTCTGATTTCCTATCTATCTCTGATTTCCTATCTATCTCTGATTTCCTATCTATCTCTGATTTCCTATCTATCTCTGATTTCCTATCTATCTCTGATTTCCTATCTATCTCTGATTTCCTATCTATCTCTGATTTCCTATCTATCTCTGATTTCCTATCTATCTCTGATTCTCTTCTCTTTGTTTTCGTTTAAGGTCTTCCTCATCTGCTTGTGCCTTTGGGTTTCAGAGAAAAGATTTTCAGATATACAATTATAAGGTTTCTCTATATATGTCCCATCCATTGACAGCTTCTTTTCGTCACCATTTTATTCACTGTCATTTGTTTAGTTCTACCGTAACTTCACATTAGCTGTGCTCTCATACCATTTTAGTTCTAATATTCTGCACAGGCACCAATTACTGAATGTAGTGTAGTAGTAATTTTATTAGTCGTTCTCCATGTTAGCATTAGGGACTGCTCATTCACTGTGTGGGAATTTTTCTCTGTATGGTGTGCCAGGATGTGGCGGGTGATCTCCAGATAGGTGTATCGGATGTGGGACATCTTGCTTATGATCGAGAGGTTTTCCGGAAGGTTGTTATGGCAGCGAGGTTCTGCAAAGGACATGCTACTGAATGAATGGTCTAAGATCAGCACTGTTAACTGTGCTTAGAAGCTTCTCACTGCTCCGTTCCATCTTCTTCCGCATCTCAAAATAATCATCTTATAATGCTTCAATCCCCCTACCACGTGTGGTGTTATTCTCAATTCACACATAGTTCTAATAATCCAGGTACCAATTCTTGACATTTTTCTTGCTGATCCAGACGTTATACCGCTTTCTCAGCATTTAATAAACTTGCTTCAAAGCAGTTTCCGGCTCTGCCTCTGTGATGTGATAGCACCACCACATTTTGTAGGCCTGAGAGCAGGGAGGGATGGGTGACCAATCTTTTCCTCACATTGGCAAGAGAGGAGTCCAGGTGTCAAACCCACGTCCAACAGTGCTGATGACTATACTAGCTCAGTTCACCATCAACTTTACCAGTGCCCCCGCCAAACTGTTGCATATCTTATGCAGGACATTGCAATCAACCATACTGATTTTACAGGCAATTTTACGCTCAGTAGTTTGCCATTGCTTTCTGAAAAGTTGGAGCTCAACTGACTGGTGTAGGGGCTGATCCTGCTACTCTGCCATCAGCGAAACAGAAGTTTAAACACAAACACACTAAACCTTTTGGCACATTTCTTAGCATTATATTATACTAATTCTAGGAAACAGCCTTCTTTCATCTTTGTTGCTGGGGTTATTTTTATTTCCTTTTCTTCAGACTTGTTTATGGAACTGCTAAAGTTTTCTAGGATGGAGTAACCAGTCCTACATCAACAATCTTTTGCATTGTAGGTTACTTTTTACACTTCTTTACGTTCATAAGAGCCCCAAAAGCATATTTAATAAAAAAAGATCTTGCATGTTCCCATCTTGACTTTGCTATCAAACCTAGATTGATCTTCTGAACAGTTGTACGTTCAGTAGTTTGCCAGACTTTATATTACTTTCAAATAGACATTTGTAAACAGTAGAACTTTGAAAAAAACTATTAGCCTGTAATGGCTAGTTTACAAATTCTGGACTTGCACAAATGTCTCAGTTACTGGAGCAAAGACATGGCCACTGATGTTATCGCATGCTGGCCGGTTCAGATAACAATCACTCAATAAGACAACAGTAACCATACCAGACTACAACAACAGCGTTTGATATGACCAATTGTTTCAGATAATTTAAATATCACATGCTGAACAAAAGAGAACCAACAGTCTTAACAATAACACTAATTAATGATTTTAACCATATAAACACATCAGCTTAGTATATATATATATATATTATGCATAAGACAATAGACCATCATGTCACTTTAGTAGATAAATGTAAACTTTTGACTAAAATATACAAAAATATAAAATATAAACTTCATTAAAAAGTGTGGTTTTTATAACTGCACATTTAAAACAGCCACTATGCAGTAAACAGAGAATGCCAATCGAAAACCTGTCCCGAATAAACCAAGACAGCCTCCCTCTATACTAGATGAATATTAATAGTATCGGATCTTAATAGTATCGGATCTGACTAGTTCACCTGTGTGTTACCTGGGCCCATCAAGGAAGCCAAGAATAGCAACACTGCCACCTGCCATGCATGTTATCAGAGGCCACCAAGGAGGGCTGGCATGAGACTGGTTATTTCATCACAAAGGAAATTATTGCTGCAAAATCCAACCAATCGTGAACAAGTCTACGAAGCACTTGGATTCAATTGGTCGAGGGCTTTGCTCCATTGGCAGGTGAAAGACAGAACAGTTAGTTGCATATCCTATACAGGACGTCGCAATCAACCCCAGCATTTTTTGGCTGTTTGGGATTTCTTGGCAAGTTTACGTTCAGTAGTTCGCCATTGCTTTCTGAACAACTGGCACCTATACCATTTTATAAAAATCCCAAAGTAAGGCGGTCTGCTGCCAAAGTGCCCGCAGTATGCAGGATTACGAACTGTGTCCTTAACCCCTTTGCCACTGAGCCGGCGATAGGCAGAAGAAGAAGAAGAAGAAGAAGAAGAAGAAGAAGAAGAAGAAGAAAAGCACCAACTTCCTAGAAATATAAATCCTAGGTACATAAATTCCCATGGCTACTTCGCAAGAGCCTGCTTGTGATGTAATGACAACGTTAATGTATCTATTCCTTTGGCCACCTGTTACTCATTGTCCACCTAACAGCAAGATAATTTGTCTTTCAGTCCCACTAAGAAAAGAGAGGATCTATACTACACTGTGGCAACCAGGAAGAGTGAGGATGCTGGATTCATGGGCACAATGATTCTACAGATCAACAGCCAATTTCTACAAATGTCTCCCCAAGCAGTGACTTGCCATGGGACCATGATGCAATAGTGCCGTCACATTTTGTAGACCTGGATACAGAGAAGAAGAAGTGGCTAATCTTTCCCTCACTTTCACAGGTCATGAGCTCAGGCACTGAACCAGCATCCAACCCTGCTCATGGTGTTATTAGTGCAGTTGGCTATCAGCTTGGCAAGCGTGTCTGAACTGTGGATTAACTTATTAAGAATACGGGGAACAGATAGCTGTGGAGTGATATGATCACATGATCCCTCCCTTATTTATGTTATATATATATTTGTATTACTTGTGCTTGTGCAGACGCACAGTTCTTGCTATTTGTGACACAAACACACAGGTGGCCCTCATCTATGTGAAATAATCCTAATTTGAAGTCACATTTGTGACACTTGGGATTAATTAATTTGTAGTTTGTCCTTGATTTATTAAATAGTTAAAGAGTACATGAAGGGTGTGTATATCTGGTTTGTTTGTTAAAGGCTAGAAGATTGATTTTATTGCACAGAGTTTTATAGATGCTCTGCCTCTGTCTGCAGGGTGGCCTGCCAAAAGCATCACACAAAGTGTGAACTCTGTAGCTCCAGCGACCACCCCCAGGAGTCTTAGAGAACACTGCACTCGTGAACTGAATGACAGGGTCAGGAATTGAACCCACAACCTTCGGAGCATGAGACAAACACCACCACTGATATTTTCAAATGCTTTTACCTTGGTAGTTTCAGTGTTCATGAAGCCATGACCAGTCCAGTGACAATACTGAACATGGGCAGGTAACATGTCCAAGCAAACTGCAACATCCTGCTATGTTAATACAGAAAACCACAGCTATTTCATGGGTGGCTGTAAGTCTTGCAGACTGGGAAAGATGTCTGGAGTGAAGTTTTCATATTTTCTTTAGGTAGCTTTCTTTATTTGGCACTTCAATGAACTTTTTCTAAACGCAACATTATGATCTGATGAGCTTAAAAAACGTCCTCATGTCTTTCTTACTTTAAATTTAATTAAGCAACAAACAGATATGCAGACACAACTGCCTGACAGACATATAGTAAACACTAGATGAGAAAACCCTACAAGGAAGGCACTATCTACCTCAAAGTTGGTTCCAGCTGCCATGTCTTGCATTCAAAGCTCCTGTAGTCATGTTTCAGGGCTGATGTTGGGTCTGACAGTTTGCTGTCAGCCTTGCCAACTTTGCTTGCAGATGCTCTTGCACTTGAACCAGAACCTAATACAGCACAGAAACAAACCACCCAGTTTGAATGAATGTAGGATTCTTCACAGTCAATCAATTCAACAGTTTTCATTCTGATAACTGACTTTCATGTTGAAACATATTGCAACTCTACATAACAAACACACTGAGTATCCACATAATCACAGTGTAAAACCAATGACATAAAATACTAAACAATTCATAGTATAAACACAAAGCATACAGACACATGTTTATGTATAGACAAAAAAGATCTTTGCATAACCAACAGAATGTGATGCAGAACAAGAACCACAATATTTATAACTAAAATAAGAAAAACAATATAAAGTAAAAAAATTTATGACAGAAAAAACTCTGCAAATTCAAATTATGTAACTGCACACACAAGAAAAGATTATGTCAAGGGAATAGTGTGGACTGTAAAAAATAGTGTGGATTGGTAAAATAGTGTGGACTGTAAAAATAGTGTGGAATGGTAAAATAGTATGAACTGTAAAACACAAACTGACTATACCAAACACATGACATAAGATGACAAGAAATTGTCACAACTAGAAAGCATCATTATAACACGCAACTTGAATTAAATTTTCAACTACAAAATATGCGTGAGTAATATCAGAGAAGAACAGATATGATATAATGTAACATAACAAATAGAACGATATAAACATCACAATGAAAATAATTTAAGATAACTGAACATTGCGGAGATGACTGCAAAACTTCTGGATACAAAACAGATAAATCTCTCTCCAGAGCCGGTGACTGAACCCTGACAAACAGCTGGCAAGCCAGGAGTGGCATTATGATTTCACTCCTGTATGTGGCTTAGAGGCTTAGTTTCAAACATATTATTTAATATTAAAAATGCTGGAAGAACATGTGAGAAGAAATACTCACCTCTGTCCTTTTCTCTGATGTATGAGGATACAAGATCATGCAGGAAGAGAATGACTTCAGCATTCATGGCCACGTAAATGTGGTCATAAAACTCTGCTACAAAACTGCACTCTACAACTGGCCGAGGTCCTGCCATGACAGAAATCATCATGTTTAATTTCTTCAGATTACATCACAACTCTTCAACAGGAAGATGCTAAAATATCACAGACAGTTAAGGCGATGCAAACCCTAAAAAATTTAATTCCATAATACTTAATTTCTATATTCTGTTATGGTATAGGGTTTGATATTGAAGACTGCTGATCGATAAAATATTGTCAAATTGACTTTGCACTTAATGGTTGCTATGGAAACCAAGATAAACAGTGGCCATATTGAATTTCTTAATGTACCTCTAAAACATTTATTTTTTAATGTACAGGCTAAATTCTTTATTCTATGTCTAAATAAATAGACCCTTTACAAGTTTAGTAGAAAATTTTAATGATATCTCTTTGCAGTTGTTTTTACATAATTTGAAAATTTTAATGACATTTTTCATGACATTTGTTTTTTTTTTACTGCAGCACAAAATCTAAAACTTAATTTTCAAGACTGCTCTACTCACAATGTATGTGATATAATAAAGAATATCTCTGTAAAGTTTGATTAAAATCTAACGAATAGTTTAAAAATAAAATTGTACATAAATATAAAAAACTGGCGAAATGGGAAAACGAATTATTTTTTTGTTTTTTATTACTAATACACTCTTTTACACAGAAAAACAGTTAACAACTGTACCTGACTGTTAAAATAGTCCTGCTGAATATGCAGGACCTCCCTCCAGGGCATGCAGCTCACCTTGTCTCTTCAGTTTGGCTGCTCGTACAGTGTCACTTCTTTTAGTTTCTTTGTCCTTCTTGTACTTCAGACTATTTCTTACTTGCTTCTGCATCCTAGATGTTCCTAGTCTCTGCATATGCAGGCCTGTAGAAAGTCCATAAAACCGGGCAGTGTCTTGGGCAGCAGCAGCTCCAAAGTTGAACTCTCTTGCTGCAGTTACAACTGCAAACTGAACGCGCTTGCATGAGGCAAAGTTGTCTTTAGTGCATCGAGCCCATATCAAGCTGTGTAAACACTCATTTGAATTCTGAGTTTGTCCTGACACACATCTACTAAGTAGTTTAGTGTCACACAGCCTTCCATAAATTGGCAACAGATATTTCTCAAGCTTGTCATGGTTGAGCCATATGTGTAACATCTTGTCATGAGGACCTGGGACCTGATGCTTAGCCAGGTCGGATTGAAAAAAACACCAAGATTGCTCTCCACTTGGGCACATTTCATGACGTGGACTTTTGTCTGTTGATAAACAGTGATGCAGTGAAGCCACAACACTTTTCCTCATGGACTCTACACGTGTGTTGTTTCGTATGGCTCTATTGTAATAAATTGTCAGCCTACGGGTGGCATTTTATGTAAGATGACCTTTACCGCATCCTCCTAGGGTCACACCTTGCTTTCGGCAGTCAGCAACAACATTGCACAGTGCTGTTCCAAGGCATTTACTGACATGGTTGATACACTCCTCTTTGTCTATCTGAATGTAATCCCCATATGGTTTGATCTTGGTAAGTTCCGCAAATGTTTTGGTGTCACCATCAGAAAGTATTGATGTTTAGCGAAGTTTATGATGGGCCACAGACCGTCGCCACAGCACCCTTGCAGCCTCCACCTCCATCATTCCAGCAGATCCTGTGAAATTGTTATCACAGTTTAGAAGATGTTCTGCCTTCCATGCTGCAAATTCATCTGGTTTGTCCCTGGAAAGTGTCTTACCAGTGGTTTCAAACACTTGGCAATATGTGGACATAACATGGGCATCTATGCAAAGTCCTGTAAGAACATCCACTGCACAGCCAACTACAATGTGAGAGTTATGCCTGACTGTTGTGCATGAGCCTGTCGAACATACTTTACAGTTTGAGAGAAAACAGTGTCCTCCAGATCTTCTATCTTTGAATATAGTTTATTCGCTTTGCTGTGAAATGTTTTGTGATGAAGACCTTGCAGGTTCATGTTTCACAAAAATTATTGAATGTCGTTGCACCCATCCCACAAACTAATGCTGAATATACTGACTGGCTGTTGACAGCAAAAGATCTATCCCCATCATTACTTATTGCAGATAGGTATCTTCCACACACTACTTCTTCACAACAAGAGCAGTAAACCTCTGCATACACAGCTAATCCCTTGGCTGTCAGTTTTCAAAATAAGACTAGCATTTTTACAAACTGGACAACATAACATTTTGATTATTGCCTCAATTTCTGAACAATCAACTATTGCTCTTTGTTCCCGTTTTTGATATCCATTGTTGTCACCAGAAGCATACTTGCTGCTAGTGAATGTTGTGTATTTATACGTATCTCTTTTAAATTGGCTTCGGGTAATAAAAGAATCACTTCCACACCTTTGAGAAGAATACAATAGCACTGACTCATTCGGATTCACTGTCAAAACACTTGGATTTGGAAGAAGAGGCATGTGCACTTTAGCTGGGTCGCTTTCAGTAGTTTCAGAATTGTTTGTACCTTTTCACGATGTTCTGATAGGCTTTCCACTGCTTACAAGCATTTGCGAGGTGTAGTCTGAGAGATTTCTTACGTTGAGTAGATGACTGGATGTTAAATTTCTTAGAACAAGGCATATTTCAATGCGTGTCAATCTCTCGTCAACAATGAACGTTCAGCACGTCGCGAGGTGTAAACACAAAGCCGCCATTTTGGAAACCCACGTGATCAGTTTCAGCCATCAGCGAACGCGGATTGCTTATGATGTTCCATATATGGAAGTTTCCGGAAGATGATGGATATGGAAAAAAACCATCATACACAGAAAAGTTTCCGATTAGACGAACTCGGAGTTTCACAAACAGTTACGGAAGATCGTGACCTTTCCAATGATATCTGACATGTGCGTGTAGTGTGTTCCCGAGATATCGTTGCTAGGGTTTGACAACCGTCAATTTCGCAACAATTTTTATTAAGTAGACAATTTGACATCTAGGCTGGGTTCAGTAAAATATGAATATTGCATTAAAATAACAGTTTTTAAACAAAAACAAGTACCGAATCTGATAGAAGACATGATAAGGTGCCTAAAAATGAACTATTCCAAAAATAGCCAAATTGACCAAAAATCAATGTTTTTACTGCTGCACCATTTTTAAGGACAAAAGGGGAATAGGGATAATCTTAACTATATAAGGATGGGAGAGCAGTATTCAGGGCTGATATTTCCAAGTATGAATTACATGAAGGCTGGTAACTTTTATCAAACCACCTGTGTTATTTTGTCCTAGTATTGAAATATGTCTGCTATAAACATGTAGAGATTACAACTTGAGTCTCTATGACACAGGTAGCCTTTGGCAAGATGGAAACATAATGAACAATAAAAAGATGTCAATTGCAATGTGAACAAGAGTGTGGAAATATTATGTAGAATCTGTATCATTTAATGCATGGACAATAAGCAGACAAGCTAAGACACATCTGACAGCAGTGGAATGTGCTTTCTGAGGCAAATCTAAAGAACACTATGGATGGCCAAAAAACAAATGACAGTCCTTCAAACAACAGCTGAGAACTGTAACTGATTACAGAAATGTGATGTAGACATTCAAGATTTTTTGGGCACATATTTGAGAAGAAATCAATGTGAAAACTTAATGACAACTGGCAAAACTGATGTCAAATGAGCAAAAAGAAGACAAAGAGATAAATACCTGCTACATGACACAATCAGGACAAGAATACAAACCTGATCCAAGACTGGTGATTGATGAGATGGCAAAATATGATCTCCCGCACTTATCGGCTTGGCCCATGATGATGATGATGATGATAAATATGTATATGCTCTCTAAAGTACTAGAGTGTATGAGAGAGAGATCATCGTGATCTCAGCTTCCATATTGGAAAACTCCAAATTGCACATCTAGTAACAGAGGTCTGGCACTGCACAAGAGGTGTGACAAACACAGTTTCGTGTCCACTGGACAACTTTACACCTGAGTAGAGCAGGGCTCTCTTGACCCCCACAGCTTTACACCTGAGTAGAGCAGGCTCTCTCTTGACCCCACAGCTTGAAACTGCCATCAAAGGCAGAGGTCAAAACCATCCTTTGGATGAGCAAGACTAGGGAAAACAACAATATTTTCCAAAGATAAAAAAATATATGAGAGGTCACAAATCTAGAACAGAGAAATGATGTGTTCAGACACTTCCTACCAGTCTTGTTAGCGAACAACATGACATGAGAAATACGTTAAAATCAATATAGTTTAGAGCACATATGGAAATAAGTGAACATTTCACACTTATGAACATTCACAGGCTGAGAAAAAATGCTACCTCAAATGTGGAAATGTATGTCCATTATGAGTAAACAAAAGGTTGGACTACAATAGAATAAGATTACTTGTACTGATGCCTCCATGTACAACTTGTTTATTAAGTTGTTTCAAGAAATAAATAAAGTCACACAAATGGCTGGGTCACAAGGAAATAATAGTGACAAATATGCCACATTGATTACCATGTGTTAGAGCAATGTCGCATATATCATTTGATATATAAGGAGCAGAGCTCAATTATCACAATCAAATGAATGTAAGAAAGAAGCAGTTAGCAGATTCTGGACATATTGTGAAGATAAATAATAAACAAATGGAAACAATTAGGTTCAAAATAAAAATATTAAAGGTAAACAGTCTTGTGTCAATTGTGGCAATCCTTTTGAGGAGCCCAGAGCCAGAGCGAAGAATGGCCAATGTGTTATTGTTACTGCCTTCCCTTCACTGTCAAATGCCATGCAAGCGGTTGTTCTGCAAAAGTTGGGCAAGATGCAGATCCAGGGGAACAGCTGAGACAGATGACATCGCCACACTAATACTGTGAGAGTCGTATGATGCTGCACAGGGAGGTAAATCCAGACACAAAATGTTGTTGAGGTCAAATGTGTTGCCAAAAGGTGCAAATATTACAGCCCTACTGAAACAGATACAAGGCAATCACTGCTGACCAAATGAACAAAAGAGGAATGGAAATATTGATCAGACTAACTGTTCATAAATCTGCCAGCTGCACATGACAGCTTCAAAGCAAAAGACTACACCCAAATGGAATGTCATGCCCCACATGTGCAAGAAATGAAAGAAATGACCCAGAACTGGTTAAAAAGGTCTGCATTCAACCACCTGTCAAGAAAATCTTCTGATGTGTCTGCATGTCAATTCTTCAGACTATTCAAAATTAATCTGGTGATCTCCACAGAGGAACAACTATAGGGCACCTAATTCAGCTGTCTGCCAGCAAACACAGTCACACTGTCATGAATTCACTGTCTGGCAGCAAACACAGTCACACTGTCATGAATTCACTGTCTGGCAGCAAACACAGTCACACTGTAATGAATTCACTTTAGTGTTGCAGGAAATAGGCAGATGAAAGACTGACGAAACAGGAACCAACAAGGAACATGATCTAACTGAAAGAAGCCAAGACAATTATCATGAGATGGAACAAAAATCCATGGAGCCAGAGAATAAGCAGCAAGATTCCAGTCTAACAATGGACAGAGCACAGCAAGCCACCAGTTGTAGATTCACCACAGGACACTACAGACTACCAGCCGCCAGTCTCCACTAAGTGAAAGAATGAAAGCTGACCCACACTGACCAGTCACCCAAAGAACATAACATCCCTCACCCCACACACCCACCCACAGACACCCACACAACATAACATCCCTCACCCCACCCACAGACACCCACACTGACCAGTCACCCAGAGAACATATCTTTCACCCCACACACCCACCCACAGACACCCACACTAACCAGTCACCCAGTTAACATAACATCCCTCACCCCACACACCCACCCACAGACACCCACACTGACCAGTCACCCAGAGAACATAACATCCCTCACCCCACACACCCACCCACACTGACCAGTCACCCAGAGAACATAACATCCCTCACCCCACACACCCACTCACACTGACCAGTCACCCAGAGAACATAACATCCCACACCCCACACACCCACCCACAGACACCCACACTGACCAGTCACCCAGAGAACATAACATCTCTCACCCCACACACCCACCCACAGACACCCACACTGACCAGTCACCCAGAGAACATAACATCCCTCACCCCACACACCCACACTGACCAGTCACCCAGAGAACATAACATCCCTCACCCCACACACCCACCCACAGACACCCACACTGACCAGTCACCCAGTGAACATAACATCCCTCACCCCACACACCCACCCACAGACACCCACACTGCAAATGTGTCCTGTTTGGTGGCCTAAGAGCTAAAAAAGTCTTAAAAGTCCAGAGGATTGACATCACTGCACCGGGTTTGATCCCATATGGCTTGGTCTATTTCTGCAGGGCGGCCTGCCCAAAGTGTCACACAAAGCATGAACTCCTTAGTCCCAGTAACCACCCCCAAGAGTCTCCAAGAAAAATGCACTCGTGAACCAAAAGTAGCCCGGAATCGAACCCACAACCTCTGGAGCATGAGGTAGACAGCTTGACCACTTTGCCATGGAGACCCTCCTAAGAGCTAAAACACGGCCCTAGGTAACATCCCATAGGGAATATACCACAATCACACGTTATAAATATTCTTTTGTGGGCAGGTTTTATAATTTTTTAATTTAGCCTGAGCCGGTTCCCTGGCAGAGGGGTTAGCAACTTTCTCCGTAACCCCGAATACTCTTGTGGTTGACGTGAGTGCATGAGAATTGGAAGCGGTTCGAGTCGCACCAGTGACTTATGAGAGTATGTAGCCGGTCGCTCAGAAAGTCGTGGCGTGCTGATGAGCGTAACCTAGCCTAGGAATCAACTTACAGCTGAAAGATGCTGATGTTGACCGCAATATCCTGAAACAGGATGGAAACGAGGGGAAAAAAAAACAACTTAGCCTTAGCAGCAGCCTATTAGGCCTGCTCTTTTTTATTCTGAACTGCTGAATGATTTATGAATGTATGCAGTGTGTACACAGGTTCTCCCAGTTGTCTACCCTTGTCCAAGAAGGTCAGACGTGCAGTCTACTACCCCAGGATAAAAAGAGAATATACGGTCTGTTTCTGATGTTTTAAAATACACACAGTCCACACCGTGAATCAAATCATATCTGCAAGAGTCAGAGGCGGACACCCGTACCATTTAAGCCACTCTGTAACCTAAGATGCAAAGTGTTGTTTTAAAATGCTGATGCACTTTAGATAGCTATTCCTTCATCTCTTCCCTCTGCACACACAAGAACACAGCTAACACAATGACAAACCATCTTCCGCAGGCTGCAGCTCTTCCTGAAAGTGGCAGGTCTTGAGGTTCATGTACAACGATGGAAAGGCAAAGATCACTTCTGTTTCATGACTGTAGTATGTAGCTTTTACTTTGCTGAATTTATGACTGGTTTCCTCCTCACTTCGCTCACCAAACAACTCAGTAACAACTGGAGCAAGCAAAGCATTGAGTTATAATCATGTATCTGAAGGCACTAATATTTACAATACTTTGTGATGACATACATGACATGAGCTGACGTAGCATAGAAAACTGCTGACCCATTGGAATAGGAATTACATAAATATGTGAAGAATATGTTGGTGGTTAGTCACAGAGTGAGATATAAAGGGGTTACATGTAACTCCACTCCAGTCTTCAAACTGAATAATCTCACATGATATATAAAGCAAATAGAAATAACAATGGGAAAATGTTTCTTATCAATGCAGAAATGCATCCTCCTCCATCAGTACCATACACATCAATATCTATCCCCATCAACAACAACAACCCCCACCCACCCACATACACACAGATAGTAAGACAGAGATAGACACAAAGAGAGATAGTCATTAGAGAGAGATTTAGCCAGATAGAGACACAGAGATGGTCAGACAGAGGGAGACACCGAGAGAGTCAGAAAGAGAGAGATAGTCAGAGAAACAGAGATAGATAGAGAGAGACAGAGATAGTCAGATAGAGAAAGACAGAGATAGTCAGATAGAGATAGTCAGATAGAGAAAGACAGACAGAGAGAGAGAGAGAGACAGAGTGAGAAAGTCGGTCAGACAGAGAGACAGAGAGAGATAGTCAGACACAGAGAGAGATAGTCAGACAGAGAGACAGAGAGAGATAGTCAGACACAGAGAGAGATAGTCAGACAGAGAGAGACAGAGAAAAATAGAGAGAGACAGAGAGATAGTCAGTCAGACAGAGAGAGAGATAGTCACACAGAGAGATAACCAGACAGAGAGAATTAGTCAGACAGAGAGAGGCAGAGAGAATTAGTCAGACAGAGAGAGACAGAGAGAGATAGTCAGACAGAGAGAATTAGTCAGACAGAGAGAGACAGAGAGAGATAGTCAGACAGAGAGAGACAGAGAGAATTAGTCAGACAGAGAGAGACAGAGAGAATTAGTCAGACAGAGAGAGACAGAGAGAGATAGTCAGACAGAGAGAATTAGTCAGACAGAGAGAGACAGAGAGAGATAGTCAGACAGAGAGAGACAGAGAGAATTAGTCAGACAGAGAGAGACAGAGAGAATTAGTCAGACAGAGAGAGACAGAGAGAGATAGTCAGACAGAGAGAATTAGTCAGACAGAGAGAGACAGAGAGAGATAGTCAGACAGAGAGAGACAGAGAGAATAGTCAGACAGAGAGAGACAGAGAGAATTAGTCAGACAGAGAGAGACAGAGAGATAGTCAGACAGAGAGAGACAGAGAGAATTAGTCAGACAGAGAGAGACAGAGAGAGATAGTCAGACAGAGAGAGAGACAGTGAGAATTAGTCAGACAGAGAGAGACAGAGAGAATTAGTCAGACAGAGAGAGATAGTCAGACAGAGAGAATTAGTCAGACAGAGAGAGACAGAGAGAGATAGTCAGACAGAGAGAGACAGAGAGAATTAGTCAGACAGAGAGAGACAGAGAGAATTAGTCAGACAGAGAGAGACAGAGAGAATTAGTCAGACAGAGAGAGACAGAGAGAATTAGTCAGACAGAGAGAGACAGAGAGAGATAGTCAGACAGAGAGAGACAGAGAGAATTAGTCAGACAGAGAGAGACAGAGAGAATTAGTCAGACAGAGAGAGACAGAGAGAGATAGTCAGACAGAGAGAATTAGTCAGACAGAGAAAGACAGAGAGAGATAGTCAGACAGAGAGAGACAGAGAGAATTAGTCAGACAGAGAGAGACAGAGAGAATTAGTCAGACAGAGAGAGACAGAGAGAGATAGTCAGACAGAGAGAATTAGTCAGACAGAGAGAGACAGAGAGAGATAGTCAGACAGAGAGAGACAGAGAGAATTAGTCAGACAGAGAGAGACAGAGAGAATTAGTCAGACAGAGAGAGACAGAGAGAGAGATAGTCAGACAGAGAGAGACAGAGAGAATTAGTCAGACAGAGAGAGACAGAGAGAATTAGTCAGACAGAGAGAGACAGAGAGAATTAGTCAGACAGAGAGAGACAGAGAGAATTAGTCAGACAGAGAGAGACAGAGAGAGATAGTCAGACAGAGAGAGGCAGAGAGAATTAGTCAGACAGAGAGAGACAGAGAGAGATAGTCAGACAGAGAGAGAGAGAGAGAGAGAGAGAGAGAGAGATAGTCAGTCAGACACAGATAGATAGTCAGACATAGAGAGACAGAGAGAGATGATCAGACAGAGAAAGATAGTCAGTCAGACACAGAGAGACAGTCAGTCAGACAGAGAGAGACACAGAGAGATAGTCAGTAAGACAGAGAGACAAAGAAAGACAGAGAGATCATCAGACAGAGAGAGACACAGATAGATAGTCAGACATAGAGAGACAGAGAGAGATGATCAGACAGAGAAAGATAGTCAGTCAGACACAGAGAGACAGTCAGTCAGACAGAGAGAGACACAGAGAGATAGTCAGTAAGACAGAGAGACAAAGAAAGACAGAGAGATCATCAGACAGAGAGAGACACAGATAGATAGTCAGAGAGAGAGACAGAGAGAGATAGTCAGACAGAGCAAGACAAAGAGAGAGATAGACAGACAGAGAGAGACAGAGAAAGATAGTCAGACACAGAGAGAATTAGACAGAGATAGTCAGAAAGAGAGAGATAGTCAGACAGAGAGAGAGACAGAGAGATAGACAGAGAGAGACATAGAGAGATAGTAAGATAGAGAGAAACACAGAGAGATAGTCAGACAGAGAGAGAGAGACAGAGAGAGATAATCAGACAAAAAGAGAGAGACAGAGAGAGATAGACAAAGAGAGACAGAGAGATAGTCAGTCAGACAGAGACACAGAGAGAGTCATAAAGAAAGAGACTAAGAGAGATAGAGAGACAGAGAAAGATAGAGAGTGACAGAGTGATAGTTAGACATAGAGAGACTTAAGAGAGACAGTCAGACAGAGAGATAGAGAGATAGTCAGACAGAGAGAGAAAGAGAGAAAGAAAGAGAAAGAAAAATTGAGAGAGAATGAAAGACAGTTAGATGGAGACAGACATAGCGAGATAGACAGAGAGAATGATAGAGAGAGATAATCAGATGGAGAGATAGAGAGATAATCAGAAGGAGAGATAGAGATAGGCAGAGACAGAGAGTCAGTCTCAGAGAGAGAGACAGAGACAGAAACAGAAAGAGAGAGAGAGAGAGAGAGAGAGAGAGAGAGAGAGAGAGAGAGAGAGAGAGAGAGAGAGAGAGAGAGAGAGATAGAGAGTGAGCGAAAAGTTAGGTATCAATGCACTTTTATGAATGTCTTCCTCTTGTCTTTCAGTTTCCTGAGCCTACTGTGCTTTTGCTGCAAGCCCATTTATATTTGCCTTAGACGTTGGTATTCAGTTCCTTAAGATCTCATTTCACACTTTCCTTTCATTGTCTTCTTGGTTGTGATCTGAGATTTTCTCAGTAATACTTCCTAAATTATCCAGTAATTAATTCAGTAAACAAAGCCATACCATTTTCATTTGCTAGATGTATAATACTGTGTGCAGTGACTAATGAGTTTGTCTATCAAAAAGGTGACATGGTGGGTTTGTGTGCTGGCTGTACCAACACAATCATCTGCATGCAACCTCCAGAAGTGGCAGTATTTTGATCAACAAAAGTTCTGTGATCGACAAGGTCTCACAAAATGGGCAAGCGATCACTGTCAAACTTTTCTGGGAGATGTCTAGGTAGGCTAGGTGGCAAGGAAGAGAACTGGACCACCCACCTCCTGATGCCATGACCTACCTTGACTGTTACCTAGTGGCAAGGTCTGATTGTCTGGCCACAAACAGATAGGGTGAGAAGATCAGATTCACTGCACAAGGTGTATAACGATCTGGCATTTGAGGTTTTGGCTTTCACATGCAGAACAGCCAGCCACTTGCTGAGGGCACTGCACACACAGAATGGTAAGCCACTGCACGCACAGAACAGCAAGCCACCTGCAGGGGGCACTGCACGCACAGAACAGCAAGCCACCTGCCGAGGGCACTACAGCAGGTATGTACCCATCTGGCATTTGAGGTCTTGGCTTTCACACATAAAACAGCAGAGCACTGCACACAGAACAGCCAGCCACTGGCCGAGGGCACTGCATAAACTTCATAGCTCCAATGATGACCCCAGGTGTCTCTGAAAAAATTACATTTATGGTCTGAATGACAGTTCAAACTTGAACCCACGGCCTTCAGAGAACGCTTCGCCCTGGAGACCAGTAACATTTGGAGAACTATAAAGAAACTGAAAGTACGCTGGCGGTTGTTTCCTAACCTTTAGGATCTGTTGCAGATGATGTCATGGCGTAAGTAAACCATTCATCCACTGTGGTAAAATTGGGAGGCATGTGTTGAGTGCGGGAGATTTTGCAGATAGTTGCCATGTGGTTGTGGATGGCTTGAGGAGATGTGACTCCTGTGGCCTCTTTCCCCTGCTGTCCAACAATAAACTGAAGGTCCTGGACGATATGTACTGGGGATAAGACAAATATAACAGTCATTACATACAGCTTGTCTAGTCTTGGACTCTGCAGAAATAATATCAGATTACATGTGCTAGCGATGTGCATAAAGCTTTGATTTACCAGTGAAAAGTGAAATCTCCTATAGCTTGCAGAACTCTAAGGATGTTATACCCTCCACTCTCTTCATCCTTGAGCTGTGGTAAAGGTACTGACTTGCCAATGACATCAATCTAAATGTGAAATCTCCTACAGGGTGTAGAACTCTAAGGATGTTATACCCTCCACTCTCTTCATACTTGAGCAGTGGTAAAGGTATCAGTCAGTTATCAGTTGGGGTATCTTCATTGCACTCCGGACATGTCCATAGGTGCTCAGATCCTCCCCCCAGCATATGCATCAGCGTCCGGTGGCTAATAGTGCCAGTTCTGTGTTGGTTGACGAGGCGTTTTGTTTTCCCGATGTACCTCTCGCGTCTGGCTGTGCCGATTCTTACTCCAAGGTCTTTCATCCTGGACAGCGATGTAGAATCACTGACGTCAAAGTCCTCTGTTCTAGCCATATCTTTAAGGACGTTAATAACATCAGCACGATCCATGGGCTGGCCATCTACAGGGGGTGCAGAGCCAGCCAGTTTGTCAGCTCGTTCATTTCCCTCGACTTCCGCATGTCCCAGGATGAAGATAAAGGTGACTTTACGGACAACAGACTTCCGCAGCGATTCAGTCCACTGTCTACGTACAGATCCAGCTTCAACCTTCTGAATCATGCTCATTGAATCACTTAGTACACACACGTTGATATAATGCTGTGATTCCAGCCATATGAAAGCCTGTGTAACTGCCATCACCTCCATCGTCATGCTGCTTGTGGTCACAGAGTGGGCACCACTGGATTCTTGAACGGTTCGGCCCGCTGAACGGGCTGTAAATGCCCACGCACTTCACTGCTGCTTTACAACAGATCCATCTGTATAGATGAGCACTTCGGGGCTATCTGAGTGTTCATAGATGAGCGCGTTAACCTCTGCATTGACAGCGGCAGGGTTCTGCTCTCTGCATCGTCTGTCGAGTGTGATAATGCAGGAGAAAGTGCACTTAAAAGCTGGAGGCACCGGCACCCATTCCTTGCCGGGGTTGATACTGGTAAGACTGCAGACCTGTCTGACGACATCTTCCGCCCGACCCATCCATGATTTGCCCCTCTTTAGCCTGTCACCCTTTTCTCTGAATATAGCGTCATGCAGAGGGTGCTGCTCATCTGCACTTATTTTTAAGTATGCATGAGCTCTCCAAATCTTAATCCTGTGGTTCATTGTCGGGAAGTCAAGGAGGTATCTCATTGCTACACAGCTGGTGTCTCTCGTGCAGCATAAAATGATACGCATGGCTTCGTTTTGTACCTTTTCAAGTCTTCCAATCTGTGTAGGGCTGACAGTGAGGATGGCCAGGGCATACTCGATGCGTGAAAGCACAAGTCCTTGGAACAGAAGTATTAGCAGTCTTTGCTCTATATTGGCAGTCGCCATGACTCTCATTGCTGACAAACCTTTTCGAGCCTTCGTTATGACATAATCGACATGATCTCTGAAGGACAGGCTACGATCAAGCCTCATGCCAAGATATGAGATGGTAAAGGTACTGACTTGCCAATGACATCAATCTAAATGTGAAATCTCCTATAGCTTGCAGAACTCTAAGGATGTTATACCTTCCACTCTCTTCATCCTTGAGATCTCGAAAAATAAAAAAAGGACAGGGAGAAATCACTACAAATGATAAGAGATGAATGAGAACAACTCAAGAATGAGATGGCAAAGGTCTAAAAACCAAAAGCAGAAGCCACCAGTCAACTAAAAAAGTGCAACAAGAAAAAAGACACATACATGCCACAGAAAAAACCAAATCAGAAGCAAAGCTAACAGCAGCAGAAAGTATAGAGGAGGCGCACCAATTATTCAAACACATGGAAGAATTACCAGTTCAACAGAACAGGGATTTCAACACAATCAATCAATACCTGAAAAGCACACCAAACACAGGGTACAGCAACAAGTCGACAGTGGTTGCTTCTAAGGACTAGTCTTTTCAGGACTAACACACAAAAATCTCAAAAAATGTACAAACACCGTCACTGATGGAAGGCATAAACAGCTGAAAATAGCCACAAGTGTAACCATGTGACAAGGACCACAGTGGACCAGAGAGGTGGTAATGCATATGTAACAGAGGAAAGCATCAACTGAAAAAACAAAAAAGAATATATAAAGAATACACAACACTTAGAGATCTTAATTATAACCAAGGTAATTTTGTTTTTCTGAAGATAGGGTAGAAAACTCTCCACTCTCTTCATCTCTGAGTAGTGGATCGGGTGTCTAGTCTTCTCAGATAAGGGGCAACATTAAGAGGTCTTGTGTGCACGTTGTGCACTACAAATCGGTTGGCTGAAAATGGTATTGCAATCACTGGTAACATACAACATATAGCAACATGTGGAGAAGTCTCCTACTCTTGTCATCAGGCTCTAAACAAAACATCAAACATGTTGGAAATCATAAATAAAAGGCCAGTTAGCCTACTTGTTCAGGTACAGCCTACTGTTCAGGTACAGCCTACTGTTCAGGTACAACCTACTGTTCAGGTACAACCTACTGTTCAGGTACAACCTACTGTTCAGGTACAGCCTACTGTTCAAGTACGGCCTACTGTTCAGGTACAGCCTACTGTTCAGGTACAGCCTACTGTTCAGGTAAGCCTACTGTTCAGGTATAGCCTACTGTTCAGGTACGGCCTACTGTTCAGGTACAGCCTACTGTTCAGGTACGGCCTACTGTTCAGGTACGGCCTACTGTTCAGGTACCCATAATATAATAATGACAATATATCTAGAGAGAAGACAGGCACCACCAAGTAGATCTCTTGCCCTTGGAAATACTGTGATGACTAGCCTTCATTGAGTACATTGTTGATACTTCACAACATGGTACACTTCTACTGACCCCCATATGGGCTATAGATTGATTTGATTTGAGAGGTTACTCTGAAGCCATGCTTTGATATGAAATATGGATTGAGCTGCCATATTGTTATCTGGTCAAATATCACAGCAAGAGATGCTTGGACACAAAAAGTATAGGTCAAATAGAAGTCAAGACTTTGGGATTTTAAATTATCTCTCATTTTCACCAGAAAGAATGAGAGAGTGAAAGCATCATCAGCAGATCACACAAGGTTGATGTGTCTGAAGGTTTTTGTTGGTGAAGGCCGATTGTGTTCAACTCATGTGTATAATAATTTACAATATATTTTTGTGATGAAGTCTTCTTGATTTAGACTTAGCCGCTATCTTATGTAGTGTGTGGGCTAAGCTGTCCCATCTATATATGTGGACGATGACACACAAGTGGATAGCCTCACACCCAAGATGAAGTGATAGCCATGAGCTGAAGCAGCCGAACAGATGCTGGATATTTGAAATGCTGGCAAAAATTATTTTTTTAAAAGATATTTCCATGGCCCAGAGACAAAAACCCAGATAAAACAATGGAAAGATTCCTCTTCTTCAGCACCAATGAAGACAAAGATGGTACCCACTGCGGGAAAGGTGTCATGCTCACCATCTATTAGGTCTGTTGTGACTGACCATCCTCCTCTTGGCTGTACTATCAACTCCACATACCACTGACGCTTTCTCCAAAAGTTACAAGAAGAAATCAAGCGCAAAGGAAGCAAGGTTCTGTCTACAGACATTTGGCTGCGTCAGGCCAATGCACACAATGCATGGTAGGTGACCACTGTTCTGTTCTCCCAGTACATTGCAACTGGTTGATGTCACATTTGTACTTCAGATGAATGCTCTATCTATGACCCAATCAGAGTGCCCAGGTCTAGTTGCCAATCTGGCAGCTCTTCCATCACTCAAAACAGCCATACTGATGTTGAGAAGTGTCTGGCTAAGTGCCATTCCCTGTCTGTTTTCTGTTAGATATCCTCACTCTTTTGATTGAGTATTGAAGTCTCCAGCTATGAAACACTTCCCACCAGAATCAGCCATCTTAGACAGGAATTCCCAACTACACTCATGAGGGTATTGGTCTATATATGTGCACACACATTATAAAACCTCCATTCATGTTTTTCTATTGTTATAACTATGCACCATACCTCAACCTTATCATTATTGCATCCACCCTTCTATGACGCAGCTAATTATTGAGATACATTGCTGGACCCCGGGTATTTGTTCCACAAGGACAGGTGTAACAGATATACTCAAGTCATGTAATGGTTATATCATCCTTCAACTTGGTTTCCTGCATCATGAGCATGTCAATGTAACTTCTGCAGTTCCAATAAATAGTCAACACATATGTAGTTTAATGACAATATGTATTTTTTTCCCTTCTTGTTCCTCTCTTCCCAGCTCACTTCTTTGTCGTCCTCCTTTTCTTCCCCTTCCCTACACCTATTTATATTTTCTGCAAAAGGAACAAACAATAACATATGAATAACAAATATTCTCAAGTTCAGACAGCAAGAAACCTTCAAGCACTTTTGAGAAAACATGCGGGTTTAGATAGTTTCTTACCTCCTTCTGGAATTTTCTGAGCTTCTGTAGAAAAGTAAATGTATGGATCTTTGATGTTAAACAGTGCCCAGTACTTAGCACGGAAATTAACTCCATGAAATGAGGCCAGCATCAGACCTTGACCTTCCAAGGTCATGGTTCCCCCAAGAACCATTCCCTGCTGTGGTAGGACTGAAGGCAGCATGGAAAACTGGTAACCCATCAGATGACCCAAAGCTTCCTGCCAGTGGCGGTGGTGGCGAAGCTCATCCATGACAGCTGCAAGTTATGTTGTGTCAAAGGATAGTCATTGAAGTGATACTGTTTCTAGTAATAACAACCTTAGTTTATTGGCAAAACATCACATTCACAACGACAATATATTAAATGTTTCATTCCTGCTAGATGTCTGAAACAAGTAGTTTCTGTTACTATTGGCAGTGAGTGATGATAAACCAGAAGCTAAAAGCTGATGGATTTCGGCAAAGTGTTGTATACAAGGTGGTCCCCATGATAGTGTTGTATACAAGGTGGTCCCCATGAAAGTGTTGTATACAAGGTGGTCCCCATGAAAGTGTTGTATACAAGGTGGTCCCATGAAAGTGTTGTATACAAGGTGGTCCCCATGATAGTGTTGTATACAAGATGGTTCCCCATGAAAGGTGTGTATCCAAGGTGGTCCCCATGAAAGTGTTGTATACAAGGTGGTCCCCATGATAGTGTTGTATACAAGATAGGTCCATGATCGTGTTGTAGTACAGGTGGTCCTCATGATAGTGTTGGTATACAAGGTGGTCCCCATGATAGTGTTGTATACAAGTGGTCCCCATGATAGTGTGTATACATAGGTGGTCCCCATGATAGTGTTGTATCAAGATGTGCCCATGATAGTGTTTAGGTGCCCCGTGAGAAGTTGTTGTATACAGGTGGTCCCCATGATAGTGTTGTATACAAGGTGGTCCCCATGATAGTGTTGTATACAAGGTGGTCCCCATGAAAGTGTTGTATACAAGATGGTCCCCATGATAGTGCTGTATACAAGGTGGTCCCCATGATAGTGTTGTATACAAGATGGTCCCATGATAGTGTTGTATACAAGGTGGTCCCCATGAAAGTGTTGTATACAAGGTGGTCCCCATGATAGTGTTGTATACAAGGTGGTCCCCATGACAGTGTTGTATACAAGGTGGTCCCCATGACAGTGTTGTATACAAGGTGGTCCCCATGAAAGTGTTGTATACAAGGTGGTCCCAGTGAAAGTGTTGTATACAAGATGGTCCCCATGAAAGTGTTGTATACAAGATGGTCCCCATGAAAGTGTTGTATACAAGGTGGTCCCCATGAAAGTGTTGTATACAAGGTGGTCCCCATGAAAGTGTTGTATACAAGGTGGTCCCATGATAGTGTTGTATACAAGGTGGTCCCCATGACAGTGTTGTATACAAGGTGGTCCCCATGATAGTGTTGTATACAAGGTGGTCCCCATGACAGTGTTGTATACAAGGTGGTCCCCATGATAGTGTTGTATACAAGGTGGTGACAGTGTTGTATACAAGGTGGTCCCCATGATAGTGTTGTATACAAGGTGGTCCCCATGACAGTGTTGTATACAAGGTGGTCCCAGTGAAAGTATTGTATACAAGGTGGTCCCAGTGAAAGTGTTGTATACAAGGTGGTCCCCATGATAGTGTTGTATACAAGGTGGTCCCCATGAAAGTGTTGTATACAAGGTGGTCCCAGTGAAAGTATTGTATACAAGGTGGTCCCAGTGAAAGTATTGTATACAAGGTGGTCCCAGTGAAAGTATTGTATACAAGGTGGTCCCAGTGAAAGTATTGTATACAAGGTGGTCCCAGTGAAAGTGTTGTATACAAGGTGGTCCCAGTGAAAGTATTGTATACAAGGTGGTCCCCATGAAAGTATTGTATACAAGGTGGTCCCAGTGAAAGTATTGTATACAAGGTGGTCCCAGTGAAAGTGTTGTATACAAGGTGGTCCCCATGATAGTGTTGTATACAAGGTGGTCCCAGTGAAAGTGTTGTATACAAGGTGGTCCCCATGACAGTGTTGTATACAAGGTGGTCCCCATGAAAGTGTTGTATACAAGGTGGTCCCCATGAAAGTGTTGTATACAAGGTGGTCCCCATGATAGTGTTGTATACAAGGTGGTCCCCATGAAAGTGTTGTATACAAGGTGGTCCCCATGAAAGTGTTGTATACAAGGTGGTCCCCATGATAGTGTTGTATACAAGGTGGTCCCCATGAAAGTGTTGTATACAAGGTGGTCCCAGGGAAAGTGACCCTCCTGTGATTGTGTTGTTGTCATTATTGCTCCTCTTGAACATCAGCCTTGACCTTATGGTACTGACAGAGTTATTCTCTGTAACACAACTGTCTGTGGCTTCAGGCACATTTCTGACAGATAACAGTGCATATGATATAGGAGGTACACAACTAATGTACACAACAACAGTTAATGTACCAAGGGATGATTACCAGATTTCTAGCATTTGTGACCACCTGTAAGTTTTGAAAACAGTCAAGAAAGCTTACATGTCAATTACCAAATGAGGTTTCAGAAATGTCAAATTTTCCCGTTCATTATTATAATTCACCAACAGCACTATACAGCAGCCAATTGGAGGAGTCACTGTGAATAAGTTGTTGCTAATCTACATTTTTCAAATATGACAACCTATAGCAAAAATTACAGGCACACCTTTGGCTGAAAAAATGCAATACATGAAATCTGTGGCAGCATGTTTTCTAAAAATCTGGTTGTTATGAACTGTCTGCATCTGTGGCCAGGGGTAGCGAACTCAGTTTCACAATAGCAACATATCGGGTTCAAAGTCAGGAGTTTTGGGAGCTGATTGCTTTACGTTGATGTTCACAAATATACGAGTGTCAGCTGTTCAGAAAGCAATGGCAAATTACTGAACATACAATTGCCTAGGAGATCACAAACAAGCAATAAATGCTGGAGCTGAGTGCGACGTCCTGCAAATGACATGCAACTAACTGTAAAGTTATGAATGAAACATATTCATATACGCACTGGCCTATGTAACATAACCTGTATGCTATTCTTCTTCTTCTTCTTCGTTCATCCGGAGTTTTTTTTTCGGATGTGATTGCGTTGTGCCTGTTTACAGCAGAGCTGCGTTCTTGCGCCGTTAGGCCGACACATCCGACTTCTGCGGGCATTTGTTGACCGGGTTAACCTTCCCGGGGGTTTCTTAGGACGTTTGACTCTCACTGTTGTGGTGTTATCCCCCATCCCAGCTGGTCCATATAGAACAGCCAAAGATCCTGGTCAGCCCTCAAGGGAAGGCAGGGGCAGACCATGGGCATTCCCCGCCATCCAAGGAGGCTTCCATACTTGCAGAGCCGATACATAGCGCTCTGGTACTGGGCTCACCCAAGGAATCGTCACTTCCTGCACATGGCTGCTTAGCCTCACTTCCGTATATTGGGCCTTCCGTTCACCACAGGCTGTTCTTCCGGAAACCAGAAGTATGTAGTCTGCAGATGACATCCAAACAGTGAGCTTTCGATTCGGACTTTCCTTGTAATGGATTTGCTAGCCAAGCAATATTCCATTTCGTGCCACTAGGACACTTTTCCACCTTTTATGAAGCCCACACAGTGGGCTTTTGATTCAGACTTTCCACGTAATGGATTTGCTATCCAAGCAATATTCCATTTCGTGCCACTAGGACACTTTTCCACCTTTTATGAAGCCCACACAGTGGGCTTTTGATTCGGACTTTTCACGTAATGGATTTGCTATCCAAGCAATATTCCATTTCGTGCCACTAGGACACTTTTCCACCTTTTATGAAGCCCACACAGCGAGCTTTTGATTTGGACTTTCCACATAATGGATTTGCTATCCAAGCAATATTCCATTTCATGCCTCTGAGTCTTCATGCACCTTTAAATGTCAACCTGTATATAGTTAAAGTAATCTGCGGTCAACTTTAGCTTGTTGATATCTCCATAGAGCTTGTCCTCAAATGAAGCAGGTGTGGGCCAAAATATCTTTCTCTGTTCTGCATACGTTGGGCAATCCTGCAGCAAATGTTTTGCTGTCATTTTTCCAGTTCTACAATTACATTCATCGGTACCTCCTATCTTTAGTTTACTGAACAAGTGGTATTTCAGCCTGTTATGTCCTGTGCGGAGTCTGAAGATTGCTACTTGTTCTCTTCGGTCGAGTTTGTAATATGCATCATCCTTCTGATGGCCTGAATGCTCTGATTCCCATTTGGTTCTATAGGTGCTTTTTATCAACCTCTTTGCCTCATTATAGGTTATGTCTATGTCAGGCTGTGGTAGTCGTCCGCCCTCTTTTGCCAGTCTGTCAGCCTCTTCGTTTCCAGGTATACTGCAATGTGATGGGATCCACTGTATTACAACTTTTTTGGATTTCTGGCATAGACCATGGAGTGCTGCTCTTAGGTCAGTTAGTTCTGTGCTGTTATTGCTCTTCAGTATTGAGACAGCTGACTTTGCATCTGTGAAGATAGCTATTTGCTTCTCTTTATTTTCCTCCATCAGGAGCATTTCTTCTGCAGTTTTCAGAGCCTCTACCTCCGCTTTGAAGTTACTTGAAAATTTTCCAGTTGCCATTGAATGTGTTTTTTTCACTCCATTTTTTAAATTTAGGAGAATTCCTCCACCTCCATTCTCTATTGAATTTTTGGCTGATCCATCTGTATATGCATGGGTCCAATTCCTGCTTGCGTAATGTTCTTTTATGTATCTTCTAAATTTTTCTGCTTGTTGCTGGGCTCTGCTATCTCTTCTATCCTGCATTGGTTGTAAACAAGTGATCTTTTCTAGTTCGTTAATAGGCGTTGTCTTCAGGCTTCCAGTTATGATTCGCATTCCTTGGTTTTGGACTCTACTTATTTTGTTAAAGTTTGACTTAGCTGCTGTTGCCCAAGCTGCAATGCCATATTCCAGTACTGGCCTCACCCGTCCAGTATATAACTTCTTTAGAACTTTCTCATCTGCTCCCCACGTTGTACCAGCAAGCTTTTTCATGATTGCCATTCTCTGCCTTGCTCTTGTTCGATTTTTCTCAACCTGTGTCTTCCATGTCAGGCGACGATCAAAGGTGACTCCTAGATAGTTTGGATTTTCTTCATGGCGCAATATTTTTCCATTCAATACCAGCTTAGGTTGCTGAGGTTTATTTGAGAGGGAGAACACTGTGCATGTTGTTTTCTCCTCACTTATCTTCACTAGCCATGATTTTGACCAGTCCTCTAGCGCTAATAAGGCTTGCTGTATTCTGCTGTTAGCTGTACTAATATATTCTTCAGATGTCCATATGGCTAGGTCATCTGCAAAGGAGGATGTGTGTACTCTGGCTGGAAAATTTTCTGTGATGTCATTTATATATGCTAGGAATAATGTTGTGAAAGAACTCCTCCTTGGGGGACACCTTGCTCCAGCAGCATCATTTTGCTTGTTTGTCCTTGTATTTTTGTCCTGGCAGTTCTGTTCTCAAGGTAGTGGCTGATCCATTTATACATTTTTCCACAAACATGCATGTTTTGCAGTTTTACTTTCAGTCCTTCCTTCCATACTTTATCAAATGCTTTTTCTAAATCTATCCAGACTGCTAGTGTGTGCTTTTTCTCTTGGAAGGCATCCTCTATTTCCTGAGCTATATAGGTTATTTGATCTTCAGTGGATCTGTACTTTCTGAATCCTGCTTGGTGTGGTGTTAAGAGTTTGTTTTCTTCCAGATGCCACGTTAGCCTGCCATTGATAATGCGTTCCATTAATTTTCCTACACAGCTAAGTAGACTGATAGGTCGATAGCCATTTGGTTCTTCCAGGTCTTTTCCTTTCTTTGGGACTGGTATTAGTATAGCTTCCTTCCATGCCTGTGGGACTATTCCTCTCTTCCAGCTGTTATTTAGGACTGCTAGTAGTTTCTTCTTTGCCATTAGTGCCTATTAGGTCAGGTCTTAGTCAGATATGACTGAGCTATCGTATAACAGTAGACGGTACTACCTGGTTTCTGTTAGCGCCGAACGTTGGGCGGCGCTGACCAAACCCGACACCCCACATTGTGCCAACGGCTTCGGGCGGAAGAGCACAATTGGGAGGGTACAAGCCTTAACCTGGTGCGAGGAAATGCAAGCTAAAGACAAAATTGTCATGGCAGGGCTGACCAGGCCCTAAGCCTTGGTTGGCGACTGGTCTAGGATCGAAGCTCCGACAGGCGGACAGTTAGAGCAATGCTTTGCTGATCCGGCAGCTTCTGCAGCTTGTCTTGTTCCAGATGTAGGGGTGTTACCTTTCCTCTGGAGTGAACTAGGCAGGCCGAGAGAGGGATCATGCTGCATGGGCAACACATGATCTCTATATTTTAGCCCAGGCTTTGTGCTATGGAGAGGCAATAACTCCATCCCTGGTCTTAACTGGTCTCGGAATCAAAGCGAGAGGCAACTGTTACGGGTTATAAGTCCTTGTCAGTTGGCGTAGACATGGGGCGCCACGCGTTGCCTCTGACGGTGGGAGACACCTATAGGTGTCACTGATCAGCTACCGCCCGCCTCAAGCTGGGCAGCCCCCAGCCAATTGGGTGCTGATCCGCCACAGCCTGCCTGCTTCAATGGGTGCTTGGGGCTAGGACAAAATCTGAATCGCAGGCTGTAAAACCAATGCACCAGGTACAAACAAAAATAAAAATAGAAACCTCAAGCTACGGCTTGCAACCTGGAACGTGAGAACCATGTGTCCAGGATTTTCCACTGACTTGACCAATATTGACGATGTGAGAAAAACGGCTGTGATTGATGCCGAACTCAATCGTCTTAACATTGATATTGCTGGCCTGCAGGAGACTCGCCTCGCTGAGGAAGGGTCACTCAGGGAAAACAACTACACCTTTTTCTGGAAGGGTAGAGGGCAGGCAGAAAAAAGGCAACACGGTGTGGGCTTTGCAGTGAAGAATTCGCTACTGGGAATGATTGAAATTCCAGCAGGAGGAAATGAAAGACTATTATCCCTGCGCTTGGCAACCTCTTGTGGGTTTGCCACCATTATTACTGCATATGCACCGACACTCGATTCCTCTGATGATGTGAAGGATTTGTTCTATGAGGAGTTAGACTCCATGATCAAGGCAGTTCCAAAGTCTGACTACATTTATATGCTCGGTGATTTCAATGCTCGTGTGGGCAAGGACTCGAGTTCATGGCCAGTGTCCCTTGGAAAATACAACATCGGTCGCATGAATGAAAATGGGCAAAGGCTGCTGGAGCATTGCACCAGTAATGACCTATGTATTACAAACTCTTTTTTTAAAACAAAAGAGATGCATAAGGTCACATGGAAACATCCAAGATCCCGCCATTGGCACCAGCTGGACTTCATCATCACACGGAGACAACATCTGAACCATATATCATTGACACGTAGTTACCACAGTGCTGACTGTGATACAGATCATTCTTTGGTTGTTGCAAGAGTTAGACTGAGACCAAAGAGAATCTACACAGCTAAACACAAATCTAGCCCCAGGATTAATATTATTAACACTCATGATCCTGAAAAGTGCTTTCAGTTTCAACAGCAACTTGAAGACGCTTTCACTGATACACCAGAAAATTGTACAGTAAATGAAAAGTGGGGTCAAATTAAGGAAACTCTTTATAAAACTGCCGTAGGGGTTTACGGCACTGTGGATCATAAGAGGCAGGACTGGTTTGCGGCCAACAGCGAGACTCTGCAGCCCTTGATTGATAAGAAGAAGAAAGCTCTCTTAAGAAACAAGGAAAGACCAACGCGTAACACTCTGAGTGAGCTAAGGCAAGCTAGGAAGGATGTGCAAAAGGCTGCCAGGCAGTGTGCAAATGATTATTGGATCAAGTTATGTGAGTCCATTCAAATCGCAAGTGATAAGGGAGACATAAGAAGCATGTATGAAGGAATAAAGAAAGCCTGTGGTCCAGTGATCAAAAGAAGTGCACCGCTGAAAACCTTGACTGGAGAAGTCATCACTGATAAGAAACAGCAGATGGACAGATGGGTAGAGCACTATTTGGAGCTTTACTCAAGTGAGACCAAACTAGCGGATGATGCCCTAAATGCCATAGAGGCTCTACCAACTCTTGACCACCTGGACACACTTCCCACCATAACAGAAGTTAAGTGTGCTATAAATGAACTTGCATCTGGCAAGGCTCCAGGTAAGGATGGGATTCCAATAGAGGTTATCAGGAGTGGGCAAGAAACACTCACTCTACAGATCCACCAGCTAATAGAGCTATGCTGGCGTGAAGGACAAGTCCCACAGGATTTCAAAGATTCAAACATCATAACGCTGTACAAGAACAAGGGTGATCGGAGCGACTGTAACAACTATAGGGGTATCTCACTTCTGTGTATTGTTGGAAAAGTATTTGCCAGAATTGTTCTGCGCAGACTTCAAGTCCTAGGAGATCAAGTCTACCCCGAATCACAGTGTGGCTTTCGACAGAACCGGTCTACCACTGATATGATATTCTCATTGCGACAAATGCAAGAAAAATGCCGTGAACAGAATCAACCACTGTTTATTGCCTTCATCGACCTCACAAAGGCATTTGATTTGGTCAGTCGTGAGGGTCTGTTCAAGGCACTAAAGAAGATTGGCTGCCCACCAACTCTTCTGTCCATTGTGGAATCGTTCCACACAGGCATGAAGGGTATAATCAAGTTTGATGGTGCAACTTCTGAAGAATTTGAAATCAAGAGTGGAGTTAAGCAAGGTTGTGTACTAGCTCCCACCCTCTTTGGAATATACTTTTCACTTCTACTGAAATATGCATTTCGTGATCAGGATGGTGGTATATACATTCACTCACGCTCAGATGGCGGCCTCTACAATGCTCAGAGATTGAAGGCTAAGACCAAAATTAGGAGGGTACTGATCAGAGAGTTGCTTTTTGCAGATGATGCTGCAGTTACGACCCACTCTGAGGAAGAATTGCAATGTCTACTATCTGCATTCTCCAATGCTTGTTCTGAATTTGGTTTAACAATTAGCAAAAAGAAGACACAGATTATGTCACAAGGTGCACATGGGGTACCATCAATCTTTATTGACGACGCCGAACTAGAGATAGTAGACCATTTTACATATCTAGGATCAGTGGTAAATAGCAAATTATCCCTAGATCAGGAAATCAACATCCGGATTGGTAAGGCAGCAACAACAATGAACAGGTTAAGAAAAAGAGTCTGGGAGAACAGGAAGCTTACTGCCAAAACAAAAGTCCTTGTCTATCAAGCCTGTGTCCTTAGTACTCTTCTCTATGGCAGTGAAACCTGGACAACTTACTCACACCAAGAGAACAATTTAAACAGCTTTCATATGCGGTGTCTGCGAAGAATTCTTGGTATTAAGTGGCAAGACAAAATCACAAATACTGAAGTATTGGAAAGATCAGGTTGTGTGACAGTTTATTCCATGCTCAGTCTTCGTAGACTTAGATGGATAGGACATCTTAGGAGGATGGATGATGGTAGAATACCAAAGGATATCTTTTTTGGTGAATTACAGATGGGTAAGAGATCTCAGGGTCGGCCTCTACTACGATACAAAGATGTGTGTAAGCGGGACATGATTGATACAGGCATTGATAATGCACATTGGGAGCAAGTCGCCGCTGAACGTGTTGCGTGGAGGGCAAATATCAGAAATGGAATAAAGTCAAAGGAGAAAATTATTGCAGAAAAGTCACACACCAAGCGTTTGAGACGTAAGATGGTGCATGATGGTGGAAATGACCACGTGTTCACATGCACCCACTGTGAACGGACATTTACAGCGCAAATTGGCCTTATCAGTCACACTCGCTACCGCCATAGTTAAAAGTTATTATGCCTTTTTAGAGCACAAACTATCGTCTGTCAAGACGGCAAGGTGCCAATGGATTAGTGCCTAGTCCTATTAGCATTTCATTTGTGATTCCATCCTTTCCTGGTGATTTCTTCTTTTTTTAGGGTATTCATTGCCTGTTCCATTTCTTCCATTGTTAGATTTGCCATCATATATTCTGCTGCTGTCTCTGTATTTCTATGATGTGTCTGTTTGTCTTTGATTGCTTTCTTCTGTTCAGTTGTAATATCAATGTGGTTTGCATTTGCATAGTGTTCCATTAGTGCATTTGCAGCCTTTTTTCCTGTAAGCAAGGCATTTCCTTGTTTAATTGTTATTTGTTTGTTTCTAGGTCCTTCATTGTTCATGGCTTTCACTAGTTTCCATAGTTTGTTTCCATCCCTGTCAAAATTCAGGTTTTCTGTTTTTTCCCTCCAACGATCTCTTGTTGTTTGATTTACTGTTCTTTTATATTTTGCTGAGATGGCTTTGAGAGAGGTATTCGCTTCAATTGTTTGTTCTCTCTCTGCTGTCTTCCTGGCATCTTCAACTTTGTCCTCCAAACTTTGTAGTTCTTCAGTCCAGTATGGTTTGTAATTTTTCCTCGCTCCTCTAGGAATGGACTCAGTGGCTGCCTGTATTATCGCTCTGTTTAGACTTTCCACCATTTGCTTTATGTTGCCATATCGTGTATTTATGTTTTCACAATATTTGTCTGTTAGTATGGCAAATCTGTCCCAATCTGCACGTTTGTAATTCCAGCGGGGCAAGGGCTTTTGCTCCTGTGGAACATACTCCATATTCATTACAAGCTTGATTGGTCTGTGGTCACTACCTGCTAATTGGTCCAGCACATGGCAATCGATTTTGTGGAGGATGTCTCCTGTGCAGAAAGCTAAGTCTGGAGTAGAAGTGGTAAGCCATCTTCTGGAGTAGAAGCTTGGTGTGTCATCCGCTTTGTTGAGTAGATGGAGATTTGAGTCTATTTCCCAGTCCTCCAATTCATCTCCTCTTTTGTCAGTATCTGGGTATCCCCATCTTTCTGAACGGCTATTAAAGTCTTCGACAATAATGCAGTTTGTGTCGGTTATTTTCATGTTTGAGAGTGTAAGGTCCTTATCTGCTGGGCTATACAGATTGTAGATTCTTATTTTCACATCCTTTATCATTATATCAACACCTATAATTTCTGTTTGGTTGTCAGAGATCACAGATACTTCGCTGCAAGGTATTGTATTTCGTGTAAGTATTAGAACTCCTCCTTTGTGTCCTTCACGGTCGAAACGTGTGGCCTGATATCCTCTGACTGAGAATTTGTGATTGGCGTTGAGGTGTGTCTCTTGAATGCATGCCACATCTATTCTATCTTTATGAAGACGCTGTGTTAGGGAGTCTTTCTTCTTGTAAACTCCTTCGGCATTCCACTGTAGTATGTTGAGTGTCCGGGGTATTTGGTCAATAGCTCTTAACCTACTCCTCTGTGCCTTGACTCCACAGCACAGGGGAAGGTGACCACCAGTAGTCATGGGTGGACCCCCTCGAGGCAGGGGGCCCGGCACTATCACCGCCTGATGGGACTTCACGGGATTAGCACCATAACGATTAATTTTGATTTGTGACATCATGAATTAAGTTACGTTGCACTGCTTTGTCAAGCCTGTGGCTCAGTACATCCGATTTCGACAAGCATTTATTTGGGATGCTTTCCCTAGCCTTTGACTGTCCCCAGTCTACCTACAAGGCAGCAGGTTTTACGTTGCACTGCTTTGTCAAGCCTGTGGCTCAGTACATCCGATTTTGACAAGCATGTATTCAGGTGCTTTCCCTAGCCTTTGACTGTCCCCAGTCTACCTACAAGGCAGCAGGTTTGTGTGTCTCTTCGTCTGGTCCCTCTCCCTTGACCTGTACGACATGGGTGGCCCTACCAGTAGCTGTGCTACCGTCGGCATAGCTCTTGGGGTCATTGGGACGCACAAGCCCCTCTACCTCGTCACGGTGAACACACAGCAGAGGGGTATGCTATTCAGTAGCCACCACAAAGTTTGACATCTTTGTGTAGAAAGAACAATTCTGTTTATTCACATCACATCAGAACACAATTGTCTGCTGCTAACTCACAGATGTGTTGTGTGTTTGATGCCAAATACTCACCACTCTCTGATATTTTCCTAGGAACCTTGGACTGTGTGCAAGTTGGATAGGCAGATGTTGTATGTTGGAATACTCTGCGACTGCTCATAACTTGCTGGGAGAAAAACTCATCCAATTTGGAGATGATTTTGATTAAATCTGGAGTTGTGGACCGGGATATCATCAGATGAAAATGGGACCAGGAGAGTTTGCCATTGACAAACAGAAACGCTGATCTGTGGACAAACAGATTAGAATCACTACAACATCACTGCATGCATTCAGTGACAGTTTATTTGTTTCTGCCCCATATCTGTCTGTAATCAAAAGTGAAAATCTTTTTAAAATGATACATTCACAAATTCAGGCATGGATACAGACAAAGATTAAGATCCATACTGGTGGAAGCATAGGCATTTATCACAAACGATAATGATCAATTAACAAATGATTAATTATTTATTTATGAAAGCTCTGTGACTGCTTCATGACATATGTAATGTACCATACTGGTCTATGAAAAATGACACAATATGGCTGCTCGAGTCGGCACTGTATTTGACATATGTACCTGATTGACTGGATATTTCTTGTCTAGAATTCCATGTCAGACTCACACTTGTGACTATTAGGATTGAGTCATGTAAGTGAGTGAGAGATAACTGGGCATTGTCATGCAGCAATAATACTACTTTTGAGAAAAGTCCCTGGAGGTTTATCAATGACATTTTATCTTTCATTTTAAATCTTTCTACCCATTCATACACTCAAACAACTGTCTCCTCACTAAACCATCATTCTTCCATAGATCTCACATAGT
Organism: Cepaea nemoralis; assembly: GCA_014155875.1. Taxonomy (NCBI): domain Eukaryota; kingdom Metazoa; phylum Mollusca; class Gastropoda; order Stylommatophora; family Helicidae; genus Cepaea; species Cepaea nemoralis. The sequence continues at coordinate 601,152 of JACEFZ010011953.1, read as the reverse complement.
TTCACACCCTCTAACCACAAACAAATTATAAAGTCTTGTTGCTCTTCTTCGGTGTAAGTCGAAAGTCGGGCAGCCACTTTGCAATTGCTTGAAGGTGCGAAAACAGTGATAGGTCCTCTCGGTTGCTACACTACTGTCATATAACTATAGAGGTAGAGTAAAGACTTCCTCCACATGCCGTGAGGTGTGAAAACAGTGACAGGGCCTACTGGTTGCTACACCACTGTCGTATAGCTATACAGGTAGAGTAAAGACTTCCTCCACATGCCGTGAGGTGTGAAAACAGTGACAGGCCCTACTGGTTGCTACACTACTGTCATATAGCTATACAGGTAGAGTAAAGACTTCTTCCTCCACATGCCTTCAGGTGTTTCAGACATATGGTGCTATCTCCATATTTATATAGACCAGCTGGCACTGGATGGGTGAAAGTAAACAGTAACAGACCCTTTTACTTGAGCCTTGAGGATTACTGGACACAGGGGACTGGTCCAATATGTTTATAGACCGATCAACTCTCCACGGGTCATGTGGTCAACATCATGGCAGTGTCATTCACATCCCAGAATGTTTCTTGGTATCCATTCTGGCTGGGTCAACCTGGTAAACCAGGTCAATGTTTGGACAAAGCCCTACAGATTTTAGCTGCCACAACCAATTGTACAGTCAGCAGTTGCAGATAACACTCGTTTAAATATAGTTGTCTAGGCATAAACTTTAAAATGAGCAAAGCAGAATCTAATCTTTAAGCCAATATTGAAACAGTTAACATAATACACTATACCCTAGAACAAAACACCCACAGAGTTATAAATAGTAGCAATTATCTGAAAAACCACCCTGTTCACATTATGAAGTATCTATTAAGTTGCAGTAACAAGAAATGACAGAAAAATCCATCTCAACAGAAATACTAAACAAACTATGTTTATGGCTAAGCATGCGCACACACACACACACGTGCGCACACACAAACATGTAAGAAGCTCCACAAAACATGAGATTAAGATAACAGTACAAAGAGCATTGTTGAATATGACAGTTCCTATTGTACGAACCTGTTGGTGGCCAATGGAGTGTCCATCTGTGCGTCGGAATCAACATGCCACTCATCCTTCAGCAGCAAGTGCAGGTCACTCAGCCTGGTCATGATGATAGAAGAGCCCATGTAGTCAATTTTGGTCTCCAGAGCAGAAGTACTTAGGCCTGCTTGATGATCTGGGTCCTGGCCAAGCTTTGGGTCTTCACAGACACTAACTGTGTATGCATATATATGAGGGGAAGTCATTCAGTCACAAGAATTTGAAGAATAACTTTTTTTTTAACAATAGTGCGAACCACATTTTATCTCTATTTGCAAAAGCTGTAATTTCTGTGTCATATGATGTAGTTTTAAATATGTCCCGATTAGAGGAAAAATAAGCTGACCCCCGTTATTTCTCAAATAGTTCCACCACCAGGCAACCCACTTGGATCCCCTGTCCACTACCTTAGTGATGCCTTCTGGGAATAAGTTTTTGAGTGTCGCCTTAAACCAATTTTGCACTGCCTTCATTACCTTGTTGTCATCAAGAAACCTCCGACCTTGTAAATGTTCTTTCAAGGGTCCAAACAAGTGAAAGTCCTATGGCACCAAGGCTAGACTCTATGTTGGATGTTTCAAGACCTCAAAACAAAGATGGTCAGCTTGTAGTGATCTGTGTATAATCATGCTTTTAAAGATCATCTGTGAAGATCTGAGACTCTCTGGGACCCTGGCATGTAAACCATTCTGCTTTTCTTCTCCAGGAGTTTAACTCTGGCATATCATCCATGAAGAACATTATTTATCCACTGTAACCAATTTTTTTATGGACTCACTGTGGAGGCTATCCCTCTTTGTCAAACACTTGTGAGGTCAGAGAAGGTAGCATATTATGGTACAAATACTTTTATTTCTGTGATATCAAACCATATATGCCACTTGATGCAACAATTGTAGTAACCCAGATGCTAAATAAGTTGTGCCTTTATATAAATTATATCAACAACTGACCTCAATACATTCATCACGAGACAAGTATTAATTGTATTTGTTTTCTGAAAAAGTGGGAGGACAAAGTAATACTCTGAAATGTAATTGGCCCCTAAGGATAAAGCAGTATGTGTACCACAATAATGATATGGGGAGAATTATTTCCCCCACCCCACCCCTACCCCACCCATGCATGCCCGCAACCACGCGTGTGTACACTCTGACTGACAAACACTCACAGAAACCATGCAGGTTGTTGATATCAATGGTGCCACCAACAATTCCCCCTTTGGATTCGAACGAGGACTTGCCGAAGCCTGCCTCAATGTTGAGATTCTTGTGACCACTGCTGTTGATGGATAACCTGCCCTGTGTTTTGACAGCTTTCGTACACCATCTGTTGAAACAGTCAAGTACATAGAGTCTATTCTCTCTTCCATTTCATTACATCTGTATTTATTTTTGTGTCTCCTGATGAGACACAAGGAAAGAGACAACAGGGAGATAATGTATAACAAATGCATTTGTAATAGACATATGTTTAGTATACTGTTTCTTTCACAACAAAGATTCTTTACTCATTGCAAATGAGAGAGAAAACCAGTCAACTGTATTGAGAATCCGAATAATCTATCTCTAATATGTGAGATACAGTTACTAAAAGAGGTAAAGTCTGAGATACAGTTACTAATGCACTAAGATGTCTGAAGGTAAAGTCTGAGATACAGTTACTAATGTATTAAGATGTCTGAGGTAAAGTTACTAATGGACTAAGATGTCTGAGGTAAAGTCTGGGATACAGTTACTAATGCATTAAGATGTCTGAGGTAAAGTTACTAATGCACTAAGATGTCTTAGGTAAAGTCTGAGATACAGTTACTAATGCATTAAGATGTCTGAGGTAAAGTTACTAATGCACTAAGATGTCTGAGGTAAAGTCTGGGATACAGTTACTAATGCACTAAGATGTCTGAGGTAAAGTCTGGGATACAGTTACTAATGCACTAAGATGTCTTAGGTAAAGTCTGAGATACAGTTACCAATGCACTAAAATGTCTGGGGTAAAGTCTGAGATAAAGTTACTAATGCACTAGGATGTCTGAGGTAAAGTCTGGGATACAGTTACTAATGCACTAAGATGTCTGGGATAAGGTCTGAGACAAAGTTACTAATGCACTACGATGTCTGAGGTAAAGTCTGGGATACAGTTACTAAATTACTAAAATGCTCAGAGATCATGAAAATTTCAGTGGTCACTATATACAATGATGAGCCATTTCAACATGTAAGCTCTATGTACACACCTACTCTACTACACACACTGCTGCAAGTTTGGTGTTTTAGCAGTTTTACTTTCGGATTTCATATAAAACAGTTCACATGAGTAAGTGGTTGATTGTTTCAGGTAAGTGGAAGTGATATCTTCACACTGGTCTATGTTGGGTGTTGATTAGATTTCGATGACTATCAGTTCTGACTAACAAACTTTTAAACGATAAGAGTCCAATGTTTGCAGTCAAGGTTTCCAAGTATTTATGACAGGCGGTCTGAAATTGTGACCAGTAATTTTTTTTTCTTAGGGAATAAACTAGCGATACAATATTTTTAGCATTGTTGGTATTGTTAGAAGGATGTCAGAAGGTTGAGAAATAAAGCCAGATGACCCTGCAGCAGTGGCCATTCGATGTACAGGCTAATATTTTGCTTTCACCTCTGATAAATACATTCAACTGCCTGACCAGGAACTAGAACCCAGGTGTCATGATGTCAAGAAAACCCCCAACAAGACCAGAAGAGTGTGGAACTTACTCTGTGTTGTCCATGACAAGAAACCCCCCAACAAGACTAGAAGAGTGTGGAATTTACTTTGTGTTGCCAATGACAAGAAACCCCCCAACAAGACCAGAAGAGCGTGGAACTTACTTTGTGTTGCCCATGACAAGAAACCCCCCAACAAGACCAGAAGAGCGTTGAACTTACTCTGTGTTGCCCATGACATTGGCCATATTGACCTCCAGGTTCAGCTGGGTCAGGTTGACAGCAAACAGCACCAATGTTTCCCAGGAGCTGCTAACACTGCTGGCAGCCGGTGATGATGCTGCTGCCGCTGTCAGTCCTGCAATGCTATGGCGGTGCCTTGGCATGTCAGGTGAGGACAGAGTCCTTGACTTCTTGCGGTGAATAGTTGATTCACGACTGGTTTGCTCTCCAGGTGTTTGGTGGAAGGCAGTAACTCCTTAAAATAGGGCACATTCAAATAATTTCAATTTGGATTTCAGGACATAATAGTATTCTAAAACAGATTACCAGTATCCATATATAACGTATCCATACGATAAGAGCTGAATATTGAAGAAGAATGGCTACTAAAGACATAAAACAAAGAAACTTGAAATATTTGAAAACTTGAAACGTCATGAAAGTTCGGCGAGAACAATAATAGAGGGATATATGCCCAGGAAGAAAGGAAAAGGAAGGCCAAAGAGAAAATAGGTGCAGGATGTGGCGGATGATTTCCAGATGGGTGTATCGGACACTGGGCATCTTGCTTATAATCGAGAGGTTTTCCGAAAGGTTATGGGAGTGAGGTTCTGCACAGGACATGCTATTGAATGAATGAATGAATGAATGAATGAATGAATATAGAACATATTCAAGAAATTGTTATTATTATTATTCTATATATAAACATCTAGAGAAATGCCATCACACTTATGGGGGATATGGTAAAACAGTAAAGAACCCTGTCACCACGTTGAGGCTACTGTGGATATGGTAACAGTAACAAAAGTAGAGGATCTTTTCCCACAACTAGAGGCATACTGGGTACATCATAAATGTTAAAATAAAAGTGGAGGACCCTTTCTCTGTGTCTGTCTTTTTGTCTGCCTCTCTGTGTCTACCTGCCTATCTCTCTTTGTATCTCTCTCTGCCTGCCTGTGTGTGTGTGTGTGTGTATATATATATATATATATATATATATATATATATATATATATATATATATATATATATATATATATGGAGGCAGGCAGGCAGCAAGGTGATTAGTGTGCATGCAGACCACGACAATGGCCCAGGTTCATGTCTCAGCAGTGGTCAGATTGTTGCCATACCAGCAGTGGTCAGGCTGTTGGTCCTACCAGCAGGACTTTAGTTCCACCCAGCCTCACAACATGAACACTGGAAACCTGTTAGAATTGTCTGGAAATTGTCTGGGAAGGAAAGGCAGTGCACTCAACCTCATAACATGAGCACTGGATACCTATTAGAATTGTCTGGAAATTGTCTGGGAAGGAAAGGCAATGCACCCAGCCTCATTACATGAGCACTGGAAACCTATTAGAATTGTCTGGAAATTGTCTGGGAAGGAAAGGCAATGCACCCAGCCTCATTACATGAGCAGTGGAAACCTGTTAGAATTGTCTGGAAATTGTCTGGGAAGGAAAGGCATTGCACCCAGCCTCATTACATGAGCACTGGAAACCTGTTAGAATTGTCTGGAAATTGTCTGGGAAGGAAAGGCAATGCACCCAGCCTCATTACATGAGCACTGGAAACCTATTAGAATTGTCTGGAAATTGTCTGGGAAGGAAAGGCAATGCACCCAGCCTCATTACATGAGCACTGGAAACCTATTAGAATTGTCTGGAAATTGTCTGGGAAGGAAAGGCAATGCACCCAGCCTCATTACATGAGCACTGGAAACCTGTTAGAATTGTCTGGAAATTGTCTGGGAAGGAAAGGCAATGCACCCAGCCTCATTACATGAGCACTGGAAACCTGTTAGAATTGTCTGGAAATTGTCTGGGAAGGAAAGGCAATGCACCCAGCCTCATTACATGAGCACTGGAAACCTGTTAGTATTGTCTGGAAATTGTCTGGGAAGAAAAGACAATGCACCCAGCCTCATTACATGAGCACTGGAAACCTGTTAGAATTGTCTGGAAATTGTCTGGGAAGGAAAGGCAGGGAGTAAGGAAAATGGTCAGCCTTCTTATTGTACTGTAGTTATAATAACTTATAATGATGATTAAGAAAAGTAACAAACTTTAAAATATAATTAAAATAATGGGCATTGTCATCTGCTCTTTTGTGTGCATGTTCATCCTTTGCAAAACTAATAATTAGCTGCTTCTGTTGTTGGAAAGAATGATGTTCAGAAACTACTCATTTATGAATGAGCCTATGAACTTAATACATGAGTTAGTATTTATAGCATGACATAATCTGCACATCTTGCAATTGTTAATATCTCATTCCAACATAAAGTGTAGGTCAGTGATTCTGTGGCAATAACTGTCACCAGTTACATAAAAAAATGTTTATTACTTATAAAATAACAATACAGATCAGTGTGCTCAAAAATCAAAGAATGATCAACACTAAGATACTCACTATCATGGTGTTACATGCAGAACTACAGGATACTAGTGTTTCTTTGTTAACAGTCAGAAAATCGCTGCACTGTCATATATACTAGAGTGCCAATAATGTGCCTATAATACCAATGTGTGTGGCTACATGGCATGGGGCACAACATCTAAAGCCATTTAACTAACAGTATGGACATGAGTGCTACAATTGTAAAATCAAAACAAAATGAAGTATAGGAGATAGATATAGTTTGAAAGGTTTACCTGACTGACACAGGATACACATTGATGTATATGACCACTGAACTGTATCTTTCTTATTTCAATATGCAACTTCATTGAAATTACAATAATCTATCTCCACTTAGACAGTTCCAACTGTTATGCTGGCCATTTTAGCACATGCTAATGTTAATCAACAGAGTAATCTGTCTACTTGGGTCATTCTACAAAAGCAACCAAAAGGTTTTCATCACATTTTATGATATAATTGTCTCACCTGTCTCTTCCAGAATTACTCTGTACCACAGAGGTTTGGAAAGGACAGTGATGGAAGGCACTGTTACTGGAAGAAGAGGCAAGGGTGGGCTAGCACGAAGGTAGACACAGGACATTGTAGACACAGGACATTGTAGACACAGGACATTGTAGACACCTTGGGCTTAAACCTTGGGCATGAACCTTGGGCATGAACCTTGGTCATGAACCTAGGGCATGAACCTTGGGCATAAACCTTTGGCATGAACCTTGGCCTTCTTGAACTTTGGGCATGAACCTAGGGCATGAACCTTGGGCATGAACCTTGGCCTTCTTGAACTTTGGGCATGAACCTAGGGCATGAACCTTGGGCATGAACCTTGGCCTTCTTGAACTTTGGGCATGAACCTAGGGCATGAACCTTGGGCTTCTTGAACTTTGGGCATGAACCTTGGGCATAAACCTTGGGCATGAACCTTGGGCTTCTTGAACTTTGGGCATGAACCTTGGGCATGAACCTAGGGCATGAACCTTGGCCTTCTTGAACTTTGGGCATGAACCTAGGGCATGAACCTTGGGCTTCTTGAACTTTGGGCATGAACCTTGGGCATAAACCTAGGGCATGAACCTTGGGCTTCTTGAACTTTGGGCATGAACCTTGGGCATAAACCTAGGGCATAAACCTAGGGCATGAACCTAGGGCATGAACCTTGGGCTTCTTGAACTTTAGGCATGAACCTTTGGGCTTCTTGAACTTTGGGCATGAACCTTGGGCATAAACCTAGGGCATGAACCTTGAGCTTCTTGAACTTTTGGCATGAACCTTGGGCTTCTTGAACTTTGGGCATGAACCTTGGCCTTCTTGAACTTTGGGCATGAACCTTGGCCTTCATGAACCTTTGGGCATGAATCTTGGGCATAAACCTAGGGCATGAACCTTGGGCATGAACCTAGGGCATAAACCTTGGGCATGAACCTAGGGCATGAACCTTGGGCATAAACCTAGGGCATGAACCTTGGCCTTCTTGAACTTTGGGCATGAACCTTGGCCTTCTTGAACTTTGGGCATGAACCTAGGGCATGAACCTAGGGCACGAACCTTGGGCATGAACCTTGGGCATGAACCTTGGGCATAAACCTAGGGCATGAACCTTGGGCATAAACCTAGGGCATGAACCTTGGCCTTCTTGAACTTCAGGCATGAACCTAGGGCATGAACCTTGGGCATAAACCTAGGGCATGAACCTTGGCCTTCTTGAACCTTGGGCTTCTTGAACTTTGGGCATGAACCTAGGGCATGAACCTTGGGCTTGAGCATGCATGAGGTGGATGGAGAAACTGTTTGCTGGGCTGTAAGGAGACTGACCTTTTGTAATGAGTCTGCTAAATGATGATGATTTCTTCCTAAATCTTGATCTAAGTAGGTCCCCCTAGCTAATGAATTCCATTGCACAAATAAATTTGTTTGCATACAGCACAAAGTGATGATAACTATCAAATGAACACCAATAAATATCAACATTGAAGGAAAGATCATTGAACAAGTGCAGAAGCCTCCCTATCTAGGTTCAATTATTCCAGAGGAAACAGACCTAGGATCATTGTAGCCAAGCAAGTATTCTATGATAGACATACATTGTTGATATTTAGTAATATCAATATTGAACTGCAAAAACAAAAGAATAATCACTGCAAATATCTGACCCATGACACTGTATGGCTCTGAAACAGGACTCCAACCAAACAAAGTAACTCAGAAGATGTGGTGTTATCACAGGTTGTAAACAAAGAGCTGCACAAAAAAGATATCACATGAGCAAATGCTTTCTAAAAGACAAAGGTGAAAATGGTCGACTATTGAAAACTATACACAACAGTATGTTGTCTTGCCTTTCTCACAATATGAGAATACTAGAGGAGAAAATTATGGGGGAAAAGGAAAAGAGGACATTAAGAAACAACTGGATCAAACAGGGAATATTGGGTTTCAGATTAATGCGGAGCTGATGAGAGTGACTGAGAATTGGGGACAGTGGGATGATCAGATGATGTCAACACCAGTCCTAGGATTTAACTAGATGGTGGTGATGATGTGATAATAATTTAGAAATGTAACAAACTTATTTTTAGTATTCTAATGCTGCAGAATATATTTCAAATGTTTTTAATTTATTGTCTATACCCAAGGGCCGGCAGGCAAGTGTGATACCACAGCACTACCATGGCTCCCCTATGACTGCCTGTACGCAAAGTATACCACCCTTTATCCTTATCTGATGTAGTATTTTAGCCAAAAGTTAGTCATGTTTACAATTACAAGATCACTTCACATGCAACTTCTACTAGATCTGCTAAGAGGACACATTTCAGTAGACTGCACTGCCACTATACTCCTGTCAAAACAAAACCCCAGGCACCACATATACAACACAACATTTACCTACAGTAAGATGTCACAACAAAATGTTTCAAATGTGACAAATACACAGGAATCTAAGATACTACTCCATCACGTATACAAAGCTGTTCATCAATGAGGTACTGTGATTAAATCCCCTAACTCTATACACACACACAAGTTTCATTCCTGTGGGTAAACTCTATAAACACAAGTTTCATTCCTGTGAGTAAACTGTATACACACACAAGTGTCACTCATGTGGGTAAACTGTATACACACACAAGTGTCATTCCTGAGGGTAAACTGTATATACACACAAGTGTCACTCTTGTGGGTAAACTGTATACACACACGTGTCACTCATGTGGGTAAACTGTATACACACACTAGTGTCATTCCTATGGGTAAAATCTATACACACACTAGTGTCACTCCTATGGGTAAACTCTATACACACACTAGTGTCATTCCTATGGGTAAACTCTATACACACACAAGTTTCATTCTTACGAGTAAACACTATACACACACAATTGTCACTCATGTGGGTAAACTGTATACACACACAAGTGTCACTCATGTGGGTAAACTGTATACATACACAAGTGTCATTCCTATGGGTAAACTCTATACACACACAAGTGTCATTCACATGGGTAAACTGTATACACACACTAGTGTCATTCCTATGGGTAAACTCTAAAAGTTTAATTCCTGTGGGTCTCTCAACTGTTCAAATATAATCAATGTCTCTTCCCCATTATCCTTCTTCTTTGCAAGCTCTCCAATAACCAGATCTGTGTCATAAATCTGACAGCCTATCTGAAGTCCCTCTCATCACTTTAGGGTTTCTCTTTCCCTAGGGTTGGGTCAGGCCGTGTTTTCACTTAGCTCCTGTCACCACGACGACGGGTTCGGTTTGGTGGGCATGTTACACTGTTTGTTTACCCTCTCCACACAGAAACATCAGTTTGTGTAATTTTCATTGTTTTGTTGAATAGATGGTGTTTGAGTCTGCAACGGCTGGCCCTGAACCTACAGATGATAACTTGATCACATCTTGTACTGAGAAGTATGGTACAATGTGCCCGTCTCTGGATTTAAACAATCAATTGACATTTAGGAATTACTGAATATCCACAGTAGAAAATAATAATAAATCACACCTCGTCTGGAAGCAATCTCACTTTTAAACTCCGGGCTCAGCTGTATCCGCACTTTATCACCAGAGGAGCCTCGCCGGTGATGCTTTTTCAATGGCTGAGGGGCACTAATCACATTGAGAGATGGGTGAGACATGGAGTTCTGTGACAAGAAACCCGGGTGTAGGGGCGTTTGATTGGTTGGGGAAGATGGGCAATCTGCCTCTGAAAAGGTCAAAGGTTATGTTACAACACATGTGGTTAAAACATTGGTATAATAAAATGACGAAACAAACAAAAATAATCCAAGCTCTGTGCTGCTGACATCATGTTCACAACTAAAGGTCACAAAATGCATGAGTGAAAGCACAACACAGTGGTGTGTATGCATGTGTGCAAATCTGGTGTACATTCAATAGCTTTATAAACTCTGTGTGTGTATGTACACACCACACATATAATTATAAAAGCTGCTGAATGGCATATTGAAAATGTAAAAAATGAGACGTTGTTTTCTGCTGTCTGCTGATATTGCCACTGATTGATAACAAGGTATTTTTTTATCAAGAGAATGCCGCCAGTGATTCCTTGTAGCCATCTACTTAGCTAATATCTGTGTGTTTAGATTATGTCCTCAAGAAATCAGTCAATAAATACAAGAGCAGACAGAGGCAATCACAGGGCTTGTGGAGGTCTTCTTATGTCAGTGTTGCAACTCATGCACAAACACAATATCTATGCCACATCAAAATGGTTACACTTTTGTCAAGACATTCAGTGCAGTAGTAAACAAACTCAGCTGTTGCCAGAGCCCACAGCATGAAGATAACCAGCCATGTTGCATTAACTCTCTGCCCTACCAATGATAAATTATCAATCATCCTGTGCTGTCATCCTTCACATACGTTCTCACATTCAGCAAACATGCCTATCCCTAATAAAAAAATGCTAGATAACTTTCTCACACTTTCTAGAAATTCACAAGAAGGGACTTCACATTTTGTATCATTTCTTCAAACATACAGAAATAGAACAGATAGTCACTAGTTCAAACAGGACTGAATACATGCAGCACAATTATTCACTAAATTAGACTGGATTGGGTTTGATATGCCCATTGGCGCAATCAATGGTAATACGTTTCTCTTGACTGTATTACAATATATTATGTTACACTTTATGGTTTTCTAAATCTGACCAGCATCCTTAACAATAATAATACAATTCCAGGCTTTTATTATAACTAATTTTTAAAAATATCAGTATAAGAGCAGAAGCATTCTAAAGAGTTTTCAAGATTTATCGTATATATTGATGTTTTTTATTTCATTTTGTTTCTCTTCTTTCTTTGAGTTTCCTAAGAAGGCACTGAACTTGCTCGTAACAAGTCCTCTTGTCTTTCTTTTGCCATCTTCTCAAGATACTTCCATAACCTTCCCCTATAGTTTAGACTTATAAATGCCCCAATCTGTCGAAGATCACATAAGGATGATCTCGCACAGTGCACAAGTCTGCAGCATCATTGAGGATCCAAATGTGTGTATATCAGAATCACATACGCTATAAATATTATTTTGTAGTTGATTTTTAAATTTTGAAATGAGTTTGAGCATCAGCTACTTGCCTATTCCATTCAAATTACAACTGCCGTGGGGTTTCTAACACGTGCAACATGCTCATGGGACTCCTCAGTTTTGCACCCTTATCCAAGAAGACTAGATATCTGATTCTCTATCCAGAGTCAGTATCTTAGGACTCCACAATCTGGAAAGAATCCAGACAGCGGTTTGCACTAGATCTTCTGGAGTTAGACAGATGGGGACACTGTACCCCTAGGTCACTGACACCCAAACATGATGACCTACTATCTAACATAACCAACAACTTCCTGTTTTCTGCAGAAAAGTATGTCGTGTTTGGAATGTTTAAACAGTGTAAACAAATTTTGTTGAGAAAATACACAATGTTAAATAGCCTGTGGTATTTTTAACAAGAAATTTTTATTTTAAGAACTAAGCAAGTTCAAAGTCAAATAATTATCTTAATTTATTAAGTCATATAAATGTTTAGTTCACTATTTACAATTTATCACAACATTGATTGTTCTCATACAATAATGTTATCATTCGCCATGAATTAGGTGTGGGCAGTCATGTTTCCCTATGACACATCATCATTAATCTCAGATCTGTCTGTGTTCTTGACAAGATATAGCCAAACCATCCAGGTATTTATCTCTTTGAATAACGAAGACACAAACAATAGATTACACAATTTATTGCCTGGCATAGTTCACTGCATCTCGTCAAATACATACTGCAGAATTCACACAACATAAAGTAAAATAACCAAATAAATCCTTCAAACTGAATAATACTCATGTACGCACAGTAATGTCAATTGTTTACCACAGTAATTTTTAACTATCATGTCTTTCTGTTTGCACAAAACTTACCTATGTAGATGATTAATCTAGGGAAGTTGGAAGGTGAGAGAAGAATAAACGAATAGTTCCTCTTACTTGCTGATAGCCATATCACAGAGTTTTAGGTACTTTACAGAGATAGTTGTCTCACCATCTCACCTCCTCTAATGACGACCATGTGTTCCATGGCCTCTTATTCAGAATATTCACAGCCAAGATCTATATCTGCAGGCCACTACACCATCTGCCACCTTGTGGATGTGCTTAGTAACATGATATGCTCCTACCCTAAGTGCTTAAAACGGAATATGGCAATTTCCTGTCTAAACATCATTCATTTTCAACATGCACCTATCACAATATTAAACATACAGTTGTAATATACCATATTCAACAACTAACGTACAGATAGATACGCATATTAATAAGCAGTTCATTAATGACATCTATTAATACTAATCCATCAGTCAATGGTTCCCAAACAAGCAACCATATAAGGCCACAGATGTGTTAATTCATCTTATATCAAATAGTTGTAATAATGATATTAATATAATTGTAATTAAGGCAATGTACCTTCTAAATCAATATTACACACACACACACACACATATGCATCCCTGTGCATGCTCTCACATGCATTTAGATACACAAATAAAATTTATTTAAAAAAAAACAGTTGTCTGTTATATAAGAAATTCAGACTGTTAAAGAGTTAAATTGATGCATTTCAAGTATTCCTTATAAATAAACAAGTTAGTGCGGCCAAGGAAATTGTCAATCCAAAAGTGTAACCTAGAGGAGTAAGTTTGGAAACCACTGCCTGAGATGATAAACCTCAAAGGAGTTAATCTAGTACTATAAGTCGTGAATAACTCAGAATGCACAATCTCTAAGTAGTAACAATGCACAATCTCTAAATACTTACAATGCACAATCTCTAAGGACACTGTCACATGCAACAAGTAAAAAAGTCAATAAAACACAAGGGAACAAATCAAGTCAATACTGTAAGCATATTTACCGTCCCCTCTATTGGGATGAACACTCTCATCACCAAGGAACAGCCGGCGTGCTAACGTGCGGCGATACCATGCTTTAGGCAGTGAGAGAATCTCTGACAGTCGTCGCATGTCATACTTGAAAGAGGCTGTGCCAATATCACAGATGGCTGTTGATTACAGCAAGATGTTGTTATATTTTTATGGAAGGCAAGGGAGAACCATCATATTATTTTCCAAAAATACATTTATGAGCAGTCATAAAGCTAAATTTAGTGTAGAATGATATCTTCCAACAACTTTATACTAGTCTTCATGTTAGATAACCAGATTATGGTGTTGTAATATTGTAAACACAATAAAACAGAAAGATAGAAGAACAGGCAGATAAATCTCCTACCTTGGACATGTAATAATAGATGATGGCAGAAGTGAAACAAATCAAAAAGAGAATAACAATGGCCAACAAATAATTCATCAACATGAGGAAGATAATATAATAGAATTTTGCAAGTGGGAGCAAATTACTATCAATATCTATTTACTTTGGGTAAATGAAAAATGTGTTCCCAAATTTCCAAATTATCTGTAGCATATTTCTGAAAGAAACACTAGCTAAACATAACAGTTGCCAAACCAGTGAACATATCTGCCATGTTCACCCATTTCTGTTCATTTTGGTGTAGAATAAATTATAGCATATCCATGATTGAGCATAATGTTATAATAGTAAATGTGTGTGCACTTTTATGGCTTGATAACTAATCCTGGCCACATCATAAGATAATGATGTATATAATCAGTTAAGTTGTCTCTCACTTTTGTGTGTGTCTACATTGGACTGTTAAACATCTCATAATGAGCTCACATTTTGGTAATACTTACTGTAACATGCATGATAAATGCCAAGACAGGGCAGATGTAAGGGTTAAGAATCTGAAAAGAACATGCGAGGTCACAGGTGTGAGATGAGAGAGAGATGGATGTGGGGCCAGAGAGGTTGATTAAGAAGTCTCAAGACAATGGGAGAACCCCAACACAGTGGATTGTTATAGCACATACATGTAAGTTTGGGTCACCCATGGACAGAGAGGAACATGCTAGAAAGGGGATAAAACAAAGGGAAAACCTAAAAAGGGATTTTCATGAGAACTGGGAATTGGGATCAAAGGTGAAAAAGATTTTCATGGGTGGTCCCGAGGAGGATGAATAAAGACAGAAGTTTGGGCAAATGGAGGGAGTTGATTTTTGGGCTAAGGAGGGAAACTTAGCCAGGCATTCAGTTCTGGGGTTAAGTTAGAGAAACTTAGCCAGGAGAGTTGGTTATTCATAGTTGAACTGAGAATTTGGCATCACAGCTCATTTATGACCATGTTATAAAGGCCAGTGGAAGGCAATGTTGTACTCCACAAGAGTATAAGGGATATATGTATATCATTGTTGAATTTTCCTGAAGAGTGCTGAATCATCAAGTTCATTTCGAATTAAAATTATGTGTGTGCAAACCAGTGTTCTCAAGTGATTACTAGCTGTTGATTAAAGTAATGATCTGTGTTGTGATACCTATGGTGGATCCATCCTGCACTACTCAGTGATATTTGAAAAATATCAGGACGTTAAACAACAGCTAATGCCTGCCTGTTACAGGGGATTGTGACACTTACCAGAAAACCTGACTACATTGGATCTAGTTTGCTGATCAGGCATAACTGGTGCTTCTCCAGACTCATTGTAGCACTCCAGTTTACGGGTACGAGATATATTAACACGTATGAATTCAACATTGAGACTGAGAGAGTCTCGACGACCAAGGTCATGAATGGCATTTGTTGCATTTTCTGATATACGCTCTGAAAAAAATGCAAATTAAATTTCAGTCAGAGGGTTTTAGTAAAAAGATTCATCTATTTAAAAAAATGTTTATACTTTCAATCAATTCACACACCATCTCTGTGTGTGCATCTCTCTTGTGTTATGTATATGCATGCAAGTTGAGTATGTATGAATGTTTGACTTAGCACAGAGGTCTGGACTTAATCACAAACGGTAGAGAGATGTTTCCTTAAACCACATTGGACTCTGGTGTTTGACACAGTTCTTAACATGAATGCCAGAGATTTCCCTGGGAAGATAAAGTGGCCAGGGAGAAAGCTGATCACTCCACCTCACAATATAATGCATTGAGAATATGAAGATCTATCACTTCACAGCCTAAGGTAGTGTCTCAGTTGGGATTGTCTGTTTCTCCATTACAGAATACAGCAACAACTCATAAACATATGTCTGTTTCTCCATCACAGATTATAGCAGCAACTCATAAATATAAACATGTCTGTTTCTCCATTATTGATTACAGCAACAACCCATAAACATAAACATATGTCTGTTTCTCATTAACAGAATACAGCAACAACTCATAAACATAAACATATGTCTGTTCCTCCATTACAGAATACAGCAACAACTCACAAACATAACCAAATGTCTGTACATGTCACTGGGTGGAGGGTTGAGTGTTGAATCATGAGAACAACCTAATAATTGTAAAGGAAGTCAGTCACTGATCTCATGTATGTAATAATCATACAAAATGTATTTCAGTGTGTCTGAAAAATATTTTCTGTTTGAAAAGTACCACCACACATTCTAACATCTCTTTCTTTATGTATCATTTCAGATGTTGACTAACTGCTGACATTTAAACTGTTAATAGAGGTTGAAATGTAAACACACGTCTAATATACCTTAATTATTCATTCCGACAAACTTTTCCGACAATTACAGAAAAGTTAAATTCAAAATCAATAAAATGTAACAAACAATCCTATCTAAACAAATGGTAACAGGTACATAGACAAGGAACAGCTGTCAGAGGGCATAAATGAGACTTTTGAAAAGTGGCTATACAGAATGAAAGAAGGGTTCTCATAGTAAGAAAAGAAAACAGAATTCACAGCAAAGTTTATAAAGAAAATAAATCCGTGGGTGATATTAAAGTCAGAAAAGTAAAATATTGTGGACACATGAAGCGATTTGGGACCTAGCTGTATGAAAACTATACTAATAGTTTCCATATAGAAAAAAATCAGAGGGCAAGCAAGTTTAAAGAAAACATCAAGAGATGAACTAGAATCAAAACATATGTAAGTATATCCTGAAAATGTGGGCCAGAAGTTGGAGGCTCACTTAAGTGGACATACACAGTGAAAATGGTGCTGGTAATTTCTCAATGATAAAACAAGTCAAAGATGTCACAAGATATTTGACTTTAAAATAAAAATCATCTTCATACCGAGTCCACCCTGACCTCTGAACGCTGGAGAATCTGCCTGCCCTTGCATCCTGCGCTGGACACCCGTGCCATAAGGATGGAAAATGTAGAGGGAGAAGTCCGACATGCAGCCAGTGACACTCAGACCCCCGGAGCTGGAGCCTGGGTAGAAGGAGTTGTCGGACAGACCACTGGTGTGTCTGCTTCTAGAAGATGGCTGGCTGCTGCTGGGACTAGGCATGGACTGTTTGAATCCTGGGACTGGCAAAGATACAACAAAACAGGCTCATATGTATGGTTACATGACATTAACATCGCATTCCACTGATCTACTCCACTGTTAAACAGCCACTTTTAACATAATACACCACCGATCTACTCCACTGTCAAATAGCCACTTTTAACATATTCCAGTGATCTACTCCACTGTCAAACAGCCACTTTAATTAAACTGCCCCACTGATCTACACCACTGTCAAACAGCCACTTTAATTAAACTGCCCCACTGATTTACTTCACTGTCAAACAGCCACTTTTAACATCATATTCCATGGATCTACTCCACTGTCAAACAGCCACTTTTAACACCATGCCCCACTGATCTACTCCACTGTCAAACAGCCACTTTTAACATCACATTCCACTGATCTACTTCACTGTCAAACAGCCATTTTTAACATCACATACCACTGATCTACTTCACTGTCAAACAGCCACTTTTAACATCTTGCCCCACTGTCAAACAGCCACTTTTAACATCATATTCCACTGATCAACTCTACTGTCAAACAACCACTTTTAACATCATATTCCACTGACCTACTCCACTGTCAAACAGCCATTTTTAACATCACATTCTACTGATCTACTCCACTGTCAAACAGCCATTTTTAACATCACATTCCACTGATCTACTTCACTGTCAAACAGCCATTTTTAATATCACATACCACTGATCTACTTCACTGTCAAACAGCCACTTTTAACATCTTGCCCCACTGTCAAACAGTCACTTTTAACATCATATTCCACTGATCTACTCTACTGTCAAACAACCACTTTTAACATCATATTCCACTGACCTACTCCACTGTCAAACAGCCATTTTTAACATCACATTCTACTGATCTACTTCACTGTCAAACAGCCACTTTTACCATCATATTCCACTGATCTACTCCACTGTCAAACAGCCACTTTTACCATCATATTCCACTGATCTACTCCACTGTCAAACAGCCACTTTTAACTTCATGCCCCACTGCCAAACAGTCACTTTTAACATCATACACCACTGATCTACTCCACTGTCAAACAGCCATTTTTAACATCACATACCACTGATCTACTTCACTGTCAAACAGCCACTTTTAACATCTTGCCCCACTGTCAAACAGCCACTTTTAACATCATATTCCACTGATCAACTCTACTGTCAAACAACCACTTTTAGCATCATATTCCACTGACCTACTCCACTGTCAAAAAGCCATTTTTAACATCACATTCTACTGATCTACTCCACTGTCAAACAGCCATTTTTAACATCACATTCCACTGATCTACTTCACTGTCAAACAGCCATTTTTAATATCACATACCACTGATCTACTTCACTGTCAAACAGCCACTTTTACCATCACATTCCACTGATCTACTTCACTGTCAAACAGCCATTTTTAATATCACATACCACTGATCTACTTCACTGTCAAACAGCCACTTTTAACATCTTGCCCCACTGTCAAACAGTCACTTTTAACATCATATTCCACTGATCTACTCTACTGTAAAACAACCACTTTTAACATCATATTCCACTGACCTACTCCACTGTCAAACAGCCATTTTTAACATCACATTCTACTGATCTACTTCACTGTCAAACAACCACTTTTACCATCATATTCCACTGATCTACTCCACTGTCAAACAGCCAGTTTTAATTTCATGCCCCACTGCCAAACAGCCACTTTTAACATCATACACCACTGATCTACTTCACTGTCAAACATCCAGTTTTAACATCATACACCACTGATCTACTTCACTGTCAAACAGCCACTTTTAACATCATACACCACTGATCTACTCCACTGTCAACATACATTTGTTGGCTTTTGCAGCCTGTACACTGTCTGCCAGCATATTCTCACTGATGTCTGTCTTCTTGGTGGAGAAGAATAAATCCAGGGATGGAACTTGGAGCAGACATTCAACTCGTGATACTGGGTGACAGTTGAATCTGATGAATGATGGATCAACCTGAAATGGAAAGCACATTAAAAATCCATGAACTATTTATTCTGCTGCAGCCTCAGAGTAGTCTTAACTGACCAATGACCTCAACTTGTCAAGACGAACGGTAAGATAAATGTTCAAACAAATGTTTGTGAGAAAATACATAGAATGTTAATGTCAAATAGCCCATGTTATTTTTATCTAGACATTGTTACTTTAACAACTAAACAACCAATAGTCAAGTTTCTGGTCAAATAATTATCTGAATTGATTAAATCATACAAATGTTTAGTTCACTTTTAACAATTTATCACAACCTCAATTGCTTTCATACAATAATTTCTTCACATACCATGCCAAAATGTGTGAGTAGTCTGGTGACAGACATTGAGGTCCTGGGGGAAAATTTCACAGCTGCTAATTAATGAAAATAACTATGTGGTTAAGCTGTAATATGGTAGTATTTGGATGATTGGTGGATTGTGTTGTGAGTCACTAGTGGTGTTTATATTAAATGTGTGCAACTTTGTTACTTTTGTTTTATAAAAAGTGTTGACTTTTTAAAATCTACACTTTCCTTGTGTTTGTAAGTATTTCATCAAGTACCACAGTTGGAAAGGTAATTCTCAGACACCATGTAATGTGCTTTTGTCATATTCAAACATTACTAATTTTCAACTGAAGTTACAATTACATTTACGACAATATTGATGTTGATATAAATGAAAAGTTTTAAATTATGATGGATCTTGGAAAAAAAATTGATTTATACAGATAATTTGTAACATGTGTACCTTTTACCAATCCTAAAGTATATACATGAATCTTTTTATTTTCAATTTAAGAAAGGTAATATCCTGTTCAATTCTACAGAGGTTGCAGTGGGATATATAGTGTCAATTATTTTAGATATTGTATTTGTTATATATTTGTTCATTTATTTAACAGTTTTGATTTTCATATAGTACTTCCCATCTCATCCTTGCCTATTTCATACTGTGCAGATGAAATATTCTAGCTATTTCTGTTTTTAAACTGACTGTTGTTTTTTTTTAAATTAACTGAAAGTAGTATTTTACTTAAAAGTATGGTATTCTATATAGGGACTATTGTTCTTGCTTAATCCTGCTTTGTTAATCTCTATAGCTATATTATCTTGAACATGATATCCACTGTCTTAGGTTTATTGCTATCTGAATTTGAATAAGACATCTGAGAAAAAAATGCAGTAAAAGGAGGAGAAGGAGAATCTACCTGTTGAAGAAATCTCTACACAAAGAATTAATATTTCACTGTCCATGCTTATCCAACTGGAAGCACACCACATTTGTAAACATATGGAACTGCCACAGAGTTTCCTTAATCAGTACTTGTGCCTATATTTATATTTTAAATTCTTGTACACACAAATTAGGCCACTTTATCAAAATATTCATGTCTACTTGGCATCACTTTAGATCATCACAGGACTTCCGGTTCAACATGGAGGATAGGCAGTTGAGCTGTTAAGGCCTCTGGAGTGTTTGTGCTTGTGGCTATGGTTTGCTTCCTCATGCTGGGCTGGCAGTGCATGGTTCCGTCCAAATATTAAGTGTGAGCTGTGGATTTCATGTGGGGTAATTTTACATCTATCTGCGGTTGTTTGTATCATGAATTGCATGTTCAGGAAAATAGTGCCCGACCGGCTGCTTAACTAACTGGGTTTGCCTTATGCAGTAATGTGTGGCAGCTGTTTTTCTAGTGACTGCCGCTTCCAACAATGATAAACTGTATTTTTCATGGTGGACTTTTGTGTTGGAACTCAGGCAGCGGCCTTATGCATAGTATACCTGTGTGGGTTGTTGGTTTGTTGAGACTCCTGTCTATTCCACTTTTCACATGGGGCAGTGAAGAGCATTTTGTGTGATATTAAATGGCACAGAAACGGAGCATTATGGGGACGACCTGTTGCCATGAAGTTGGAACCACGACTAGCTAACTAGCCACCTAACTGATATCATCACAATCATAGGTGTGTGGCAAAGAAAAAGTACTGTATATTACATACGCCATGTTAGTCTGTGTGTCCTGTAATGCATGCATGCAGTTAGACATTCTGTGTTACCTTGATGTGCACCACAACATCAACTGGGAAAAATGCCATAGACTGTTGTCCCAGAGACACTTGAGAAGCATCTAGCTCCATATTGTTGACCAGACTGTCCATGACATCTGTGGAAATATTAACATTCATCTGTGTATTTTCAATCAACATTCTGGAGCTCACAGACATTTGTAGGCTTGATTTATGGCAAGAATGTAATATGCCCCACAGATCATGGAGTATTTCACTGATCCTGGAGTAATGCACTGATCCTGGAGTAATGCACTGATCCTGGAGTAGTGCACTGATCCTGGAATAGCACTGAATGCCAAGCCTTCTTAGATAAGGGTAACAAACTCACAGATTCCTATACACATTGTACATGTTAATAATCCAGCAGTAGTTGGAAATCCAGTGAATCAAGAGGTCAGGAAAAAGACACAGAATAAAAAATATATTAAGAACACTAAATATAAATAGAGGAAGATCTAGGAACACATGGGGGAGAGACCTGGAGACAGAGATGAGTAAAACAGGGAGGATATGGAGTGAGCTATGCAAGATAGCAAAATAAAAACTGGACAACTTGGCATGAGATGCTTGAGAACCTATGGTTTAATACTGAATAAAGGGCAGAAGAGGATGAAGAAGACATTGAAAAGACATTAGAAAAGAGTTGGCTGAATAGATTGCCGCCTAGACTAATTTCAAAATGGGGACACCAACACACTAAAAGAATATTGACAGTATGTGTGGTTCTGGTATATACACATTCAGATCCTTGATAGAACTACTGAGTTCACATACTATTTAGTAATCCTCCTTGTAATCTTTGGGAGAAGATGGAGCACTTATTGTGGTATCTGTGCGCACTGAAAGTGATCCTTACAAAGCCAAATTAAACCAAGAAATGACTAAAATTTTGGTTCTTTCCCGTTATCTTTCTCCGAGACACAACTGCATAATGTCACTGACAACATTGCAACTTAATTAACACATGCTTGCTACAACTGTGTCTCCAACCCACACCAATCTACAGATTGACGGAAGAAAACTGCATCATCATGACATAGGTGTCCTTTGCAGAACCTTGCATCATGGCTTGCTGAACAGATTCTTGATCCTTGGCTAGTTCCCCTGCCTCATGCGTGTTCCTGCCCAAGATGTCTTCCATCATCTGTGTCCGTCTCAGTGCTGGCTACTTCTGCCCCTTCTTCCAGGAATACTGCCTCCCATCACTGTTCTTTCCAAGCCATTGTGACATTTAACACCCCTTCTTCCAAGAATACTGCCTCCCATCACTGTTCTTTCCAAGCCATTGTGACATTTATCACCCCTTCTTCCAGGAATACTGCCTCCCATCACTGTTCTTTCCAAGCCATTGTGACATTTAACACCCCTTCTTCCAAGAATACTGCCTCCCATCACTGTTCTTTCCAAGCCATTGTGACATTTATCACCCCTTCTTCCAGGAATACTGCCTCCCATCACTGTTCTTTCCAAGCTATTGTGACATATAACACCCCTTCTTCCAGGAATACTGCCTCCCATCACTGTTCTTTCCAAGCTATTGTGACATATAACACCCCTTCTTCCAGGAATACTGCCTCCCATCACTGTTCTTTCCAAGCCATTGTGACATTTAACATGGTCGAAGTGTTTCAGTTTCCGAGGTAACCATGTTTATTGTCTTCAGTGTTTAGATCTTGTAGAATGTCAGTACTTTCTTCCTGATCCAGGCTATTCTAAGAATTGTTCTGTAACTTTTAAACCTGAAACCTTCAGTAACTTAACTTTAACCACTAGT
Source organism: Cepaea nemoralis (assembly GCA_014155875.1). Classification (NCBI taxonomy): domain Eukaryota; kingdom Metazoa; phylum Mollusca; class Gastropoda; order Stylommatophora; family Helicidae; genus Cepaea; species Cepaea nemoralis. Next base: position 577,914 of record JACEFZ010011953.1, on the reverse strand, counting down.
AAACCTTAAAAGTAAATTAGACAAACAATCTAGTTTGACTGGAGAAACATTATAATTTAACTGGCCAAAACATTCTAATTTGGAGAAACATTCTAATTTGACTGGAGAAATATTCATCCCCATGATTTAATTTTCTGGTCTGAGTGAAGAAAATAATTTAATCTGATTGTAGAAACAATCTAGTATGAATCATCAGCTCTGAACAACTACTAAATTAAATTTCCCCACTGACACAATTTACTGAGATAAATAACAGACAGAAGGAACACACAACACAATATATATTTAATAACTAAAGAATATTTCAAACAAGCAGACTGCCTGTAGAAAACACATCTTCCATTGTTATTGTTCATTTGTCATCTTGTGGGAGATACCACTGTGCACTGGCCTGGCAATACTGAAATCTGGGTTAATCCTCACGGATTGTTTTCACTGTGTGCGGCTCTGGGGTCAAATTATGTCATGTCAGGTGGGTACCAGAGATTTCTCATGATGGAAAGGTAGTGGAAGAAAGGTGATCTGGGGAATGTCATGATCATCGGGTATCTGCTGGGTGGGTGGGGCCTGTGTCAAGCATAAGGACTCCATCTGGTTAGTTCATTAGTCGACAGATCATCCTCATTGCACATCGAACCATTCAGTCCATAAGTGCTCGGATCCTCTCCTTAGTAAATCACGCAGCGTGTAGCGGCTAACGACACTAGTTTCAATACTGGAGTACCGCAAGGCTCTATTCTCGGCCCTCTATTATTCGCCATATATATTAATGATCTACCTTTGCATCTTTCGTCGTCCTGCGATCTATTTGCAGACGACTGTACAGTGTATACAAACGCTGAAAGCAGTAATTTGCTGGAATCGTCTTTGCAACAAGAATTAAATAATGTAGTTAGGTGGAGCTATGCGAACCGTATGCAAATTAACATCACTAAAACAAAATCTATGTTATTAACAACAAGACAAAGACTTCAGACTCTAAATTCACACAGATCACTTCAACTTCACATCGATAACATGCCAGTAGAAAGTGTAACTGAGCACAAAACATTAGGTCTCATCATTGATAGAAACCTAACCTTTAATCCTCACGTTCAAGCGCTCACTAAACAAACAGCGAAAAAAGTCTACCAACTCTCCAAAATTAAAAATTTCCTTGATGAGGACACAAGGAAAATATTCTATACGTCACACTTACAGACACATTTTGACTACTGCTCTACAATTTGGGACGGTTGTTCCAATTCAAGCACCAAGCGACTTTACTCACTCCAGAAACGGGCCATGAGATTAATTTATAGCAAACATTTAACTGAAAATCCTAGCCTGCATAAACGCCTTCAGTTACTACCACTCCGCAAACGTCTGCTTTTCAATAAGGCAAAACTAATTCACAAAATCCTACATCGGAATGCCCCAAACTACCTTTGGCCATTGTTTGAATATAATGCTAGACACAGTAAACGATTAAATTTATTACACCTTCCGAAGCCTAGGATAGACTTATTCAAAACAAGCTTAACGTACTCTGCAGCTCAGCTGTGGAACAATCTTCCACATGAAATAAAAGACATCATCAATCCCTATACATATAATCGCAAATTATTTGAACACTATCTCAGTACGGATTACCTTCCCCCTTAATAATAGAAGTAATAATATAATAAAACCCTAGTATAACAGCCAGTCCCCTTTTGGTAGTCCAGTATATTCCACGTAGCTAATAAATACCACACCAGTTATTACTATTACTGAGTCGTGTAGTATTTATTTTTAATTTTTTCCACATGCCTTTATAATGCATATATTTTATATTGTTGCTGTTTTCAGTTAGCCTTGAATGATGTGTGAATGGTATAATGTATGAAAGAGAGTGATAAAAGGGCAGAATGTTAGACGGGCCTGCGTGCCCAATTCTTAACCCTTTCAAAATAAAGTTTTGTTGTTGTTGTTGTTGTTGTTGTTGGTTAATTAATCTTCTTTGGCTTCCCACAGGTGTTCTTGTTTGGCCACACCTCTCATACTTCTCATAAAGCATTCAGAATATCAGCCTGGTCCGTGGCTCGTCCGCTTTCTACAGTAACCTTACCTGCAAGTTTGTCAGCCTGCTCATTTCCTTGTACACCCGCATGCCCTGGTACAAAAATTAAACTAATCTTTGCCAGCCGAGACCGCTCCAAAGACAGCAACCACTCTCTTCGGATCCTCCCTATCTCTATCTTCTTGAGCATACTCACTGAGTTACTAAGGAAACATGCGCTAGTGAATGTCTGTGTCTTGAGCCATGTTATTGCTTTACTTACTGCCATGACTTCCATAGTCAGGCTACCTGTGGTCAAAGCAAAAGCACAGAATGTTCCCTCACAATTCTCCCTCCAACCTGAGCCATAAAATCCCATGAACCTTTCACTCGTTGAACGACCGACCCACCTGTGTAAATGACAGCATCACCTTCTAAAGAATTCTCGAAAATCAAAGACTGTATTTATGCCTTCACAGCAGCCAGATTTTCTTGTTTGCATTTCCTGTTGGATGCAAACTGACAAGGATGTACAGAAATCTGTTGGCACTTGTACCTACTCCTCGCCAGGTTCTAAGTCCTCAAGTGAACACACCTGTTGAAAAATGCCCTTTACCTTCTTAATTTCACTATGTAATAGATGTTATGTGTTTGCATTGACTCCGAGGTAGGCATTTTGTCAGCAAATTTGCATTGTCCCTCATGGTTGGAAAATCAAGAAGGTAGCGCATCGCCCTACATGCTGTATCTCTTGTACATCCAAGAATAGCACGCATAGCTTCGTTCTGTATCCTTTCCATCTGCTTACGGCTGAGAGTCAGGCTCAAATCAAGAAAATTGGTAAATCAAGAAGGTAACGCATCGCCCTGCATGCTGTATCTCTTGTACATCCAAGAATAGTACGCATAGCTTCGTTCTGTATCCTTTCCATCTGCTTACGGCTGAGAGTCAGGCTAGCCATCGCATACTCAAAAACAGAAAGGACCAGACCCTCCTAAAGAAGACATAGATGATGCTGCTCAGTTTGCCACTGCCATTACCTGCATCGCAGCCAAACCCCACTTGGCCTTTGTTATCACTTGGTCTATGTGCTCATTATAAGCAAGGCTTCGATCAAAACGTATCCCCAGGTAATTCATAGCCTGCGTTCTTTCCAGTCTCTGAACAAAGATTTACAGTTGGTGTTGGACACCATCTGGGGAATTTCCTACCCCATACCTGGTGCAATGACTTCAACAGGAATGCCTCGTCGTGTCTTCCCGTAATAACTAAAAACTGGAATCCACAAATCGAAGTGTTGTAGATAATAAACTCGTCAATCAACTGAAAACATAGAACATGGTTCTCACCTTGAATTCGTAGAACAGAAATAACTGAGGCATTCTAGCGAACGTTTTTACACTTTAATACGTGCTGCAGAAACAATGGGATAACAGCTCTCCAAGATTATAAACTGCCCTTGAGACAGGGTCAGCGTTTATATATACATCTATGGATCAGTTCCCTGTTCTACTCCATTCACCTTGAATCCCAGTCTCCAATCTAACTGTCTCGAAGTGCCTGTCCTCTAAATCCCACGGGACCGTACACTCAAAGCAACTCAAACTGAACTCGTCAAAAACAGATCAGAACAACAAAACATGTTCTATCTTACCAACAGGATCATGAACATATGGCAGACTCAAATCGAGCAAACGATTTTCAGACGTACGTTTATTCCGCCGCAGGACAAAGTATATACTCTTGTAGAAACATGAGCTGATCCCTATACGCAGGATCGGCGCTCACTTAAATAACATCTACCTACGAGCTCTAAGTCCAGCTCGCTGCCCTTGAGGCCTAATTATCCAAATCCTCAGTTCAACTGATTAAATAAAAGTCTAGGTATCCGCACCCGGTCTTTCTACTGTTGTGTTGTCTTTAATACATTCCTCTCCGGACTCCCAGCTGCTTCATCACGAAATTACCGCCTCCAGGTGTCACCTTCACACGGAGCCTTTTAGAAACACATCCTTTCGAAACCACAATTCACAGCGTCCCCCGTTGCCGTCCAATGACGTTGTTTTCCTTTCCTTAGTTTCTCATATTTGTCGTCCAGTTTTGTGACTGTCTGGGAAAATCCAGTAAGGTCTCTTCTTTATACTTGGTGGCGCGTGTTCCGTTATGTGGCACTAACGGTTCAGTATTTCAGTAAATCGTCTAGGTTTTTCCACGCCCGATCCTTTCATTGATGTATCCTCCTCCACACATTCCTCTCCTGTTGCTCACTTGCCGATCCTAGCAATCATTGCGTCCCGAATATCCCTTTCAATACGGAGCCTTCAGAAAACACAACTGCTTCGTGTCACAGTCTCACAGCGTCCGTTTCTTTGTTGTCCTCTGACGTTTCATGTTTCCCTTGGTTTCTCCTTTGGTGTGTCCATAATGGAAAATTCCTTTTCTCCTTTTCTGTATCTTCTTTTGGTGCATGCCTGTTATATGGCATTATGCCCCCTCCCAGATAAAAAAATGATGGAGTCATTTTTCCCCCATTTCTCTCTCTCTATATATATATATGTATATATACAATCTGTAATCATATCCTTACTACAACATTATAGGCACGAAGTTGACTATTAATCGCAGCTAGATATCAGTGAAAAGCGTTACTTTGCATTAGCAGTCTGAGTCGGACTTTAAAGAAAGTGATTATGATTCTGAAAATGTGTTTGTAAATTGCCGTATAGATGACGGAAAATCACAAACAATATGCTGCATTTCGTAAATATTTGTGTTCATATATGGATTACTGACAACAATCCCGTGAGTAATGTATTCTGCATGCTTTTCCCTTCATTATGTTGTTTATTTAACTAAAATCGGTTGACTAACACCTTATTTGTGATGTTTTTACTAACGAAACCTGAAATTTTACCGAACCTGAAAAAATCTTGCCCGTTCAGGGCTAAAAAACGGACAAGCGTCTGCCATGTAAAGGGTTAAGCATCACTGATCTGAACCTTGGAATATCACCTCAGAGACCACATAGTGAATTTGTTGTGTTATACTTCAAGTTATAGCTCATGCCAACATTCTCTGATCACACAACACTAAGACAAGAGCTGTTACATACCTCTTTTTAAAATAGATGGTGAAGAACTGGATGTTACAGGCAAAGGTTCCAATGCCTGCTCTAGGAAGTCCAGAAAGGTGGGACTAATTATCATCTCCTGTGAAGAAATTGATTTCAGTGCTTCATATTCATATATGTGACAAACTTAGTGGTTTTATGTTGCTGTGTGGTGTGTTAGATTATCATTTTAAAAAATAACGATGAAAACTTAACATAACAAACTTGATCTTACTTGGGATGTGGGGGTGGGTGGGTGGTGGTGGGGGTGTGTGCGTGTGCGCACTGCACTGAAGGTCAGCTATAATGAGTCTCCAACACCGTCTTTCCTGCGTCTTCATAGTGTACTCATATAAACCTCCAACACTCCATCTCTTGATGCTGTCCACCCACCTGGAACATCTTGCATGTTTCCCCTTCATCTGTCCTTCTAGCACACATGTGTCAAACTCAAGGCCCGCGGGCACATCAGGCCCAGCGTACAGTCATATGGCCCGGCGTACAAACATATCAGGCCCGAGAGGTCTCAACCAATGTACAAATATATTCGGCCCGAGAGAGAATTTTAGGCAAACATATTTTTTTAATGGCCATGATTGATTGATTGATTGATTGATTTAGGAACCGACATCACAGCATTCAGGACATTCCCATAAGCGCTCCGTCCCCATATATATAATATATATATATAATATAATATATTATATATATGGGGAGATATGGATATGAAATCCATGATATAAAGTGCAAATCAAATTTCCTAATTAGCAGCCTTGCCAAATGATAGGCTACCTGAGAGCGTTCTCACTTCGATCAGAATAAGCGAAAAAAAAAGTTGTGTAGTGAGTGGATGTTCGCCGTTAGAGTGACCTAGCAATGTTCAGTTGCTCGTTTTGGATTGGCGCATAAGAAATGAAAGTATTGTAGTGCCCGGATATTACATCACCTTTTCCCGCTACAGCTAACATGATATCAATCAAGCGTTTGTCGGTACATGCACAATATTTTTAAAAATCAAAGCTAGCCTTTAAAATAACAAAGAGAAAAGGTGATTCTGAAAACAGAGCCTTTCAAAGCTGCTAGAAGGCTGAATATATGTTTACTGATATTGGGGGTAAACCTGCGTGTCTAATATGTGGAGATAATTTGGCTGTGATCAAAGAATATAATCTGAGACGACACTACAAGACTAAACATCAAGACAAGTTAAACAGCATGAATGCAGAGCAGAAGCTACAGAAGGTAGAAGAATTGAACAGGCATCTAACATCACAGCAGTTGTTTTTCACCAAAGGAAAATCACAAACTGAAGCTGCTGTGAAAGCAAGATTTATTGTGGCGGAGGAGATCACAAAATCAGGCCGACTATTTACAGATTCTGAAGCGCTGCATGATGAAAATGTGTGACGTCTTGTGTTCAGACAAAAAGCAGTTGTTTGCAAAGGTAAACCTTGGCAGAAATACGGTTGTTGATTGGGTTTGTGAGATGGCCACTGATGTGAAAACACAGCTGATCGAAAAAGGCAAAGACTGTGTTGCATTCTCCCTTGCTGTCAATGAAAGTAATGACATGACTGACAATGTGCAGCTCGCCATCTTCATCTGTGGAGTGGACACAGTTTGAATGGTAGAGAAAAAATATTGGACATGAAATCCATGCATTGGACAACGACAGGAAAAGACATTTTTGACAACGTATGTCAAAGTTTAACCAACATGAACCTGCCTTGGGACAAACTCGTTGGACTGACAATAGATGGAGCACTGGCGATGTGTGGCGAAAAAAGTGGAATAGCTGGAAGGATGCGGTTAAAGATGCAGGAGAACTGTACTGGTGAATTGATAGCATATCACTGCATCATACACCAAGGATCGCTGTGTGGTAAAGCTCTCAACATGGAAGATGTAACACAAATCGTCAACTTTATCAGAGCCAAAGGTTTAAATCATTGCCAATTTCAGTCTTTTCTGCAGGAAATAGAGTCTGCGTTCGGTGACATGCCTTATCATACAGTGGTACAGTGGCTAAGTCGGGGAAAAGTTCTCAGTAGATTTTTCCAGCTGATCGAGGAAATCTGTCAATTCATGGACGGTAAGGGAAAAAATTCCACAATTTTTCGAGATAAAAAGTGGAAATGTGAGTTGGCGTTTCTGTCTGATATAACCACTCATCTCAGCGACTTGAACCTGCAGCTCCAGGGACAGGATCACTTTATCACTGATATGCATGTTACAGTGAAGGCATTTCAAGTATGGGAGACACAAATGCACCAATGCAACCTGTCTCACTTTTCTTATTGCCAAGCAATGTTAAACCAAGTCAACGATATGGTGTTTCCCAATGCACACTTTGCTGAAAAATTTAGCTTACTTCGCGCCAAGTTTGCACGGTGCGTTAGTGACTTTGAAGCACAGAAAATTAGTTTCCAGCTGTTTCGTAATCTATTTGCCATAGATGTGGAAACTACACCTGTAAATTTGCAGATGGAGTTAATAGAGCTGCAGTGTAATGGGACACTAAAGGCAAAGTAAGACACTGTGGGGCCTGCACAGTTCACTCGTTTTATTCCTGAAGTGATGCCCCGGCTTCGTCTACATGCGGCTCGAACATTGAGCATGTTTGGTAGCACATATCAGTGTGAGCAGCTGTTTTCTGTGATGAAGATTAAGACAACATCACACAGGAGTTGTCTCACTGATGAACACTTGCAGTCCATCATGAGAATCTCAATGACACAGAACATTACTCCCAACATAAACGAACTTGTAGCCAAGAAAAGATGCCAAACATCGTGCTCTGACAAATTGACATAAGAGTGAAAATGTGTATACCAATGATTTTTTATTATTAAAACTTTTTTTCTGTTTTAATTTATATTAATGTTTAAAAGAGATTTAATTTTCGGCTTATTGAATGTTTATCCTGTTCGGCCCGCAACCTTACATGTGATTTAAGTTTTGGCCTGCTGAGCGATTGAGTTTGACACCCCTGTTCTAGCACATCCTTTAACACAGAGTTATGTCTCATTGTATGGCCAAAATACCTTAACTGTCTGACCTTTTGATCTCATTCATTCCTCTTTTGTTTTAAATCTCAGTTGTAATATTTCTTTGTCTTCTTCTCCTGCCAACATTTTAACCATTTGTCTATATATAGCCACACTTCCAAAGTGCCTAAAGCATGAGCAATGCAGTCTGTGACAATAATTCAGCAGTTTCAGTTGTGATAGGCATAAGGTCATAGGTCATCACAAGTGTTCAAATTGAAGCAAACATGGAATGACTGAAGTTGAATAAGCCAGTAATTTTCATGTGTTTTTCTTGTACCTCATGAAAATTATATAAACCAAAACATCACATTAACATTTCACGATTTCATTGTGGCTGAACAAGCCAGTTTTCCCCACACATATACAGGAGCATTCACAGAATGTTTGTGCAAACAGCATATGTAAATGTTTGTACAGATCAGTGTTACATAATCATGGGTGTGTGATATACAAACCTCTGGCAGTGTTTGCAAAGTTAGCCAGGCATACAGACTAGCTCTCTTCAGCTGGCCTGACCTTCTAGGACTGCCAGACTCCAGATACAGGACAGAATCCTCTCTTAATGGTGCTGGTGGTGCTGTCAGCATGATCTCAGGTGCAAATGGGTGACTACTCTCATCAAGAAGGGTTGTGGTCTCTGGCTCCTCCAGTATTGTGGCATTGGAAGATATATAGTTTGTGTGGTCTGTCTTGGAATTGTAGTGAACCTATGTACAGTAATACACAACATGAAATGGGTTGGCAGCAGGAGATAAATAATGCAACTATACATCTTTGAAACATAATCAATCAGTCTGAAGACTGATGTTGAAGTTATCTGATCATGTCCCTCTACTGTCTCCTAATTTCAGCAATTCTCTAGAGCTCGAGTAAATCTGTGTCCTAAGATCCTTGCACGTTTGTGTGATGCAGTTTTGATGTCCTCTTTTTCCCTTGTCCTAGATCTTGCCCTACAATATGTTCAATAACAGACCTCTACATCTCATATTGAGACCAAGCCAAGATAACCTTTTTTGCATGATGTTCAACAGTTATCTATTTTTTCCAATGTTTTTAAAGACTGCATTCTTTTGATCTCTTTTCTGTCTCTCTCTGAAAGCTTGTCAGGCTACTGCAACCTTTGATCTTACTTTAGTTTTACACTGAACATTTTCTGTAATGATACGACCCAGATAGGGAACCTCCTGTACTTGTTCAATTTTCTTTCTTTTCACAGCATTAATAATTATGTTGTGGATTTGTTTGGTAATTATAATTATCTTTACCTTACTAGCGTGTATCTTTCTTTTCAAATAAATTAGCTGTGTCAGTATGGATTATACAATCTAAAAAAATCAGATCAATGTAGTCACTCAAGCCCATTATTCTTACTTCTTGAAATTGAAACATCAATAGTGTATCATTTGAAATCTTCAAATATGATAAAGTTTTTCAGTAATCAAACAAATGTACAATTATACTTCAAAATAATATAAGTGAGTCATGTATATGACACTGTATCATGAAAATCAGGTAACAAGCCTTACTTTCACAGCCAAACTTGGTACAAAAAATATAGTTGTATCAGGATTTGCAGACATCTTCCTCTGATTGACAATGCTGCCACCTGAAAGTTCTTTCTTCAGCTTGCGTTTATTTATCGGGGATGTCAGTAAGTTGGCCTCATTAGCTCCTTGTTTCTCTCTCCTGGCTTGTCTGGACAAAACAACTTGCAGAGGTAAGTTGTCAGATACAAAGATATTTATTATATTTGGTAGATAATGTTCAACCACAAAAACACCAGCAAGAAAAACTGCTCAGCAGTAGAATCAATGCTAATTGTCATGATTACTACATTCCATACGCTAGTTTTAAATCATGTTGTTTTAAATTGTAAGAAGACACAGCTTATGGTCGTCTCTAAGAAGAAATACCACAATGTAATATCGGGTAAATTGTCATATTCTTAAACAAGTGAAACAGTACAACTAGCTTGAAAGAGTCATAACATCTGATGGGAGATACCTTGAATAGATTAGAATTAGAATCGATATAGCAAAGTTAGCCATTTGCAAAATGGAAAACATACTGACCAATAAAAAGACTGCAATGAGAAAAAGAGTGTTAAAGAACTACATAGAACCTGTACTTTTGTACGGATGTGAAACATTAACAATGCGCAGACAGGCTGAAAAACAGCTAATGGCAGTGAAGATGTGGTTTCTGAGGAAAATGCAAAGAATACTATGAGCAAATCCTGTAAGAAGCAAATGAGAACTGTAGACTGATTAGAGAAATTAGACATAGACAGTCAAATTTTTTTTGATACATTATAAGAAGAAATAAATTGGAGAACTTGGCGACACCTGGAAAGATTGAGGTGAAAAGAACAAGGGAAAGGCAGAGAATTAAATACCAAGACAGCTTGGCCATGTGGTTTGGTTGAGACAAGAACACAAAGCTGATCCACAATTCTGATAATCGTGCGAGATGGCGAAACATGACAACTTATCGGTATGGCACATGAAAGATGATGATGATGATGTTTTAAACCAGACATTAAAACTTTGACTCTGAAGGACAATATAAAATACTAACAGTGATTTCAAAATGATACGAATCACAGACCTTGAGTACAACAGGCACAAGTGCAGTGTTTAACAATAGATACAACAATTAGACAAATATATCTAAAAAAACAAAGGAAGCTAATGAAGCCATAATAAGCAAGAAACAAGACAAATACATTTCTGCCCTCTACTGTCTACTTGGTAGCTAGGTGGTTTGTTCCACATTGTGAGTCAATAAGTAAAGCAAAAGACCCTTCTCCGTGCCTTGAGATGTAGTGGGCACACGGTGCTAGCCCCATATATTTACAGACTAACTGGCACTCAGTAGATGATGGGGTCAATCCCACCCTGGCTGGCTTGACTTCCCATGGAACCCAGTTTAGTGGGGTCAACCTAGGAGCCGAGGTCAATTGTTTAGATCAGTCTGGATTCAAACATGACTTCTAGGCCAGCAAGCTAGTGTGTACTTCCATGGCTCCCACAAAAAAGCACCCACAGGAGACAGCCAGCAGATGGTAGTGTGGGGACAACAGGCAGTGGACCAGTGCAAGCTGGACTGCCCATCTACACCTGAGATCCAACTACGAACAACTTTAATATATGATACTGAAGCTGCAATTACCGAGGCTGCTGGAAATCATCATTAAAGTGTTTAAAGTGTCCTCAATCCAATTACGCAGCTTCAATAGAATCCCGTATTATTATTTTTAATCACTAGCTTCCAATACTTTGTGAGCATCAATCAATTAATCAAGTATCATCTCCACAATGCAGGTTGGATTCCATGAATCTCCAATAATCTCTCATTTCGGTTGCACATTCTGAAAGAATACTGTTTGTCTTTTACTGTTATCTTACACTTGTATGCAGCCTACCTCGCCTTTCCCTCCAGTATGGTTTTAACAACACTGTCATATCTTTTAATATGCCAAAAATATTCAATTGTCTCTCTTTTCTTTTAAAGTTTGTTCTATATTTCTTCTCACTTCCAACTTTTCTAGGAATATTATATTTGTTTGTTTTTGTTTCCACAAAATGTGATGTATTCTGTCTATCAATATTTCTAGAGCTAATCACTTTCTAAATTTCTATATTTCTGTATATCCATATTTCTGAATGCCTATATTTATTTTTTTATTGTTTGTTCATTCTCAACACTTCTGGACCATACAGCTGTGTTTTATGTAACTTAATATTTTAATATTCTCATTTTTAGCTAACTTATCTTAATTTTAATATCCCTTTCATGTTGTTGAATTTTTTCGCCATTACTAATGCCTTGTTTCATTTCTATTTCACTACTGCCATCATCTGTTATTACATTTCCAAGACAGGAGTAAAATGCAACTTGTTCCAGTATTCTACTCTAATATTAATTCTTAGTCTTTAATTTGGATTGCTAATCATCATAGTTTTAGTTTCTTTATTATATACCATCAACACCCTGAAATTAATTACTCATGCATTTAAATACCATTAACAGTGGAGTGGAACTGGTCCAAACAATGAAACGATACATAAACAATCACATTTTGATGTGAAACCTGGGATCATTTATGACTTTCGGTATGTAAAAGTGACTCACTTTCGAACTTCTTCCTCCTTGGCTTCCTTGGGATAGAGGACACATTTTCCACTGTCAATAAAAACCTTGACATCAAGTTCAAAGTCAATGTTTTGCTCCGTGAGTTTATTGCTCTGTTCCTTGGAACTTCCTGACCCGGAATCTTCAGATTTTTTCTTCCTGTAGAAGGACAAGGTTCATACACAGATGCTCAACACAAATATTCACATGGAACAAATGCATGTATATTCTTGTATTATTCAATCATGGAGTGTCCTAGGACACCACGGCAGCAACCACCACCCTTACAGCATATTGGTGGAGGCAGCACAAGTTAACGGTCAAGACTTTCCAGTATGACAGTACAGGGCAAGATGTGGTGAGTAAAATAAGACGTGACAAACGCAGAAAGCTTCAGGGCAGGAAAAAAAGCTGGGAGCAGCCACCGTGGTGGAATCTTGAGGTGAAGAAGGCATGGTTGGATAAACGTGGTGCTGTAAGGAGATGGCAAAATGCTAAGAAGAACAGAGCTGGCCATCCCAGTCCCTGCATGCACTTAGAAAGAGAGATGCACACAAAAGTAAGCTATTTAAAAAAACTGGTCAAGGTGGCTAAAAATGAAAAATGGGCAGAGGTGTGTCAAAGAGTAAGCACAGACAAGTCACTGAAATTGTTCTGGCGACTACATAAAAGCATGAGCGGGGTAGTCAAGAATAAGAGCATTTCTGACTTCCAAGGTGCTGACCTCATCTGGCAGAGGACTGACAAGGAAAAGGGCGAAGCCCTCTTTGAACGCTATCTAGAGCAGAGCAACCAGACAGACATGAGAGGCCGAAATCTGGCCAAGGAGGTCACGTCAGACAGGTGCAAGGCCCAGAACACTTCGGATGCAGACACAGTGACAGTGAAAGAAATCAAGGCTGTGCTTCGACCATCAAAAAACAGCGCTCCAGGGCCAGATGGCATAAGATACAACGAAATCAATAGGTGTACCAACAACGAGCTAGAGGAACTAGCAGACATGTACAACAACAGTATAGGGAGTGCTAGCATCAAGGAGGTGTGGTTACACAGCTATCTGATTCCCTTGACAAAGCCTGGCAAAGACCACACAAAAATTCAGGGATATCGAGTTATAACCATGCAGAATAGGCAAGCTGCTGGAGAAGTTAATTGCCAGGAAAATATCAAGCCAGCTAGAGAAGCAAGGTGTTTTCCCACCTACCCTGGGTGGGTACCGTCCAAAAAGAGAAACCTGGACCAATGCAGCAGTCTTTGCCCATGATGTCTATGAAGGTTTCCACTCAGGCATTGAAACCTTTGCTGCAGCGATTGATCTTGAGGACGCGTACAACAGAGTACCATTGGATTTTTTAATGCTTCAGCTTCTTGAACTCAAAATAAGTCCATTCCTCTGAGACAGTATGGAAATTGGTTTTCACATACCGCCTTTTCAAGTTTACCCGGGAAATATAAACTGGAATATTTTTGGGACCTCAAAGGTCAAGGGCCAGGATTGTTTTTAAAATAGTCATAGGTTGAGCGGGAGTGCATGACCGAATAGCGGCAAGGCCATCCTCTATTGTTGGCTAGCAGTTTCTAAGGGAGAGGAGTGCCAAATGTATTGTACACTTTGGGTCAAGCTGTCAGAGGGACAATGGTGAACTTTAGAGGTAGCATAATTTATGAGTACAGGCGGCATTGGAAGTGACCTTAGCTGTCAGAGGGGGACGCTATACTCCAAATTTATGGCGGCGGGAAAGGATGGACCCGACCATGAACCGGAAAAATAATATAGATTTGGGTTAATATGATGCAGAGTATGCAAATTAATCAAGGTACGCGAGGTACGGATTGGAGGACCACGGGGGGGGTGAGAGAAAGCATGGTCACGTGATCCAAGAAAGGCGCCAACTCGAGAGGTGATATATATTTTGGATCCAGTCAGTTGAGAGAGTGTGTAACGAGCAAGAGTGCGGTAGCAACAGGGTCGAGGGCTGGGCGACCGCCCAGCCCAGGAGGAAGTGTGAGTTTGGAACTCCAGCGATGGTGATGTATAAATCCCAGGCTGTTTAGTGTCCAGGAAGATGGAGAGGCAGTATTAAAGACGGAAAAGATGCACATATCACGGTTTCGTCTGGACTGCTGAAGTAAAGTAGGATGGTCAAGGATTTTTGAACCATTTATTCCAGATAGATAAATCTGATGGAGTGGAACGCAAATTCCGAGGATCACAAAATGGCGTGCAAGCCATTTGAGAAGGACTGTTGGCTAAAGAAGAGCACTCAGTAGTTGCAGATGATGGCTAACGTCAGATAGGACAACCACTAGCCAGACTGCGATCGGAATCACACAGGAGACTAAGGTCAATCGGAATCACACAGGAGGCTAATGGCAAACATGATTGGAAAGTGCCTGGTGGAATCCACGACAAACGAGAGGTTGAAGGGAGCAATCGTATTTCAAATATGAAACCCAGAAGGACAACGGGACGGCAGAAAAAGAATGTAAGTTGACATAAGACTTAGACTTAATTAGTTTAGTTGTATATGATAATCAAGTATCTTAGTTTAGAGAGCTATAGCAAACTACCGTAGGTAAACTTACCAAACAAGCATAAACAAACGACAAATGTCCGGACTGAGTGCAGCGTCCTGCAAAGGGCCCACAACTAACTAGCTAGCTAACTATAATAGCAGTCTAAGCAACGAAGCATTGACAAACCACTGAACGTTAACCCGCTAAGGAGTCGTGACCCGGCGAAGGATCTGGACTGAATGCAACGTCCTGCATATGACCTATATTTAAATGGCCGAAATAGAGTGATGGGAGTCGTATTAATCGGTTAGATAAGCAGAGTGTAGATAAACTATATATGTAATGTAAACTGAGCAGTTAGAATGAGCAGTTAGACGTACACAATTAATGAGAACTAGGCGGGTCGACACAGCCTGTAAATATAAAACAAAAGGCTATTGCAAGGATATAAACACAGCGACCAAACACAGCAGACGGCAGAAGAAGATAGCAAGGCACTAGCGATCACTAGGTCAACCAGACAATAGGTGAGATCGTCGGCCGGGGACGGGACGGACACAGGAAGGAATGTTGTCTTTAGTTCGCTGGACATAGGTGAAAGGAGGTCACGCTTCTGCTGTTGTGTAGTTAAGTTGGCCTGGCGTGGTACAGGCAGCGAGTTCAAATCTTCGGGTAAATGTTTAAATACTTTTAGGGTTATGTTGGCTGTAGGCGCCGCGTCGGGAAATAGGCGATAGTAATATTAATTAAACATATGTAGGCGATAGATTACTGTGTTCACAATAAGGTTCTTAATTTATGCTGTGGCTAAGATATACTAATACTAGTATAGATAAAGAAGCGATAAATGTTAAGGACTTTGTAGGTAGTGAAAGACTAAAGTTTATTTTGACATAACACTCACGGGTATTGTTTTATAATGTTTCAGGCATTGCCTGGGTAAAATGGAGTTGCCCAAGCATACCGGGCATACTTGACTAAACAGATGTTCATCTGAACAAAATAATCCCTGGGTATATGGATTGATGGATCAATCTGTGGATCAATGGGTGTTTGGGCTGAATACATGTACCACTGATAAGCCTACGGAGAGATAGTTATGAAACAAAGGCCGGTGTAATTCCTAGCTTTAGTCCTTTTCTTCATGCGGTTAGGAGGTGATAGTAGGTAATAATTCCCTAACATCCGGTTGCATAGTAGTATATTATATTATCTACCTCCCCTTGTGACGTCATGCAGTAGTGTGTTGTTTTTGGAGTCGATTATACATAGATGTGTCTTCAATGCATGTACTGGTTACTCTATGCGATTATGCTGTAGATTGTCACTCTGTTACTGTTCAGAAGAAAATAAATATATGTTTGAGTTGCCTTTTATTTCAACTTGTCAGTCTGAGATTATGTAGATTAGAGTAGTTTAGAGACGGTGTGAGGCTGTACATCTCTCCTATAACCTGATAACATACACCACGAGACATTGATGGTGCAATAGTACAATTAACTATTGTTCTCACGCGGAGACACGAACCTAAATCTTTCCTATCCCTTACTCTCATCCTTTTTCTCCTTCTCTTTCTCTCCCTCTCTTTCCTTATTATCAACGATAGTGCGTTGTAGGCAGAGTTCGACTGAGGAACGAACTTTTAGGCTTCACACTATTTATATCATTTCCCTCATACACCCCTCTTCTTTCTCTCCTCTCTCTCCTCCCTTCCTTTCTCCTTCTTCCTCTTCTTTTCTCACTGTCACACATCCTTAGTTGGATCGCTGCAACCCTCTTCCAAAGGAAAGCAGTTTTTAGATGTGGCAGTTGGACGGCGGAACCAACAACAATATATCCTGGCCTACCACAGGGATCACCATTATCTCCGGTACTGTTCAACGCCTACACAGTGAGAATCACCAGTGCGCAGATCACTGGACCGGGGAGGACATTGTCATATGCCGACGATGTTTTAGTGTATCATCAGGGTAAGGATAGAGATCAGGTTGCTGTTGAACTACAAACCGAACTCAATCGCATAAGTACTTGGTGTGTTGAGGCTGGGGCAATGGTCAACCCAACAAAGGCAACAGTGACTTGGTTCTCGTTGAATATTGTCAACACTCCAACATCAACTGTAAATCTATATTCAGAGACGGTGGAAAGAACGCAGGCAATGAATTACCTGGGGATACGGTTTGATCGAAGCCTTGCTTATAATGAGCACATAGACCAGGTGATAACAAAGGCCAAGCGGGGGTTGGCTGCAATGTGGGTGATGGCGGCAGTAAACTGTGAGCAGCGCCATCTATGTCTTCTATACGAAGGGCTGGTCATGTCTGTTTTTGAGTATGCGATGACTCTCAGCCGTAAGCAGATAGAAAGGATGGAAAGGATACAGAATGAAGCTATGCGCATTATTCTTGGATGTACAAGAGATACAGCATACAGGGCGATGCGCTACCTTCTTGATTTTCCAACCATTGAAGATAGAATACAAGTCTGCAGAGCTCACGCCTACCTCAGAGTTAATGCAAACACACAACATCCACTGCATAGTGAAATTATGAAGGTGAAGGGCAGCAGGTTAAAAAGAGGACGGTCGTGGATGGGTCAAGCCGTAAGACATTCTTCAACAGGTGTGTTCACTTGAGGACTTAGAACCTGGCGAGGAGTGGGTACAAGTGCCAACAGATTTTTGCACATCCTTTTCAGTTTGCATCCAACTAGACAGAACATGCAGACAAGAAAACCCGGCAGCTGTGGAGGCGAAAGTACAAGCGTTGATTTTCGAGAATTCGCAAGACGGTGATGCTGTCATTTATACAGATGGGTCGGTCGTCCGACATGTGAGAAGCTCATAGGCCTTTACGGCTCAGGCCGGAGGGAGAATTGTGAAGGAGGACTCTGGTGCTTTTGCTGAGACCACAAGTAGCCTGACTATGGAAGTCATGGCAGTAAGTAAGGCAATAACATGGCTCGAGATACAGACATTCACTTGCTCCAGAGGATAGAGATGGGGGAGATCCGAAGAGAATGGTTGCTGTCTCTGGAGCGGTCTCGGCTGGCAAAGATTAGTTTCATCTTCGTGCCAGGGCATGCGGGAATACAAGGGAATGAGCGGGCTGACAAGCTCGCAGGTAACGCTACTGTGGACAGCGGACGCGCCATGGACTAGGCTGACATTCTGAATGCTCTATGAGAAGTAAGACTTTTGCGAGAACCAAGTGATGACCGTGAATCTGCAACCATGGCCAGACTGCGAGAACAGCAAATTAAAAGAGGGGTGGCCAAACAAGAACAATACGTAGGAAGCCAAAGAAGACTGATAAACCAACACAGAGCCATTAGCCGCTACACGCTGCAGGATTTGCTGAGGAGGGAATCCGAGCACTTATGGACTGAATGGTTCGATGTGCAATGAGCATGATCTGTCGACTAACTAACTAACTGTTATATTTCAGAAATGATAAGTTAATGTTATTTCAAGGGGATTAAAACTGACTCTGTTTTCATTCCCTGGCCTTCTCCCATAATCTAGGAGGTCACTGGGGCACCATCCCAGTGCTGTAGTCTATATATGTTGTTTAATATATGTCTCTCTTCACATCAAAATGTGTCTGTCTCTTGCCAACTTGATTTTCATGCCCAAACATGACTATAGTTTCATATTAAAGTATTTGCTGCATGACACCTATGTTCTGGTACATCTGTGTGTGAATGTGCCTGATCAGCTGAAGAAGGTCTGCGTATTCAGTGTGCAAGGCTTGCTGTGAGAGGTGTTCCCTCTGGTACATCTTGTGTGAATGTGCCTGATCAGCTGAAGAAGGTTTGCTGTGAGAGGTGTTCCCTAGATGACAAAACAAAACACTACACATGGTCATGTTGAAATCAGGGCTGGTGTGAGTTAAATACCATGAACAAACAGCAAGTGCCCTGAGTCTGGACAGTTGGCAGGAAGATTTGAAGAGATTTGTTCTCTGTTGTCGCCTGAATACCATATATCAAAGTTACTAAATTGGTACCTTCTGTTGGAGGTCACAAGAAGCATGATCACTGACACCAGTTATCATGGCACTTGATGATGATGAAGACTGTATGATGCTAGTTCACCTGTCTACTTATACTGCAAAGAAAGCCTTCAAGTCTTGCCAACTTCCTGACTGACATCAATGTCTCTCATCCTGAGCATCACTTCCATGTCGCTGAAATCTGTGTTTCCAACCAATACAGTGCCACCACCACACATAGCCCCACTACTGTCAAGAAAGCACTACTGGACTCCCAAACTATTTGACTGTTAAACCTGCCAGGTGCCACACCTGCAGCGAGGCAATGATCCATCCATTATAAAACAGCATTCCCATCAACAGTATTCAGCCACCAGTGCTTGAACTTCAATTGCCACTGTAGAAGTACAATTTTAATTTACCATGGCCCTGTCGTCATTTGGAGATGGCAGGTTCGAATCCTGGTGTGCCTTAAGTTTTCTGGTGCAGTCTAAAGGCATAACAATTCACACCCCAAGAGCAGTGTCCTCTATTTCTGTTGGTTTACCTTTACCTTTTTAAGCATGTGATCTGATCTCTACTTCTTTCCTCTCCTCACTACGAGTATCAATCAATATCTGTGAATTTCTCATTGAAGGAGGTGTACAAACAATGCAATGTTTATAGAAAATCATGTCAAGATTATTTTATCCAAGTTGGCCAGTGTAACAGGGACGCAGAGGTGTTTCCAAGGCATCAGGGCCAGGTTCTATACTGGCCAAGACCTACTAACATGTCCTAGTCATGCGTACTGGGCAACAGGTCCCTTCGGGGTCCTGGCTAACGTAGTAGGATTGCTGATTCTTCCGAAGTCAGAGAGTATCTGCCTGCATGGCGAGGAACCACCAATAAGCCAGACATGGGACAATGGATATCCGGTATGACATCACACTGATGTTGGACAACCGGATGTCTTCATCTGACATACAACTTCATGCTGGAGTTCACAGCCAGCGAACACAAGCAAGCAAGCAAGCCAGTGCAACAGAAGCCTTATGCCATTCGGTTATGTGGTTCAACTCACTGTGTAAGTCTTTGACTATCTTACTCCTATCCTTGCCTTGTCAGTGCACCAGGACATTGTCAGCCTAGGACAATTGGATTTTCTATCATCATAAACACACTGAAGTGAATGGATGTCAGTGGTGACCCCTGTGGTAGACCATGAGTGATGCTTGTTGCTTGTGATACTTGTTGCTTGTGATACCTTCTGACCACATTATATTTCTACAGTTCTCTAAAATAACACTGTCAAAATCCGGTTTATGATGACAGATGACAAATTCTAAGGCAGGAATTGATGCAGCAAACATTCAAAAGGAGTTCAGTTGTAAGCATCCTCAATGTCTATCAAAGGAGTACATGCCTCAATACCTTCATAAAAAACCATTACAGGCATCATGAGCAAACTCTGAATTACTACACCAGGTTGCTCTGTCCAATCAATATCCACCGAGAGTTGGTGGTAGAATGTGTAGCTGTTCCAGTTCCACTGCTAGTTTTTGTGCAATGATTTATTTTCAATCAGTTTGCTGGTGGTATTTTGCTTTGTGATTATGTGATGTCTTTTATGTTTTTTAAAAACTAGTATGTATTTATCTAGGTCTATTGTGATTGGTCATGCAAGCTAGAAAAGATACACGATGGTCTTGCTTGACTTACTCATTCAGTATTCTTCTACATGGAACTGATTCATCATTTTGTGAATCAGAGCCTGAGCTTGGGATGGCCTCCAGAGATCTAGACTTGTGCCTGTTGTGATAAACAGTATCACCATCATCCTCATCATCTGATACAGACTCCGTGTAACCAGACCGCAGTGGAGTTCTATTGAACACAGAAATATAAGTCAAACGACTGTCTAAAGTCAGGAATAAACATGACTCAAAGTTAAGAAAAGTTGATAATAACATTATTTATTTTACAGAGAAGATGATAACATAATTAAGGTACAAAGAGATAATGACAACATGATTTAAGGTACAGGGAGATATGAAAAAAGGTACAGGAAGGATGACCTAAAGTAGAGGGAAGATTATGATAACATGATCTAAGGTAGAGAGAAGATGATGATAACATGATTTAAGATACAGGGGAGATTATGACAATATGATTTAAGGTAAATGGTAATAATAAAAAAAAATTAGTTGCACGTCCTTCACATGACGTAGCGGTCAATCCCAGCATTTTGGCTATTCGTGAGTCCTAGGCAAGTTTTACATTCAGTACTTTGCCATTGCTTTCTGAACGACCGGCACTTATACCTTTTTCGAAAAAAACCAGCACTGCTGTGTTTCGAGTCCGAAACGTCCGTAACTCCTTTTCCATGGAGACCGGTACATAGTAATAATAATAACATAATATAAGGTACAGGGTAATAATGATTAATATGATCTAAGGTACAGGGAAAATAAGGATAGCATGATCTAAGATAGAGGGAAGACAATGAAAACATGAACTAAGTTACAGGTAAGACAATGATAGGATAATGTAAGGTACAGGGAGATATGACTTAAGGTACAGGGAAGACAAGGATAACATGATCCAAGGTACAGAGAAAACAATGATAATATGATCTAAGGTACAGAGAAGATAATACAGGAAAGATGACAACGTGGTCTGACTTAAAGGGGAAAATACAACATGATCTAAGATCCATTCATCATGTGCCATGCCGATAAGCGTGGGCGGTCATGTTCTGCCATCTCACTCGATCAAAAGAGTCGTGGATCAGCTCTGTGTTCCTGTCTCGACCATGCCACGTGGCCAAGTCATCCAGGTATTTACTTCTCGGTCTTCCCCTTGGTCTCTTCCCTTCGATCTTGCCAGTCGTCACCAAGTTCTCCAATTCATTTCTTCTCATAACATGCCCAAAAAATTTTGACTGTCTACGTCTAATGTCTCTAATCAGTTTATGATCTTCATTTGTTTCTTGAAGGACTTGTTCATTGGTTTTTCTGTCTGTCCATGGTATTCTTTGCATTTTCCTCAGAAACCACATTTCCACAGCCATCAGCTGTTTTTCAGCTTGACTGCTTATTGTCCATGCTTCACATCCATACAAAAGTATAGGTTCTATGTAGCACTTCAACACTCTTTTTCTCATTTCAATTGATATCTTTTTATTGGTCAGTATGTTTTTCATCTTGCAAAAGGCTACCTTCGCAATGGCAATTCTTGTTCTAATCTCTTCAAGGCATCTCCCATCAGATGTTATGACTGTGCCGAGATAACTGTATCAATTCACTTTCTTAAGAAAATGCCCATTTACTCGTATATCACATTGTGGTATTTCCTTCTTCCCAGTTACGACCATAATCTGTGTCTTCTTAATACTCAGTTCTAACCCTAGTTGTTCACTGTGTGCAACAACCGCATCTACTAAATTTTGCAGGTCCTGTTCATTGTCTGCAATCAAGACTGTATCATCTGTATATCTAATGTTATTGATGTATCATCCCCAATGTTGATTCCTTCCATATCTTCTATATTTTTGACAATATTTTCACTGTACAGGGAAAAAATCTGGATCTAAGATGTTTGCATATCCTTTACAGGACATCGCTGTCAACATCAGCATCTTTCAGCTGATTGTTGATTTCTTGGCAAGATTGTGCTCAGTAGTTTGCCATTGCTTTCTGAGCGGCCGGCTCACATACCCCGTAAGTTACTAACGCGATTCAAACCACTGCTGATTCTCACCGTCGTCACGTTACTTACGAGAGTATACGAGATTCCTCTAGGCCAGGAAGCCGGCTGGATCTAAGATACAGAGGGAAAATACAACATGATCTAAGATACAGAGGGAAATACATCATTGAAGATGTAGTACAAATAACATGGTCTAAAACACAAGGTAGATTACAAAATTATCTAAGATACAGGGAAGATGATAATGTGATCTAGGATACAGGAAAGAAGACAGCATGATCTAAGATACAGGGGACAATACAGCTTGATCTAAGATACAGGAAACGTGACAACATACAGAGACGATGATGATAACAGGATTCAAGGTTTAAGGAAGATGATGATGATCTCATGATCTAAGAATGATGACCTCATAATCTATGATACAATGAATATCATGATAACAGATCGAGGTATTTAATGATAAGGGTGACAACCATCAATTGCATAAGCAAATGGACCATATTTTTGGTGTACTATACAAACAGTCTCTATATCAAGAATGACAGTACTGAACACATTTACAATGGAATCATTGAAAATAAGGAAGGATTGATGAAAGAGACAACAAGCATAAGGCCTTACATACCCTGGTGGTGTATAAGTACTGAGCTTTGAGCCAGAAAATGAAACTTTGGGGACCCTGCTCAAGTCGTCTGACAGCCGCCTGTCCTCATCACCAGCACTGAGTGTTGATTGATGATCTGCGTATGATCTGTTCAATGATGCAAGGAAGAGAGCACTGTTTCTCCCAGTAATCTTCGCCAAGAAGTTTTCATAAACTCTTTCTATAGCAAGCATACCGAGATCACCATACTCCTTTCTATAGCAAGCATACAGAGATCACCATACTCCTTTCATGACTGAAAGACTTTCAGTTTTCACAAGTGGTGTAAGAACTGTGAAATTCATTGACCTCACAGACCATCATCAAAGCTCTTACAATTGTCCATTAGTTCTCCCATTATCAAAGCTCTTACAATTGTCCATTAGTTCTCCCATTATCAAAGCTCTTACAATTGTCCATTAGTTCTCCTCCCATCATCAAAGCTCTTACAATTGTCCATTAGTTCTCCCATCATCAAAGCTCTTACAATTGTCCATTAGTTCTCCCATTATCAAAGCTCTTACAATTGTCCATTAGTTCTCCCATCATCAAAGCTCTTACAATTGTCCATTAGTTCTCCTATCTCTTTTTTCTTTTCTGAATGCTAGGGAGAATCTCTACTCATTGTGCAAACTCCACAGCAATAGCAAGGACCCCAAAGTATGTATACCAGTCAGACATATGCTATAAATATTGTGTTGTGAGTGGGTTTTCTCATGTTTAAATGTATCTGCAGCAAGCCCCTGCTCAGCTTACTCTTTACAATTTCTAATTGTCATGGGCGTTTTTAATGTAGACATGAGACCACCTATTTTGTCACTCTGGTATGAGCAGGCAAGGCATCTGATTCACACAACCAAGGGATAGAGGGAAGCAATGGGCTTTTACAATATATTAATTCATTGGTACCTTGCTGTCTTGACAGACGATAGTTTGTTACATTGTGCTATAAAAAATGGCATAATAACTACATCCCATGGCGGTAAGACCAGGGATGGAGTTATACCTCTCCATAGCACAAAACCTGGGCTAAAATATAGAGACCATGTGTTGCCCATGCAGCATGATCCCTCTCTCTGCCTGCCTAGTTCACTCCAGAGGAAAGGGAACACCAATACATCTGGAACCAGACAAGCTGCAGAAGCTTCCGGATCAGCAAAACAATACTCTAACTGTCTGCCTGTCGGAGCTTCGATCCTAGACCAGCTGCCAACCAAGGCTTAGGGCCTGGTCTGCCCTGCCATGACATTTTGTCTTTAGGTTACATTTCCTCGCACCAGGATAAGGCTTGTACCCTCCCAACTGCGCTCTTCCGCCCGAAGCCGTTGGCACAATGTGGAGTGTCTGGTTTGGTAAGCGCCGCCCAACATTCAGCGCTAACAGAAAGCAGGTAGTACCGTCTACTGTCATACGGTAGCTCAGTCATATCTGACCAAGACTTGACAACAATAATATCTACTGTCATACGGTAGCTCAGTCATATCTGACCAAGATCTGACAACAATAATATCTACTGTCATACGGTAGCTCAGTCATATCTGACGAAGATCTGAGAACAATAATATGTTCCTGTTTTTACAAAATAGTCACCTACAACTGCCCTATTGATCTTATACCTGCTATTTTCAAGTTAGAGACAGACACCAGACCTGTTAGGCCTTTCTGCCCTTTATATTATGTAACCAATGAACAGATAATGTGTTGATGGGTGTCATTAATTCAGAAAAAAAGTTTTGGTCATAATTGCACTGTTTTGCTGGCTATACATTTGGTTTAGACAAAAAAAGATTTGGTCACAGTTGTGCAATGTGTTGCTGGATATAAATTGAATTTAGAAGAAAAAAGTATTCGGTCACAATTGTACAATGGATTGCTGGCTGTAGAATGAGTTTAGAAGAAAAAAGTATTTTGTCACATTCATATAATGTGTTGTTTGGTATATAAATAATTAGTGCAGAAAATGAAACTCTTTCATTCTAGTTACACAATGTATAATGTTAAGGGGGATAAAGTGCTGAAGAAGTAGAGGATGTGACTGTTACCTGCTGCTGCGAGTACTGGTTGTTCACAAGTGTATGCTTCTTTTATCACAAATGTTTTATAATCACAATTTTCCACTATCATCATTTGTGCCATGCCAATAAGCATGGATGGTCATGACATCTTATCTCACATTATTAACAGTGTATTGGATATCTCACATCATAAACAGCGTATCGGATATCTCACATCATGAACAGTGTACTGGATCAGGTTTGTCTTCTTGTACAGATTATGTCATGTGGATGGTCATGACATCTTATCTCACATCATTAACAGTGTACTGGATCAGGTTTGTCTTCTTGTACAGATTATGTCATGTGGATGGTCATGACATCTTATCTCACATCATGAACAGTGTACTGGATCAGATTTGTCTTCTTGTACAGATTATGTCATGTGGATGGTCATGACATCTTATCTCACATCATTAACTGTGTATTGGATATCTCACATCATTACCAGCGATTGGATATCTCACATCATGAACAGTGTACTGGATCAGGTTTGTCTTCTTGTACAGATTATGTCATGTGGATGGTCATAACATCTTATCTCACACCATTAACAGCGTATTGGATACCTCACACCATTAACAGAGTATAGGATATCTCACATCATGAACAGCGTACTGGATTAGGTTTGTCTTCTTGTGCAGATTATGTCATGTGGACAAGTCATCCATGTTATTTATCTATTTGCCTTCCCCTTGTTCTTTTCTTATCAATTTTGCCAGATGTCACTATATTTTAAAGTTCATTTCTCCTCATAATGTACATGTCTAATTTCTCTAATCAATTTACTTCCTATATTTGTTTCTTGAAAGATTGTCTAATTATTTTTGTCCATCCATAATACTCTTTGCATTTTCATCAAAAACTACATTACCACTGCCATTAAAAATGTGTCAACTTATCTGCTTATTGTCCACGTTTCACATGCATACAGCCAGCACAGGGTTTATTAAGCACTTCAACATCATTTTTCTCACTGAAATTGATAGCTTTTGGTTGGTATGTTTTTTATCAAGCAAAAGGTGACTTTTGCCATGGCAATTCTTGTTCTACGCATTTTCTACCTGTTCCAAGAAGATAGTACCAATTAACTTGTTTAAGAATGTTTTAATTTACATTGTGGTATATTGTTCTTGGAGACAACCATAATTTCTGTTTTCATACCATTCAGTTTTAACCCTTGATTATCACTGTAAACAGTAATCACAAACACTAAATGCTGCAGATCCTTTAGAAAAATTAACTCACTAGTTAATTATACAATCATCAGGATTAACAAGTGTACTATAAATAGAACATGTAACAAGGTCTTTAAAACTACAGACACCATGAACATGTTCATGAAGCATATCCTTCAGCAGAATGTCTCTCTCATCATTGCCCACTGGATATAGTCTCCATCTGTTTTCAGTTATATTGAGACATTTAATATAGCCTCAGTATTTCAGTTGCCAGGACATGATGCTGTCAATTTTCTCTGATGCTCAGATCTTGTAGAGTGTCAGTATTTTTCTTCGCCATGATACATGGTATTCTAAGAATTGTTCTGTTTCATGTAAGTACAAATTAGAGACCATACATGAACAAGTGTAGACTGCAAGACACACACAACATAGAATAACACTGTACCTAGCCAGTTTATGAGTTCCTGTAGACCTAGATCGCATGTGTGTCAAAGGCCGTGAGCTCAGCCCAAGCTTATCTTTAATCAGACTCGCCTAGAACAACAGTGATCAGAATAAATAAATAAATAAATATATATATATATATATATATATATATATATATATATATATATATGTATATATATATGTATATATATATGTATATATATATATATATATAGTATATATATATATATATATATATATATATATATATATATATATATATATATATATAGTGGAGTCTGGATAAGTAAGTCACAGGGGCCGAAGGAATTTGTTCTACTTATCAGAAATTCTACTTATCCAGACTGTACTAATTTACAAACCATGCAGTAGCACTGAGTAAAATGATTGCACCACTTAGGAAATACAGTTAATGAACAAATAAACAGCAATACAATATCAGA
The DNA here is from genome assembly GCA_014155875.1 of Cepaea nemoralis. Taxonomy (NCBI): domain Eukaryota; kingdom Metazoa; phylum Mollusca; class Gastropoda; order Stylommatophora; family Helicidae; genus Cepaea; species Cepaea nemoralis. Next base: position 550,628 of record JACEFZ010011953.1, on the reverse strand, counting down.
CATGTTTAATTATTTTAGAAAACGGAACATTAAAGTCATATGAAAATTTCCAAATTAATTAAAGAAAAAGTCTGTAGTTTTTTGAAACCATCCAACCAGCCAGCACTACAATTCCAGCCTGTCTGACCTACAAGACGTGCTACTTCTTCTGCTTTCGCAATAAGTAAAGGCCCATTTACTGGTACATTTGCCGATCTAATCGCAGTGAACCATTTTAAAAGGGCAGCATTGAAAAACAATTTTCTGTAGCGGTCTTTATACTTTAAAATGCCGGAAAGTGTCGATGTTGGAATATCAAATTCTCTAGCTATATTCACTTTCTTCTTCCCACTATGTTCAACCTCTTCCAACAGCTCAATCTTTCTTTCTAATGTTAAAATAGTAAGCTTTCGTCCACTAGCTGCCATTGACTTGTAGCGAGATATCATATGTGTGAGATTGTTGTTCTCCGGGCCGACTAAAAATAATTCTTTCGCGACACAATTATTTTTTGGATGTGAAATTAACAGTTCGACTTAAACATGAACACTTAATAGTCGGTATTCATTTTTATGTTCGACTAATCCGAAAATTCGAGTTAACTGAATTCGACTTATCAGGACTTTTTATACAATGATAAAGAAGAATAATGGCCGGGATAAGCCAGTAACGTCGACTTAAGCGAAATTCTAATTATCCGAGTTCGACTTAAGTGGATTCGACTGTATATATTTTCACAACGTATATCAATTTGTGTTCTATGGAATGCTATGCAGGAATTTGGAATACCAAGGAAATTAATCAACATGACCAGACTATGCATGGAAGATACTTATAATATAGTAACATATAAAGGCAGGAAATCAGACCCCTTCCAAATAACATCTGGCTTGAAACAGGGTGATGCACTATCGCCGCTACTCTTCAATCTGGCTCTAGAGAAAGTTGTAAGGAAGGTAAAGGAGGAATGCGATATTGGAGAAACATCCAAGCTGCTTGGTTATACATACATTGGCACCTTGCCGTCTTGACAGACGATAGTTTGTGCTTTAAAAAGGCATAATAACTTTTACCTATGGCGGTAGCGAATGTGACTGATAAGGCCAATTTGCGCTGTAAATGTCCGTTCACAGTGGGTGCATGTGAACACGTGGTCATTTCCACCATCATGCACCATCTTATGTCTCAAACGCTCAGTGTGTGACTTATCTGCAATAATTTTCTCCTTTGTCTTTATTCCATTTCTGATGTTTGCCCTCCATGCAACACGTTCAGCGGCGACTTGCTCCCAATGTGCATTACCAATGCCTGTATCAATCATGTCCCGCTTACACACATCTTTGTATCATAGTAGAGGCCGACCCTGAGATCTCTTACCCATCTGTAATTCACCAAAAAAGATATCCTTTGGTATTCTACCATCATCCATCCTCCTAAGATGTCCTATCCATCTAAGTCTACGAAGACTGAGCATGGAATAAACTGTCACACAACCTGATCTTTCCAATACTTCAGTATTTGTGATTTTGTCTTGCCACTTAATACCAAGAATTCTTCGCAGACACCGCATATGAAAGCTGTTTAAATTGTTCTCTTGGTGTGAGTAAGTTGTCCAGGTTTCACTGCCATAGAGAAGAGTACTAAGGACACAGGCTTGATAGACAAGGACTTTTGTTTTGGCAGTAAGCTTCCTGTTCTCCCAGACTCTTTTTCTTAACCTGTTCATTGTTGTTGCTGCCTTACCAATCCGGATGTTGATTTCCTGATCTAGGGATAATTTGCTATTTACCACTGATCCTAGATATGTAAGACCAGGGATGGAGTTATTGCCTCTCCATAGCACAAAGCCTGGGCTAAAATATAGAGATCATGTGTTGCCCATGCAGCATGATCCCTCTCTCGACCTGCCTAGTTCACTCCAGAGGAAAGGTAACACCCCTACATCTGGAACACGACAAGCTGCAGAAGCTGCCGGATCAGCAAAGCAATGCTCTAACTGTCCGCCTGTCGGAGGTTATGCAGATGATATAGATATTATAGGGCAAAGTGAACAAAAGACATTGGAAATATTGACTCACTTAAAGGAAAAAGCCCAACAGATGGGGCTGGTTATCAACCAAGATAAGACAGAATATATGGTAATTTCAAGAGATGGAATGGCTAAAAACTCTGGCCACATACAAATAGATAATATGACCATTAAAAGAACGGAAACATACAAATACCTGGGTACAATCTTCAACTGCTCCAACATCATAAGGGAAGAAATACAAACTAGAATCAACTCTGGAAATAAGATATACTATGCACTACAACATCAATTAAAATCAAATGCGCTATCTCGTGAAACCAAAATCACAATATACAAAACACTGATCAGACCAGTTGTGCTGTATGGCTTTGAAACCTGGAGTACAACGAAAGGAGACGAAGCCTTGTTACAAAGCTTTGAGAACAAAATTTTAAGATGTATCTTTGGACCCATTTGGGATACACAAAGTGGAGAGTGGAAAAGAAGAAGTAACAAAGACATTTATGATCTGTTTAAGTATCATGAAGGCTAATAGACTACAATGGCTGGGGCATATAGAAAGAATGGAAGATAATAGGGAAACAAAACTCGCTTACACTCAGGAAATAAATGACCGTAGACCCCGAGGTAGACCAAGAAGACGGTGGAGAGATAATACATATACAGACCTACAAGCACTTGGAATCAACGACTGGCAAGAGAAGGTCCACCAGAGAGACGAATGGAGACAGATTGTATTTGCAGCAAAGAAGAAGAGGAAGAAGAAGAAGAAGAAGAAGAAGAAGAAGAAGAAGAAGAAGAAGAAGAAGAAGAAGAAGAAGAAGAAGATATCAATTTGTGTGCTGACACCTTTCGATGACATGACAAAAGGCTGTGAAGATTCTTCTTATTGTCCTCCACTATCTCTCTTTCTACAAATCTTTCCAGTTGTCACAATGTGTTCCAGTTTTTCTCTTCTCATAATGTAGCCAAAAATATGATGACTGGCTCTTTCTGATGTTTGTGATATGTTGGCTTTGCATCCTAGCCTCTTTCAAAGCATATTACTCACAATGGCTGTCCATAGAATTTTCAGTATTCTTCTGTAAAATCACATTTATGAGGCCTCAAGGAATTTTGCGTGTGTTTACTAATTGCTCAGGATTCACAAGTATATGTTAAGACTTGTTGCATGTAACTTGTGTGTTTACTAATTGCTAAGGATTCACAGGCATATGTTAAAACTGGTTTCATGAAACTTGCAATAATTATTTTTCTATCATCTAACAACATAGATTTAGTTGATAAGATGGTCTTCACGTTATAAAATGCAGTTTTCTGCTTGTCCTATTCTCCTCTTTATATCAACGATACATCTCTCATGTGATGTTGACCATGTGTCTAAATAAAATATTGTATGTTTTTTGCAGGGTATTGTGATTCTATCCCAGGTTGATTTTTAGGGTAATTTAATGTTCAGTAGCTTGCCATAGCTTCCTGAATGAGAAGGCAATGTTTAAGTCCATCTGACCGTTGTGTGGAATGAACCCAGTTGTGAACCTTGTATGAACCCACTACCCTGCTGTCAGCACACAGGCAGTGTTCAGCATGAGCACTAACAAACCCAGATACTTGAATTCCTGTCTGTAAAACAAGAGTAAAGGATCATTGTTTTATGAGTCGAGGTGTATTGGGCATTCTATGCTAGTCCCATATTTTCATTGACCAATCAGCAATCAGTGGGTGATGTGGTCAATATTTTACACTGGCCGCCTTCACTTTACCAAGATATTTCTTGGTACCCATTTTGGACAGTTCTTTAACTTAACTGTACATTTAAGGCATGATCAGTATCTTTAATTTTACCACTACTTTTGTCATGCTATTAATCAAGCTGAGGCCTGTTCTTGTCACTGTCTACAACCCCTGCATCTGACTTGCTATCAAGATGGTGTCACTGTCTACAACCCCTGCATCTGACTTGCTATCAAGATGGTGTCACTGTCTACAACCCCTGCATCTGACTTGCTATCAAGATGGTGTCAACATAATGGAAGCTATATATATTACAACTCTCAACAGCGATCCCTGGCATATTTTCTATAGATCTCAATTTATGCTTCCTGTTAAAATCTGAATTGTACTTGTTACACAAACATTTACCATTTCAAATTAAATCATTTCAAACATGTTTATAAATATTAAACTACCTGCTATACTCTAAATCTCCTATTTCTATAATGAAGTCACAGACAAGAAAACAAAACTGCCATCTGTCAGCATTACCCGGTCCCCTTTTCTTTTCAGCATCTCCATTAAGTCCCGTCTAAAGTCCTGGAACAGCAACGCTTGAAGATCCTCCAACTTCTTTCTCTCTATCTCTATTGTTGTCTCTGTAGCTCCACACTCTCTACAAGGACAAGACATGTCACACACTATCACTGTCAAATAGTAATAACTATGTAACAGTTGCCTATAATCAATAAATCACTGAATTAAAGTCTACACATCATTTGCATTCTTTTTTTAAATAAACCAACTATCTGAAAATAGAATTTATATATCAGGTTTGAGGTTTGTAAAAACCACCTTCTCTACACAGATATAGGGACCTCATTAAGTGCTGCAGTCTCCTGCCACTGATAAAATATGGAGAGTTAACAGAATGTTCAAACTCCACAGTACCAGCAAAGATCCCCCCCCCCCAGTGTGTGTGTGTACCATAATCACACAATATATATATATATATATATATATATATATATATATATATATATATATATATATATATATATATATATATTGAAACGAAGGTTTCACCAAGGGATAATTAGGTTACAATTTGCTACATTTAATCTTATTATCTTTGTCTTTCCACAATGAATATTTGGACCCAATTGTTGAGACTTCTCATCAAATGTGATTAACCAATATGATTTAATGGGTGGGACAGGATGGGAGTGTCATCAGTAAAGTCCAAATAATCAACCTGCTATGTCAGACTTCATTGATTTCCATTTTTTATGTGGTATTACTGTTGTTTTCATAATGCAGCCTCTAGTCAGTAAGAATAATACAGATAATAAAAGGTATCTCTAATGCACAACTGTTCTTATTTTGAACATATCCTTTAGATTTCGCTCACGCAGAACTCTGCATTGTATGTCTTCATAAGCTGCCTTCATGAAGTTAATGTTTATTTTGGCTTTCATAGCTTTTTATGAGAGACCATCTGGCCCAGCAGCTTACCCATTCTTCAGAAACTTGACAGCTTTTCTAATTTCTTTGTTTGATGATTTCTCGTACCTGATATTCAGCTCCACTTTTGCATGGATATCTGGGGGGGATATTTTGGGACTGGTTCATTCAGAATTTCCTCAAAGTATTTAGCTCATCAGTTCATTTAATCTTTAATGTTGGTGAGAACTTTCCCAATTCTATTTTTGGTAAGTCCACTTGGTTGCTGCCTTTAACAGTTCATACACAGTTGTAGCATTCCAGGTGTCAATTCTGGAAATGTTCCCAGGTTAAGTAGGTGATCCAGACTCCTTACAGCTTTCTCCATACTTCTTCTAAGAGAAGTTTCCTTCCGATTTGGCTGGCTGAGTTCTTGTCTTTTCTTTCGACTTGTTCATAATTGGTGGGATTTCACAGTTGAAGTTTTCTATGGGATGAGCCAGTTCCATGTCAAACCACTTCAGTTGCTTCTTACAACATTCATAGGTAGGTCACAGTGTTACTATTCTTTGCTTCCCTTATGGGCCCTGGTAACCTATAGGTACATTCTACTTCAGTCATATCCTTACAAAATTGTCAACTTACATTACTACTGAAATGCTGCGTGTGTGTGTGTGTGTGTGTGTGAGCGCGCCCAAACATGCATATGTGTTTGCATGCAGGCATGTACACATCCACCCACCCACAGAGAGAGAGATAGAGAGAGAGAGAGAGAGAGAGAGAGAGAGAGAGAGAGAGAGAGAGAGAGAGAGAGAGAGAGAGAGAGAGAGAGAGAGAGAGAGAGATAATAATGTAAAATGACCGTTTTGTAAAGATAATACTTAGAATATTAATAGTCACTTAAATTTTTGGGGGTGCTATTTACAACAGAGACAAAATAATACAACCACATGTCAATGATTCTCCCACATTAATTAAATATCAACTTCAAATAAAATGGAAACATTGTCAGTGAACTTACTTGAGCTCTTGGACTATTTTAGCTTGTTCATTCATCTCCCGCTCTATCTTGCGTGCTCTTTCCTTAGGATCAAAATGATCTGAGAAAATCTCTTCAGGAAGGATGTCAGATGCAAGACTTGTACGTCGCTTCAACTGCAGTTCCTAATCAAGACAGGAAATTTGTAACAATTTTAGTTAGAAGACTGGCTAAATTTGTGAAATAGACATGTGATGAAAACATAGCGTCAAGGTGACTGATAGATATACTTGTCTCAAAACAGCACAACTTGCTTTACTGCACTAGCTTTCTGGTGCTTCTCTAATTGACTGGTTGTAAAGTGTGACTATTTAGCAACTGCCTCGATGATATGCTGTTGAGTGGTATGACATTGATGGCCTCTTCAGTACTGTTGTTTTCAAATGTGCACTGTATCTCTGTACTACTTACTGCTTAACTGATTCACCACCATGCGCCACTTTATTGACATAATGTTGACAGTTCGTTATTTGTTTCATTTCGCATATCTTCCGCAATTTTTAGTGCCTGGTAATTGAAAATGTACACACAGAATAGATATGCCTTCAAAATTTATCAGACAAGACACACTGATTAAGCTTTGCGAAAGTGGTTTAAGTGGAGTAAGCTTTGTGAAAGTTGTTTGTTTTTATTATTTTAGTAATGGCAACACCCAATGGTTCCTGACTCATCGATTTACGCCAGATAATTGTGTTAAACAATTTTAGATTATAGTTATTTTAATTTAATGGAATTTGTGGAAGATTGTAAAACTGATAGCATGTGCAATAATGTGGTTATTCAGTTAAATAATTTAGCATTATGGAAAACAAACCTAGCAGTGAAAGTTCGTCATTAAATGATGGCACATGTCGAATTATGCTTGCTCTAATGAGCCAGACTTGTGCCCCTAAGTTTGCTTTGCCTATCACAAATAAGCTGAGGAGTATTTAAATAATTAAATTGAAAAGAATAATACTTATAACTAAATAGAAAATAGAGTATATATAGTAATGAGTACAAATCTACCTCGTGTTTTCCTGACTTTTTCCATTTTGTGTGAAAATTATGTGCTTTAAATTATGATGTTTTATTTGTGTTGTGATGGTGTTACAGAGCAGTCCTTGTGATATTGGTGAAGAAAAGTGGTGTAATTATCATTATTCAGTAAATTTAATTGGATTATTATCAAAGATTGAGGAGTAGTGCCTTGGTAAGTGGAAATTTAAAATAATTGTCACCACGGTCTTCAAATTTTCTTTTACCAAATCTAACATTATTTTTATTATATTTCTAACCTATAGCAAATATCTATATCTTGGGTAAAGAAAAGAACAAATGCATCCATACTTCAAGAGTTGAATATTGAGGAGGGATGGCTATTAAAGACGATAAAACAAAGAAAATTGAAGTATTTTGGTCACTTGAAACGTCACGACAGTTTGGAGAGAACAATAATGGAAGGGTATATGCCTGGGAAGAGAGGAAGAGGAAGGCCGAAGAGAAGATGGGTGCAGGATGTGGCGGATGATCTCCAGATGGGTGTGTCAGACGCGGGACATCTTGCTTGTGATCGAGAAGTTTTCCGGAAGGTTGTTATGGGAGCGAGGTTCTGCAAAGGACATGCTACTGAATGAATAGCAGAAGTAGTAAAACTAACATGTTCCTTGTGCAATCCCCTTTAATTTGATATATAATACAATATAACTGCTACTATTTTAACAATTTTTAGATCATTACTGTGACCACCCCTACTTCCCATTTTCGCCATCAATTTCTGTTTGGTCAAAACACACTTTTTGTTTAGCAGCGAAGCAATTAATGAATTATTGACATTTTATAGCTAGATGTTACATATTTAAATCTAATGAATTATAAACTGTTTATAGCTAGTTGTTTACATGCTGGCATCTAGTAAACTATTAACCCAGGACCATATCTTCAACATGAGAACCATCTTTGAGAAATGCAGAGAGTAAAATGTTGATCTTCATAATATTTCATAGACTACAGTAAGGCATTTGACTGTGTTTAACACAAAAAATTGTGGAACATCATGAGAGATGGGATGTAAAGAAGTTGTGATCCACTTGATTGAATTACTCTATCATGAACAACAAGCAGCTGTCACAGTATTAAACTGGTCTGACATGCAAAGGGAAGTAAAACTGGGCTGCATTATCTCCCCATATCTATTCAACATCTATGAAGAAAGTGTAAAAAGAAAGGTCAAAACTGATGATGCCAGTGACAATTTTTACTCATTCATAACTGGCAGAAATCCAATTTAAGAAGTTATATATGGAGATGACATAGTCTTTCTCTCCAACAGTGCTAAAAGATTAGAAAAGTTAATCCTGTCTGTAAAAACAGACACAGTGAAAATTGATATATTTTTTCCTGAACTAAAAAAATAATGTCCACAGACAAGACTATGTCAACCAAAAATCACAATCAACAATAAATAAATTGAAAATTTTCCAAACGTTGAATATCTGACTTCATAATCAACAACAGTGGTGACTGTTCAAAGGAAGTCAAATATAGACTTGCCATAGCAATACAGGGGTTACACAGTATTACAGAAGTCAGATATAGACTGGCTATAGCAACACTGGGGTTACACAGTATTACAGAAGTCAGATATAGACTGGCTATAGCAATACAGGGGTTACACAGTATTACAGAAGTCAGATATAGACTGGCTATAGCAATACAGGGGTTACACAGTATTACAGAAGTCAGATATACAGTGGCTATAGCAATACAGGGGTTACACAGTATTACAGAAGTCAGATATACAGTGGCCATAACAATACAGGGGTTACACAGTATTACAGAAGTCAGATATAGACTGGCTATAACAATACAGGGGTTACACAGTATTACAGAAGTCAGATATAGACTGGCTATAGCAATACAGGGGTTACACAGTATTACAGAAGTCAGATATAGACTGGCTATAGCAATACAGGGGTTACACAGTTAGTTAGTTAGTTAGTTAGTCGACAGATCATCCTCGTTGCACATCGGACCATTCAGTCCATAAGTGCTCGGATCCCCTCCTCAGCAAATCCCGCAGCGTGTAGCGGCTAACGACGCCAGTTCTGTGTTGCTTTATCAATCTTCTTTGGCTTCCTGCGTAGTGTTCTTGTTTGGCCACCCCTCTTTTAATTTGCTGCTCTCGCAGTCTGGCCATTGTTGTAGATTCACAGTCATCACTTGGTTCTTGCAAAAGTCTCACTTCTCGTAGAGCATTCAGAATGTCAGCCTGGTCCATGGCGCGTCCGCCCTCAACAGTAGCCTCACCTGCGAGCTTGTCAGCCCGCTCATTTCCTTGTACTCCCGCATGCCCTGGCACGAAGATGAAACTAATCTTTGCCAGCCGAGACCGCTTCAGAGGCAGCAACCATTCTCTTCGGATCGACCCCTCCTCTATCCTCTTGATCATGTTCATTGAGTCGCTAAGGAAACAAGCCCTAGTGAATGTCTGTGTCTCGAGCCATGTTATTGCTTTACTTACTGCCATGACTTCCATGGTCAGGCTACTTGTGGTTTCAGTGAAAGCACCAGAGTCCTCCTTCACAATTCTCCCTCCGGCCCGAGCTGTAAAGGCCCATGAGCTTCTCACATGTCGGACGACAGACCCATCTGTGTAGATGACCGCGTCACTGTCTAGCGAATTCTCGAAAATCAACGCTTGTACTTCAGCCTCAACAGCAGCCGGATTTTCTTGTCTCCATTTTCTATCTAGTTGGATGCAAACTGAAAAGGATGTGCAGAAGTCTGTTGGCACTTGCACCCACTCCTCGCCAGGTTCTAAGTCCTCAAGTGAACACACCTGTTGAAGAATGTCCTCGGCTTGACCCATCCACGACCGTCCTCTTTTTAACCTGCTGCCCTTCACCTTCCTAATTTCACTATGCAGTGGATGCTGTGTGTTTGCGTTAATTCTGAGGTAGGCACGTGCCCTGCAAACTTGCATTCTCTCTTCAATGGTTGGAAAATCAAGAAGGTAGCGCATCGCCCTGCATGCTGTATCTCTTGTACATCCAAGAATAATGCGCATAGCTTCATTCTGTATCCTTTCCATCCTTTCTATCTGCTTATGGCTGACAGTCAGGATTGCCATTGCATACTCCAAAACAGACATGACCAGCCCCTCGTACAGAAGACATAGATGGCGCTGCTCACAGTTTGCTGCTGCCATCACCCGCATCGCTGCCAAACCCCGCTTGGCCTTTGTTATCACCTGGTCTATGTGCACATTATAAGCAAGGCTTCGATCAAACCGTATCCCCAGGTAATTCATTGCCTGCGTTCTTTCCACCGTCTCTGAACACAGCATTACAGTTGGTGTAGGATTGTTGACAAGGGGTTACACAGTATTACAGAAGTCAGATATACAGTGGCCATAACAATACAGGGGTTACACAGTATTACAGAAGTCAGATATACAGTGGCCATAACAATACAGGGGTTACACAGTATTACAGAAGTCAGATATAGACTGGCTATAACTATACAGGGGTTACACAGTATTACAGAAGTCAGATATAGACTGGCTATAGCAATACAGGGGTTACACAGTATTACAGAAGTCAGATATAGACTGGCCATAGCAATACAGGGGTTACACAGTATTACAGAAGTCAGATATACAGTGGCCATAACAATACAGGGGTTACACAGTATTACAGAAGTCAGATATAGACTGGCTATAACAATACAGGGGTTACACAGTATTACAGAAGTCAGATATAGACTGGCTATAGCAATACAGGGGTTACACAGTATTACAGAAGTCAGATATAGACTGGCTATAGCAATACAGGGGTTACACAGTATTACAGAAGTCAGATATACAGTGGCCATAACAGTACAGGGGTTACACAGTATTACAGAAGTCAGATATACAGTGGCCATAACAATACAGGGGTTACACAGTATTACAGAAGTCAGATATAGACTGGCTATAACAATACAGGGGTTACACAGTATTACAGAAGTCAGATATACAGTGGCCATAACAATACAGGGGTTACACAGTATTACAGCCTGAGACACGACTCCAACAAACATTAACCCTACCAACCCTGAGGCCCTGAACCTAACTGTCCCCTATACCTGGGTTCCTGAGCATTAAGAGAAAAAACCAACATGATACAGAAAAATGTTAGTTACATGCAAACAAGTGGTTAGAATAAGATGTAACTTGGAGACGTAGAAAATAGGTCTACCTTTCATCTAGCGCCAATATTCCACCTTTCTTGATGAAATTCTGACTCCTCAAAGTCTGAATCAACCAAAGTATCGATCATCTGTTGGACTGTGAAAAGCCTAGACCTACTTCGCTTTTTTGTTGAAGTGCCTGGTTCATCAGCCGCTCGTTTCAGTGTCAATTTTCAGAATTTTTTCACGTTAAATCACACAAAGTCAATTCAAACACATGGGGGCAGACATCTGCAATGGCTAACCATGAGGTCTGACCACAATTGGTTGGTTATTTTTAGTTTGTGACACATTTTTTCAGGTACTAGGCAAAGTACCGAAAATTATGTACAGCGGTATAGCGGCAGATTTGGAAATTACCGAGAAATCGGTACAGCAGTCTGGTAGGGTTACACTTGTGAGAACATGCGTCTTTCATGTCCCAACATAAGAATGTGAGTCGTGGACTATTTTTTAATCACCCAAGAAGAAAATTGCGGCCTTTGAAGTTAGTCAGTTAGTCGCAGTTCCAACTTCACAGCAAAGGGTTGCCCCATAATGCTCCGCTCCTGTGCCAGTGAATATTGCACAAAATACTCCTTACTGCCCCATGTGAAAAGTGGAATAGACAGGCATCTCGACAAACCAACAGCCCATACAGGTATACTATGCATAATGCCACTGCCAGAATTCCAACACAAAAGCCCACCATGAAAAATACAGTTCATCGTTGATGGGACCTTTGAATTTCAATGTTATAGGAACAATCTTAAAACATCATGGACCAAGAAAAAGAACAGAACTGACATTCTACAAGATGTGAACATTCAAGAAAATTGGTTCATAAACAGCTTCATGTCTGGGAAACTAACATACTGTGACCATATTATATGGCACAAGGATTTGGATAGAACAATGATGGCAGGCATGGTTCAAGGGAGACGAGGCAGGACTTGACCAACATGGAGGTGGACACATGACACTGAAGACATCTTTGCCATGAAACTGCATGAAGCAGGGGAACTGGCAACAGATCTGACATTTTTTTAACAGACTGTAATGAGAGCAATGTTCTGCAAAGGACCTGCTAAATCAGTGGCTTTCAAACGGTGGGAAATTCCCCCCCCCTCCCCCCAGGGGGGAATTTTAGGGTTTCCAGAGAGGAAGATTATTTCAAGATCTCATTAATACAAGAACCAGTTACTTGATATTGTTTTTCCCTCTAAATTTTATGGTTCTCTACTTCTCGCCCTAATGAATTTCGTTTCATAACGTAAGTAGACCCGCAAATCACATTTTATGTAGATGTCTAGACTTGTTCTAGTATGTGTTATTAAATTTAGCTACCATTTTTGTGTATACTGTGTAAGGGTGGGGAGTTATAAGGAGGAAATTCGAAAAAAGGGGGGGGGGGATGACATTCTGAACATATGGTAAAAAAGGGGGGGGGGGGCATGGGTAAAAAAAAAGTTGAGAAACACCATGCTAAATGATAATGTATGGGTTTAATTTACATACTGAAATCTAGTAAATTATAAACTGCTTACAGCCATATACTACATACTGAAATTTAGTGACATTTAAACTTTTTATAGCCACTGTATTTTTTTTTACTGATACAAAAACAAGCAATAATTGTGGTTAAAAGTGAAAATAAGCTACCAGGTTATTTACATTGGAAACAAAAATGTAACTTAAAACAGGGATCTTTTTACATGCTTTAGGGCATATTGTGTTAGACCTATATTATTATAGACCAATGGACACTGGGAGAGGTCAGTATCACATCAATCACTTTTACTTCCCAAGCCATTTCCTGGTAGCAATTTTAGGCTGGGTCAACCTGGAAGCCAGATCAATGTGAAAAATCCACTTTGATGCAGAATCATATCGACCGGGCCTGCAGGTGTGCATCTAGCCACTACGTTACCACAGATTCCATACACAAATGTAAATGATGTTTAATGATGACAGCGTATTTATCTTTGCTCATATTAATCGTAGAGTTATTCACATATATGCTGATTTGGATATAGGATATACATCATCATCAAGTGTCTTGCCAACCTTCATGAACCATCAATTTCTCCACATGTCTTGATCACCAACAAAATCCAAAATTCTCCAAAATATTTTTCTATGCCATGATTTTACCATATGGTAAAAAATATTCTGTCACTGTATTTCTTTATAAGCTTTTCCATTACTTGTTTGTTTCCAAGTGAAATAAAGTAAATATTGCATTATGTCAAAAGTAGTTTTATGTGAGCATTCTGGAATCTAGCATGTCATATAGTGAATTATGCCTGCTAAGGTTATGTTAGTTGTACACACATCTCAATACTCTATGTGCAAACAACCAAGTGTTGGGTTACACAATTCACCTACCTCTTGGCTATTTTCCAGAGTGCCAGGACTGCTCAGGTCAACTGCATCTTCATCATCCTCATAATAGTCTCCATTGTCATCATCAGCGTGCTTTGTGGGATGTGTGGCATCTGCCAGAGACTCCGCGGCATCGCCCGCCAGCAGGGTGAGAGTGTGACCCAGTAAAGTAAACCTCTTGCCTATATCAGTGTCTAGGTGCACATCAATGCCCTTCATATCCCACTGGACATTGAGTATCCATTTGGCATTACCACTGCTGGTATCTGAGGAAATTATTTTACAAAACATTATTTCCCTTTCACTGCAGCATAGGTCCAGAGTACAGTGGTCTGGTTCAACTTCCAGGTGAGGAAGTGGATTTGTTTTTCATAACATGGATACTTGAGTTCTGATCCAGTTTTGTACATGGGTAACAGAGATTTCTTTGGGAAGCTGGGCAATCCACCTCATCATTAAGCTGGGCAATCCACCTCATCATTATGTAACCTTGTATATGTGAAGTACTTTCACATGTCTATAGCCCATCTGCAATGGGATAATCTCTCCCTCTATGTGTTTACCCTAGCTTGTTACAGATCTACAATACACACTTGCATTTAATGTAATTCAAACTGGAAATGTATACATACGATTTCATCAACCCATTACTCCAGCTATGGGTTGTAGGGGTGTTAGTACTGATCTGATTGGAGCTACCCATTATCCAAGTTATGGGCTGTAGGGGTATCTTGACAGAAACATTAACACCCAGGGTTTCCCGCTGTGCCCTTTGCTCAGTGATATGTCTAAGTGCAAAAATACCATAGCCAGTTCATTATTTCATCTTTTCAGTCCAGGATTTTATTTGTCTTTCTCTTTTCAATTAGTCTCCAACTGTCCAGTAAAGACATGTTTTTCCTTTAAAGAAGTCATATTGGGTCTCATCTCATCTCATCATGTTCCTCTTGTACCTTGCCGTGTCGAGGTGAAGTATAAACAGCGGGAGAGTGCCCGCTTATGGGCTTCATGTATCGATATACCCATGGACTCTGTTATTCCCTGCTTCCATCATTTATGTGGTCGGCCTCTTCCTCTGCTTCCCTCTGGTCTGTACATCATTGCTTGTTGTGGTATACTGTTAGTTGGCAACCTACTTGCATGGCCAAACCATTTGATTTGCTGCCTTCTAATAAAATCTAGTGCAGCTGTAACGCCACTTTAGTCCTGATTTCTTCACTTCTGATCTTATCTCTTCTTGATATGTTGAGTATTCTTCTCAGGAATCTCATTTCTGTTGTGATTTCTCACAACTGTTACGTCTCCGACAGCTCTGTCATGATAATAACAACTTCCATCAAAAGGTCCACGAAATGTTGGATTTCTTCCGCCTTCGAGGCTATCCTGAGAATATCCTGTCTACAGCTCTTCACCGCTGCCAGTCTATTAGTCGTGCTGAGGATCTCTCCTCCAGGCCGAAACCACGTAATAATAAACCTATTCTCTCACTAACCTATCATCCTCATAATATTGCTGCCAAGAATATTCTCATGAGACATCTATCCATCCTCCAAGCAGACCCGGTCACTCACAATGTCTTCTCAGAGGCTCCACTGGTGGCTGGTCCATAGCACTCTACCTCAGCCTCACAAGTCTCTTCCTGGCACAGCGGCATGTCTTCGATCTCGTTGTAAGATCTGTCCACATGTCTTTCAAACCCAGGGTCTCTGGCTTTCCCTAAGACTACTTTCCACATCCGGGAGGGTTTCTCATGCAGAGTAGCAACATTATCTATGCGATCATCTGCACACGTTGTGACATGAGATATGTCGGTGAGACAGGTCTTCGTCTGGTGGACAGATTTAGGCAACACCTCTCTGATATCAACAGTAGTGCCCAGAAACTGGTACCCCTACACTTCAACAGTTCTGACCACTGTGTTGTGGCCGACATACAGGTCACAGCGATCAAATCAGTGCACATCTCACGAACATGATCGCAAGATATTGGAAAGCCGTCTCATCTTCAAGTTGGGTTCACTCTCCCCTCATGGCCTCAATGTCCAACACAGTTTTATTTAAGTCCCTAACGCCCCTACCCCCCTCCCATCCCTGCAGTCGTATAGTCCATTAAATACTTAGTTGCATGTCCTTCACAGGATGTCGTAGTTAACGCCAGCATTATCTTTGCCTTCTGTGACTTCCTGGGCAGTTTGCGTTCAGTTGCTTCTCATTGCTTTCTGAACAACCGGCACCTGTGCTATTTTATGAGAGTCAACGCAGGGTGTTCTGCATCCAAATCATCCGCAGCAGTGTTTCGAGCTTGGCGTGTGGAATTGCGAACTGCATCAATGACATTGCTACAGAGTTGGCTACAGTGCTCTACCTATCCATATTTTTCCTTTTCGCTCTCATGGGCGCACCCCCATCCCCCCAGCGTGTGTTCCCTCACTGGTTGTCTTAGCCAATCCCCGAGCTTCTGGCTTTATTGACCTTTAGTCAGTTGACCCTGTTAACCCACATCCGGTTTATTCCATCCACAGATAGCCGCTTAAGCAAGGATACAGATAAGTAACCTTAATACTTTCATGTAGTGTCTTTCATGTATTTGTTTGTCTGTTTTCGTTTGTTCTGTGCTGACGAAGGCTTTGGCCGCAACGTTCATTTTGTTTCTTGTAGTCATGCTCTAGTAAAGCTCACAATTTACTTCTCGCTTTTCTCTGATTCATTCACTACTTGTTTCAAGGGATGTTCGTTTAGGTGAATCATTGTTGCTTTCTCTTCTTTAGTTATAGTTTTAATTGTGCTAATTTTCATGTTATATACCTACACATTTCGTTTAGACTATTCATATGGTCTTGTAATTCAGCTTCTGATTTTGCTATTAGTGCTTGGTCGTCCGCAAATAGGAGTTCTTTAATGGTTAGATTTGCAGATGGTTCTTCTTCTGTGTTCTCATCATGTGATGTTCTTGCGGTCTCTGATTGGCTGGTTTCTTTACATATGTTATCTATATATGTTATGAACAAGAAAGGGGACAGGACACAACCTTGTCGTACTCCAGATCTTATGGTGAAGGGTTCTGAGTGTCCTCCAGTTGCTCTTACTATGCATTCACTGTTATTGTATAAGCTTCTACATAGGTTTGTTAGATGTGTACTCGCTCCATATTGTTTAAGGATTTCCCACAGCTTGTTTCTATCTACTCTATCAAATGCCTTTTCTTGGTCGACAAAGGCTAAATAGAGTGTTTCATTGAATTTGAATTTCCCATAAGTTGTCTAAGAGCAAAACTGGCATCTGTACATCTTTTTTTCCTAAATCCAAGTTGTGTTTCACTTAGCTGGGGTTCTATAGTAGTTTGTAATCTTTTCTCAAGATTTTTGCAAAATATTTTCCCAGTATGACTGAACAGTGAAATGCCCCAGTATTGTGTGCAGTCTCTTTTGCTGCCTTTGTTTTTCCAAATTGGGATAATTATGGTGTTTCCCCAGTCTTGTGGTGTCTGTTGTTCTACCCATACGTGGTTGAATAGTCTATGTAGCCATGCTGTTCCTACTTCTCTTGCTGCTTTAATTAGTTCATTTGGTATTTCATCTGGTCCTGGTGATTTGTTCAATGGGGCTAATCTGGCAGCTTCTATAATTTCTTCTTTCAGTATGTCTGGTTCTAGTTCTTCGGCGGCATCTGTGTCGGTTTCTTGAATACTTGTGACATCTGATAGGATGTTGAGAAGTTGTTTGAAGTACTGTTTCAATCTTATTAGGATTTGTTTTTGTTCACTTATTGGTTCTCCATTTTCGCTGTTAATCATTTCAGTTGGGTCAAAGGATTTTCCTCTGGTTCGCATTGCACTTATCTTTTTGTAGAAGTTTCTAGTTGCCTCCTTGTAGTATTTGTTTAGGGTTTCTCCATACTCCTCCCAGTCTTTTTGTTTTTCTCTCTTTACTATTCTATTCACATGTCTTCTCGCTATCCTATATTCTATGTTATCTCATTCCTGTTTGCTCTTCGATCAATTTTTATATTTTTCCTTTTTGTCTTTTACAGCTTTCTTTACTACTGTGTTCCACCAACTTGTTATTTTCTTTATCCGTGTTTTGCGTTTTTTCGTGGTTCCACATGTTAATTTTGCAGTAATAAGATGCTTGATTTGAACATCTCCGATTCTTCTTCCACTGTCTTGCTTTCTATAGGTAATTTTACAAAGATTTCAGTTAGTTCTTTCTCATAATTTTCCCTCACTGCCTCTTCTTTGAGGTTTTTTAAGTTTACTGATTCACATGGCATGTATTTTCCTGGTCTTTGCTTTCTTCTACTGATGGTTCTTATTGTGGCAACGACTGCTTTGTGGTCTGTGTGTATATTTAAGTTGGGCACTGCTCTTGCATTTAATATTTTTCTCCTTCTTTATTTCTTGTTAATATAAAATCAATTTGGCTTTTAGTATCTAGATCGTTCCATTTATACCAGGTGTATATTTGTGAGTCTGTGTGTTTATAGAATGTATTTGTTATATAGAGGTCGTGTTGGCTGCATAGCTCTATCAGTCTACTTCTGTTGTCATTTCTTTCATTATGTTGGTCTCCAAATGCTCCAAGATGTTTTTCTATGCCCGCTCTGTTGTGTTCTAGTCTTGCATTGAAGTCTCCCATAACTATGATGTTGTCCTGCTTATCTATTTTATTTAGCACGTCATGTATGTCTTTGTAGATGTCCTCGCATTCTTGCTCATTTTTGTTTGTATTACATGGTGCGTATATTTGTACATATGTTGTAATTGTTTGTTCTTTTATTCTCACTGTTATGATTCTTTCTGATATATATTTTATTTCTAGTATTCCTCTTGCTAGCCATGGTTCAATTATTATTCCCACATCGTGTCTTGCCCTTACTTTCTGTTCTACTCCAGAGTAGACAAACGTTTTACTCTGGTTGCATCCTTCCCCCTTTATTCTGGCGTCCTCTCTTCCATTGTTTCTATAAGTTCTTCTTCTTTACTATTAAAACCGCAGACATTCATTGTGCCTATTTTTTGAATTGCTAATCTATCTCGTAGTCCATTAACGTTGCCGGGTCAATATCCATTTGGGTCAGTCCGTTTATACTTCTTAGTTTTTCTACAAGCAGTTTGAAGATCCCCTGCCAGCTTGCTAGGCCAGTCGCAGGTTTAGGAGAAACATCTGACCATAGGAAGTCCATCCCCTATGGCGAGCCATATCCCCGTTAGTCCATGACCTTGCGGTCATAGTTTCCAAGTCTACACTGCATGGAGGTGGGGATGACTTGTGTAGTCTGCGGGTCATCGGCAGGCTACTAATTTTCACTTTTCACCCCTCCTGGGAGAAGCAAGCCGATCCTAACCCTGCTGGCTGCAGGGCCAGGCGCAGTCCACACCTTGTTGTCATATTGGGTGACGTGTACAAATCTAGTTAGCTTTTAGCAATTGCTTCTGACAGATGTGGTTCTTGTTGGCTTATGTATGTATTTGTTTTGTCTCTGGTATGAGCATTTGCTTTGTGTTGTTTAATAGCAAATGCAGACTTTTTCACAAGAATCGTGCTCACACATAAAAACTACTATTATAAACCTTTCGCTTAAAACTTCCATCCCAATACAAGAAGGGGGTTTAGGTACAGTGCACACAAACTTGACTGACCTTGTTTGTTGATAGTTCTGGAGCAGACTTCATATGTACCTGATGGTACATTACACTGATTCATAACAGCACCACAGTCTGAGGGTCTGGGCTTCCAATCATCCCAGGAAGTGCCAAAATCATCAGCAAACCTCAGACAGAAATCTGGGGACGAAATAAAACATGTATTGGCAGATATCAGCAGCAAGCAAATATGAACCACCTATATCTAATTACTTCTGTCTAGTTACACTTTGTACAGTTTAACAGATTTTAACTGCATTCATAAAAATAGTAAAGTTAGTCCTATAGTAAATACTGGCTCTGGAATGTGAAGTTTTCAGCTGTCACACATTTTAGTCTCCACATTGAAGGTTGGTTGTAATGAGTCTATAATTTTATTGTCTCTTCATATGCTATTAAACAGGTTTCTTCCAATCCATCACTTAGTGTTGTCTATGCAAATGTACATTGTCTGCAAACTGCATGCTTCGCCTTCCCTTTTCCCAACAGCACATCTTTTAACAAGGAGATGTGCCTCTTTATATGACTTTAATTGTCTGCCCTTGAGTTCATTCAGCCATGATTTATTCAGTCCCAGTTTTTGTAACACTTTAACACTTCTTTGTTGGTTTCCTAATGCTGGTACGATATTCTCTTATTCATCTACAAAAACCACATTTTGAAAGCGTAATAACCTTCTGCAAACGAAATCACTTTATTATGACCACAATCCTCAAAATGGTAACTCTCACACTGCAGTTTTAAAATTTGAATAAGTACAATATTCACTGTGAATAATAAAACATCTATTTGATGGAGTCTGACAATCCTTACATAGTTAACATTTAGGCTATTATTTGTGGCAGCCATTACATTTTAAATAACTAAATATCTAACACTGAATTGTGAACACCCTTGCATTGTAAATAACTCAATATCTAACCACTTGAGCAGGACAACCCTTAAATTATAAATAACTAAATATTTAACCACTGGAGCATGACAACCCTTACATTGTAAATAACTAAATATCTAACCACTGGATTGTGACAACCCTTACATTGTAAATAACTAAATATCTAACCACTAGAGCATGACAACCCTTACATTATACGAGGGTAAGTTAATAAGTGTAATTTTTAAACTGCCAAAAAAGGTGATATGTCTGATTGTAATAACTGGCGTGGTATCACCCTACTGTCAGTACCAGGAAAACTTTTTTGTAGCATGTTACTTGAGAGATCGAAAAAGTCTATAGATGAAAGGCTCAGAGAAGAACAAGCTGGCTTCAGACCAAAACGGTCATGTATAGACCACATTTTCACTCTTATAATAATCATTGAAGACTGTAGAATTCCAGTCGAAATTAATCACCAACTTTGTCGACTTTCAAAAAGCCTTCGACAGTATTCACCGCCCTTCACTTTGCAATCTACTTAACATCTATGGTTTTCCTACCAAATATACCAACATCATAAAATCTTTCTATAAGGAGACACGTTGCTGCGTGAGAACAGAATCAGGCAACTCTGACTGGTTCTCAGTTGAAACAGGAGTGAAACAGGGTTGTGTCTTGTCACCGATGCCCTTTTTAAATAGCTATCGATTGGGTCATGCGCAAATGCACAAACAACACAAATAGGAGTATCCATTGGGTTGACAAAATTCTAGAAGACCTGGACTTTGCCGACGACATAGTGCTTTTGAGTTCAACACACCCAGATGCCCAAGAGAAAATAAACCATCTCCAAAATGTTTCAGGACAAATTGGTCTCCAAATTAACACCACAAAAACAAAAACTATTGATCTTACCAACAGTTCAGACGACACCAAATTAAGCAACCATGTTCTTGAAAAAGTCAACAGCTTCACATACCTAGGAAGCAAAATGACATCTACAGGGGACTCAACACCAGAAATATTATCTAGAATCTCACTGGCATCTGGTGCCTTCAATAAACTGTCAAACATCTGGAAGTCAAAGTCACTCAGCCAACATACGAAACTTAAAATCTTCAATTCTTGTGTGATTCCAGTGCTAACGTATGGATGTGAGAGTTGGAAATCAACGGTAGCTTTAGATAAAAAAATTAGACAATTTTGAGAACAAATGTCTTAGAAGAATTCTAAACATCCAGTGGACAGATTTCAAAACCAATGCGCAAATAAGACAAGAGACTAAGCAAGATATTGTATCCAATTTTATAAGAAAACGCCGTTGGAACTACATCGGCCATGTACTCAGAATGGACAAGATAAGACTACTCTACCAAGCCCTCGTATGGTCACCAGTAGGGAAAAGAAAACGGGGAAGACCAAGAGAGACTCTGTGTAGAACTATCATCAGAGAAGGCTCATTCAACGGGCAAGTGAACATCCAAGATCTACAACAGGTAGCAGCGAACTGCCAGACATGGAGAGCCATGACTTCTGCCCTATGTGCCGACTTAGGCTCAAGAGGAAAGACTAACTAACTAACTAAGTTAATAAGTAAGTCACAAATGGTAGAAAAATAACTAAATATGATAACAACTTGAAACCAGTTTATTTTTACATATACATTGTCCCTTTATTTCTCAACATAATTTCCACCAATATTGATGCACTTATCCCATCGTTTGAGTCCTCCCATACCGGCTGTATAGAACTGCATGCTCTGTTTTCTAAACCCCGTTTTCACTTCACATTCAACTTCAGCGTGATTCGTGAAATGCCAAGGTGGGTTTTCAGTGAACTTAGCCCCTAGCGATTTCCTGTAAAGTGGTGCAAAGCTGGGTAGAAAAAGATACGAGGGTGAGTCAATAAGTAAGTCACACATTTCTGTGGGATGGCAGGTAAATTCGCACAAGATAACAATATCGAAATTAGTCCAGAGAAACAACAAGAGATTCGAGAGAAATGGCAACATACAGGACAGAATGAAATGCTACATGAGGTTCTGTAGGCACCTATCACAATCAGCGAACTGGAGCTAGCCATATCAAACTGAAAATGAGAAAGTCACCAGGAGCTGATGGTATCTCCAATGAAATGATCAGGAACCTAGAAACAGAGGCCAAAGCAAAGCTGTTGTGATCAGGAACCTAGAAACAGAGGCCAAAGCAAAGCTGTTGCAGATCTTCAGTAACAGCTGGACCTTAGGCAGTGTTCCACAAGCCTGGAGAGAAGCAATCATGATACCCCTCCTAAAATCTGGGAAAGATAGTTCCATTGCCTCCAGCTACAGACCAATTAGCCTCACCAGCTGTCTCTGCAAAACAATGGAACGCGTCATCAATCACAGACTACAGTGGTACATTGACAGTGAAAACATCCTTGTGCCACAACAGGCTGGCTTTAGGCAGTGCTCTTTATGGAAGATCAGACAACCTACCTCTCTCAAGAAATTGAGGATGCATTCCAAGAGAAGAAGCTGGTGCTTGCTGCATGGATAGATCTGAAGAAAGCCTTTGACAAAGTCTGGAAAGAAGGTCTTATAAAGAAACAGAGAAACTGTAAAGTCAATGGAAGAATGTACAAATGGGTGGAAGCATACCTGCACAACAGAAGAGCCAGAGTACAGATAGACAGACTCAAGAGCAAGAAAGTACTATTGCGTCACGGTGTTCCACAGGGTGGAGTCTTGTCCCCCAAACTTTTTCTAATCTTCATCAATGATCTTGTTGCTAATCTACCACATGGAATTAAAGTGGCAATGTACGCTGATGACCTGGTCAGTGGCCACTGGATCGCTACAAAGAGCCGTAGATACATTTGTTGCATGGGCAAATAGATGGTGTATCAGTATAAACACTGACAATTGCAGCACCACTCTATTTACCCTCTCTCCAAAACAAAAGGCAGGGATCATCCAGATAATGCAACACCCCTAAGAGAAGATAAAGAACCAATATACCTTGGAGTAACATTTGATGACAGGCTGACATGGAGTGAGTACATAAACAAAGCAGTAGCAAAAGCAAGAAGAAAAATAGCCATCTTGAGAAAGTTAAGTGGAACCACATGGGGAGCCAGTGGGAAAATACTTAGCAAAGTTTATCAACAGAGCATACAACCACACCTGGAATACGGAACAACTGCGTGGTGTTCAGCATCAAAATCCACACTACAAGAGCTGGACAAAGTGCAAAATCAAGCACTTAGATTCACCACAGGAGGGATGAGATCAACCCCTATAGTGGAAACGGAGAAGATGGGGAGGACACAAGCACTGAGAGAGCGCAGAGATATGAAAACGCTAATACAAGCAGAAAAGTTCCTCAGCTTGCCAGGCCACCCTATGAAGAACAGATTTGAAAACTCAACTATCGGGCAGTTGAAAAGAAGTAGTTTTATCCACCAGGCCAAACGACTTTGCAGAGAAAGCACCGATCTGCCCACAGTTTCTATCCCCCTGACAACTATTCAGAGTGAACTCCATGGAAAGATGAACATAAACTATCATTACAAATCCAGACAAAAGTTAGAGGAATATTTGACAAGGAAGAACAGAACAGTGTACAGCACAGAACAGCCACTCTCAGCTTCCTTGATGAAGAATACCCACAGGACCTCTGGATCCGAGTCTACACAGATGGGTCGGTACAAAATGCTGTTCGAAAAGGAGGAGCGGGAGTGTACATAGAATACCCAAATAATACTAGGGACACGACCAGAATACCAACAGGAAAGTACTGCCATAACTATGATGCTAAAATTGAGGCAATCAAGACAGCAACAGAGAAATTATTAAATACCAACCATGGTACACAACTTGTGGTGCTATTGACAGATGCAAAATCAATACTTGAGGCGCTCCTGTCTGGGAAATTGCCAGTACTAAGGACACTACTTTCTGAACTTAGCAGTCAGCATAAGGTTATCATACAGTGGATACCATCCCACTGTGGAGTACCCGGAAAGGACAAGAGCTGATAGATTGGCTAAGGAAGGAGCAAAAGAAGAACAGCCTGATGTGCCCTTTACATACCATCAAAAGAAAAAATGATCAAATAAGTCAGAAAGCCACCAAAATCTGCTCGAGACGACTACCACGTTATGGACAGACCAGAACAAGTCTTTATTCTGCGCCTCAGAACAGGACATAATAGATTACGCAACCACATGTATACAAAATTCACGATTGGTGAATCAGCCATGTGCACATGCGGATTGGGATGGCGTCACAGACAGCAGAGCACATACTCTAAGACTGCCCAAAACTTATCTAGGCACACCTTCTGGCCTAGGGAGACGACAGTGGAAGTAAACTCTATGGACTGCTGAGTGAACTAAAAAAGGCAGTTAAATTTATACAAGTGACAACATTGTCATTATAGACATATTTCAAGCGAAAGAAAGAAGAAGAAGAAGAAGAAGAAGAAGAAGAAGAAGAAGAAGAAGAAGAAGAAGAAGAAGAAGAAGAAGAAGAAGAAGAAGAAGAAGAAGAAGAAGAAGAAGAAGAAGAAGAAAATAACTAAATATCCAACCACTGGATTGTGACAACCCTTATATTGTAAATAACTAAATATATAAAAACTGGATTGTGACAACCCTTACATTGTAAATAATTAAATATCTAACCACTGGACTTTGACAACCTTACATTGCAAATAACTAAATATCTAACCACTGGAGCATGACAACCTTTACATTGTAAATAAATAAATGTCTAACCACTGGAGTGTGACAACCCTCACATTGTACAAAAGTAAATATCTGTACTATAGAGTAGCTGGCATTTGAGGCTTAGGTGATGGTGAGACACACAGTTTCATAATTCCCCAATATTCCAAGTTAAGGGTATGAAATCAGCTGCAGGAGATTTAGAAATGTTGATTTCCGTGGCATGAGACATTGGCCACTCAGAAAGCAATGGTAAATTACTGAATTAACATTGCCTAGTAAAACACAAACAGGCAATAAATGCTGGGATTGATTGCATTGTCCATAAAGGACATGCAGCTAACTTTATTCTATGGAATGTGGTAGCCTTTAAAGTATAAATAACAAAACATCTGGTCATTGCAAACATGCAGTGTGATAACTCTAAATCATTAATAACACAGAACATAACCCTTGAAGTGTAACCACCCTTACATTCGTGAGCAACAAAATATCTAACAACTGTAGTGGCTGTTCTTTAACATCTGTGACTTACCTATATACTCACGTACACATTTTTATCTAACAAACTTTAACCTTCAAGTTTTCCCGAGTGTTATCAATAAATTACTTACATCTTCAATGACTAATCATCCATCTTCAAATATAGCATGATACATTAATTAACAACATACATGATACATCAGTGACCAGTACAGAAGAGCTTACTTTTGAACTTGCCCTTGCTTACAAGGGAGCCAGACGAGCAAGCAGAGATTTGAGTGCTCTCCACAGTCAGCACCAGAGCTGACCCTTGTTCAGCTTCTGTCACTCGGGGTGACTGCAGACCTGGTCCAGGATTTGGTACAGGCTAAACAGAAAGTAACATTGTATATAAATGCTATCATTTGACATGTAGTCTTCAAACATAGACAAGGTGACACCTATGCTAAACATGCATTTAAATACGAGGAGCGTTCAGAAAGTAATGCATCACTCTGTTTTTCTCAATTTATAAACAATATACATGGATATGACATGTAAACATTAGAATTATTCAACATAATCCCCATCAACTTGTACGGCTTTATGCCAGCACAAAACATGTGCATGTATTTCTTGTCCGTACCAGATTTTTCCTTGATCATGTAGCTATTTCTTCACTGCATGAATCACTCCTTCATCATCTTCAAATCTTGTCCCATGGAGTGCATTTTTAAGTAGATCAAATAGAAGAAAATCAGAGGGTGCCAAATAGTGACTATAGGGTGGATGGGGTAGTACAGTCCAACCCAATTTGGTGGTTTCTTCCCATGTTGTCAGACTTGTGTGAGGGTGCGCATTGTTATGAAGGAGATAGAAGCAGGTCTGCTGGATTCTTGAGTGGCCGAACTCTGCAAAAATGTTAATTTAGTTTTTTTAATGTCCTAATGTAAACTTGCGAATTGATTGTCTCTCCTCTTGGCATAACATCCACAAGAATCAACCTACAATGTCCCAAAAGACAGTGATCATGACCTTTCCAGCTGAAGGAGTTGTCTTGAATTTCTTTCTTCATGGTGATTGTGGATGATGCCAGTCCATTGACTGTCTTTTTGTCTCAGGTTCAAAATGATGTGCCCAGGTTTCATCACCTGTAGGGATCTTAGATATAAAGTTCTCTGTATCCGCACTGAAATGCTCCAACAATTTAGTAAATTGCATTCCTTTGGTCTTTTGTGAGACTTCAAGGAACCCATCTTGCACAAACCTTAGAAAATCTGAGAGATTTTATAAATGCATTTGCACTACCATTAAGGCAAACTGTTGAGTAGTGATTCGACTATCAGTAAGAATAATTCCCCAAGTGCATTTCAACATTTCTGCATTGGTGGCTGTGGCAGGACATTCACAGCGCGGCCGATCAAGCAGCTCCGAATGTCCACTTCCTGATTCTTTGATTATCTGAGCCCAGCGACTGACTGTACTCCTGTCGACTGCAAAACTTCCATATACATCACATAGATGCTTATGAATGTTCACAACAGTTTCCTTTTCTGCAACAAGAAATTCTATTTTGCTGCTTATAACGCAAGTTGCTAAAATGCTCCATTTCAACAGTTTAGGGCAGACCTATTATTTGGCTGGTTGGGTTTCAATTTGATGCACACCATTGGCAATTTATATTTGAATAGTGCAAAATTTCATGCTTCTATATTCATTATTAGCTGAGAAAAATGATGTGGTGCATGACTTTCTGAACGACCCTTGTAGATAAGTTTATTTCCATGAAGCTGAGTGCAGTAAGTGAAACCATCCTTATGAAACAGCCCATGGTGTACATTTACATGTTACAGTAACAAGAAAACTGTTAACAATCTCATCATAACAAAATCATTTTAAAGCATAATAAAGCAACTTCACAAGAAATGCTTGTTTTGTTTTTAAAAACCTGCAATTAGATGGAAAAGAGCAAAAAGCTCAACAGTTCTAATTATGAAAAATAACTAACAGCTGGAAGACAATGAACAAATACAACCCATTAAGATACATTTTTCAGAGTTTATACTGAATTACCTGTTGTCAACTTTATATAACTATAATAAGTTTTTACAAAGTTATAAAATTGCAACAGATAATTCAATATAAACAGTGAAAAATGTAACTTAATGGAAAGCTTTAATTTTAATATTTTCTTAATAAATTCATTATTATAAAACATGATATACTCACAACTGAAAAGTTCTGAAACAGAATTTGCAATTACTTGTAATTTTGCAATATTTACTACATACAATTAAATATTCTTGAAAATATTCCTTAAGAATTCTATGGACAGCTAAGAAGACCAGTATCCAAGTGTTGCAAGAGACCTATTCACAAATACAGATGATTACCTACATCACAACAAGAGAATCATGTTTGGTTGTATTAAGAGATGAAAGGTCGGGTGAAGGTTGTGAGATCCAGGAAAGTTGAAGGTGTTAGAGACAATGCTGACCGGTTTGACACAGTGGCACAGAAGATGATTAGAAGAACAAGAACACAACTGATAGATTTTTATGGCGGAACATAATCACCTGCACCATTCAAATGGCACATGATGATGATAAAATCATTACACCTCCAATAACACAAAAGTCCACACATAGTTTACTATTATCTTTGACCCCAGGTATATTTTCTACTGCTTCTTCTTCTTTCCGGTTTCCCTAGCATGTCTTTCACCATCAGATTAGGAAGAGCTTTCTAGACATAGCCTTTGAGTGGGCTGCTCGCAAGGTGGTGCTTATTGCTACACTACACCACTTAACTCATGGCATGATGGGTCTGCTTCTTGCTGTTTCAGCTGTATTTAAACACTAATACTATTTGCAGCATGCTGTTGAGGGATAGCTTTTTTATGTATACGACTGACTCATCTTTTTCAATAAAATCCATTGCTGACAGAGTTTCCAATTGCTTCCTAATGGCATAATTTTTATCTTATCAAATTATCCTTCTCCAGTATTACATCTCAGTTGTTACATTCTTCTTTTGTCTGCTTCATTTGAGCCAAATGCCAGATGTTGTTTATAATATGACATACAATATACTGTATGTCCACACTTCAGACTCAGCAGCCATGATGTCATAGGTAAAGTCAGTCAGTACAGGTCCTTTTTACATGTCTTAGGCACAGTGGGTATACGGTGCTAGACACATATAGGCCTATTGGCACTCCAGGGGTCATGAGGTCAGTATCACGCTGGCCATCTCCACTTACAAAGACATTTGCTGGTACAAATTTGAGGCTGAGTTGACCTGGAGAATTATTTTAATCTGCCTCGATGCAGATTCAATCCATGACCACCAGGCATCTGGCCTCTGCACTACAGTGGCTCCCTCATGATGTCATGGACAATGGAAAATACAACCCCAACTACATTTATACCATTATCAATTGAAATAACAAACAAAGCAGAATAGGTATCTTGAATCTCAATAACCTACAAGCATAAATTGTTACAGTATGAAAGAAGAACCTACTGACCTGGTAAGGTGAAGACAACAAGGGAACACAAATGCCCATATCATCTACAGTCAGTTGCAAGAACAGTGTTGTGATAGATGGCGATGAAGTGGGAGCTATCTGCGGAAGTTTGTCCATCACCTGACGAGTGGCAGTCAGCACCTGAAGATTAAAAACATGTATATGCATACATGAATATATGTCTCATCTCATCTCATCTCATCATGTTCCTCTTGTACCTTGCGGTGTCGAGGTGAAGTATAAACATTGTGAGAGTGCCCAATTATATATATCTTATAAAAATCTCCTTCAGTCATATATGACATGTCGATGCGCCATTAGCAGTAATCCTGCATGTCACAGCCTGACATTCCTTTCTGCGAGTTCTTTCCTCCTCTGCTGCTTGAAGTAGTCTTCTTTCACAAAGTTCAAGATGATTCCTTACAGGGATTCCCTTTATACTGTTTTCTTTCCAGGAAAGTACAGTAATCTGGCCTTGAAGGCATATTGTGGTATGGTGTTAGGACCATATTTGTGATGAACAAATGGCACAGTATCATCCTGGTGCCTCAATTTTCCCAGAGAAAGACCAATTCCATTCTTCCATGCCCTTCATTTCTTTCTCAGACAGACCTCTGTTACCTATTGTACAATGTTGGTTGGCCTAAGAGCCTTAGTAGATGGAAGCAGATCCTGCTATTCCTGGAGAGTGAAGATGGTGCACTGTGCTGGTGTGATGAGTTAAAGCACAACCCACAGAACATAATTAACCATTAGGCTCAAGTATACACAGATACAAACTGTCATTTTTACTCTCTCTATCTCACCTTAAGAGAGAGGCATAGTATACAATTAATACTCAAATCGCCAGAAGGATGAAATATTTAAAAAAGTTTGTTAACAATTGCCATAAAAAGGACTAAGAAACGAAGAGAAGAGTTACAAATGCAACCAGATGTTACCAACATTCAAACATCCCATTGGAGACAACAATATACGCGGGGGCTTCAAATCAAGACCTTAAAACTGTGATAGAAATTACAATAACCATGCCATTGTCTTGTAATCTGTCAATATTGTTGTTAAAGATGTCAAGAGTATTAAGCATGTGACATCACTGTGCAGATGAACATGGTGACATCATAAGGACAGTTTAAAGATGGCCACCCCACTTTTGACATGCATCAAAGAGAAGCAGTGTTCTATTATCCATTTTTGTATAAGTGATGAGTGAAAACTATAGAAATTCATCGGCGAATGAAGGTCCAGTATGGTGATGCATGCCTATCAGTCCAGCAGGTGTATGAGAGGAGTTTGAAGTTTCAAAACAGCGTGTTATGACAGACTGCTCACGACGAGTCAGGCACACCAAATAGTGACCCTTGAGAACTTTTGTCTACAGAAATCCGAGCACTTTATCGGCGCTAGAGGACTTGCATTGAACACAGTTGTGACTACATGAAAAAATGATACATTTGATCTTTACTTGTTCAGAATATATTCACCCACACAAAACAAAAACATTTAAGGTTTTCATTTGAAGCCCCCTTGTAAATGATCAACAGCATTTTCATACCAACACTCTGTTGTCAGTGCTATATGTCTGTAATCAAAGACCAAGGATAATCTATTACATTATGTGAAATAAGATGTCTTAAGAGTAGTGGCTGGTGTCACGAGAAGAGATGAAGAAATATGACAGAAAGTTGGAACAACTCAGCATTTAGAATACGTATGAAATGATATATACATCTCACAAGAATAGTCTCTATGCGACCTCTCTCTGATAGATACAAGACCTTTTCATGGTTCAGACAATAACAGTTAAGACTCTCAGTCTTCCAGGGGAATTCACAACCAAGCATACCATTTCTCTCTCTTTCTCTCTGTTGTGCCACATGCAATCACAGTATGCATTTTTATCATATTGACCAATATTCTGATATTTATATAAAACATGGATACGGTGAATTGTTATACTATATATTTAGTACTTACTTCTTTGTTCAATGCCATTCTTTGCTCAGTCCAATATTCATATGCATTTTTGTAGTTAAGCCAAACAAGCACGGCTGCAACAAATATTTACATGATATTTACAAGAAAACTTTCACAAGAGAAACTCATGACAGACATCTGAAGGAGACAGTCAGCATTTGTTGGCCACATGATGAGAACAGAAAGACTGGAGTATATTGTTAAACACTGACTGCAATACTGGACATGCAGTCAGAGAAAGGCAACAAACGATTATGAATAGTCTTTTAACATGACATGGACAGATATCAGCACATCAACTGATACATGCTTCCTGAGAATGTACCATCGCTATGGCTTGGTGACACGCAGTTTCATAGTTCCCCATCTTATTGAGTCGACGGTTCACAATCGGCTGCAACTGATTTGGAAGCAGACGGCTTTGAATTGATTTCAACAGTGTGAGACATCAGCCATTCAGAAACTACTGACCTAACATTGGTTAGTAAATCACAAACAGCCAAAACATGATGGGGTTGACTGCAACATTCTGTAGAGGTCATGCAGCTAAGTTTCTAGAGAAGGGGAGATGTGAGGAAGCATGATCATTCATGTCAGTGAGCAAGGCACTTGATGATGATGATTTACATACATAATTAAGAAGTGTTGACACAGTTATGGGAAACACAATGACAGAACTAAAAACACAGAAAAGAAACTAGGGTCTGATTTTTAACACACTGTTCCCTTCTAATGAATGAACAATGCTGAAGAGATATTGATTTTAATTATTTGTTAAGCTGACTAGCATGTGGTGATGTCAATGGCTTATGGTAGTTAAGTGCCATCTCCACACTGAAGGTTGGGTGTAAGGAGTCTCTAAAACTGTTTTATCCTGTATCTTCACATGCTATAAAACAGCTTTCTTCCAATCCATCTCATGTTGTCCACCCACATGTAACATTGTCTTCTTCTTGCACACTTCCCTCCAGCACATCCTTTAACAAGAAGCTGTGTCACTTTATACGCCTGAAGCACTTGAATTGCCTGACTTCATTCAGCTACATTTTTTTTTTCAATCCCAGTTTTTGTAATACTTCTTTCTTTGTTTCCTACTCCTGTCATGATATTCTCCTATTCACCTATAAAACCACATTCTGAAAGCATAAATTTTGTTTTCACAGTTTTTATTCATTGTGCATATTTCAGCACTGTACACTAATGATGAGTAAGTGTAAAACAACAATCAATATATGAGATAACTAGTCAAACACAGTATTATGTTTGAACTGTATATTGAATGATCTTTCTCCCCCGATGGTGTTTCCACCTTGTCGTGGTGGGGGAGCTTGAGTTTCTCAATGACCCTGAGAGCTATGCCGGCGGTAGCGTAGCTACCAGCAGGGCCTCCCAAGCCGGACAGGTCAAAGGGTAGAGAACAGACAAAGAGAAACACCCTGGTCCTCCAGGTTGGGGGTTGAAGCGTGGGGTTAACATCCCCACCTTTGTAAAAACCTTTCTTTGTTACGAAACAAATACATGAGCCTCGATATCGGACTGACTTATCTGGACAACGACCTTGGAACGTTAAAGGACTTTTGAGATTTGGAACATGGAATGTACGGACACTATATCGAGCTGGAGCGGCCGAAGAACTAACCCGGGAGCTGGTTGGAATATCAATGGATATCACAGCAATTCAAGAAAAAGGTGGCCAGGAGAGGGTACTTTAGAGCAAAATGGAATGATTATAATATATGGAGGAAACACCCAAAATAAACATGAATTAGAACAGGATTTGTCATCAAAAAGAGTTATGGGGACATTTAAACTTTAAGCTTTTAATGACAGGATTAGTAAATTACGAATAAAAGGTAAATGGAAAAATATAACGATGATTAATGTACATGCACCTACTGAAGAGAAAGAAGATGATATTAAGAAGACTTTTATAATGATCTGGAAGATGTCATAGAAGAAACCCCAAACAGGACATCCTGATTGTGCTGGGAGACTTCAATGCAAAAATAGGTAGAGAGCAAACTAATAAAAAAGTGGCCGGTATGGAAAGCCTACATACAACTTCAAATGATAATGGATGGAGAGTCATCAACCTGGCAGAAGCCAAAGACTGCAGATTAGCAGTACCAGACTACAAAGAAAGGATATACACAAACAAACTTGGAAATCATGTGACAGAGAACCTATAATCAAATAGATCACATTTTAATTAACAACAGAAATGCATCAAACATACAGCAAGTCAGAAGTTATAGAGGAGCTGAGTGCCACAGTGACCATTTCCTCGTTGGAGCAAAATTTAAAATAAAACTTAGAGAGCTTTCTATACTAAATTACAAAGATTACACCCAACATATAACAGAGAAAAACTACAAGACATTACAGTCAAAGAGAAATTTACAGATGAAATAAAATGTAACTTGAAACTTTTCAAACCCTTTGGAGGAAAGCGTTGACCAAACTTGGTTGAACATCAAGAATACACTTCAATCTACCGCAGAAGAATGTCTCGGTGTGTCAACCACGCATAGAAAGAACAGATGGTTCAATCAAAAATGTGAGAAGCAGTCACTAAGAAGAAGAATGCCAGACATGTATGTTAAATGAAATCAATAACATCCAAAAGGAAGAGCATTATAGAAATGAATGTAAAGGGCTACAAAAATAGTCAACAGCAGAAGCGAGAATATATGAGTAATATAATCAAAGATATGGAAACTAATCACCAGAAAAATGAATCCAGAAAGTTTTAAAGTACTGAAGTCAATGAAACGAGGGCACCAACAAAACACATATGGTTTAAAAGACAAAAATGGGAATATGATAAATACCATTGAAGAAATGTGCAACACATGGAAAGAATATTTTATTGAATTACTAAATTGTGAAGCTCCAAGTAACATTTTCCCACAGGAAGAGGTTCTAACATGCGAACCACAAATTGAAGAACCTACATTTGAAGAAATCCTATATTATCACACGACTTAAAAACAATAAGCAACTGGACTGATGGAATTGCTGCTGAATTTATAAAGGCAGGTGGCCATGCATTACATCTAAAGCTATACGAACTAATAATAAAAATCTGGAGGACAGAAGAATTACCCATGACTGGAAAGAGTCATTATTGATACCTATCTTTAGAAAGGAGACAAGTTCCAATGTGGAAATTATAGAGGAATATCACTACTGTCCACAAGCTATAAGATACTATCCGCAGTATTACTAAATAGACTAAAACCATATTCAGAAGACATATTAGGTGACTACCAGGCGGGTTTTAGACAAACAGATCAACAATAGATCAGATATTTATCTTACGACAAATAGCCGAGAAACATTGGGAATATAAAAGAGATCTCCATAACATTTTTGTGGATTTTAAAAAGGCTTATGATAGTGTCCATAGGAATAGTCTATGGAATGTTATGCAGGAATTTGGAATACCAAGGAAGTTAATTAACATGACCAAACTATGACCTACAAGCACTTGGAATCAACGACTGGCAAGAGAAGGTCCACCAGAGAGACGAATGGAGACAGATTGTATTTGCAGCAAAGAACCTCAATGGCTCGGAATGCTGAAGAAGAAGAAGAAGATTGAATGATCTTTGCTTACCTTTGTCAAAGGCCAGCGGCTGAGCCAATATGATTGGTCGAGATAAATGTATCAGCAATGCCTCCTGGTCATGTGATAGATTGGGTATCATCTCATGCTAAAGGAGTGATTAAAAACTGATTTAATACAACAAACTAACATCTCACATTTGTTGTTGTTGTTTTTTTTTTTTGCTTGCTCACTTTGAACTCAAGTGTAACCCATACACTACTTCCAGTTGTACTGGACTGAATTTTGTGTGTGGATTAGCTTTCCCTTTTAACAATGTCCCTCGCTATCAGGCGAACCCACTCCGACTTCAGAGGTACTCGTAATTTACATCCCCAAGTCAAGGAC
The DNA here is from genome assembly GCA_014155875.1 of Cepaea nemoralis. Taxonomy (NCBI): domain Eukaryota; kingdom Metazoa; phylum Mollusca; class Gastropoda; order Stylommatophora; family Helicidae; genus Cepaea; species Cepaea nemoralis. The sequence goes on along the minus strand of JACEFZ010011953.1, from coordinate 515,700 downwards.
GACAGGTCAACATTTTTGTCCATTTGTCTGGTGTAGGGGTTGAACCCTTTACCTCGACATCAGCACACTGGATGTTCTTATCCATTCCGTCATGCTGACCTGCATTTGTTGCTTATGAATGGAAGACAAATATTTAACTTTGTCGTCTTACTAGCATTCAAGGCACAGACTTTAGTTAAGATTCTCGCTGGTGCTATAGTCTATGTGCACTGTGTTGAGATTCTCCTTATATGATCTATGGAAGGAAACTGGGGCACTTATGTAGGTATCTGTGTGCAATGAAAGTGGTCCTTTACAAGGACAAAAACCAAACTTTAGGTGTATCATTAATTTGCAAATGATTTAAATATCAAATATATGTTCAAATGTTCAATATAGACCCAATAAAAGTGTCTACAAATACAACACTTGATCTATTTTTGCTTTTTTTAAATTCACATTTTACATATATTTTTGTGTAAATATTGTTGTTGAAAATGTGTCGTTCTAATGATACTGCCCTACAACTGTAAGAGTCACAACATTTAATTTTTCAAGTTATTGCTGACATTTGTTGTAGCTGCATTCTACAACAGTCATCAGGGCATACAACAATTCATGACCATCAAAGCTGTTACTACCTGAAGGGCATTTCTGATCTTGATTGTTGTCTTGAAGAACGCCATGGTGTGAAACTCAGGCTCAGCTTCTTCAAACACAGGATTCTGTGAAACAATACACTTGAATATGTACACAGCATACAACAACAGACGACAACAAATATAGCACTAACACTGTATTCTACCTCTCAGTCAAACAATACTTGATGACAAACCCAAGAAACAAGACTGTCAAGCAATGTATATATATATATATGTGCCATACCGATAAGCATGGGCGGTCATGATTCGTCATTTCACTCGATCACCAGAGTCATGGATCAGCTCAGTGTTCTTGTTTCGACCATGCAACGTGGTCAAGCCATTCAGGTATTTACTTCTCTTGTCTTTCCCTTGTTCTCTTCCCCTTGATCTTGCCAGTTGTCACCAAATACTCTAATTTATTTCTTCTCATAACATGTCCAAATAATTTTGTCTACGTCTAATTTCTCTAATCAGTTTACAATTTTCATTTGTTTCTTGTAGGACTTGTTCATTGGTTTTTCTGTCTGTCCATGGTATTCTTTGCATTCTCCTCAGAAACCAAATTTCCACAGCCATCAGATGTTTTTCAGCTTGACTGCTCACTGTCCACGCTTCACATCCATACAAAAGTACAGGCTCTATGTAGCACCTCAACAGTTTTTTTCTTGTAACAATTGACATCTTTTTATTTGTCAGTATGTTTTTCATCTTACAAAAGGCTACCTTTGCCATGGATATTCTTATTCTAGTCTCTTCAAGGCATCTCCCATCGGATGTTATGACTCTTCCAAGATAGTTATACCAATTCACTTGTTAAAGAATATTCCCACTTAGTTGTACATAACATTGTGGTATTTCATTCTTCCTAGTGACGACCATAATCTGTGTCTTCTTACAATGTAATTCTAACCCTAGTTGTTCACTGTGTGCAACAACCGCATCTACTAAATGTTGCAGATCCTGCTCATTGTCTGCAATCAATACTGTATCATCTGCATATCTAATGTTATTGATGTTTCTTCCTCTGATGATGATTCCTTTCATATCTTGTACATTTCTGATAATATTTTCACTACACATATACATACATACATGATGACAAACCCAAGAAACAAGATCATCAGTAATATGATATCATGTATTGTTTGACTGAGGTATATATACAGAACATGACACACACTCACATTTGTCAATTAGACAAACTGAAATATATCAATTAAACACAATCATATTACAACTCTGAAGAGATACAAAAACATGTAACATGTTTCACATATCTTGAATATGTAATAAAAGACAATGGCAGAACTATAAAAGAAATAGGGAAAGAACAGAGAAAGCCAAAAAGACACCCAACAACATGAAAATAATATTAACATTGAAACAATGACTAAAAAATGAGGAAAATCAAGTGCTATGTATACTCAACACTACTTTAAGTTGCAGAAGCATACAATTAACAAGCAGCTAGAAAGTTGCTTATGAGAGCTCTGTGACTCCTTTCATTACATATATTTAGTACAATACTGGTCAATGCAGTCACACATCGCAGTTTGTTCTCGCAGAGCTGCTTTCATCGTTGTTCATCAACCAGTTTTCTCTATCTCTGACTTGTTCTCTAGTCTCATGCACTGTTATACCCAAAGTGTCTGCCATGTCCTGTGTCCATCTTCATGCTGGTCGACCCTGGCACTTCTTGCAGCAACCATGCCTTCCATCATTGTTCTGTCCAAACCTCTGTCAAGTTTAATGTGGCTAAAATGTTCATGTTTCAGAGACACGATGCTGTTTATGAGTCCCTTTTCTTCCATGTCCAGATCTAGGTCGAATGTCAGCATTTATCTTCTTCTTGGTCCACCATATTCTAAACATTTTCTCTAACAATTTCAGCTCAAAATCCCCAGTTGTCTCTAGGTGTATGATTGACATGTGTATGTTGCCACAAGGAAGCTGAATGTTCTCAACAATGTGACTTCATCTTGCGTGCTGGTATTGTTGAAACTCTGCACTACCTTGGCCAGTCACAATAAAGCCAAGAAACACAACTACATAAACATGTTTCACTGTGACTGCATATACTCACATTGTACTGTACTTATGTCAACAATTTGAACACCCAAGAATGGCTCCAGTCAAAGTGGATATGTAGAAATCATAATTCATGAAAACAAAAGGAAACAAATGGAGTGGTCCTAGAGACACAAGGGATGAATAGAAAGCTGATGGAAGAAGTTTTTTAAAGAAAATAAAATATTCTGATAATGATAATCTCATAAGCAGCAAACTAGAAAGAAAAGTTTAAAGCAGTCGAGCAAGAGGTAGGATACACATAAGAAAATAATACAGAGACAAGTGTTAGAGATCCATTTCCCCCAACCACTGTGCAAATCGCACTGACTCACTGAATGGAAGAATAGTTTATAATATGTAACATTTTTTTTTCCTATATCAAGCACTCTCTTCTACCAAATGACAAACAATTTCTTCTTTAAGAAAAAAACAGCTGATGTTAGAAAACAAATCAAACCACTTAAGAAAACAACAGTAAAGTATGACATAAAACAATTAAGAAATGAAACGTACAGTATGACATGAAAACAATTTAGAAATAAAAAGTAAAGTATGACATGAAAACAATAAAGAAATAAAACGTAAAGTATGACATGAAAACAATTTAGAAATAAAAAGTAAAGTATGACATAAAAACAATAAAGAAATAAAACGTAAAGTATGACATGAAAACAATAAAGAAATAAAAAGTAAAGTATGACATGAAAACAATAAAGAAATAAAACGTAAAGTATGACATGAAAACAATTTAGAAATAAAAAGTAAAGTATGACATGAAAACAATTTAGAAATAAAAAGTACAGTATGACATGAAAACAATTTAGAAATAAAAAGTAAAGTATGACATAAAAACAATAAAGAAATAAAAAGTAAAGTATGACATAAAAACAATAAAGAAATAAAACGTAAAGTATGACATGAAAACAATAAAGAAATAAAACGTAAAGTATGACATGAAAACAATAAAGAAATAAAACGTAAAGTATGACATGAAAACAATAAAGAAATAAAACGTACAGTATGACATGAAAACAATTTAGAAATAACAAGTAAAGTATGACATGAAAACAATTTAGAAATAAAACGTACAGTATGACATGAAAACAATAAAGAAATAAAAAGTCAAGTATGACATGAAAACAATTTAGAAATAAAAAGTAAAGTATGACATAAAAACAATAAAGAAATAAAAAGTAAAGTATGACATGAAAACAATTTAGAAATAAAAAGTACAGTATGACATGAAAACAATTTAGAAATAAAAAGTACAGTATGACATGAAAACAATTTAGAAATAAAAGTACAGTATGACATGAAAACAATTTAGACATAAAAAGTAAAGTATGACATAAAAACAATAAAGAAATAAAAAGTAAAGTATGACATGAAAACAATTTAGTAATAAAAAGTAAAGTATGACATGAAAACAATTTAGAAATAAAAAGTACAGTATGACATGAAAACAATTTAGAAATAAAAAGTAAAGTATGACATGAAAACAATTTAGAAATAAAACGTACAGTATGACATGAAAACAATAAAGAAATAAAACGTACAGTATGACATGAAAACAATTTAGAAATAAAAAGTAAAGTATGACATAAAAACAATAAAGAAATAAAAAGTAAAGTATGACATAAAAACAATAAAGAAATAAAACGTAAAGTATGACATGAAAACAATAAAGAAATAAAACGTAAAGTATGACATGAAAACAATAAAGAAATAAAACGTAAAGTATGACATGAAAACAATAAAGAAATAAAACGTACAGTATGACATGAAAACAATTTAGAAATAACAAGTAAAGTATGACATGAAAACAATTTAGAAATAAAACGTACAGTATGACATGAAAACAATTTAGAAATAAAAAGTAAAGTATAACATAAAAACAATTTAGAAATAAAAAGTAAAGTATGACATGAAAACAATAAAGAAATAAAAAGTAAAGTATGACATGAAAACAATAAAGAAATAAAAAATAAAGTATGACATGAAAACAATAAAGAAATAAAAAGTACAGTATGACATGAAAACAATTTAGAAATAAAAAGTAAAGTATAACATAAAAACAATTTAGAAATAAAAAGTAAAGTATGACATAAAAACAATAAAGAAATAAAAAGTAAAGTATGACATGAAAACAATAAGGAAATAAAAAGTAAAGTATGACATGAAAACAATAAAGAAATAAAAAGTAAAGTTTGACATCAACAACTGATGTTACCTTAATAAGCTGACCCAGAGCCAGGTTGAGGTCAACCACTGCTTGCACAAACATCTTCTGACTGCTAACATATTTCTCTGTTGAAAGGCAAAGCAATTTCATGGAATTCATAACACCGACCTGCATGTGTGTATCGTGAGTGTAGTTTGATATTGCTCAAGTAAGCTGTATTGGTGTCTGAAATTATTTTCAGTGTAAAAACATGACTCATACTAGTTTACAATATTCAAATTAGACATGCAACATCTGATAATTATTTCTATCAAGGGAATAACATTTCATTGGTTTCATAATGTATTAAGAAATGTTTCAATCTCTCCCTCTCTCTCTCCAGGATTTAGGATTTATAATGAAGAAATCAGTGCTTCTGCACTCAGTACAAACCCATAAATGCTCAGTCACTCTCAGCAGTAGTCAGAGAATATATGTAATGATTGATCCTGTTTCAAGTTGGTTGCTGGAACTCACTATCTGTTGTCATTTTGAACAGTTCCATATTCAATTCTGCACCCCAACAGCCACAAATGGACCAATACATCAAAAGATATGTCAGCATGCACCAAGCTGTCATTTTCATTCATCCATCCATCCATCATGTGCCATGCCAATAAGCGTGGATGGTCATGTTCTGCCATTTCACTCGATCACCAAAGTCGTGGATCAGCTCTGAGTTCCTGTCTTGACCATGCCATGTGGCCAAGCCATCCAGGTATTTACTTCTCGGTCTTCCCCTTGGTCTCTTCCCTTCGATCTTGCCAGTCGTCACCAAGTTCTCCAATTCATTTCTTCTCATAACATGCCCAAAAATTTTGACTGTCTACGTCTAACGTCTCTAATCAGTTTACGATCTTCATTTGTTCATTTTCAGCCCACAGTATATTCTTTGTCCAGCATTTTCCCATATAAGGCTAATTTCCCTCATCCACTGATATGCCTCATACATTTAATTTGTCTTTTCCATATAATTTTGATGTAAAACATGCTGTTTTTCTCTTTATTGTTTTCTTCTCTGGTTCGCAATATTCTCCAAATTCTTCCTAACATGCCACATCTCCACTAAATCAGTTTCTTCACTATGTCATTACTCATAATCAAGCATGGCCACACAGTAGAAAGAAGACGACCCATATGGAATAGAGCCCAATGCAATGAGACTTACCTTGAACCCTTGGCCTCTGTCTAGCATTTGCTTCCCTACAGAAGGACAAGTCTCACACAACTTCCCAGTAAGTGTATTTGTCATTGTTATGACTATAACACATGATTTAAGTAAATAGTTCTTAGCTAAAAGTAACGGTTGTCCACACTGCTTACCAAGATCTTCAGCTGTTTTATCTTTCTTAAGATCATCCTTTTTGGGTAAGTGAAATCTGTTTGACAGGTCCAGTGTGATGGCTCCTGTTTCAAATCTGACAGCATTAGATGTTGGGGTTGTAGCAGTCACTTGGATGCCCTACATTAATGACAAGAATGTTAGCAAGTGGCAAGACAGTTCTTTTGTAATGATTACCATTTTATCCTATACAATGAGGCTGACAAAACTTTGCACCTCTGGAGAGTCAATGTAAAATATGTATTTAATTTAGCTACAGATTCATCATGATCATCATTCAATTATACCAGTCATGAGTTGGTTGTAGGGATACCTTCATTGAAGTATCAACTGTCCACTGGTAAATCATTTTTGAAAGGAAGAATGATGAAAACATACACAAATTGACAAGCTTGTGGTACTTCATTGCTGACAGATGTGGTTCTTGGATGTCAGTGTACAGCGTTTGTTTCTCTAACATGAGTGTATTTTGTGTGTTCTCTACAGCAGATGCACAGACTGTTTCTATACCATTTGCACTGAAAACCTGGATCTCCTGTTCTGTATCTGTTGTCAGTGTCCAGCTCTCACATCCATGCTCCATGCAGAGTTTAGGTGGTTGGTTGTTGGTTGGTTGATTGCTCTGGAATGCTCCGGAATACTGTGAGTTTAAACTCTTGATGCAATTCCATTCAGATCTAAGCTCTGATAAGGGCTTGTATCGATCAGAGTTATGTTGGCTTAGAGACTATTCTCCTGACATCGGTACCAAAGTATCACATCCACAGGGACCGAATGAGCTCTCCTTCCCCTTTCCCAGCCCAGGTGGAGGGAGTGAGAGTAGAGATGAGAGAGACAGTGAGAGTGTAAGAGAGACAGTGAGAGTGTAAGAAAGAGAGAGTGATAGAGAGAGAGAATTAGTCACTGGGGCATAGAATGGAAGTGTGAGTGGAAGATGCATGGAGTGACACAGAATCTGTGTGAACATGTGTGTAGTTGAATCGCATTACATACCTTTAGCCTCACAGAAACAGAATATAACACAGGGTTCCTGCCGGAGATGTTCTGGTCTATTTTGAATCTGATTTCATGTCCCCCACCACTTCCAGAGACCTTCTGAACAACTTCATTGATTTCCTGATTCACATGATATAACACTGTTTGAATATTTAGTTATTGCATGTGTGTGATTTTTTTTAAAATTTTAATATTATAATTTAAAATAATATAATTACATGTAAAAACATTCTGATGTCATTACAAAACACAAGATAATTATTACAAATGCCTGTGTGTTAGTGAAGGAAGCAACGAATGATAACACTGAACCCTACTATGCGTGTTATAAGAGACATCTAAGGAGGGTTGGTGTGAGACTGGCTACCTGGTTCCACAGAAAACGTTTGTTGCAAAATCCAACCAATCAGGAACAAGTTTACAAAGAGCTTGGTGTGAGATGGTTAAGAGGCTATACTTCATTGAGAGATGAAAGGCAGAAGAGGAAGAGATACATGGCCATTGAAAAAGAGCACATGTTCCTCCTAAGTTCAAGACACAATGGAAACTCATTGCAGAAATTAGAAGGACAATGTCAACATGGTTGGACATCAAACTATCATATATTGTAAGAACTGATAGAATTAATGGAGAAAGAGACAGAGGACAACAGAGAGAAAGATATAGGCAGAACAGTTTCATGGCATCAAAATATTTCAGTGTGTGAATTGATAAACAGCATTAGAGAGACAAGATTATCCAAGCTAGTTAGCAAAATACTTGAAGGAGGAGGAGATGACAATGATGATGATGAGAAGCAACAGAAAATTGAAAGAGGAGAAGTAAGAGGAAAGAAGAAGAAAAGAAGAAGAAGAAGAAGAAGCAGAAGCAGAAAGAAACAAATGATGACAACATGATCAGACAACTTTAACAGCAGTCTTAAGAATAACAGGTAACGACGACGACGACATCGACGATGACGATGACGATGATGATGATGATGGTAATGAAGATGATGGTAATGAGGCTTTATCTAATAATGATTATCTATCATGAAACTGTTTCAGAAATTGTCTCAATCACAGTTGTGTGCTATTAGAAACAAACTCCTGTAGAACAGGAAATTGTACCTGATGAAACACAGTGCTGGCAAGCCAATGCAGTATTTGCCACGACACCTAGGTAGTGTACAGGCAATCCCACGGCAGGGACTACCACAGAAGTGTTAAGCCTTCACATATACTAAGTCATGAATGATGAGCTGGCATGACCAGCTCACTTCACTGTGAAAATGACCAAATATCTGGGAAGGTGGAGGATCCTGAGAGCATAACTTGTCAGAAAAAATGCTGCCTCTACCAATTCTCAGTCAAGACCACTGTACTGGTAAGTCATGAGATTTCATACAAGTATTTATTATAATGAGATGTAGAATATCTTTCAAAAGTTAATTTCATGTTGAAAAAAAGCAAGTTGTGACTGTTACCTTCATGAAGACTTTCTGCACAAAGACCAAATGGTTGAGCAGGTCTGTAGTCAAGCTGTGCTCCAGCATACCAACCTCGGCCACAGCATACAGGTAATTTCCCTCCAGCAACTGCAGGTCATCCCCCAGCTCCATCTCATGGTGGTCCACAGGCACAGTGCCAGGCTTCTGTACTCTGTAGTCAGCAATCACTTGAATTGGAGGCAGTTCAATGCTGGCCGCTGATGGGATAAGCGAGTCCGCTAGAGCAGCTGCTGCAGTTATCTGAGAGATGGAAGCAGAGAACAGAACAAATCACCATCTTCGTCTTATTTGTTGTTGTTTAGAGATGTCTACACATGAAGGCTGATACAAAGTAGTAAAGTACGTAGTTGTAAATAACCCTTTAAGCATCCTTTTGTAGAACATTCAGCACTCAGTGGGTGACTGATACAATGCACAATAACAATATTCAATGCAGTTTGCGTGGAATGTAACCTTTCACTGGAGGTATGTAAGTCAAATACGAAACCATGCTGTTTTTTGGGCAGGAAGTATCTTACATGAAGAATACAATGATATTCTAGCCATCGTAATGTATCAAGTCAGGTTGAGAAATGAGTAAACAGCTTCTTAGAAAGTGATTAAAGAAAGACACAGCTGTGATTACTTTACAGGGGCACACCAACACAGTATGCTTGTATTTAGTCCAGATAAAAACAATTCAAAGGTATTATACATAAAGTAGGAACTAAGAGAATAAAATACCAATATTCTTTAAACAAGCAGGCTTGTTGGTGTAATGGTCAGGACATGATGCTGACAATGACATGAGCACCTATTCTTCTGTGCACCCAGGCCTACACAATGTGATGGTGCTAACACCTCACATCCCCACAGCAGGTTCTGCTACAGGACTTGTTTCTACTATTTAAAATAATATGCATAAAACAATGACAGCAGCTAGGAAACGTAGTATGTGGAATTACAAACTGCGTCAGTGAGCCCTTCACCACAGAGTTGGCAAAGCTAATGAAATTCAGGTATTCACCTGTCCTTGTTCCTTTTCAATAGACTTATCTTCGGATAGAGATACATCAGATTACGATATTTAAGAACAATAAGGTGTGATTGTGTTTGTGATCAATAGACAAAGAAATGTTCATGTGGGCTTGGTTCATGCTGGAGTGGAACGGTTCTGATTGTAGTCAGGACCTCTGTGATGATTCAGCTTTATGCAATAGCTGTGCACCCATCTAATATAAGCATGGCCTGTTACGGATCTTGTTTAATCAAGCTAGAATGATTTGCTCCATCGGCACTAACAGGTTGTCTCTTGTAGTTTTAGTAAAGCTCACAATCCACTTCTCGTTTTTTGGGCGATTCATTCACTGCCTTTTTAAGCTTTACTGCAGTTCCCCTCATTCTTGTTAACAGGAGAACTGCACACTCTTAACCAGACTCTGCAATCTAATGACTATCCAGCCAACATCATCAATCGTCACTGCCAGCCACCCAGATCTACCCACACAGAATCAATCATCAGTCTCCAAACATTCACTGTCCCAGACCATCATTATATGTTATTTTCAAATCACACAAAACTGTTCTTGCACACCATCAATGTTATTTTCCCATCATAAACACCATTTATATGTACATAGTGTACCTTAGATTTGAAACTCAACAGATGAGTTGGCAGAGTGACTGTGAAGTGTGCCTTCCTACCCAGCACACCAGACAATACAATAGCCTCAGTCTTGTACTGTGCCTTCAGTGATGGTAAGATGGAAGCACCAATAACCAGACCTTGCATGACTGATTTGATATGAAGGTGTTTGCGAACAACTTTCTCCATGGGTTTCTCAGAGGGCACCTTACTGTGGATGCCTGCAGTTGCACTGGCTGAAGACTGATTGAGATTTCCTTCAGTGGGAACATGCGGACGACTGAAAATGCACCAAAAGAGCAACCTTTTATTTTATGTAAAAATAAACATTAATATACACTTAACCTGCCGGCTCCGTGATCTTGCCTACCCGCGTTCAAAACACAGCTGCACATGATTTGGCAGCAGATAGTGTTGTGTTGGTTTTTTACGAATTGGTATGAGTGCCGGTCGTTCAGAAAGTAATGGCAAACCACTGAACATAAACTTACCAAGAGATTACAACAGCAAAAACTGCTGGTGTTGACTGCTAACTTAACCAAAAATACTATATTTTAAACTACACATATTTCAATATAATTTAATTTACAAGGCAAAAGTTATATAAAAACTATCAAATTATCAAAATGGACTATCTCTCATTGCACGCTAGATAAGTTCTATATGAGAACTACAATTCCAGTTCCTCATGCTGTGGGTGTAAGCAGGAGATCAATTTGGTAATGCATGCTTACTAATTTGCAGATGTACATCAGATTACAGCAAACATGTAAAACATGAAATTATGAGGAAGCTTTATGGCCAGCGCATGGGCTTAAATGTTTGTTGATGACAATGTAGATTCAGTAACTGATAAGGCAATCAGTCAGAGACTACTACAGTATGGTATTCAGTGTGGAATTAAATGACAGGCTGACTTTCCTCATTACCACCACCATTCTACTAAACCCCTGGCTGTGCACAGAAACCCATTTTGTCACACATGTAGAGTCAAGCCTAGAATAAATACCAGGAAATCACCTGGGACATAAAGGCGGCCTGTGTGATGTTGTCATGGCCCATCAAATGCCAATTGGCCTAAAAATATGGGACAAGCACCATGTATCCGATATGCCTCAAGATGCAAAAACGGTGCCTGCACTTGTATTATACTTAGCAAAGTAATGCAAGCATGTTTGGATTATGCAAAAACCAATACCAATGTGCAGTAGGACATTCAGCTACAAACCTGACTATCACATGTTCACAATTTGTCTAGAATGAAATCATAAGCCACACACAATCAAAACACATATAAAGATAACAACCAGATAAGTACTTACAAATGTAAAGCTACAGGGTTCATTATAAGAGGTTTTCATTTCTAAGATAAACTGTAAATAAATGAGTCATACTTTGTACTCTGAGCTGGCCATCGAAGTTCCTGAAGGGTGGCAGTGATTTTCTTGGAGCTCCTGGACATCATGTCATGTAATATGACAGGATGTTGTGGGATGTCTACATCAATGACTCCGATAGAGACCAGGATGGAATTGTGCTCCTTGTTGCGGCGCATGACTGACGTCAGCAGGCTCTGGGACTTGTTGATATTAATTGTGACCACAGTTCTGTGTGCAGAAAAATGTTAACAACATCAATGACAAATTAGATGTTCGCTGTTGATATTAACAACCATGTTAAAACAAAAAAGATGCCATAAGCATAAGTGAAAAAAAATAATTCCAGAATATGTTCTCACACAGAAGAAGCAGCACCTTAACTTTGAGAGATATCTTTCTATAACAGGTTTAAACACAACAACAAGAGCTGAGCTGAGTTAAGAACCGACATTATTACACTCAAGCATTCCCATACGCATCCAGTCCTGATCTTCAACAGCCAGTGAAGAGTTCCAATACTAATGGTGCCTGCTGCAATTTAACTATAGGTCCTTCATGCTTTACCTCTGAATGAAGACTGTTGACTACATCCTCTGGCCACCCCTTGCTGCTGCATTCTTTCTAGATCATGATAGTCTATCGTTCTTCTGCATCATTCATGTGCTCCCAGAGGGCCTTCACCACATCTGCCTTATCATGCATCACATCACCCGTCAATGATGGGCCATCAGCCAATCTGTCTGCCTGTTCATTGCCAACCACACCAGACTGTCCTGGAAAAAAGATCCAGCGAATGTTTACAACCCGTGACCTCTGAACTGACGGTGGTATTTTGTCTATGGACAAGAGGGAGGTGGTCGTGCGCTTGTGGGACCAGGTGGAGAAGGCGGAGGAACAGATTTAGAACCCATATGTGGAAAGAATTAGATTGCGGGGGATTGGCAGGGGTTCCGGAAGAATCTCAAAACTGAGAGGGAAGACCAGGAGAACTTTTAATCAGATAGCAGTGGGAACGATTAGTAGTATGACTCTTCACAGGTTGTTGAATGAGGGGACGGAGCACTATGGGAATATCCTGAGTGCAGTGACGTCGGTTCTTAACTCAACACAACAGAATGAAGGATGAGGAACAGATTTAGAACCCGTATGTGGAAAGAATTAGATTGCGGGGGATTGGCAGGGGTTCCGGAAGAATCTCAAAACTGAGAGGGAAGACCAGGAGAACTTTTAATCAGATAGCAGTGGGAACGATTAGTAGTATGACTCTTCACAGGTTGTTGAATGAGGGGACGGAGCACTATGGGAATATCCTGAGTGCAGTGATGTCGGTTCTTAACTCAACACAACAGAATGAAGGATGCCAGTCTTCACCTTTGTCAGCATGCTTTGTGAATCAGTTACAATCACAACTTGTGTATACAGTTTGTTCCACAACCAGTGGAAAGATGTAGTAACCGTCTTCACCTTCCATTCTCAGACTTGAGGTTGTGGTGTCATATGCCAAGCTCTCCTTTACTAACAATTGATCATTTACTTTAGCTAGTGAATCCCCAGGCATTATTTTTTGCCTCTTACACAGAGCCAATGGCATAGATAATCACATCACCAGGACAAGAGTAGTCATGAATTGCTGAATTTCTACTTATGTAGCATCTGCTGGGCACTCTCTACACTCATGTCCTAATGTGATTATAACCCCACACAAGTCTGAATCTCTATCAACACTCTAATCAACACTCTGACCATCTCCCTGCCTCTGCCAATATTTTCAAGTAGGCACATTTCTCTGATGTATATCTTCTGCCTGAGCCATCCATGATCTTCTTCTTAGCAGCTCGTGACCCTTGACTTCATGCAGGGAATCATGTTGGAGGTGTTCCTTGTCCGTAGCTACCTTGAGGTATGACCAGGTCTACTATACCCCGAGTCTGTCTGTCTGTCTGCGATGGTCGGTAGCGCCAGGATGTATCTCAGCCAGTCTCCATGGCAAAGGGTTTATGGACGCAATTCATAATCCTATATACCCGGGTTCGAAATACAGCAGTGCTGGTTTTTTCAACCAAGGTATATGTGCCAGTCATTCAGAAAGCAATGACAAACTCAATCAATCAATCATGTGCCATGCTGGAAAGCGTGGGCGGTCATGATTCGCCATTTCACTCGATCACCAGAGTCGTGGATCAGCTCAGTGTTCCTGTCTCGTCCATGCCATGTGGCCAAGCCATCCAGGTATTTTCCTCTCGGTCTTCCTCTTAGTCTGTTCCCTTCGATCTTGCCAGCTGTCACTAAGTTCTCCAGTCCATTTCTTCTCATAACATGTCCAAAAAATTTTGACTGTCTACGTCTAATTTCTCTAATCAATCTACGATTTTCATTTGTCTCTTGTAGTACTTGGTCATTGGTTTTTCTATCTGTCCATGGTATTCTTTGCATTTTCCTCAGAAACCACATTTCTGCAGCCATCAGATGTTTTTCAGCTTGACTGCACATTGTCCAAGTTTCACATCCATACATAAGAACAGGCTCTATGTATCCCCTCAACACTCTTTTTCTCGTTTCAATTGATATCATTTTATTGGTCAGAATGTTTTTCATCTTGCTAAAGGCTACTTTCGCAATGGCGATTCTTGTTCTAATCTCTTCAAGGCATCAGATGTTATGACTGTTCCGAGATAATTGAACCGATTCACTTATTGAAGAATATCCCCATTTACTTGTATATTACATTGTGGTACTTCGTTCTTCCTAGTGACGACCATAACCTGTGTCTTCCTACAATTTAATTCCAACCCCAGCTGCTCACTGTGTACAACAACAGCGTCTACTAATTGTTGCAGATCCTGTGCATTGTCTGCAATCAATACTGTATCATCTGCATATCTAATGTTATTTATGTTTCGTTCTCCAATGCTGATTCCATTTAGGTCTTCTACATTTCTGAAAATATTTTCACTGTATAGGGAAAAAAGATCTGGAGACATTACACATCCCTGCCTAACACCTCTCTTAATAGGTTGATATTGTCCTACTTCATTATCAATCCTTATGGCAGCTTGTTGTTTCCAATATATGTTTTTTATAAGTCTAATGTCTTTCCCATCAATTTGTAGATCTGCAAGCATATCCACAATGTTGACATGTCTAACTCTATCAAAAGCCTTTGTGTAGTCAATAAAGCAAAGATGTATATCCTTGTTTACTTCTAAAGCACGTTCAATAACTGTTCGCAGCATATACACAGCATTTACTGTACCCTTTCCTTCTACAAACCCCACATTGTTCTTTCCCTATTTCAGGTTGTATTTTCTTCCTCACTCTTTGCATGATAATTCGTAACAAAATCTTTGTGATGTGACTCATTATACTAATTGTTCTATGTTGATCACATTCTAAGGTTCCTGATTTCTTTGGGATTGCAATAAATACAGAATGACAAACTACTGAATGTAAAACTTGCCCAGGAATCACAAGCAGCCAAAATTCTGGGGTTGACTGCTATGTCCTGTGAAGGACTTGCAACTAAAGTTTAGGAAAAAAAGTAATAGTATACTTTAGTGTAGTTACTTTAGTGTAATTTCTATGTTTTGTGTAGCTATGATTGTAAACCAGCAAGTCAAAAACAGCAGGTTGCACAATTCTGGCCGAGCATGTATGATTATGGTTTGTTTCTTGATGTTTGCTGACACCATCACATTTAATGTAATTGCAGTTTTGTCAAGCTTTCCTACACTTCGTTCTCCAATTGTTTACATTCTACAACTTGACCGCAGTTAAACCTACTTCATGTACATCTTCTGAAGGAGATCACTGAATGCTAAGAAGCATTACTACCCATGCCAGTTGGCAAGGCACTTGATAAAGATGATAGTCAGGTATATTCAAAAACAATAGAACAAATACATACTGCAGCTCAGGGGGTATGCCTTCTCTCAAGTGTATCATGGAGTGACCAACATGTGCTGTGTACGACGAGTCAGAGGAGACCCTATGCTGGAAACCTGGCCAAAGGCAACATATCACAATTGTTTATATGCAGTGCAAGTAAATTTGCATCACTACACTTAGCAATAATGAAGATCACTAATGAAATTGTGCTGATCTCTACAATATATTAATAATAATTACTTGTCTGATCTGAATATTTACAAGGCAACTGATGAACAGATAACCAATAGTTAACTACGTGCATAATCTTCGTCTGTTGCCTTCACTTATTATGCACATGTGAACCAGCAAACTGCTGAACATGTTTTATAGGTCTGTCTTCTGTATGACAAGAAAGATATACTCTACCACATAATTAATACAAGACTTCAAGATACATAGAACTAACAAGGAACTCCAAGACTTGATAGAGTTCATCAAGCAAATCAGCCTGACAGGTTGTTGTTTTTCTTTGAAATATATATTTAACATATACAACAGTGTTTGTGTAATTTATCAAGTGTTATCTTCACAATGAAGGTTGGCTGCAATAGATCTCCAACATTGTCTGTCTCTTGCTTTGAAGAAACACTTAAATAGACAGCTTCTTGATGTTATCTCTTGATGTCATCTTTTGATGTTCTTGCTGCATTATTTTTTATATGGACAATATATGTAATCTCTCTATTTTTATGTTTTTTCCATTTGGTGTCATTTCATTCCCATAATATCTATGTCCTCGACATTTGCTTGCTTTTGTTTCCATAAATGTAAGTTATTTTTCAGTAAATCCACATTTCTAGAGTCGCTAATCAATTTTCTAATTGTTTGCTCATGGATACCAATTGTACGCCATACTGCTGTGGTGAGTGTATACAGCAATTCTTGTATGTGAGTGGTCAATAAATGAGGAAAATATTAGCAATGAAAACAACTCCACACAGCTCAAACATATTAATGATTTGCACTGTCCATATCTGTCATACATATCCTGCATATTTCATATGTCTATATACTGGTAGGTTTTAGTCAGATATGATTGAGCTACCATATGGCAGTAGACGGTACTACCTGCTTCTGTTAGCGCTGAATGTTGGGCGGTGCTTTCCAAACCCGACACCCCACATTGTCCCAACGGCTACGGGCAGAAGAGCGCAATTGGGAGGATATAAGCCTTATCCTGGTGCGAGGAAATGCAACCTAAAGACAAAATGTCATGGCAGGGCAGACCAGGCCCTAAGCCTTGGTTGGCAGTTGATCTAGGATCGAAGCTCCAACAGGTGGACAGTTAGAGCATTGCTTTGCTGATCCGGCAGCTTCTGCAGCTTGTCTTGTTCTGGAGTGAACTAGGCAGGCTGAGAGAGGGATCATGCTGCATGGGCAACACATGGTCTCTATATTTTAGCCCAGGCTTTGTGCTATGGAGAGGTGGGCTGTAGTTATTAAGCCTTTTTTAAGTACAATGTACCAAACTATCGTCTGTCAAGACAAATAGAGAAACTACAATATCAAATGTACACATTACCTCACAATGACTATTATGGCATTCTGGTCAATATAACTTGACTTTTTTTTTTTGAACACACACAAACACACACATGCACATAAACACACAGACACACACACGCTTACAAACACATGCCCTGATAATAGGCTTCTCAGACTTCATATTTTCCCACAGATCTTGGTCCTTGGTGCGCTGGATCAACTCTGCTGATGATATTCCTCCAAGCCACATTCTCAGTGCATCCAGCATAAATTCTCTTGGTTTGCTTCTGTCTTTTTTTCCCCACTGATTGTTCCAGTCATCATAATGCTTTCCCATGTCTCTCTTCTCATTATATAACCAAAGAACACTGTTTGCCTCTTTCTTTACTTATATATAATGTGATACTTTCATTAGCCTCTTCCAGGAAATAATTGTTAGTTACCATGGCAATCTAAAGTATTCACAACATTTGTCACAGGAACTCTGTTGCTTCCAAACTCGTTCTAATTTGTTTTTTGTTTCCTGATTCAATGCCATACAGCAAAACAGGCTCTATGCATTTCAGTACTCGCTTTCTGACAATCATTGATAGTGACTTATTGCATAAGGTATGTTTCATACTGACCAATAAAAAGATGTCAGTTGAAACGAGAAAAAGAGTGTTGAGGTGCTACATAGAGCATGTGCTTTTGTATGGATGTGAAACTTGGACAATGTGCAGTCAAGCTGAAAACCATCTGATGGCTGTAGAAATGTAGTTTCTGAGGAGAATGCAAAGAATACCACGGACAGACAGAAAAACCAATGAACAAGTTCTACAGGAAACAAATGAAAATCATAAAATGATTAGAGAAATTGGACATAGACAGTCACATGTTTTTGGATATGTTATGAAAAGAAATGAATTGAAGAACTTGATGACAACTGGCAAGATAGAAGAGAACAGACCAAGGGGAAGACCGAGAAGTAAATACCTGGATGGCTTGGGCACATGGCATGGTCAAGACAGGAACACTGAGCTGATCCATGACTCTGGTGATTGACTGAGTCATGACCGCCCATGCTTTCCGGCATGGCACATGATGGATGGATGTTTCATTTTCAGAGAAAGAAGCTTTCACTTGGCCTATTTTGCTTTTAATTTCTGTTACACATTTTCCATCTGATGTTACGATTGTCACTATGGGCATGCACACACATACACACGCACTAAGACAAACACTAAACAATTTTAAAGAATTCAATTTTAAAATAAAAGTGACCATCGCCAAATGTAAAAACAAAATGACAAATAAACCATACATTAACTCACAACCTGAATTGACAGAAAAGGTACATCTGTACTCTTATATATCTGTACTCTTATATGGTTAATCATATGTTTAAAATGTTGCCTTGCCTTCTCTCATAATCTAAGCTGCCCTCTACCAACAGCACCCCGGATGACATGTTTCCACATGTGCCCATTTTTGCCACCTTTTCACCTTCTGCCAGGGTTTTTCCTGTATGTTTCCAGTACATGTTTGGTCTTCCCTTTTTCTATTTCTTGGGTTGTTTCAGTCCAAAGAACAACTACAAGATCTTGACACATGACCATCATCATCATATCGCAGGTCCTGTAGAGAACATCGGTCTCTTCACAATCCGCCAGAAAGATTATCCCTCCTTCATCAGTTAACACGTTTTTAAGGATAGATAATGTGGTAGTTTTGCCTTGCTTTCAACATCCACATGGTTTTGGGCTACATCCCCAGCCTTTAACAAACCTTTAAGTTTCTAGGGTGAGCAAGCACGCTACTTTGGTACTCTAGCTGAAAGAAAAATCACCCAAGAGGTGTCCACTTATCCCCCAGTCTCCAGTACACACGACCAAATCATAGACATGTGTTTGTTTTACAGATAAGAGGTCTTCGTATGGTCATATGCACTGTCTGATGATAATCTGCACATTGACATTTATAACAGGATCTTTGTATGTTACTCTGAGGATGTGTTAGAGCATCTTATCTCCACTGCTTAAAAATGCTACTGATTTCACAACAAAGATTGTTTTAAATGACAAGCTAGCAACCAATAAACTGCTTCTATTGTTTTGTACCTTTAACTTTCTTTTTGTAAGTGCCACTGGCATGCACCTTGGTTGTGATAGCTTCCAGTCTCAACCCGCTCAGCTCTGCACTGATCATGAACTTCTCCACCTTCACAATGCCATAAACAATGAGAGGAATGCTTTCTCCAACATAGATACCTGCAGACAGATGTCATCAGTTGCAGACTTCTGTTACAATAAGTTCCACATTACCAACTGCAGTTTACTGCATATTGTACAGAATATATAAGGAAATAACTATGCATATTATTATGCCTTAATGTAGTTAATTTAGTTTCTTTGCGTCTTGATTTCGTGTGATATAACTTTTTGTAAAGCTAACAATCTCCACTTCTTGTTTTTTTCTGTTATTCATTACATTTTTAGCTTTATCAGTTATTGTCATTTAATTTGTGCATTTTCACTCAGTGTTGGCACACGTGTGTGCATGCACGAGTGTGCATGTACACGCACATAGCTAAGGTGGGGAACACAATGTTGCAATCATACAAAAACTAAATAAGCCACTAGTAATTACTGTTGCTATATGATACCTGACTGACTGATTGATTGTTATGGTGCTCCAAATGTGAGCTCCAGTCACCACTGGATGTGTGTATCGGCTCAAGTGAGAAACATGCTTTGGACCGAATCCGAGAGAGAAAGGCCTCTCGAAACCAGGACACTCAAGCATAGACCGTCCAAGGAAACAAATAACTCAGAACATGAGCTGGCGATGGCTAACAATTTAAATTGCCACCGAGGTTTTATAGTTATATATTAGTGTAGTGTAGTTGTGATTGACAGTATGACTTTGTAAACATTTGAAACTTTGTAAACGTGTAATGTGAGTTATAAGAAGAGAAATATTGTACTGGAAAGAATCATTATACTGTTATACTTGAAGTTCTTAGGTGTTGGTTAGACATTGTAAGTATGAGTTAATCATTATAAACTCACTTATGACAATGTAATTTGACACCTGACAACACCCCATATGTGTTCTGCCTCTCTCAGTAATTGTCGTAGTGTAAGGATGTATGAATGTGACTCTGTCATCCAGTCCTGTGATCATATATGCCACATATGCTGTCAAATGATGAAGTCATGTCAACAACCCCTGTATCAAATTGTTATTAAGTGTCACACATTATTATGTTCAGTGTCCCCATGACTGGTGACCTTGAGGCCAACACAACTAGCTGAGTTAGCTCATCACCTCAGACTGCTGTATTGATTGATTGATTGATTGATTTAGGAACTGACATCACAGCATTCGGGATATTCCCATAAGCGCTCCGTCCCCATCCTCAGCAGCCAGTGAAGAGTTCCAACACTAATAGTTCCAGTAGCAATCTGATTATATGTCCGTCTCGCCTTTCCTCTGAGCGTCGAGCATCGGCCAGATCCCCTCGTCACACCTTGCTGCCTCATTCTTACCAGACTATGGTGATCCATTTGCTCCTCCGAGGTGTACACGTGCTCCCACAAGGCCGCAACCACGTCTGTCTTGTCATGCATCAATACTCCACCAAGTTTTGCTGAGCCAGCCAATCTGTCTGCCTGTTCATTCCCCAGCACCTAGGCATGCCCCGGAGAAAAGATCCAGGTGATGTTTGCTAACCGTGACCTCCGAAGCGAAGCAAGCCACTCTGCACGAAGCCTGCCTGTCCTCACCCTCCTCAGCATGCTTTCTGAGTCGGTTACAATCACAATGTGTGTATGTATTGTGTTCTCTATCCAGCGGAAAGCTGCATTGACCACCTCCACCCTTAAGCTAGATGTTGTGTCATCATACGCTAGGCTCTCCTGCACCAAACGTCGACCATTAGCTTTTGCTAAGAATCCCCAGGCACTTCTCCTACCTCTCAACACTGAACCATCCGTGTAGATAATCACACCACCCGGTTTCTGTATGATCTGTACAGACCATGACACACCTAAGCTCTCTTGTCATAATTAGTTGCATATCCTTTACATGACGTCGCAGTCAACCCCAGCATTTTTGGCTGTTTGTGATTTCTTGGACAAGTTTACGTTCAGTAATTTGCCATTGCTTTCTGAACTACCAGCACTCATACCATTTTATAAAAAACCAATGCGAGGCAGTCTGCTTCCAAATCGCCCGCAGCTGTGTTTCAAATGTGGTGTGCAGGATTATGAAATCTGTCCGTAACCCCTTCGCCATAGAGCAATTATTGTCATAATTAGCTACAAATAAATGTGCAAGAATATCAACATGTTTATATGAACATGAGCAGCTGATAACAATACTCTTACTCTGCTTGAACCTGGTTCTAATAAAAGATTGATGTGCCAAGGAAGAGTCATTCCCCAGAGTTTCTTCTTCTTTGGCAGCAGCATCAACCTTGCTCTGTTCATCTTTCTTTGGCTCCTGTGTTGTTTTTGATGGCTCTCTGTTTTTGGTAGAGGCTCCCCGTTTAAGTGTAGCATGCCCTTCTGAAAAGAGTTGAAATGTTACACTGAAAGTTTAACTGAAGTGCTGAAAGCTGCCAGCAAGATATGGTAAACAGAGGAGGAAATAGCTATAAAAAAAAACAAATCAATAGAAACAGCACACACATGCAAATAACGACTAATAACAATAACTAACAGACACTGGAATAAAATTATAAAAACACAATGAAAAACAATGTGCAAAACACATTTTTTGTAAAGAGATTTTTAAAATAAAGAAGTAAATGGAGGAAAAACACAATCGAAAAACCTGGTATTTTCTATACATAGTAACAAGCAACTGATTAATGGCGACAAGAAATCCTGCCCATGTTTTATTGGTGCCTCTACAAGTAAGGGAAGCAAAGACTAGTAACAGTGCAACCTACCATACATGCTGTAAGATGCGACTAGAGAGGATGGAATGGAAGGATGGAATGGGAGGATGGAATGGGACTGTCTCCCTGGTCCTGGAGAAAACTAAATAATTCTGTGTTTTGCTCTTTATATGCGCAGATGTTTGTTAATTCACCAAAACATGAACATCTCCGCTTATAATGTGAGAGAGAGAGAGAGAGAGAGAGAGAGAGAGAGAGAGAGAGAGAGAGAGAGAGAGAGAGGAGAGAGAGAGAGATATATATATATATATATATATATATATATATATATATATATATATATATATAAGTTTGTATTATAATTGTATAGATTTCTCATTTGTCTGATTTTAATGCAATTTTACTTAAGCTCTAGCCTTTGTGCTTTAGTATATATAGTGAAAAAATAGTCAGAGAAATGCTATTAAATTAACTAGGATACAGAACTGAACTTTTCATTATTTCTAATCCAGATAACCATTTGTCAACATTTTTTTTACTGGCAATATTGTCAGAAAAATTGTTCCTTAAAACACAAATATGATAACATACAAAATGTGTCTTTATGTGACATATGAAAACAACCTGAAGAAGAGTCTCGTCGCAGATTGTGTAGCATGGAAGTCTTCCTGTCCTTGATCATACTGCTGAGTTTTGAACTATAATCATGTACTCGTGATTCTCGTTTGCCGCTACTTTCTTGATCTGCATCTTCCTCCTCAATGACTGGAAGTTTGGAGACAGCTGAAATAATATAAGGTGATATATACATATCATGAAGGCTGATAGACCACAATGGCTGGGGCATATAGAAAGAATGGAAGATAATAGGGAAACAAAACTCGCTTACACTCAGGAAATAAATGACCGTAGACCCCGAGGTAGACCAAGAAGATGGTGGAGAGATAATATACATACAGACCTACAAGCACTTGGAATCAACAACTGGCAAGAGAAGGTCAACCAGAGAGACGAATGGAGACGGATTGTATCTGCAGCAATGAACCTCAATGGCTCGGAACGCTGAAGAAGAAGAAGAAGATATACATTCAGTTGGAGCCATGTGGAACAATATCTGCATATTATCTTCTTCTTGTCTCTATTCCTGTTTGTCTTTCTGTATCATATTAGTAACGATATCTGGAATGGGCACTGATGAATTTAGTCTTAGATACTCCATCAGTCTATCAATTGTATGTGTGACATATCACTGTGTTTCTGTGGTGCTACTGTTTTATGGTGATTATGTTATATGACCAAACCATGTGACAATATTTTCAATTCAATCTAACTCTGCTTCCTGTCATTATATCTGAATAAATGTGATCTTTATACAATTATAACTTATAGGCTACTTCTTATGTTTGAAATATTCTAAACACTAGAAATGTAATCAGACTGAAAAATAAAAATAAAATGAAAAACAGACTTAAAGACATGAGAAATATATGAAAATATGGTTAAGATAAATATATACTGCAAAATCTGGCACAAGATGGCTGAGGATTTAAAGTTAATGAGGAGCTAACAGATAGAGGAAGAAACATGTTATAACTGACAAGCTCCTTTTTTTGCACTGTTTCAGATATTCTGGATACTATAAATGCAATCAGACTAAAACACATATCAAAAGGCGACAAAGACACATGGGCAATATATAAAAATACCATCATCATCAAGTGCTCTGCCAGCTGGCGTAAGCATTCTTGGCTCTCCACAGATCTCGGTCTTTGGTGTTCTGGATCAACTCTGCTGATGATATTCCTCCATGCCACTGTCTCAATCCATCCAGCATCATTTCTCTTGGTCAGCCTCTCTTCCCCTCGATCTTTCCAGTTGTCACGATGTTCTCCAATGCCTCTCTTCTCATCACATGGTCAAAGAAAGCTGTTTGTCTCTTTCTTATTGTTGTATAATGTTAATGACGAATGCCTTTAAGAACAATGACATTGGAATAGACATCAACTACCGCATTGATGGAAAGTTGTTCAATCTTAGAAGGCTGAAAGCCAAAACCAAAAATAACGACGCTGTCAGAGAACTGCTGTTTCCTGATGATTGCGCTCTATATGCCAACTCAGAGGCAGACATGCTACACTATGTTTCAGCTTTCTCATATGCCTGTGCCATCTTTGGGCTCAATATCAACTTGGAGAAGACTGTAGTTATGTACCAGCCAGTTCCAGGGAATAATCACACCGTGCTTAATATCAACGTGAACGGTCATACACTAAGTGTTGTGGACAAATTCACCTATCTTGGCAACACTGTGTCACAAGCCACCACAATTGATGACGAAGTGAATGCAAGGATCTCCAAGGCCAGTGCGGCCTTTGGCAGACTGCACAAGAATGTATGGGACAGACATGGAATAAGCCTGCAAACAAAGCTGAAAGTCTATAATGCAGTTGTATTATCCACACTGCTATATGCTTGTGAAACATGGACTGTTTATCAGCGACATGCTAGGAAATTAAACCACTTCCACACAGTCTGCCTTAGGAAGTTATTGAAGATTAAATGGCAAGACAAGATCCCAAACACTGAAGAGAAAGAGCGACGATGCCCAGTATCCACACTCTACTAATGAAAAATCAGATTCGCTGGGCTGGTCACTTAACTCGTATGCTAGATCACAGGCTCCCTAAGCAAATTTTTTTTGGCGAGCTGCGTTGCGGTAAACGCTCCCAAGGCGGCCAGAGGAAATGCTTTAAAGACACTCTGAAAATCTCACTGAGAGCTTTTGGAATTCATCTTGAAACCTGCGAGACTGCTGCTAAATACCGTAATGTGTGGCATACATCATTACATAAAGGTGCAGTCACTTGTGAAGCAACCAGGACTGCAAGAGCTGTGAAGAAAAGGCTGGACAGAAAAACCACTGCAGGAGATCCTCCTCCTGGAACATCAAATATTCTTTGCCCACATTGTCAAAAAACATTTTGAGCCAAAATAGGCCTTATCAGCCATCTTAGAACTCATTGCGCCATACCCCCACTGGATGAAATGAATGCTCATCATCATTCTTGATGGACAAACAACATATAATGTTCTAGTTTCATCTGCCTGTTTCAGGCAATCATTGTTAGTTACTCTGGCAGTCCAAGGAATTTGCAACATTCGCCTCAGGAACCACATCTCTGTTGCTTCTAATTTCTTCATTTACATTCCAAGATTCACTGCCATACAGCAAAACTGGTTCTATATAGCATTTCAGCACTCTCTTTCTTACAATCAGTGATAATGACTTATTGCATAAGGTACTCTTCATTTTCTGAAATGAGGCTTTTGCTTGCCCTATTCTGCTCTTAATCTCTGTTGTACTGGCTGTTGAATGAGGGATGGAGCACATATGGGAATGTCCTGAGTGCAGTGATGTCGGTTCTTAACTCAACTCAACTCAACTCTCTGTTGTACATCTTCCAACTGATGTTATGCCCCAAGGAATTTAAAATTATCCACTTGGTTAAAAATGTTCCCTTCTATTTCTATTTTGCATTTTGGTGTCATCATTTTCTTTGATATCACCATTGTTACTGTTTTCTTGATATTCAAAGAGAGTCCTTTCTTTGCACTTTCTGTAACTACAATGTCCAACAATTGTTGTAGGTCTGTTGAAAATATAGATGGGATAAATATATACTGCAAAACCAGGCATGAAAAGGCTAAGGATATAGTCAATGAGGAGCTAACAGACAAATTAAAAAATGTGTATTTCTCAAAAGCTGACGTTACTTTTTTAACTGTGAATGAAATGTGAATTCTTACATTGAAGTATAGGTTTACACGGATTATATTAGAAACATTAGAATAAAACAATGAAGGGAATTGAAGCAGGAAGGAGGAGAAACCGATAGCAGCAGGATGAGGTATAAATCTTTAACATGAGAAATAATAAAGAACACAAGAAAGGACAAATATATATATGAATAGAGCAACATCTTAAGAATGGAAGAGATTGCGAAATGTTCAAAAGAAATTATTTTTGACAAGAAACGTTCAACCTCAACTAACTATAGCCACAGTTAAAACAAAAGTAATGTGCAGAATTGGTGAAATATGAATTAACAAAACAATGACTTAAAACATGAGAAACATTTTCATGATTTCACTTGAAAAGAAAACTTATTGTGCTGAACTAATGATGAACACAACAGCAGTGTTGAGCATACCCTGTGACTGACGAACAGCCACAGTCTTGGGTTCTGGCATGGTTGCATAGAGCTCCAGCAGCTGATATAGATGTCTCCAACACTGAGGGGTACTGGCCTTGATTTCATCAATGATGGTCTTCTCATTCAGCACTGGAGAGGACGTGTCCACCAGGTCAAGGACAACTGAGTCACTCAGATTCAGAGAATGGGGTGGTGTCATCAGATCTGGGCCACTTCCTGGCAAAAGGCATGGCAGTGTTATTTCTCTTTAGCATTTGTTTACAACTGATAACAACAGAATAAATATATGTAGGCTTTCTGATCATGATTTTCACATTGATCATTTACTATTGGGAGAACCACAGATAGATAGGCCTTGAAAAACCAAATCTAACGGTACCTCAATGAGTTATGTGTCTCAATTCTAAGCCGAGTTATGTAAATCTGAGTGTCGTGACCTTTGGACTAAAATTTTCACAAAAGAGTGCTCACAGAAGGAATTTTTTGCGTCCTGGTCAAATTGAGGGCTCAGATTATAAAAATTTTGGTTTTTTTAGACTGGCTGTTTTGTTTTTAAACGAACATCTTAGCAACCATACATCACTGCGATCGGGGTTGTAAGGCCTAACTGGTCATGTTATTTAATTTTTGATATGATGTCTGGTGACCTAATTAGGAAGTAAAAATGGCCGCTAATTAATTACTATTTCACAAATTAGCTTGCGTTTTATTAATTTTATCTTCAAAAATTACAAGTTATGCATGTTGTTATGCGGAATGACGTTACGGATCTAATGGTCACTTTAGTTTTTTGATGATGTGTGTGGTGACCTAATTAGCAATTAAAAATGGCCGCTAATTAATTACTATTTCACAAATTAGCGTACGTTTTCTGAATTTTAGCTTTAAAAATTACAAGATGAATTTGGTAATATGCGGAATGATGCTACAGATCTTATGGTGTCTTTGATTTGTCAGTATGATGTGTGGTGACCTAATTAGCAATTAAAAATGGGCGCTAATTAATTACTATTTCACAAATTAGCGTACGTTTTCTGAATTTTAGCTTTAAAAATTACAAGATGAATTTGGTAATATGCGGAATGATGCTACAGACCTTATGGTGTCTTTGCTGTGTCAGTATGATGTGTGGTGACCTAATTAGCAATTAAAAATGGGCGCTAATTAATTACTATTTCACAAATTAGCGTACGTTTTCTGAATTTTAGCTTTAAAAATTACAAGATGAATTTGGTAATATGCGGAATGATGCTACAGACCTTATGGTGTCTTTGCTGTGTCAGTATGATGTGTGGTGACCTAATTAGCAATTAAAAATGGGCGCTAATTAATTACTATTTCACAAATTAGCGTACGTTTTCTGAATTTTAGCTTTAAAAATTACAAGATGAATTTGGTAATATGCGGAATGATGCTACAGACCTTATGGTGTCTTTGCTGTGTCAGTATGATGTGTGGTGACCTAATTAGCAATAAAAAATGGCCACCGATAATTATTGCAGTGATGAATAGTTGTTATGAGGTTCGTTTAAAATAAAATTACTAAATTTGCATAAGTGTCAACAGATGAAAATGTACTAAACTAAAAGAGTTTTCTTTTCAGTTAGTAATCTTTATTAATATTATATAACATATATAATACATATGCATAATGTGGTAGAGTTTCTGGAATCAACAGGTGACATCAGTTGAATGAAAATGACGATCCTGAAAAGAAAGTGAAAAAAAAAAAGATTAATAAAATGCTGTAAAATAACACGAAGAAGTTATTATACATTATCATTATTTGTGCATTTCAGATTTCTGTACGTCTTTTTCAGTTTGCATCCAACTATACAGGAAGTGCACACAAGTAACCTAACTATGAATTTCCTGGCAGAAAGTAAAGCAATAACGTAGTTCGAGACAGAGACAAGTAATAACTGAATCTACAACCATGGTCAGGATGCGTGAACAGCAAATTAAAAAACATTTGGCAAATAAGAACACTATGCAGAAAGCCAAAGAAGAATAATAAACCGAGCATTTATGGACTGAATTGTTCAATGTGCAATAATCTGTCGACTGACTGACTAACTAACTAACTGAACTTTACATCTGAGGAGAACTGAAAAAGAAATTAAAGGTCTATTTATTTTTAAAATGTTTTACATTATAATAAATTGATCTTAAAATTATAAAGATAGATAACATGAAGAAGTTATAAATTATTAATTATTAATTTAAATCTGACGAGAAAAGAAAAAGAAATTAATGACACTGTAATATGTATTAAAAAACCTTTGTTTTACAGTATAATAAATAGATATTAAAACTATAAAGGTATAAATTCAACTCACCGTAGAAAAATGTCCTTTATAGAGAAATACTACCTCTGTTGGCGACTGACCTGTCTTGGCATTCAATATCTCTTCTGTCTTCCAGAACCTGAAAAGATAAAATAAAAAGATTACTAAATCTGAAAAAATAAAAAAAATGCTGTAAAATAACATGAAGAATTTATACATTATTAATTGTGAACTTAAATCTTAGGAGAAAAGAAAAAAGAAATTAAAGGTATATTTATTTTTAAAATGTTTTACATTATAATAAATTGATCTTAAAATTATAAAGATAGATAACATGAAGAAGTTATAAATTATTAATTATTAAATTTAAATCTGACGAGAAAAGAAACAGTCTCTGTGGCAAAGGGCTTGCGAACGCGGTTTGTGAGCCCGTATACCCAGTTCGAAACACAGTGGTGCTGGTTTTTTCAAAAAAGGTATAGGGGCCGGTCGTTCAGAAAGCAATGGCAAACTACTGAACGTAACACTTGCCTAGTACATCAACAGCAGCTGAAAATGCTGGTGTTGACTGCAACGTCCCGTAAGGGGTACGCAACAATTTTTTAAATTTTAATGTGTATTAAAAAACCTTTGTTTTACAGTATAATAAATAGATATTAAAACTATAAAGGTATAAATTCAACTCACCGTAGAAAAATGTCCTTAATTAGGGAAATACTACCTCATTTGTCTGCACAATGGCTCTCACATACCGCAGAATGATGCTAGGCTGGACGTTGTGCATCTTCAAAAAGTTCCAAACATCCTGAACCTTCTTTATACCTGCCAAACAAACATTGTACACATTTAAACACTAGTAACTCAAGTAAATCAAGTTTAAAAAAAAAAATCTAATATGAGATTTACATTTATGTTGATAGAAGCTCTGTAAGAATAACCCCAGTAATTTTTAAAAAGTACATTATTTATTATATACACATGAAGTGTGTCAGGTAAGTAAATCAAGTTTATTTAAAATCTAAATATGAGATTTACATTTATGTTGATAGAGAAGCTCTGTAAGAATTACCTCAGTAATTTAAAAAAATACATTATTTATTAAATTTAAATACATGAAGTTTGTAAGGTAAGTAAATCAAGTTTAAAAAAAAAATCTAATATGAGATTTACATTTATGTTGATAAAGAAGCTCTGTAAGAATTACCTCAGTCTAGATATTTGATAGATCAGTTCGACAGCACAGCATCCAAAGGGTTGTAGACCATCTGAAGAGGACATTCCTTTCGCCACATCCACCTGACCGAGCGAGGAAGCCCTTCAGTATGGGATATTCAGCTTCGAACACTGACAGATGTGCTCTTAGATCATCCAGATTCCTTTTTGGTTTTGCCATGATAAATCTAAGGAGAAATTAAAATAATGAAATATGAAATAATAGCTAAAATTTAGTAAAACATGGTTGCAAATTTACAGAATGTTCATAGTAAATTCACATTTATTACTTGAGCTGACGAGATGGTTCAGACATAATCTTCCATTCTATCTTCTGGGTTGTCAGGTAAAAAATGCATCCAAGAGACAACATAGTTGATAATATTAATAATATTAATAATCAGAAAGACAAGAATAAAAGCTAAATTGGTTGCAGATTTCAATAATTACAATTAACTTACAATATGTAACAACAGAATATGCAGATTCATATTACAACTAAGTTTAGTTGGTTAGTTGCAGGATCATGGACGGGTTCGGGTTTGAAATTATGACAAACAAATTTGATGAAAAATTACAGCAACAAGATCACATTAACATTAACTGTAGAGAAATTACTTATTAATATAGTATAATGCTACTCTATTTAATTTAACTGTATGTTTTGATTCTAAATCTAAATCTCCAAGGTTTTTAATATAAACAAACACTGATCCGATTTGCAGGGCTGCCGCCATTGTGAATTTTTTGCCAATCTTAAATATGTAACCAGTGTGGTCTCACAAAAACGATCATTCCCACACATTAGTATAACGAAATATGTTGAAACTCCATAGTTATGTGTAAAAATGGATAAAGAATTCATAAATGCATGATAAAGGAAGGATAAATCAATAATTAATAGACAAACGCAACTGAAAACCAGTCACAGTCAGTCGAAAATGCCAGGTCATGGAACCTGGACAGGTATGAATTTCAAAAATTTAAAACCATACTGCATGATGAACAATAATTAAAGCAACAAAATGAATTATTAAAAGCATTTAAAAGTAAACTGTTATTCTGTTTAATTTTATCATTAAAATTCCCCTGTGTTCTATTAATAAGAACACACACCGGTCCAATATGCCGTGATTTACGCCACCATGAATTTTCTGATAAAACGGTACCAAGCAATTGAAGCATGAACACACAAGAATTTTCCCCCTTCACGATCAGCACTATGAATCTCGTTGAAAGTTGACACCTAAATGTAGAATTGGACAGAAAATTCGAAAATGCACGCTAAATAAAGGATATATTGATAATAAACAAACTAAACTATAAATTCTCTTACCTTTTGCAGACAATTAGAATTATGCTTAGAGTCAGAAAATCTCAACCTCTTCTAACCATGCAGGATGAAAGATTAGCCATATGACTTTTCGTTAAAGTTGACATTCGTGATTTTAGAGCAACAGTTTCGCATTTATCCAATTTGAAATAAGACAGGGTAGTTTCGTATACAGCTGTTTACAAGCCACAGGAAGTCGTCTGTGACCCCAACGACCTTGAACTTTTTGAAAACAGCGTCCTTCCCTAGTTACGAAGTCCCTAATATATGTACAGGACAAATGCTGGCCGTTAGCCACAATGAAATTAACTAAATATTAGATAATGTATAGGACTATCTTGTTCTTCAGGCTTACACATACAAAGAAATAATCATAATTCACTATTTATTCATCATCATCATCATCATCATCATCATCAAGTACCCTACCAGCTGGCATAGGCATTCATGGCTCACCAAAGATCTCGATTTTTGGTGTTCTGGATCAACTCTGCTGCTGATATTCCTCCATGCCACCGTCTCAATCCGTCCGGCATCATTTCTCTTGGTCTGCCTCTGCCTCTCTTCCCCTCGATCTTTGCAGCTGTCACGATGTTCTCCAATGTCTCTCTTTTCATCACATGACCAAAGAAAGCTGTTTGTCTTTTTCTTATTATTGTATATAGTGTTCTAGTTTCATTAGCCTCTTTCAGGCAATCGCTGTTAGTTACTCTGGCAGTCCAAGGAATTCACAACATTCGCCTCAAAAACCACATCTCTGTTACTTCTAAGTTCTTCCTAATTTGTTCATTTACATTCCAAGATTCACTGCCATACAGCAAAACTGGTTCTATATAGCATTTCTGCACTCTTTTTCTTACGTTCATTGATAGTGACTTATTGCATAAGATACTCTTCATTTTCTGAAATGCAGCTTTTGCCTTTGTTCTTATGTAACTGAAATCAAGCCCTGTTTGTTTTGGCTTCAATACTTCCGGCAACCTATGATATCTTGCTTAGTCATTCCATGGTCGATTCTGTCAGGAAAAGTCCTGTTGCAGATGTCTCCTGTTTCAACACCTAACTCATGTCATAAACACATACAATGGAACAGTCTTAGTTGGGTTAGCTTAGCAACATGTCCTCTACAGGATGTTGCAATCAACCCAGCATTTATTGGCTGTTTGTGATTTTTTTGGCAATATTACATATCAGTAGATTGCCATTGCTGGTCTCCATGGCAAGGGGCTTACGGACGTGATTCGTAAGCCCGCTTATTTGTGTTCAAAACACAGCAACGACTGATTTGGCAGCAGACTGTGTTGTGCTGCGTTTAAACGATTTGGTATGGGAGTTGGTCGTTCAGAAAGCAATGGCAAACTACTGAACATAAACTTACCAAGACATCAACAACAGCAGTTAAAATGTTGGTGTTGATAGCGATGACCTGTAAAAGGCATATGCAAAAAAAAAAAAGATTGCCATTGCTTTCTGAGCAACCAATGTTCTGGTCATTGTGAAAATCAACACAAAGCAAATTGCTCCCAAATCATCTGTAGCTGACTGTGAACCCGGTATATTGAGATGTGAAAAAATTTTCACAGCCACAAAACCACAGTCAGTGGTAACAATAGAAGCGCTTTTGCAACGACATAATAAAATGTACTGGCTGTTTTTGTTTAATATATAATTACTTGACAACATTCATCTGTGCTATTCTATATTCTTGATCAAAATGTGCTACCATAGACAGGAAACAGGTAAATTCATAAACAAAAAACATATCACCTGACCATTTCTTGTAGTCTTATAAATATGTTAACACAGCTCACCTGACCATTTCTTGTAGTCTTACAAATATGTTAACACAGTCATTACTCACTTGAAGTTGAACCATCTTTTGAGTCTTGTGAAAACCTCAGATGGCCAGCTTTTCTGCCTTGCATGATGCCGATGGATAAAACTTCTGGTCTCTTCTTGTCTTGATTTGAGTTCTTTGAAGTGTCAAGCTGGTGGTTATTGCTTCTACTGTCAGGACTAGCCAGGATCCCTGGTCCCACAGGGCTGCTGAGCTCTTCTGCCTTGCCTCCGGGCAAGGAAGCTAAAGGTATCTGAGTTTGTGAAGAGACATTGGGGATACCTTGTGTTCTTGGATCCGCAGACACAGATGGTTGTTGTTTCTGACTAGAAGATGGCTTGGAATCTGCTTTTGAACCTAAACTATTCTGCAGCAATGATGCTGCTGTTTCTTTGGAAGGTCTTGCAGACGATGTAGCAGATTTGTTTTCTGATGTCATTTCTAAAACAAATTGCATTGTACAATGTAAATTTATAATACGGAAAATACTTTTAAATATCATTTATAAAACAATCTGCATTGTACAATGTAAATATATCACAGACAACCTAAACTGTAAATATATGATATACAGACAACCCTTTAACATAGTAATATTTGCTAAATCATCATTCAATTCTTAGCTTTCAGCAACTAATGTTCTCTATTATTTTCTTATCATCACACTACCAAAGTTTACTACAGATACTGTTTGTGTCAGGCCTATCATTTCATTCACCAATAATCTGCTGTCAGATGAAGCTTCAACCTTGCTACTAATCACACTAAATAAAAAGCAGTGTATCCCTCTGTTCTGTCAACGTAGGTAGCTTGAAGGATTTATCGTATTGCTTTAGTTTATTTTGTGTGATTTCTGCAGCATGTACCTGACGAGATGAAGCGAAATATGCCAGGTAATAATTAGTGCAATATATTGTTTATGTCTTTAATATTCAAATACTTCGGCATATTCAAAATGTCTGCAGCCAATGGAGTGTTTTGCTGGCTTGATGATATGTTTTTTCCTTAATGGTTTGAGAGTTGAAGACATCACCTGACCATAACTGGCTGGATTTTGCATTTTAGGTATTCCTGAAAGCATGTTGTACACTGCGAGGGCTATTCCAAAATCTACCACCAATTGGCTGGTAAAATAAACTGGTTGCCATGGCAACACCATTCATTACTTGCATCATTCAGTTGTCTTTTAGCTCACCACACATCAACCAACATTCACATTTGTTCAGTGGTTCACGAATCGTGAATGAATAAACATGGACACTGTTATTGCCTTTCTCGCCAGCTGTGAAATTTGTGGTGTTTTTCATTTTCTTCAAGCAGAAGGTCAAAATGCGGCCAAGATTCATCGTCAATTGTGTTGTGTAAACAGTGATAACGTTAAGAGTCACAGTTCTGTGAGGCTGATCCAAAATAAAAGGCACAGAATACTCGCCAATCGTGTCATTATTCTGCATGACAACACATGGCCTCACATGGCTGCTTGCACGAAAGCTTTACTTGAGCAGTTTAAATTTTAAATGGGAAATTTTCAGCATCACCATCATCATCATGTGCCCTGCCAACTGGCATTGGCATTCATACATCTAAATAGGTCTCAGTCCTTGGTGTTCAGTTCCATTGATCATATTCTCCATACCAACTCTCAGTAAGTATACAGTTATAATGTTAGTTTCATTACTTTACAGAATGCTGCAGTCAACCCCAGCATATTTTGACCGTTTGTAGTTTACTAGGCAAGTTCATGTTCAGTAATTTACCATTGCTTTCTGAATGACCGACATTCATACAATTCTTAAAAATCAACACAAGACGGTTTGCTTCCAAATCACCTGCAGCTGATTTTCAACACAATATGCAGGATTGTGAATCACGTTCGCTACCCCATAACCACGACGCCAGCTCAGTAAGTATGTGGATGATAAATCCCAGTGATTGCACACCATTCAAACATGCACAGTAAGACCATTTAATTGTTCAAAGACGTGATAAAAACTACCTTTCTTTCTCTGCTTCTCTAGAGCAACAATGTTGGCAAATGACCCAATCAGGCGGTCAGTATGGGATGTATCAGACTGATTGGTCTCCACACTGGATGTTGAGTCTTTAGACTCCTGTTTTCTGTGGGTCTGTATCCAGCTGGATGACTCTGCACGTTTCTGCTTCAGCTCAACCCTCGTGTTCTTCACATTGCCAACCATGGTCAACACCTGAATGGAGTACACAAGGCATGTATTTGGCAAATGGCATTGTGAAATAACAGCAGTAGCTATATCAACATTCATATCCAGCCAAGTGACGTTTGCTAGAAGAACAACAACCATAGCAGTTTGAAAAATGTATGTGTTAGTATTATGGAATACTATTTAGACATTGATCTTTTCTGCATACAGAAGAAACATTACCATCTGTGACAGAACTTCTCGGATGATTTCACAATATATAGCTCCTACCTCAAGGAGGTATACAACCTACTGTGCATTTCTAACATTCCCAACCAAGCAAAAAAAATTTGACTGATGTAATTGCACTTCTCAAGTTTCAACGAAATGAAAGATTGAAATGGTGAAGAAGGAAAATGTCATTCATTCTTCTATTGTCCTACTGCTTTTGCCGTGAAGCACCACAGATACAGGACAGATGTAATTTTATGTGTTTCGCTTGTTTTGTTGTGTGTACTAATGTCATATTTGATTTCTTCAATGTCTCTTTTACTCCATCTCGTCCTGGGTCATCCTCTCACTTTGTATGCCAATATTTTCACGTCCTGTTTGTTTCAAGAGCATCAGGATACACATGA
Source organism: Cepaea nemoralis (assembly GCA_014155875.1). Classification (NCBI taxonomy): domain Eukaryota; kingdom Metazoa; phylum Mollusca; class Gastropoda; order Stylommatophora; family Helicidae; genus Cepaea; species Cepaea nemoralis. The sequence goes on along the minus strand of JACEFZ010011953.1, from coordinate 479,978 downwards.
TCATCATCACCACATGTAACAGATCATCTGCCCATTATAGCCCACTGAAAAGACTCTAAATCCTGTGTAAATTCCTCTGCCTCTTATATTGTCTTTAATGTCCTGTGCCCATCTTTGTGTTGGTTGACCCTGCCTCTTCTGCCAGGAACAATGCCTTCCAGTTCCATTCCATCTAAACAACAATTGTGGCATTTGATATTGATTTATTTGGTTTTTAAAACATTGAGCACAACCCACTGCTGGCAATGCTGATCGTATTCTGGTACGAACCTAAGGACTTGTCTGCGTCAATATGGAATCCATAATGCATTTAATACTGTCAAAGTATTTCCATTGCTAGAACATAATGCTATTTATGAGCCAGTTTTCTTCGATGTTCAGATATTCTAGAATGTCAGTGTTTTTATTCTTGATTCACTGTATTCTAAACATGTTTCTGTAACATTTAAGTCCTGATTTTCAATGTTAGTAATTGTGAAATGATCCATGCTTCATATCCACAAGTTGCCACAGAAAAGAGGCATGTTCTAAAATTACCTGCTTTAATTTGTTTAGTAATTTTGTGCCATGAGCTCTTAATTCTGTTTAACCTCTACATTGCCAAGGTCAGTCTCCACACTTTAGTCTTTAGACTCCTGTTTTCTGTGGGAATGAGCACTTCTGAAATGTGCCCACTGCTGTTAATTATGGACCAAGATGTTCAAAGTTTGTGAGATTTTCTTGATCATTGATTTGTAACTGTTAGTTAACATGTAGCTTTGTTAGTGGACTGATATATGAACAGAGTTCTGGAATGAGCTCTCAAGTGTGCCTCACACATCGTGTTATTTGTTCCTCAGTTATAATATGTATACATCATCTCTTGCAGGGACTGCTGTTTTGGTCTTGCCTCTTGTATTTCACGAAGCCCTGTTGATTGCTAGCCAAACTAATTAACTTTCTAATGAAATCTAATCCAGTATTACCCTAACTTGTTTACTAATATCATGCCTCTTTATTATATGAAGCATCTTGTGCAGGTATTTCATGCATATCTACCGTGTTGAAAATATCTTTTTATGTCAAATACTAATAATGTGAAATTATGTGGCATACAAATTTGCAGCAAGTTGAAAATACATCATACCTGATGGGCCAGCCTAAGCAGAGCCATATCCACATTTTGTCTGATAGCGTGACAGTTCACGAGCAAGTTAATCTGCAGAGTCGTGGGCTTGGCCTCCAGCTTGTGCATGGCAAACTTGTAGGGGAATCTCTTGGGCTCTCCACTCTCACAGAAATCAATGACATCCCTCAACGAGACATTCACAGCAAAACTGAAATGGACAATACATGCTTACAGTGGCAACACTTATTGTCAGTATAAATATACAGCTCTGTGTCTGTGTCCCTCTCTCTATGTTTGTGAAAGGCAACCCCATGGCAGATACTGCAATTTGTATGTGAAATGTTCAACCTGCTACCGCTGGGGTTTGAACCTGTATGTTGATGGTTGGTTTTGAATCCTCTGGAACAGTTTTAACTCTTAAGTCTGATGCTTGGCTCTCAGGTCATCTGAGCGCTGACAAGGGCTTGCATCCATCAGTCAGCTTGGTGTAGAGACCTGTTCTCTTGACCCAGAATCAAAACACCATTTGTGTGAGGACTACACATCAGAATCAGCTTGTTGTAGAGACCTGTTCTCCTGACCCAGTGCCAAAACACCATCTGTGTGAGACTGCACATAAGAGTCAGCTTGGCGTAGAGACCTGTTCTCTTGACCCAGAATCAAAACACCATCTGTGTGAGACTGCACATAAGAGTCAGCTTGGCGTAGAGACCTGTTCTCTTGACCCAGAATCAAAACACAATCTGTGTGAGAGTGCAATCAGAGTGCAATGATGTAAATGCTGCAACAGTGAAGAAAATCATAGACCAAGATAGGAAAATGACAATTGCAGAGATATCGGGTTCAGCAAAACTGAGTAAGAGTACAGTTTTTTAGAATTTTACACAACAGACTGAACATGAGAAAAGTGTGTGCCCGCTGGGTCCCGCGCCTGCTGACATGTGAACAGAAACAAACACAGGTTGATTGCTGTGGCCAGTTGCTCAATGCTCAACATGTGGCGGTTGAAAAACATGTTGACGACCATGGTGACGGTAGATGAGACTTGGATTCCCCATTATGACCTAGAATCCAAAATTGCCAGCATGCAGTGGAAAACCCCGGGCTCGCCAACACATGTCAAGCCAAGAGCACAAAAATCTGCAAGAAATGTTATGCTGACTGTTTTTTGGGATGTCATATTGAAAGATTACATGCTTCATGGCAACATAGTTAATGGGCAGTACTATGCAGATCTCCTTATCAAACTAAGAAAGGCTGTTACCAGAAAACAAGGGATAGCGAGTACGCACGTTTTGCCTTTGCTTCAAGACAATGCACCCTCCCATAAAGCACGGCTTGTGCTAGTCAGTTAGTTAGTTATCAGTTGGGGTATCTTCACTGCACTCCGGACAGGTCCATAGGTGCTCAGATCCTCGCCCCAGCATATGCATCAGCATTCAGTGGCTAATAGTGCCAGTTCTGTGTTGGTTGACGAGGCACCTCGTTTTCCCGATGTACCTCTAACGTTTGGCTGTGCCAATTCTTACTCCCAAGTCTTTCATCCTGGACAGCAATATGGATTCACTGACGTCAAAGTCCTCTATTCTCGCCATATCTTTAAGGACGTTAATAACATCGGCACGATCCATGGGCTGGCCATCTGCATGGGGTGCAGAGCCAGCCAGTTTATCAGCTCGTTCATTTCCCTCGACTCCCGCATGTCCCGGGACGAAGATGAAGGTGACTTTACGGACAACAGACTTCCGCAGCGAATCAGTCCACTGTCTACGTACAGATCCAGCTTCGCCCTTCCGAATCATGCTCATTGAATCACTCAATACACACACGTTCATATAATGCTGTGATTCCAGCCATATAAAAGCCTGTGTAACTGCCATCACCTCCATCGTCATGCTGCTCGTGGTCATAGAGTGGGCACCACTGAATTCTTGAACGGTTCGGCCCACTGAACGGGCTGTAAATGCTCATGCACTTCTCTGCTGCTTTACAACAGATCCATCATATAGATAGGCACTTCGGAGCTATCTGAGTGTTCATAGATGAGGCGTTGACTTTTGCATTGACAGCAGCAGGGTCCTGCTCTCTGCATCATCTGTCGAGTGTGATAATGCAGTAGAAAGTGCACTTAAAAGCTGGAGGCACCGGCATCTATTCCTTGCCAGGTTTGATACTGGTAAGACTGCAGAACTGTCTGACGACATCTTCCGCCCGACCATGATTTGCCTCTCTTTAGCCTGTCACCCTTTTCTCTGAATATAGCTTCATGCAGAGAGCGCAGCTCATCTGCACTTATTTTCAAGTATGCACGAGCTCTCCAGATCTTAATCCTGTGGTTCATTGTCAGGAAGTCAAGGAGGTATCTCATTGCTACACAGCTGGTGTTTCTCGTGCAGCCCAACATGATGTGCATGGCTTCATTTTGTACTTTTTCAAGTCTTCCAGTCTGTGTAGGGCTGACAGTGAGGAAGGTCAGGGCATACTCGATGGGTGAAAACACCAGTCCTTGGAACAGAAGTATTAGCAGTGTTTGCTCGATATTGGCAGTCGCCATGACTCTCATTGCTGACAAACCTTTTCGAGCTTTCGTTATGACATAATCAACATGATCTCTGAAAGACAGACTACGATCAAGCCTCATGCCAAGATATGTCATCGACTGGGTTCTACTCAAAATGCTCCCATCCTTTCTCACTGCCGGCAGGTCTGTGTTCACAATATGGTTGTTTAACCCTTTACAGGGCAGACGCTTGTCCGTTTTGTAGCCCTGAAAACATCACAAATCAGGTGCTAGTCAACCGATTTTAGTTAAATAAACAACACAATGAAGGGAAAATCATGCAGAATATGTTACTCACGTGATTGTTGCCGGTTATCCATATATGAACACAAATATTTATGAAATACGGCATGTTGTTTGTGATTTTCTGTCACCTATACAGCAATTTACAATCACATTTTCAGAATCATAATCACTTTCCTTAAAGTCCGACTCACGACTGCTAATGCAAAGTAACGCTTTGCACTGATATCTAGCTCCGATTAGTAGTCAACTTCGTGCCCTTTAATGTCATTTAAATTGAACAGAGCGAAATCTCGGCTATCACTTGAAGAATCGCCAAAATCCATTTTGAAAAACAGCGTAAAAATCCCGAAAACTATCAAAAAAAGTCCGTAAAAGTCCGCTCAAATTCATTCTATCACGTTTACAAATGGCGGCCACGTTGTCAAGCTGTCGGCGAAGGCGAAAGTAGCCGTCGGAAGTGTCGGAAAGCCGAGAGATCACGTTTTTACAATGCATAATAGTATCGGACGTAAATGGCCGCTATGCTCGTTTAAGTGATTGGCCATGTAATTCAGGTGGTGCTACATTAAGAAAGAATAAGCTCTGTGCCAAATTTCAATTTTCTCCGCCTACTCCTTCATGGTCAGCCGGATCCCTGGCCGAGGGGTTAGCAGCTTTCACTACTAATCTCGAATACTCTCGTGGTTGACGTGAGCGCACGAGAATTAGAAGTGGATCGAGTTGTGCCAGTGACTTATGAGAATATGGAGCCGGTCGCTCAGAAAGTCGTGGCGTGCTGATGAGCATAATCTAGATTAGGAATCAACATACAGCTGAAAGATGCTGGTGTTGATCGCAATATCCTGAAATAGGATGGAAACGAGGGGGGAAAAAAAACAAAACTCCTTCATGATCAGGCTAAAGACTTATGAGAAGCCCCTTGTATAATGTTTGCAAATGATAACATAGATTGTGGGACACACATGAGTCTTTCAAGGAAAGGTTGCCTAAGGTGGGGGTGGGGGGGGGGGGGGGGGGGGGAAGAATGTGATGAAGCAACTGTAGGGAGGCGACTGTGAACAAGGTGGTCTCTGAGATTTATGTTGCGACAAAAGATTACAATAGGGCCGCTAGGAAACACCTCATGAGTGGTTGGGTCTGACCTCAGGATTGACCAGTAATGGAGGAAGATATGTTTGATGGCCAGGGCATGTGGATGAAAGATGAGGATAAGTTTGTACAATCATATCTCAGTTATAACAACAATTGCTAACCTTTCACACTGGAAAGCGGAACTTTCTGGTAATGCTTTGTACAAGCTTCTCTTCCCTCGACCTTTGCCTTTAGCTGTGTATGTGGACTGTGGAGATGGGGTAGCCTCAGACTGTGCAATGAGTATTTTGAACATGCTAACATGTCCTTGCAGCAGCAAATGTCCTCCAAACTTTTTCATCATTGCTGATGGCCTGACACTCTCAACATGTAGTCCCAAACTTTGCAAGAAAGGTTTGAACAAGATCTGTTTGGGAGTAGACAGAAAGTGCTCATTTTAAAACCAAATCTTTTCAAGTTTTAGCTAATTATAAATATGTTTCATCTGGGTACAAGTATCTAAAACAACAGTCTGTGGTGAAAAATCACTCAAATAATGTCATGTCATAATTTTAGATGGCAACATTGCTGGTGCATACGCCAATGGTGTGACAAATACATTACCTGGGCATCAGCAAGCTGCATGATGGATGTGGCCATGGTGTAATCTTCTTCACTGATGTCCAGTTTGCTGTCGTCTTGGGACCATGAGCTGCCCAAACCTGCTGTGCAGGATTCTGCTGTGTTCTGATGAATGTACCGGGTTGATTCATCATCAAGATCCATTGGGAACTGAGTCTGTTGCTTGGCCATCCACTGATAGAGGTCTTCATTTTGTTTATACCTACACAAATAATGCAATATGATTTCTTCACCTTCTAATGTCAACTACTATTTATCCTAATCACAAGCAACTATCATACGCACAATGAGGGAATCTAGATGAATCTTTTTGATTACAGCGGGTAGAGTGGGGAATTGAGTCTGATACCAGGCATAAATGAACACAGTGCAGAAGTTTCCAATGTGCACATAACCAGCTGCCAACAGGGACAGGATGAGTACTCATGGGCTGGCCAGAGTGCAGTGACACTGATTCTTCAACATACTCATAATCATAAACCCACACCCATACTGATGCTGCCGTTACAATTCCTGTTGAAAATATTCCCACTCTTCATATTACCATGCATTACCATGCATGGCCGAATGGATAAAAATGTGTGTTATTAAACATCCAGTGTGCTGATGCCGAGGTAAGGGGTTTCAACATCTACACCGGACAGTTGGATTGAAATGTCGACTTCTCGTCCTTGACTTGGGGATGTAAATTACAAGTACCCCTGAAATCGGAATGGGTCCGCCTGATGGCAAGGGACACTGGTAATAGGGAAAACTAATCCATGTGCAAAATGCAATTCAGTGCTACTAGATGTAGTGTATATGGACTACGCTTGTGTTCAAAGAGAGCAAGCACAAAAACAAAATTGACCATACAGTGAGTGCACTGTTGCACAAGGCTAGTACGTTATATTGACCATACAGTGGGTGCACTGTTGCACAAGGCTAGTACGTTATATTGACAAGGCTAGTACGTTATATTGACCATACAGTGGGTGCACTGTTGCACAAGGCTCGTACGTTATATTGACCATACAGTGGGTGCACTGTTGCACAAGGCTAGTACATTATATTGACAATGCCGTAAGCGTGGTCAGACAAGGATTTAAATGTCACCTTTCAATGCTCGCTATGAGAAGGAAAGACTGGCCAACAGATTGCCCATGCACTCAAGCCTAGGTCATGGTCTGAGTACTTCACGTACTCCCAGCAGGCTGCAGCTTGTGTTTATATTATCATTCTCTGGGTACCCAATGTGTGGTATTTGATGTCTTGCTAACACATGGGGTCTAACTATAATATAATTCTCAACCAGTCAATCAAGTGTCATCTTTACAATGAAGGTTGACACAAGGAATCTCTCTCCAACACTTTCTGTCTCTTGTCCCTGTGGTACACTCTGACTAACTGATGCTCATCCATCTCAAGGAGATATCTTCTCTTGTTCATCTGTCTTTAACATTGCCCTCCAGTATGGTGTTTACAGGAGTACCATGCCTATTTTTTTTTTTTGCATATCCTATTTACAGGACATTGCTGTCAACCCCAGCACTGCTGTTGTTGCTGTCTTGGCAAGTTTACGTTCCGTAGTTTGCCATTGCTTTCTGAACAACCGGCTCCCATACCAACATGTTAAAACCCAGCGCAACACGGTCTGCTACCAAATCGGTCACAGCTGTGTTTTGAATGCAGGTAAGCGGAATTACGAACCGCATCCATAACGCCTGTGCCACGGAGACCGGCACCATGCCTATAAATGTGGCCAAAATGTTTTATTTGTCTCTATTTTATATCTTCTATCAGCTCATTTTTCATTCACAGGTTCTCTAGGCCTTCTACATTTGTTTGCACATATTTTCAATAATGTGAGCTAATCTTGTGTGTATCCACTATCAATTACATTTTGTAACTGCTTGTTCAGTGCCCGTGCTATTACACCATACAGTCAGTATAAGAAAATGGACCACTACTACACCTTGAGGATTATTGGATATGTAGTTCTAGCCCCATATATGTACACATCGATAGGCACTCAATGAGTGATGGGGTCTACATCACGCCTTTATTTCCCAAAACATGTCATGCCCCATGCAGTCGGTCCAGTACAGGGCCCTTGCCTTAAGGTGCGCTCGGCGTATGCTGCTAGACCATACTGTATAGACCTATAGCTGATGCCACCTTGCTAGCCACTGTTACTTACAACTGTGACTAAATCTCTGATACTTCTTACCGATTCTTCAGAATGGAGTGTTTGGGTCCTGCTGTTCTCAGTGGAGTGTGGGGTGGAGTTGGTGCCACCAGCTGCTCATTACTGGACACACTTTCTACCAGGGAGGTAAAGCTCATGTTGCTATCATTGCGGTTGAGGATGACTGCCAGCGTTGGGGGTGCCAGATTTGAGGAGCTGTAGTCCAAGGGTAAGTCAGTGGCTCCAGCAGCCTTCTTCCCTCTGTCAAATGTATGTGGTTCAAAAGGTTCACTTTGAAAGTAAATATTTTGATGGAAAAACAAAACTATAAACATTTTCTTTACATTACAAAAACAAAATAAACATATACTCAACAGTACAAAATATACATAGTTTTATATGTAACAGAATCGCAATTATGTTTTCATCACTTATTCATAAAAGAACAGTTAAATGACATAAGGAGAACATAGCTCAGATTATTTAAAAACATTATTTATAACTGAAAAAGAAACAAAGACAATAGCAATGATGCAGCAATTACTGTAAACTGTTTCAATGCTATCCCTGCCTGACATGTAAGTCAGTAAGTAAATCACATAATAGTATACAAAAATACTATACGAGATGTGAACTTGAAAACATATGTACTTACATTATCTCATTATTTATCAAATTATCTCACTTACTGTGTATTTATCACATTGTTTTATCAGTCCCCCTTTGCTTGCACCATAGAGGTCTATGGGCTGCTGCCTGAACTACATTTGCACCTCATGCTCAACTTCTTCATTATCAGCAAATTGTTTATTCACCCAGTTGTGTAGACTGACATTTTCTTAAGAATATATTTGACAGTAACTCCTTTGGTCAATATAAACCTCAAAACTGTTCTTTGGTGGTGCAATCTCCAAGTATGGCCAGCATTTTCAATACTACATATGTGAAACATTTTATGCAAATCCAAATAAGGATGCAGCAATTATGGTCTGCCACACACAGACACCAAGACAGATGGATATGCCAAATAATGGCACCTTTATAAACTTCAACCACTTCTCAATTGTCTTATATCATTTCGTGACTTACTTACTGATTTACGCATGTAACTGTTTATGTTTTGATGTACTCACACTGAAAGGAGCAGATTTTATCAACTCATTATAAACACTGAAAACAGACGGCATTGTGGACAGTGTATTATGTGACCAGCAACATGGGTTAGCCTCATTTAATTGACCAGCAACATGGGTTAGCCTCATTTAATTGATCATTTTCCAATCATATATGGCTCAATGAAGCCATGTAAGATGGATACCAGAGATCTATTCAAGAAAGGCATGCATTAAAAACGCAGGTCCACTTAGGTTCCCAATCCAGAGGCATCTAAAGCCCTTGATGTATACATCGACAAAACACTTTACGACATCTAAAAACTAAAATTCAAGCCACTACGACATTCCAACCTTACCGTGGATAAACAACGGGCACTTACATAGTTGAAACGTCATGAGGACATAGTTATCAAGCCTGCCGATAAGGGAGGGGCGCTAGTGGTTTGGAGGAAAGACTTGTATATACAGGAAGGCAACAAGCACCTTGGGGATGCAACCTTCTACAGACCAAGGACACAAGATGGGACAGTCAGCAACAAAACCCAGGTCAAAAGCGTGACTAACACCATCATCCAGCAAGGTCTTTTACCCAGCTCTACCACCTCGCTGATCATCCACGATAGCTGCTTGGGCAAACCCGCCTTTAATATGCTGCCTAAGACACATAAACCAGGTAACCCAGGCAGACCTATCGTCTCGGCCTGCTCTTGCCCTACAGAACGGATTTCAGAGTTCCTAGACAGCATGTTTCAGCCGTTGGTTGCCAGCCTCCCTTCGTATATCAAAGACACCAACCACGCTATCTCCATCTTCGATTCCATCAGTTTCACAAACCCTTCTCAGTATCACATCTTCACTTTAGATGTGACTTCACTCTAAAATTCACTCTCAGGCCATCAAATCATGCGCATCCCACGAACGGGATCGGAAGACATTGGAACACCGTCTCATCTTCCAGTTGGGAACACTCTCCCCTCACGGCCTTAATATCCAACACAGCTTCATTTAACTCCTACCCCCTCCCACCTCCTAGCTTACAGTCCACCATCTAGGTACGTGTAGGTCCTTTATAGGACACCACAGTCAACTTTCTTGGCAGGTTTGCGTTTGGTGTTTTGCCATCGTTTTCTGAACGACCGCCACTCATGCCCCTCTGTGTGGACCAACACTATGCAGTTTTCCGCAGCGGTGTTTCGAGCGCTTAACGAGAATTGCTAGTTGTCAACTGCGTCCGCGACATCTTTGCCGGTCTTAATTTTCACTTTTCTGCACACATGGGCGCTTCTCCACCCCACTCCCCTCCCACTTGACCTTTGACTCGTGTACCATACATCCGGTCTATTAATCCACTGGAGCCCTACGTGTGTCAGTCTTTCCAAGCAAGGACACAGAATCAGATGAGTACATTTAATTAATTTAATAGTTTAATATTGTCATAGTGTGTTTCATGTAGGTTTGTGTTGGTTTGTATTTGTTTGTCCTGTGCTGACGAAGGCTTTGGCCGCAACATCCAGTTTGTCTCTTGTAGTCATGTTTTAGTAAAGCTCACAATCTACTTCTCGTTTTTTTGGGTGATTCATTCATTACAGAAGTGGGCAGGTTGCTCTAACTCATAATGTTGTGACCAAGTCTTATCACTTGACACTTGAACAAAATGATGAGAGTGATCTAGAAATATCTATACACAACATATACAAATATCAAATATCACCTACTTAAAGATGTTGGACAGCTTGCCAGGTTTTCCACTAGGGAAAGAATCAGCACTGACATAATCTAGACCATCTGTCTTGTCAGTTTTGCCCTGTGTGCTAAATGAATGGCGACCTTTGCTGTTCAAGCTAGGCACAGAGCCTGATCTCTGTGTCATCCCCCCTTCTGCCTGAAAACAATATTAACAAAATGAATCAAAAACACCACAAGATACATTTCTATTAGTAGTTTTCTCACATTACAAAAATGTAACATACAAAAAAGAACATATAAATTGAAATCCAAAAGAATCTGGTACACACATGTTCCCTGTGCAACAACATATACACACATCTTGGAGCAAAGAATAATCTGGCACTTTGGCACATTCAGTAAGAAATAAACAGGAGCAATAGAAAGCTGGAACAATATAGTGTGCTGACAATCATGATGATTAGTCTATGTAACACAGTGTGCGATCAATTCAAAATTAAAGAACCCCAAACTGAGAATTGCAGGAGTGCCACAAGGAAGCTTGACCACAGACTGCTAATGACCATAGGTCTTCAAGGGGAAATATATTTACTTGGCCGTGCCTATCTCCTCTAAATAGTAGATTATAAAAATTCTGCTTTGGAAATGCTTTCTATACTTTTTAAAATTCAGTCATGACAGCAGCCTATTTGGCCTACAGCTTATGATTTCCAAATGACAAAGGGTTGTTGATCTCCATAATGTGCATGCAGTACATTCTACTGTTCCACCATCATCCACAACTTCAGGCAACCATAGCATTTTTCAAGCTTGTATATCACTTTTGTACATGTTTTTCTTCTTGTCAGTAATTTGGAAAGACTGTAAGCACAAGATTAGTGTTATGTCCGAGTCTGAGATATTCCTCAATTTGTCTGAAGCAATTGAAGTTCCATCAGTACCAGGAAATAATTCAAGACTGTCATTTAGAGCAATGTCTCCCAAAGACAAGGATACTAGCAATGATTTAGTGGACATTCCACATGCTGGTGATAAAAGTGTATCAAGTAGTAGCAGAGATCAAAAGAACAATTTTAGTCCTATGTATATAGTGATTGGTGTCATGAAACAAACTTGCCCACCCTTATTCACAATAAGGAGCCATTTCATTAAAGGTAGCAATAAAGGTAGTTTAGTGCAATCTATATTTATGTGGTTTGTATTATGTATACAAATACAAAGTAAAGATTAAACAACAGTGGGGAAAAGTATTTTCTAAACCAACATAATTTGCAGGGTCCAATAAGTCTACCGGCCTGGGGGTCATGTTCAAGTTCCCATCAAGACACATTTTTTAAATTGATGTGGGCTCCCAGGTTGACCCAGTCTAAACTGGGGAACAGGAAATGCCCTTAGAAGTAATGGTAGTCAACATGACAGACCACTCACCCATCAAGTTTGTATTGGTCTATAAAATGTGTGGCTAGCACAATATACCCAGAACGCACCAAGGGTGTAATAGGGTACAAAAGAAATAGAAAATAAGTATACTGAAATGATAAACAGAACCATTCAGTGGATTCAAAGCAGAAGATGAATTTCATAAGTACTTCTACTCAATGTTCAAAGATGAAGATTATGACATAATGCTACAATAACTATGATATATGCACCATATGAATCCTCCATCCAGTATAAGTGAAGCAGGGTAAAGGAGAGGGAGGAGGAAGAGCTTTCAGTAGTGCAGTGGCTCGCATGCTTGCTATTGGCCCAGTGGTTATGTATCTCATCCCCTTAGAGATAAACAATGTTGAGTCATACTGGGAAAATATTTAGCAAAATTCTTGAGAAAAGATTACGAACTATTATAGAACCCCAGCTAAGTGAAACACAATTTGCATTTAGGAAAAACAAAAATATGCACAGATGCCATTTTTGCCCTTAGACATTCATTGTCATTCATTGGCACCTTGCCGTCTTGACAGACGATAGTTTGTGCTTTAAAAAGGCATAATAACTTTTAACTATGGCGGTAGCGAGTGTGACTGATAAGGCCAATTTGCGCTGCAATGTCCGTTCACAGTGGGTGCATGTGAACACGTGGTTATTTCCACCATCATGCACCATCTTACATCTCAAACGCTTGGTGTGTGACTTTTCTGCAATAATTTTCTCCTTTGACTTTATTCCATTTCTGATATTTGCCCTCCATGCAACACGTTTAGCGGCGACTTGCTCCCAATGTGCATTATCAATGCCTGTATCAATCATGTCCCGCTTACACACATCTTTGTATCGTAGTAGAGGCCGACCCTGAGATCTCTTACCCATCTGTAATTCACCAAAAAAGATATCCTTTGGTATTCTACCATCATCCATCCTCCTAAGATGTCCTATCCATCTAAGTCTACGAAGACTGAGCATGGAATAAACTGTCACACAACCTGATCTTTCCAATACTTCAGTATTTGTGATTTTGTCTTGCCACTTAATACAAGAATTCTTCGCAGACACCGCATATGAAAGCTGTTTAAATTGTTCTCTTGGTGTGAGTAAGTTGTCCAGGTTTCACTGCCATAGAGAAGAGTACTAAGGACACAGGCTTGATAGACAAGGACTTTTGTTTTGGCAGTAAGCTTCCTGTTCTCCCAGACTCTTTTTCTTAACCTGTTCATTGTTGTTGCTGCCTTACCAATCCGGATGTTGATTTCCTGATCTAGGGATAATTTGCTATTTACCACTGATCCTAGATATGTAAAATGGTCTACTATCTCTAGTTCGGCGTCGTCAATAAAGATTGATGGTACCCCATGTGCACCTTGTGACATAATCTGTGTCTTCTTTTTGCTAATTGTTAAACCAAATTCAGAACAAGCATTGGAGAATGCAGATAGTAGACATTGCAATTCTTCCTCAGAGTGGGTCGTACTGCAGCATCATCTGCAAAAAGCAACTCTCTGATCAGTACCCTCCTAATTTTGGTCTTAGCCTTCAATCTCTGAGCATTGTAGAGGCCGCCATCTGAGCGTGAGTGAATGTATATACCACCATCCTGATCACGAAATGCATATTTCAGTAGAAGTGAAAAGTATATTCCAAAGAGGGTGGGATCTAGTACACAACCTTGCTTAACTCCACTCTTGATTTCAAATTCTTCAGAAGTTGCACCATCAAACTTGATTATACCCTTCATGCCTGTGTGGAACGATTCCACAATGGACAGAAGAGTTGGTGGGCAGCCAATCTTCTTTAGTGCCTTGAACAGACCCTCACGACTGACCAAATCAAATGCCTTTGTGAGGTCGATGAAGGCAATAAACAGTGGTTGATTCTGTTCACGGCATTTTTCTTGCATTTGTCGCAATGAGAATATCATATCAGTGGTAGACCGGTTCTGTCGAAAGCCACACTGTGATTCGGGGTAGACTTGATCTCCTAGGACTTGAAGTCTGCGCAGAACAATTCTGGCAAATACTTTTCCAACAATACACAGAAGTAGATACCCCTATAGTTGTTGCAGTCGCTCCGATCGCCCTTGTTCTTGTACAGTGTTATGATGCTTGAATCTTTGAAATCCTGTGGGACTTGTCCTTCACCCCAGCATAGCTCTATTAGCTGGTGGATCTGTATAGTGAGTGTGTCTTGCCCACTCCTGATAACCTCTATTGGAATCCCATCCTTACCTGGAGCCTTGCCAGATGCAAGTTCATTTATAGCACACTTAACTTCTGTTACGGTGGGAAGTGTGTCCAGGTGGTCAAGAGTTGGTAGCGCCTCTATGGCGTTGAGGGCATCATCCGCTAGTTTGGTCTCACTTAAGTAAAGCTCCAAATAGTGCTCTACCCATCTGTCCATCTGCTGTTTCTTATCAGTGATGACTTCTCCAGTCAAGGTTTTCAATGGTGCACTTCTTTTGATCACTGGACCACAGGCTTTCTTTATTCCTTCATACATGCTTCTTATGTCTCCCTTATCACTTGCGATTTTAATGGACTCACATAACTTGATCCAATAATCATTTGCACACTGCCTGGCAGCCTTTTGCACATCCTTCCTAGCTTGCCTTAGCTCACTCAGAGTGTTACGCGTTGGTCTTTCCTTGTTTCTTAAGAGAGCTTTCTTCTTCTTATCAATCAAGGGCTGCAGAGTCTCGCTGTTGGCCGCAAACCAGTCCTGCCTCTTATGATCCACAGTGCCGTAAACCCTTACGGCAGTTTTATAAAGAGTTTCCTTAATTTGACCCCACTTTTCATTTACTGTACAATTTTCTGGTGTATCAGTGAAAGCGTCTTCAAGTTGCTGTTGAAACTGAAAGCACTTTTCAGGATCATGAGTGTTAATAATATTAATCCTGGGGCTAGATTTGTGTTTAGCTGTGTAGATTCTCTTTGGTCTCAGTCTAACCCTTGCAACAACCAAAGAATGATCCGTATCACAGTCAGCACTGTGGTAACTACGAGTCAATGATATATGGTTCAGATGTTGTCTCCGTGTGATGATGAAGTCCAGCTGGTGCCAATGGCCGGATCTTGGATGTTTCCATGTGACCTTATGCATCTCTTTTGTTTTAAAAAAAGAGTTTGTAATACATAGGTCATTACTGGTGCAATGCTCCAGCAGCCTTTGCCCATTTTCATTCATGCGACCGATGTTGTATTTTCCAAGGCACACTGGCCATGAACTCGAGTCCTTGCCCACACAAGCATTGAAATAACCGAGCATATAAATGTAGTAAGGACTTATACAGTTGCCTCTCGCTTTGATTCCGAGACAAGTTAAGACCAGGGATGGAGTTATTGCCTCTCCATAGCACAAAGCCTGGGCTAAAATATAGAGATCATGTGTTGCCCATGCAGCATGATCCCTCTCTCGGCCTGCCTAGTTCACTCCAGAGGAAAGGTAACACCCCTACATCTGGAACAAGACAAGCTGCAGAAGCTGCCGGATCAGCAAAGCAATGCTCTAACTGTCCGCCTGTCGGAGCTTCGATCCTAGACCAGTCGCCAACCAAGGCTTAGGGCCTGGTCTGCCCTGCCATGACAATTTTGTCTTTAGCTTGCATTTCCTCGCACCAGGGTAAGGCTTGTACCCTCCCAATTGCGCTCTTCCGCCCGAAGCCGTTGGCACAATGTGGGGTGTCGGGTTTGGTAAGCGCCGCCCAACGTTCGGCGCTAACAGAAACCAGGTAGTACCGTCTACTGTTATACGGTAGCTCAGTCATATCTGACTAAGACCTGACTGAGAAGGTTTGAGTTGCAAGGGTTAGACTGAGTTGCCCTTAGACAACTTATAGAAAAATCAATTGAATTCAATGAAACACTCTACTTAGCCTTTGTCGACCAAGAAAAGGCATTTGATAGAGTAGATAGAAACAAGCTGTGGGAAATCCTTAAACAATATGGAGTGAGTACACATCTAACAAACCTATGTAGAAGCTTATACAACAACAGTGAATGCATAGTGAGAGCAACTGGAGGACACTCAGACCCCCTTCACCATAATATCCAGAGTACGACAAGGTTGTGTCCTGTCCCCTCTCTTGTTTATAACATATATAGACAACATATGTAAATAAACCAGCCAATCAGAGACCGCAAGAACACCGCATGATGAGAACACAGAAGAATCATCTGCATAATCTAACCATTAGAGAACTCCTGTTTGCAGATGACCAAGCACTAATAGCAAAATCAGAAGCTGAATTACAAGACCACATGAATAGTCTAAACGAAATGTGTAGGGAACATGAAAATTAGCACAAGTAAAACAGAGGTATTGACTACAAATAAAGAAGAAAAAGCAACAATGATTCACCTAAACGAACATCCCTTGAAACAAGTAAAGAGTTTCAAGTACCTAGGAAGTATAATATCATCAAATGGCAGATCAGAAGACGAGATCGAAAATAGATGCAATAAGGCAAACCAACTCATGGGACAAATGGCACCAATACTAAAGAACAAACATGTATCAATAACTACTAAGAAAGCACTTTACAACACAATCTTCCTACCAACTCTATTTTACCAATGCGAAACCTGGACAATGACAGAAAAAGAGAAAAGAAAAATCACAACAACAGAAATAAGATTCCTGAGAAGAATACTCAATGTATCAAGAAGAGAGCACATCAGAAATGAAGAAATCAGGACTAAAGTGGGGGTTAAAGCTGCTCTAGATTTTATTAGAAGCAGCAAGTCACATGGTTTGGCCACGCAAGTAGGTTACCAACTAACAGTATACCATAACAAGCAATGATGTACAGACCAGATGGAAGCAGAGGAAGAGGCCGACCACTGTAAATGTTGGACGCAGGGAATAACAGAGTCCATGGGAATATCGATACATGAAGCCCATAAGCGGGCACTCTCCCGCTGTTTATACTTCACCTCGACACCGCAAGGTACAAGAGGAACATGATGAGATGAGATGAGATGAGAGATGGGGATTGTTCACCCAACGGAGTGTCCATCCATCTGATATGGATCTACTGCCATATACTCAATATACCTCATGATGTGAAAAGGGTTCTTTAGTTTTGTTATTACAGGTAAATACACTGTCCAGTGCCACCCATCGGGTGCTGGAACGCCAAATGTTCCTCCCCACAACTCTTGATGACAAAAAGTGGAAGATAATGATGATGATGATGATGATGATGATTAAGGCGATGACATTAGCAGGCCTCAGCTCGGTAAATAACTCAGTAGTTTAGTTTAGTTTAATTTAGTCGTTGGATCAACATCACGGCACACGGTTTAACCCATAAGTGCTCTGTTTTCCTCCTAACTCAAACCTGAGTCTGGAGAAACTCAGCTCAATGCACAAACTCCGTTGCATTGGCGAGGATCCTGAAAATACTCTGGGTAGATTTTTAACTCGAAATTAGTTAGGCTACACTTTTTTGATTTCCAACTGCCGAGGGATTTTTTACGTGCGCAACAATACACACGGGCGTCGGATCTCACAACCCAGAGACCAGGGGAAATTTTATTACTGGAAGTCCAGGTGGATTTTTTAAAATAAATCCCGGTTCTCACTGGGGCCTGAACCCTGGACCTCCAGCACTCGAGGCGGACACCATACCTTGAGACCACTCAGCCCTAAATAACTCAGTAGCAACAACACAGATCCCAGTGTGGGTCTATCAGAAGCCATAGTTACAGGTAGGTTTTCTAGTCCTCAAACTGCTATTTTGCCGGCTCTGTGAATGTAATACTGAATTAAAAACACAGCTGCGAGCTATTTGAAAGCAGCCCGCCTTGTGCTGATTTTCATACAATGGTATCAATGCCGGTCATTCAGAAAGCAATGGCAAACTACTAAATGTAAACTTGCCAAAATAATCACAAACAGCCAAAAATGCTGGGGTTGCCTGCGACATCCTGTAAAGGATATGCAACTTTTCAACTGCTGCTTTAGGATTTCAATGGCCAATGAATCTTTAACATCACACAATGTGTATATGTTCCACAGGAGACAAATTAAAATTGTAAATTGATTAGAGAAATTAGACGTAGACAGTCAAAATGTTTTGGATATGTGAGAAGAAATGAATTGGAGAACTTGGTGACAACTGGCAAGATTGATGGGAACAGACCAAGGGGAAGACCGAGAAGTAAATACCTGGATGGCTTGGCCACATGGCATGGTATACACAATAACACTGAGCTGATCCATGACTCTGGTGATCGAGTGAAATGGCGAGTCATGACCACCCACGCTTTCCGGCATGGCACATGATTGATTGATTGAATGTGTATATATTTTGTTTTCATTTTGTCAATAAAGTCTAGTCTTCTGATCAACTTCTCAATGATCACTGGAAGAGAGTGACGACATGGAAAGCATTCAAACAACATTCTCCATAGATAAAGACAGCACACACATGAAGATCATGTTAGATACCTGCAACAGTGACATCTTTTCATCAACAACATCAAACTGATCAATGATGATGTCCTCATTATCTTCGACAACTTCATCCACAGGATCCTCTTTAGGAAGTGCAAACGAAACATTATAAGGGCGAATGCTGCGCTGAGTCTGAAATTTATAACAACAATTATTATCTGCAGTTTTCATACACTTCCTCACAAGATGTGTGCATATTCACACCATCACTGAACATCATCATCAGCTTGAATTATTATCTGCAAAGTTTTTGTACACTTCCTCACAAGAGGTATACTTATTCACAACATTACCGAATATCATCATCAGGTTAGCCAGCACGAAAACATCTGTGAGGTCATCTGATCATGTGATATTGCTGTTCTCCACAAGTCTTTAGTTCAACTTCAGAATGACAGCATTAAGTGTTTACTCTGTATCATTTTATTTGAAATTACATGTTTGTTGTTACTTACTGAACATATGATGCATATTTCACCATTTTGAGCCTCAATATTAGTAAAATGAATGTGGCAATAATGATGTTCACACCAATAACCATCAAAACATAAAATGGCATACTTCATTTTCACATTTATTTGAAACTCTTAATTTATTACCAAGATACATTTTATCAATAAATTATGGGTTTCTTTTCAGTAAATTTTTGCAATAACACTTGAAAATTATATAACACACCAGTTTTCCAGCTAAGTATTCCATTTTATGGTTTGTTCATTGATTAAAGACTGGTCAAAGCATTTACAAGTATGAGTGTGTGTTTGTCCTTTCTCAGTCTTATTTTGTGTTTTTTTTATTCTGCCTACATGATGTTAGACTCAGACCAGCCAGTTTTGGTTGCACAGACATCCATGCCCTTGTTTGACAAAAACACAGACACTAATGATCGATGCACAGAAAGTTTCCAACTTTTCAATGTTTTCCACAGATGAACTCTCCAACAGTGAAAACTATGTAATTTTTAATAAACATCACTTAAAAGTTGCGAAACACTACAAGGAAAGAAAAGATGTAAGGCAAAAATACAGATTCGAGAGCCACACACAAGTGAAAAGTCACGAGTCACTCGCTGTGGTGAGTCGTATAGAAAAAACTACATAATGTTCAGGATGGGCTGGAGAGAGGATGTTGGTTTGTGCCATCATGGTGAGAGACATCAAATGCTGGAGTTTTATTGTAGCTGATCTATATTATATATTCAGGCACTGAAACATGCGCTGCAACAATTGATCTTGAGGAAGCGTACAACAGAGTACCGTTGGATTTCTTAATGTTTCAGCTTCTTGAACTCAAGATAAGACCATTCCTCCTAAATTGGATCGCTGCAGCCCTCTTCCAAAGGAAAGTAGTTTTTAGATGTAGGCAGTTGGATTTCCGAAACAACAATATATGCCTGCCGCAGGGATCACCATTATCTCCAATGCTGTTCAATGTCTACACTGTGAGAATCACTCACCGGTGAGCAGATCACAGGACCGAGGAGGACATTGTCATATGCCGACGATGTCTTCGTGTATTGTCAGGGTAAGCACAGAGATTAGCGGACGAACTATGGACCAGGTTGATATTCTGAATGCTCTACGAGAAGTATGCCGTTTGCGAGAACCAAGTGATGACTGCCAATCTACAACCATGGTCAGACTGTGAGAACAGCAAGTTAAAAGAGGTGTGGCCAAATAAGAACACTATGCAGGAATCCAAAGAAGATTAATCAACCAACACAGAACTGGTGTCGTTAGCCTCTACATGCTGCGGGATTTACTGAGGAGGGGATCTGTGCACTTATGAATTGAATGGTTCGATGTGCAATGAGGATGATCTCTCGACTAACTGATCTATATTGTGAAAAATGGCAACTGCTCTGTTGTGAATCACCTCCACAACTGAATTTCTTCATTACCAAAGCAATAAGTTCAACTTAATGCAATAATCATGCTCACTTACTATTTTAACAGCATCGATAAAGACAAGTTATTTGTTTCTGTTATCTACTTAGAGAATCTAAACCAAAGAGGTAATTATGTAAATACAAGGCAATACCTTTCAGAAGAAATGTAATTGTATTTAGTGGTTGACTACAAACACTGTGAATTCAATTGTTTACATGTTTATATGTATAGGAGAACTGGTCTATTGAGTCACAATGTTATGAGGAGTATTAAAACATATGACACTTCCACCCACCCTATTACCATCCCACAAAACAAAAACTACAAATCATACAGCTTGAGGCTCACTATCCTAAGCATCATGAAACTCTAGTATATGAATGACAGTCATGAAAGCTTTCAAAATCAATATTAGTACCTCAAATACATCAAACTACTTAGAATTAACAACACTCTGTGTGAGATCTCAGAAAGTGCGGTTTCTTGACTTACCTTGAAGTTAATCTCACTTAGGTTGGGCATGTATAAGACATTTTTCCACTGCCTCATGAGAGCCAAAATGCCCTTCTGTACTGTGATCAGCTGTGGCACAGTCTCAGATGACACGGCCTTCTCTACAGGTTCAGCACCATATTTGTGTATATATTTTCTCAGAACAGTTAGCAGCTGGTTAGATGGATCTTCTTGCAGAGTTTTAGCCAGAGGAGTCAGTTTGTTAAACTTACTCTGTAAACAAGATTATAGACAACTTTTACAGTCTCCCTCATGTGACTGACCAAAATCTTTATTCTTACAGCATCATTGCTGGCATTATTGATCAATATTTAAGTGTTTTACCCCTAACACTTCATTTACACTGGACAAATATTTGACAAATGTTCAAATGCAAAAATAGACAAACTATTCAATTGCAATTTTACATTGGATAAATGTTCTTACAAAAACTGACATTGGACAAACATTCATATGCATATTTACATTATATAAACATTTATAATTATTTTTACACTGGACAAACAGTAATATGTATATGTACATTTGACAAACATTAATATGTATATTTACAGTGGACAAACATTTATATGTGTATTTACACTTTAAAAATATATATATGTATTTTTCCATTGGGCAGATGTTTATATGTATGTGTGCGAGTCTCTGTGGCAAAGTGGTCACGCTATCTGACACTGGTTCCGAAGGTTGTGGGTTCGATTCCGGGCCGCGTCCTTCAGTTTACGAGTGCATTTTTTCGGAGATTCCTGAAGGTCGTCGCTGGAGCTATAGAGTTTGTGCTTTGTGCGACGCTTTCTGTTGTGTGACGCTTTCTGTTGTGTGACGCTTTCTGTTGTGCGACACTTTCTGTTGTGCGATACTTTCCGTGCTGCAGAAAGAGACTGAGCCATATGGGATAAAAATCTGGTGCAATAAAGTCGACCCTGTCGACTTTTAAATGGCTTTTTTAATATGTATGTTTCCACTGGAAAAATATTTACATGTATATTTAAATTGGAGAAAATTAATAAGTGTATGCAAATATCTGAAATATAATGAAATACAGATTTCCATTCACCTCCTTGCAGGATTTACTGGAGACATGCATTCAACTGGATAATGAAGGTGGTAAAGAACATGAACTCAACACTGACTGCGAAGAAGTCTATCAAGGACTGCAAATTTTACATGCATCAAAACTGCAAGAGAGTGACAGAGATTCCCCATGATAACATTACCAGCAGCCATATCCCTCACATCATACCGTGTGTGGAGAGCTGACACGTATGCACACAATGAAAGTTCTGCTTGTCCACCTTAACAGAACCAAGCCAACATCATTCCTCAATATCATATTTAGACAAAGATAAACAACTTCATATGTTAGGTGTCTCAACTGAACAACCTTCAGAAACGTCAAGCACTAGTCAAACTGGTTATTTCCAACAAACCTTGTAAGCAACATGGATGCCCTGACACTCCAACAAACCTTGTAAGCAACATGGATGCCCTGACATTCCAACAAACCGTGTAAGCAACATGGATACCCTGACATTCCAACAAACCTTGTAAGCAACATGGATACCCTGACATTCCAACAAACCTTGTAAGCAACATGGATGCCCTGACATTCCAACAAACCTTGTAAGCAACATGGATGCCCTGACATTCCAACAAACCTCGTAAGCAACATGGATGCCCTGACATTCCAACAAACCTTGTAAGCAACATGGATGCCCTGACATTCCAACAAACCTCATAAGCAACATGGATGCCCTGACATTCCAACAAACCTTGTAAGCAACATGGATACCCTGACACTCCAGCCCCTCGATCATCATGCAGGCAATGACACAGCAAAGACGCTTGGAATACTCTCTGACCAAGGTTCTCATGGAGATCATCAGTCTGTCACAGGGGTTTAGCCAGGCATCAATAGCTGGTGTAGCCGTGCTCAGAAGGTTCCAGTCTAGCCTGAGCAATAATTTACAAATAAGCAAAAACAAAAAAACTAGCAAACCTAAAAAATGTACAAAGTAAAATAATAACATGATGAAATGTCTTCTTAACCTGCATTATTTGTCTCACCATCAGGTCCTTAATGAGCTTCTCAAAAGACATTGTAAAATTCTAGTAGAAACATGGGATGCAGGGTTGCTAATGTGCCAAGGCTGGGTTTTATACTGACCAAGGCTTCACTTTACTTTCCTAATGAGCATCCTGGACAGACACTATCATGGCTACCAATGAGAGAATTGGTCAGGTTCTGTGCTGTAATGAAGACTGCCGTAGCCTACAAACTGTGCACACTGCGAGACTGCAAGAGAATCACAGAAATTCACAACTATTATGACAGACAGTCAGCACTACAGTTTTATGGTCACCCCATCTACAGCAGATGAGCATGTTAAAAATGAGTGTGCTGCTTGCCTAGTGGGATGGAAGCAAATCATCTCCAGTCTCCAATTTTTCAAGTCAAGGAACCAATTAGAATCAACAGAGTTCTAGTAACAACAACTGTAGAAACAAAAGCCATACATTACTGAAGTTACAAGCACTGAACAATTAACATTCATCTGACAGTACTGTCATAAACTGTCATTTACTGCCAATATAGTACCTTGCGGTGTATGGCAGAGGGGTCTTTGAGCCTGAGGAATTAAGGCCGCCTGGCTAGTGCTGTCGCCGCGAACTGTGCAGGTTAGGATTGTCTTTTTTCCCCCGACAGACAAATATTCCACACCTTACCGAGGAGAGAGTCCCGAAGGAGAGTCCAGCGTTTAGCCACTCGGCTAGCCACTCCTCATCTGACAGTACAATAACAAAATATGAAAACCAGACACCAAGATACTGATAAATCACCCAGAACTGTATGTGAAGTTACAGAATCAAGAATGACACTACCAATGAAGTTTTTACTATCATTTATTTAAACGTGATTATTTGGTTGTTTCGGGATTTGAAATTTAAATATTGAGCACAACCCACTACTGGCAATGCCGATCGCATTCCGGCACGAACCTAAGGCCTATCCACGTCATGGAAGCACTATACTCGAGTTTCGCCCTCGTTTGAGCTCGTCAGTAGTGCATATCCCTGACCGGATCCGGATCCGCTCAAGCCTACGATGGGTAGCGTTGTGGTATTCCGGTGTGATAATTTGGCGTGTCCATTGTGTGCTGCGTGGTTACACACCCGCTTCACACGCGTGATCCGGGGCTTGTTTCCGGATCCGGTCAGGGATATGCACTACTGACGAGCTCAAACGAGGGCGAAACTCGAGTATAGTGCTTCCATGACGTGGATAGGATTTAGGTTTGTGCCGGAATGCGATCGGCGTTGCCAGTAGTGGGTTGTGCTCAATATTTAAATTTCAAATCCCGAAACAACCAAATAATCAATTTTATCATTGCTCACTGGATTTAGGAGGCCTGGTGTTCCTTGCCAGTGAGAAGTCCTGATCGTTCGGGTCCACATCGATTGACGGACGTCAGTCGCGGCGATTGGGCAATCTTGAGCATAGCCTACGATGGGTAGCGTTGTAGAATTCCGGTGTGATAATTTGGTGTGTCCAGTGTGTGCTGCGTGGTTACACACCCGCTTCACACGCGTGATCCGGGGCTTGTTTCCGGATCCGGTCAGGGATATGCACTACTGACGAGCTCAAACGAGGGCGAAACTCGAGTATAGTGCTTCCATGACGTGGATAGGATTTAGGTTTGTGCCGGAATGCGATCGGCGTTGCCAGTAGTGGGTTGTGCTCAATATTTAAATTTCAAATCCCGAAACAACCAAATAATCAATTTTATCATTGCTCACTGGATTTAGGAGGCCTGGTGTTCCTTGCCAGTGAGAAGTCCTGATCGTTCGGGTCCACATCGATTGACGGACGTCAGTCGCGGCGATTGGGCAATCTTGAGCATAGCCTACGATGGGTAGCGTTGTAGAATTCCGGTGTGATAATTTGGCGTGTCCAGTGTGTGCTGCGTGGTTACACACCCGCTTCACACGCGTGATCCGGGGCTTGTTTCCGGATCCGGTCAGGGATATGCACTACTGACGAGCTCAAACGAGGGCGAAACTCGAGTATAGTGCTTCCATGACGTGGATAGGATTTAGGTTTGTGCCGGAATGCGATCGGCGTTGCCAGTAGTGGGTTGTGCTCAATATTTAAATTTATTTAAACGTCTGCCATATTCAAATTATTAATTATTAACTGGGGCATTATATTTGAGTATAATATTTAAATATGTGAACAGTTAGGTTTTGGAAGTGGGTGAGTGAAGTGGGTGAGTGAAATGGGTGAGTGAAGTGGGTGAGTGAAGTGGGTAAGCTGCCTGCCTCACGTTCTGAAGATCACGGGTTTCTTTTCTGACTTCACCATTCAGTTCATGGGTGCAATTTTTGGAGACCCCTGGGGACGGCCGTTGGAGCTAAGGAGTTTGTGCTCTGTGTGACACTTTTGGCAGACCGATTTGCAGACAGAGACAGAGCCATGGAGGATACAAACTGGTGTAAAAAAGTTGATAGTCATGCCTTTAAATTCTTGAGTTACACATTTAAAATTTTTTTTCTTTACATATTTAGTATCTAATTGTGTAGGAAGTTTCTCATTTTTGCCTTCTATGCATACTGTTTGCATTTTTGTGCATAAATGATTTACAATTGTGATGTGTGAATATGTTGATTCACTCTACGAAGTTTTACCTACTATTTTATATGATTCTTAATCATGAAAACAACATTTAATCTGATTACTCATTTCTTACTTGATCTTAGGATAGTTAAATTGGCAGCTCTTCTCAAGCAACTCATCTCACAGGTGTTGATTAGGCATAGGTGTGATTTGGATGTCCAAGAATGTCCAAGTTTAGCATTGGTAGTATAGGATTGGTGTGAATATGCTATTTATTATCTGTCATTTTGAAAAGTTTGGACCATAGATTTGGATGTTTCAGTATAGGTGATACCTGATATATAAGTGCCCTTGCATTTTGACATCACATTTTGATTTTTATGTCTATTCTGCAATCTTCTATGACCATTTAAAAAAAATTAAGTTGCATGTCCTTCACAGGACGTAGCAGTCAACCCCAGCATTTTTCGCTGTTCGTGATTCCTGGGCAAATTTTACATTCAGTAGTTTGCCATTGCTTTCTGAACAACCGGCTCCTATACCTTGTTCGAAAAAACCAGCACCGCTATGTTTCAAACCCGGGTATACAGGCTCACAAACCGCATTCGCAAGCCCTAAGCCACAGAGACCGGTTCTATGACCATACTTCCTAGATATTTACATTCTGTAACTGTTTCAGAGGTGTACTATTTATCAGTATATTTAGTGGACCAGAAAATCTGCTAACCTGCATTATTTCAGTTTTGGTTGTATTTATATTCATATTGTATCTGCTGCATGTTGAACTCAGCTTATTAATATGTTTTTGCAGTTTGTCCTACTCACTGTTAAACAGGCACTGATCATCTTCAAATAAAGCTCACTTACTGTGGGTGGATCTGTTGTTTCCTCTAAAGTAAAGAGTTCATAATTTGTTTCATCGGTTCTGACAAGA
Organism: Cepaea nemoralis; assembly: GCA_014155875.1. Classification (NCBI taxonomy): domain Eukaryota; kingdom Metazoa; phylum Mollusca; class Gastropoda; order Stylommatophora; family Helicidae; genus Cepaea; species Cepaea nemoralis. Next base: position 453,539 of record JACEFZ010011953.1, on the reverse strand, counting down.
TGTGCTTTTATTAATATTCTTTGTAGATATTAAATAGGAGGGGGAAGAGCACACATGCCTGCCTTACTCCAGTATTGACTGTGAACATATCTGATCGACAAACACAATATTCTGCTGGTCACTGAATGTGATGATTTTTTCACATATTTGTCTTAGTATGAATAGTGCATCAGTGCAACTTCTACCTTTCCTGAGACCAAATTGTACTTTGCTTAAAAGTTGTTCAATTAGCTCGTTTCAAATAGTTTTGCATACATTTTTTCTATGTGACTCAAGAAAGATACTTTTCTGTATGTTTCACACTCTCTCATTTTGTCTTTATTTTTTCATACTGGTACTAATACTGCCTGTTGTCAATTGTCTGGGACATTTCTTTTTTACAAGCTTTTAGGCACAAAATTTGAATTTTCTATGTTATGTGTGAGGTTAAGTAATTCTTGGAAGTATTCTGCCCACCTGACTAGTTTCTCTTATGGATTAAATTAAATACAAGTATACCTCTTTTGCTGTTTATAACGGTGACTAGGTTGTAGCATGCTTCTCTGTTTCTGTTCGGTTCGGTTAATTCAAAAAACAAAAATTCCAAATTCGGCCTCGTTCAACTTGCTTCTTTCAGCTGTAGTTATTGTTGAGGTCCATGGTTTTTGTGGGTTTATTCACCCTGATTCTTGTCTTGTGCGCTCATACGAGTGAGTCCTATCTCGGACTGGTTATGTAAGCGTTTGTGTCTGTGGCGTCAGCTGGGGGGTTGGTAGGCGGCTGTCTTTTGTGCCCATCTCCTCTAGTGGTTTCTTTTGTTAGTGAAGGCTTCTGGCTCATCTGGCTTGACTGCTTGCAGCCCTTATAAGGACTTTTTATTTGGTCTATTTGCCTCCTTTTTTGTGTATTTTCTGTAGGAGCTTTTCAATGTTTTCATTTTCCCCCTTGCGCCTGTTTTCTCTATCGAGTTTGAGTATCTGCTGCCTTTTAATTTCCTCCTCTGTGGTCAACCACGGGACGACCTCTCCGTCATCTATGTAGTTCTCAAAGTCGACCTCACTGTCATAGTGTATAACTAGGTATTTTATCAGTATCCCCCTGAGTTTCTTGGGCTTCTTTTCTTTTTCTTCCCATCGCCTTCTGAATTCCTTGCACCTGAGTCCCTCTTTGATTCCCTCTCTTTTTGCCGCTCCTATGCATTCCTCCAAGGTACGGCCGTTGTCAGGGTATTCATCTTGGTTTTCTTCAGAAGTCTGGCGGGATATTGGTTTCCCCTTAAGTGTATCGGGCGTCGTGGTTGGGCTGCTGTCTTTATCTTGAGGTTTTGGTTTGGTCTTTTGTTGGGTTTCACCTTGCGGCTTGTCTGTGTTCTCTTGCATGGCTTCTGTTGGTTTGTTTCGGATTAATTCCATTTCAGCTTTCAGCAGCTCTCTCTCTGCTTTAATGGTGCACAGCATTTCTTTGTTTTCCTTCTTTATCTCTGCCATATGTTCCACTTCTTGCTTGATGTTTTGCTGGACCTCCTTTATTTCAGCAAGCAGCTTTTCATTGTCGCTGATCGGTGTCGGTGTTTCAAGCAGCTTGATTTGCTTCTTTAGCTCATCTATCTGGTCTTGCAGTTGAGCTTTTTTCCACTTGTGAGATGCTTGTGGCTGTCTCGCACCTCCGCATTGCGTTCCTTATATGGTGTCTTTGTGGTGATGGTGAACTTTAAGACGTCTCTATGTCTTTGGAGATATGGACAGCCTAAGTATCTTGCTCCATGCTTGCTCAGGCAGTTGGCGCACTTTCTTTTGTTGTTGGGTGCTCAGAAGCCCATCTCCAGCTTGGCCAGCAGACACTTCTTGAAGGCGTGGTGATCGGTGCAGTTCTGGCAGATTTCCGTCTTACTGTGACATGCTACTCTGTTGTGGCCAGCCCTCTGGCATCTGGAACATTGGGTGATCCTTGGTATGAATCCCTCAGGCTGTTGAATTTTCTGGTTTATCATACCTGGCGTGGTATCTTGCTGCCCTCAGTCGCCACCACCACTAGTGTTGTAGGGATTTTTGAATGTGCCAGGATCCGCTCCGCCTTCAAGATTCTGATGTGGAGATTTTCTTCTTGCAGATGCTTCTGAATTTGTTCATCTGACAGTTCCACTTGAATCCGCTTGACAACCCATCTGACTGTTTTTGAGTCGGCGTTTCCGACTCTGGTGTCTTTCTCCTCCTTCTCAGCTGTCTTGGCTCTTGTCTGTGGTGAGCTGTTGACGGTCTCCCTCGTGGTGGCTTCAGTAGTAGCTGTAGTTTCAGGTTCTTTGTTACAGCTTGCAGGCAGGCTCTCCAAGTTCGTCTTCTCTAAGGTCTTGGTGGCTCCCATGCTGCACATCTTGTGCGTCTGTTGTTTCTTGTCGTTGGACTTGCCACGTGCTATTTTCCTCTGTATCAGGCTTCTTGACTTGTTCAGGTGACTTGTCTTGTCAGCGCTCGAGATGCTGTTTCTCATATTGTTGACCCATTTATAGAATTCTCTTGGAGTCTTTGCTGAGTATTGCCATCTGTTCACTGTATATTCTCCAGGATTCATCTTATGATGTTTTAATTGTATGTTTAGCCTTTCGTCGTGCTATTCTATATGTCACATAGTCTTGTTCAAATTTAGATGTAATCCATTGTTTTTAACACCACCTTCATTCTTGATATGCTATCTTTAACTTTACTGCTCCACCATGCTGTTCTTAATCTTTTGTCCTGGCAACAGAATCCTCAAAAATACTGCTTAAAAGCAATCCTTCTTTACAATAGAAATAAACAGGCATCTGTAAATAGGAATCTATTTTTTACGCTGGCTAATATAAAAGAATGAATGACAACATGAAGTTTTTTACAAACAAAATTCAAAATGAGAAACATAAGTGGGCTGTCTGTTGATATCTCAAGGTCATTTCACTAGCCAACCTAACAAATGGCTTACATCAAGTAAAGCCACTGTCTATGTGAATGCACAGGAAAACATCCAACAGACAAACACACATCTCAGAAACACTGAGCAGCAGAACTCAGAGACTAGAAATCAGATAAGATACAAAATACATCATCATCATCAAGTGACCTGCCAGCTGGCATAGGTGTTCATGGCTCTCCACAGATCTCGGTCTTTGGTGTTCTGGATCAATTCTGCTGATGGTATTCCTCCATGCCACTGTCTCAATTCATCCAGCATCATTTATCTGCGTCTGCCTCTCTTCCCCTCGATCTTTCCAGTTGTCACATTATTGCATGCATTATATTATTGAGACGCACATAACATACTGATACATTTATAACTAACTAAGGTTAATACATTTGTTCTGTCACAACTATACAGACATTCACCATTCACTAATATTGTGGAGTTGATTATGCTAACACAGACAGGATAATAACACTGAAAAATGATTACCAGCAACAGAGAATGTTGCCAACAACCTTGTATTTAAGTCTCCAAGGTAACAAAATGTAAGAAGTGTAATATACTTTTCTCCATGTAATAATTTTTCTCACACAAATGATCAATTTTGTTCATGCTATCTACCATTCTATCAAGACGAATTCACCAACCTTGTAAAATCAACTTTCTTGTGAATGGAAATTGGAGGGGGTGAAGCAAAGTTGAACCATATGGTCTTGACATCAAGCCTCCCATTAGAAGCATCCCCATCTAGTGGTTCAGAGATCTGAATAGATGAAGGTGAGTATGTGTCACTGGAAGCCACCGACTTGTTAGATCCCCAAGTTGAAGAGCTGAGAGAAGCAGAGTCAAGCAGACCTGATGGAGAGCTCAGTGGAACCGGCTCATCTGTGCTGGTTTCTTGACTTTCGTCACCTCTGCTTTTGCTGCCTTCAGCATTCCCTGTTTTGTCTTCATTACCTTCAACAACGTGCTTCCCTGTAGAGGCTTCCACTGTGGCTCTAGCAGATTCTTCCATCTGAGCAACAGTCTTATCAAGACTGCTGAGCTTCTCCTCCATGCTCTGAACCTCACAAACCTCCTGGTATCCCAGCCGCCTGACAGCAGTGACAGAAACACCCTCAAGCCCAGCCTCGCACATGATAAAGCCAATACTTGGAGCTTGTTGACTGCCTCCTCCATCATTTCCTCTCAGATTGCCTTCAATGTCTCTATCTCTGCTTGATGTTCGAGACAGCCGTCGCTTTGGGGATGGGCTGATGCCAGAGCCAATTCCTGTGATGAAAATGATTGGTAAACTGCCATTTATATTTTGTGATATATAGTCATGTTATTTGATATTGTATTACATGCAAACAAAATAGTTTTCTAACAACATATATTCCAGTAATTGCTCTATGTAAAACGTGGGTATTGAAAGTCATAGATATTAATGTCTAGTGTATGATCAACATACTACATGGAATCAGTTTTCAAAAATACAATGGTTATGCTTCCAACAAAACTAAAGAACTTTGCAGTGCTGCCAGGGTTTGTCTCTTGAGACAAATTCTGGTGGTCTCAATCTTTAGTCTACTTATCTACAAAATAGGTGTGATTCTGCTCCGAGGTAGAGAAGGCAAAGGCAATGTGGAAGAAAGTATTTGGTACAGTAATCTCATAAAGCAGACACCAAATGTGTGTGCAATATAAAATATGTCTGACCTTCAACTGAATATTTACCCTGATTTAGCTGTGTAGTTTGTGGTTTACAAAGGGCCACCTTCATGGAACACACAAGTACTCCCTCCCACCATGAATTTCCCAGTGTCCTAACATGACGACACTAGAAGAACCTCAACACAATGCACAACTCTATAGTTCCAGCAAGGACCCAGAAGTGTATATAGCTGCAGGATGTGTAACATGTGCACATGCTCTCTCAGTTAGGCTTCTATTAGTTGAGGCATGTGTAACATGTACAGCATGTACACATGCTCTCTCAGTTAAGTTCCCATTAGTTGTTGGATGTGTAACATGTACAGCATGTACATATGCCCTGTGAATTAAGTTCCCATTAGTTGAGGGATGTGTAACATGAACAGCATGTACATATGCCCTGTGAATTAAGTTCCCATTAGTTGAGGGATGTGTAACATGTACAGCATGTACATATGCCCTGTGAATTAAGTTCCCATTAGTTGAGGGATGTGTAACATGTACAGCATGTACATATGCCCTGTGAGTTAAGTTCTCATTAGTTGAGGCATGTGTAACATGTACAGAATTACACATGCCCTCTCTGTTAGGTTCCCATTAGTTGAGGGATGTGTAACTTGTACAGCATGTACACATGCCCTCTCAGTTAGGATCAGGGGAAGGTGTATTATCCCTGGGTACCTCATTATGTCAACAAATATAAAATAATCAACAACAGGACTCATACCCATTACTATTGGAATCAGAGGCAAACACTGTGTCCCTAAGCCTGTCTTATGTTTTACATTTTGTTTTTTAATTAATAGAGTTGCCATCTGTTTTCACTATGTACCAAGACAACACAGTTAGCTGGGAAGCAACTCTTAGTTGCTATGGTATTACACATCACTTGCTGTCCTGTGGCAACAACTCGAACTTGCGCTTAGTTGCTTTCACTTTAACAAATTCATTAACACTGCTCTAGCTTTGCGGAATCCATTAACAAAACCATTGCTCTTGGTTTGGAAAATCCATTAACAAAACCTATGGCAAAGCAAGCAATGTTTGTGTTTTTGTTGAATGTTCATCTTTTCACTACACTTTTCAATTAACATCTATAAGCAGCAGCTCTGCTAGAGGTAAGCATTATGTTGTCTGGTTTAACTGGACATGGTGTTGTACACTAGCAGAGAGAAGAAGAGAGTATTATCTGAGATTTGTGTGCCGTCTTCATTAGATTTGTGTGCCATCTTCATTAGAGTTGTGTGCCATCTTCATTAGGTATGTGTACCATCTTCATTAGAGTTGTGTGCCATCTTCATTAGGTATGTGTGCCATCTTCATTAGAGTTGTGTGCCATCTTCATTAGGTATGTGTGCCATCTTCATTAGAGTTGTGTGCCATCTTCATTAGGTATGTGTGCCATCTTCATTAGAGTTGTGTGCCATCTTCATTAGGTATGTGTACCATCTTCATTAGAGTTGTGTGCCATCTTCATTAGGTATGTGTGCCATCTTCATTAGAGTTGTATGCCTTCTTCATTAGATTTGTGTGCCATCTTCATTAGAGTTGTGTGCCATCTTCATTAGGTATGTGTACCATCTTCATTAGAGTTGTGTGCCATCTTCATTAGGTATGTGTGCCATCTTCATTAGAGTTGTGTGCCATCTTCATTAGAGTTGTGTACCATCTTCATTAGAGTTGTGTGCCATCTTCATTAGAGTTGTGTACCATCTTCATTAGAGTTGTGTACCATCTTCATTAGGTATGTGTACCATCTTCATTAGAGTTGTGTGCCATCTTCATTAGAGTTGTGTACCATCTTCATTAGAGTTGTGTACCATCTTCATTAGGTATGTGTACCATCTTCATTAGAGTTGTTTGCTGTCTTCATGATATATGACAAGAAGAATTCTGGTCTACTTGGTCAAAATGAAATAAACTAAACATGTGCAACAATAAAAACTAAGGACCTTTTTACATGCCTAGAGATATACTGGGCATATGGCACTAGCTACAAATGTTACAGACCAGTCAATACTGGCGAGGTGGTATGGTTGTGGTGATGTTATCCCTAGTCATTTATCATTATCATGTGCCATATTGGTAATTTCCCCCAAACAGTTAATATTTATCTTATTTCACTGACTAAATAGGCCAGAATTCTCCTTTACATACATCATGTAATATTCTTTGTGATGTCCTGGGCGGGAGTTTCTTTTTTCTTTCACACTTGAAAATAAATATAGGAACTGGTAGCACAGTGGATAGTACACTGACTTCTGGTACTATGATACAGATTCAATTCCCATTTGAGGAGGAATTTTCTTGCGCCTGCATGTTGCCCTGAAGTCAACTCAGTTTCATAAAACAAGAATCACTGATTTGTCTGGGACAGAAAGCTAGTTAGGAAGACTCATGACCACTCTACCTTTTGTTGTCATCAATATATCTGATGTTCCACATCATCATTTGCCATGGAATAATCTTTACCATTTTCTTTAAACAAACAACTTACTCAGGTTTTTCTTTTCTTGGTTTTGTATTCACGCAGGTGAGTAGGTAAGGAGTAATGGAGATAGTAAAAATAACAGTCTTTAAAAAAAGTCTTAAAAGTCAGAGCGGCCTACCGAAAGCATAGCATAAAGCACAAACTCCCTAGCTCCAGTGATGACCCCCGGGAGTCTCTGATAAAAATGCACTCATGAACCGAAAGATGTAGTCCAGAATCAAACCCACAACTTTCGGAGCACAAGGCAGGTGGCTTGACCACTTCGCCATAGAGACTCCCTTTAAAAAAATGAAAACTGCAAATAGCATTAGCAGCACACACAAAAATTACCTAGATTTCCATCAGCAAAGACCTGAGCACTGGTATCATTAGGGTGTGATGAAACAGGTGTTGAGGTGTCTTGCTCTAAGGCAAACGACACACGTGAACAGTGCTCTGGGATTGCTGTCAACAGCACATTCTCAGAGTAATTGCTGAACTTGAGGAGCCGGCGCAGCTGGATGTGAATGTGGGAGATCTGCAAGGTGCCAACATTTTCTTCTCTTGTGATTTCCTGAGGTCTAACAGAAGCAGCAAGCAGTTTAATCACCGTACACAATTTTGGAACAAATATAAGTGCTTTATGTCTTCTGTCATAAAATATTTAAACAATGAAACTATGTGATGTGTGTAGAAGGGTATAAAGTGATAGGTCTTAGCACATACCACACCAAGGCATTATGAGGTGGGGTGACAAGGCATTATGAGGTGGGGTGACAAGGCATTATGAGGTGGGGTGACAAGGCATTATGAGGTGGGGTGACAAGGCATTATGAGGTGGGGTGACAAGGCATTATGAGGTGGGGTGACAAGGCATTATGAGGTGGGGTGACAAGGCATTATGAGGTGGGGGTGACAAGGCATTATGAGGTGGGGGTGACAAGGCATTATGAGGTGGGGGTGACAAGGCATTATGAGGTGGGGTGACAAGGCATTATGAGGTGGGGTGACAAGGCATTATGAGGTGGGGTGACAAGGCATTATGAGGTGGGGGTGACAAGGCATTATGAGGTGGGGTGACAAGGCATTATGAGGTGGGGTGACAAGGCATTATGAGGTGGGGTGACAAGGCATTATGAGGTGGGGTGACAAGGCATTATGAGGTGGAGTGACAAGGCATTATGAGGTGGGGTGACAAGGCATTATGAGGTGGGGGTGACAAGGCATTATGAGGTGGGGGTGACAAGGCATTATGAGGTGGGGGTGACAAGGCATTATGAGGTGGGGGTGACAAGGCATTATGAGGTGGGGTGACAAGGCATTATGAGGTGGGGGTGACAAGGCATTATGAGGTGGGGTGACAAGGCATTATGAGGTGGGGTGACAAGGCATTATGAGGTGGGGTGACAAGGCATTATGAGGTGGGGGTGACAAGGCATTATGAGGTGGGGGTGACAAGGCATTATGAGGTGGGGTGACAAGGCATTATGAGGTGGGGTGACAAGGCATTATGAGGTGGGGTGACAAGGCATTATGAGGTGGGGGTGACAAGGCATTATGAGGTGGGGTGACAAGGCATTATGAGGTGGGGTGACAAGGCATTATGAGGTGGGGTGACAAGGCATTATGAGGTGGGGTGACAAGGCATTATGAGGTGGGGGTGACAAGCTATTTTTCTCACCAACTTTACATCCCAGAGAATAGGTACCCCTAATCCTCACTGATTGACTGACTGATTAACTAGAATCAGGTCAGATCATTTGGGACACTCCATGTGTGCCCTGTTTCCTCAAGTCACCAAATACACAGGCTGAACACTATATCTGTGTGTGCTAGCTACTGTAATATAGTGTCACCAAATACACAGGCTGAACACTGTATCTGTGTGTGCTGGTTGCTGTACTACAGTGTCACCAAATACACAGGCTGAACACCGTATCTGTGTGTGCTGGTTGCTGTACTGCAGTGTCACCAAATACACAGGCTGAACACTGTGTGTGCTGGTTGCTGTACTACAGTGTCACCAAATACACAGGCTGAACACTGTGTGTGCTGGTTGCTGTACTACAGTGTCACCAAATACACAGGCTGAACACTGTATCTTTGTGTGCTGTTGCTGTACTACAGTGTCATCAAATACACAGGCTGAACACTGTATCTGTGTGTGCTAGCTGCTGTACTACAGTGTCACCAAATACACAGGCTGAACACTGTGTGTGCTGGTTGCTGTACTACAGTGTCACCAAATACACAGGCTGAACACTGTATCTTTGTGTGCTGGTTGCTGTACTACAGTGTCATCAAATACACAGGCTGAACACTGTATCTGTGTGTGCTAGCTGCTGTACTGCAGTGTCACCAAATACACAGGCTGAACACTGTGTGTGCTGGTTGCTGTACTACAGTGTCACCAAATACACAGGCTGAACACTGTGTGTGCTGGTTGCTGTACTGCAGTGCCACCAAATACACAGGCTGAACACTGTGTGTGCTAGCTGCTGTACTACAGTGTCACCAAATACACAGGCTGAACACTGTATCTGTGTGTGCTAGCTGCTGTACTGCAGTGTCACCAAATACACAGGCTGAACACTGTGTGTGCTAGCTGCTGTACTACAATGTCACCAAATACACAGGCTGAACACTATGTGTGCTAGCTGCTGTACTACAGTGTCACCAAATACACAGGCTGAACACTGTATCTGTGTGTGCTAGCTGCTGTACTACAGTGTCACCAAATACACAGGCTGAACACTGTATCTTTGTGTGCTGGCTGCCGTACTACAGTGTCACCAAATACACAGGCTGAACACTGTATCTGTGTGTGCTGGCTGCTGTACTACAGTGTCACCAAATACACAGGCTGAACACTGTATCTGTGTGTGCTAGCTGCTGTACTACAGTGTCACCAAATACACAGGCTGAACACTGTATCTTTGTGTGCTAGCTGCTGTACTACAGTGTCATCAAATACACAGGCTGAACACTGTATCTGTGTGTGCTAGCTGCTGTACTACAGTGTCATCAAATACACAGGCTGAACACTGTATCTGTGTGTGCTAGCTGCTGTACTACAGTGTCATCAAATACACATGCTCAACACTGTATCTGTGTGTGCTAGCTGCTGTACTACAGTGTCACAAAATACACAGGCTGAACACTGTATCTTTGTGTGCTAGCTACTGTACTACAGTGTCACCAAATACACAGGCTGAACACTGTATCTGTGTGTGGTGGCTGCCGTACTACAGTGTCACCAAATACACAGGCTGAACACTGTATCTGTGTGTGCTAGCTGCTGTACTACAGTGTCACCAAATACACAGGCTGAACACTGTATCTGTGTGTGCTAGCTGCTGTACTACAGTGTCACCAAATACACAGGCTGAACACTGTATCTGTGTGTTCTAGCTGCTGTACTACAGTGTCACCAAATACACAGGCTGAACAATGTATCTGTGTGTGCTAGCTGCTGTACTACAGTGTCACCAAATACACAGGCTGAACACTGTATCTGTGTGTGGTGGCTGCTGTACTACAGTGTCACCAAATACACAGGCTGAACGCTGTATCTGTGTGTGCTAGCTGCTGTACTACAGTGTCACCAAATACACAGGCTGAACACTGTATCTGTGTGTGCTAGCTGCTGTACTACAGTGTCACCAAATACACAGGCTGAACACTGTATCTGTGTGTGCTAGCTGCTGTACTGCAGTGTCACCAAATACACAGGCTGAACAATGTATCTGTGTGTGCTAGCTGCTGTACTACAGTGTCACCAAATACACAGGCTGAACACTGTATCTGTGTGTGGTGGCTGCTGTACTACAGTGTCACCAAATACACAGGCTGAACACTGTATCTGTGTGTTCTAGCTGCTGTACTGCAGTGTCACCAAATACACAGGCTGAACACTGTATCTGTGTGTGCTAGCTGCTGTACTACAGTGTCATCAAATACACAGGCTGAACACTGTATCTGTGTGTGCTAGCTGCTGTACTACAGTGTCACCAAATACACAGGCTGAACACTGTATCTGTGTGCGGTGGCTGTTGTACTGCAGTGTCACCAAATACACAGGCTGAACACTGTATCTGTGTGTGCTAGCTGCTGTACTACAGTGTCACCAAATACACAGGCTGAACACTGTATCTGTGTGCGGTGGCTGTTGTACTGCAGTGGCCAGCACGCTTGCCTGCCAGCCTGGTGAGCATGTGTTTAAATCCCCATTGAGACATGGATGTCTGGTTTTAGTGGCCTGGGTTCCCAGGTTGACCTAGTCTAAAGTGGGTGCCAGGAATGTTCTGAGAAACTAAAGCAGCCAGCATGACACTGACCACATGACTCATCAAGTGCCCATTCGTCTATACACGTAAGGGACTAGTGCCATATACCCAATACACCTCAAAGCATGCACAAGGGTCATTTGCTTCTTGCTTTACTTAATAGACAATAAGCTCACCTTGTTATTCTTATTCTTCTTCCTATTCTTCTTCATTTTCCTCATGTGACTAGTATGAGCCATTTGAATCTCTCTCTCCCTCATGATAAAACATATACCTGACATAATACCCACCTGCTTTATGATGTCACTAGTTATGATCCTGTCTCTTTACATCACCTTCAGTATTCTTCACAGGCATTTAATCACTACTGTAATAATTCTGAGTATTTCTGAGCTTGATCTCTTGCTGTCATTGTCTGGTTACTTTACTTGTATAAGTATTAAATAGCTTCACAGTAACACCCATGAACATCCTTAATGTATGTCTACTACTATAATTAGAGAATAACAACAAATAACTATGATAGCTGGAACAGAATAAGTACAAGTAACAACTATCTGGAACTGACAGCATGAAGACAGTTAATGTCTTTTGGTCATACATGTAATCATTGGTCGATATATGGAATGCTGCTTCGTACAGCAATGTTTCATACGTAATATACAAATATATACATGTTGAATATGCAGAAGAGGTATACATCATTTGCCAGGCAAACACTGTGCTCATGTCACATGCTCCAGTTAAGTGGATAGTTCAAGGCATAATGCTGTCTTATGATGCATCCCCTGCCAAATATTACATTTATATAGTGTTTCTAGCAAATATGGTGAAGGGGTTACTAATGCAATTTGTAATCCTACATACTGAGTTTGAAACACAGCTACCAGCGTTATGGCAGCAGACTGCCTTGCATTGGTTTCTATACAATGGTATGAGTGCCGGTCGTTCAGAAAGCAATGGCAAACTACTGAACGCAAACTTGCCCTGGAATCATAAACAGCCAAACAATGCTGGAGTTGACTGCTACTAACTTTTTTCCAGCAAATGAAACTACACTCCACAGATTTCAGACAATTAAATCAAGACACGATCATCATCAATAACTTAAAACATATCAATTTGCACAAAAAATACTGACAAAGAAGATTGTTACTGTAACAAGAACATGGAACTCAAGCATACTTTTCTACGTCTGGTTCCAGAGGGTTGACTTCCCCTTTGCCTCTAACCTGATTGCTGGAAAACTTCACCGATGATAGTGGAGTTGTGCTGGTTTTACGTGTCAGTGATTCTTTTGTAGATTCTATAGCAACCTGAGAAAAGTCAGGGGATAATAGATAGCATGAATTACTACATCACCATCCTGTGAAAGAGTGGTGACCAAATAAACACTTAGCTTAAATAACTATTTTATTAATCTATTGTAAATTCTCATACATCAGACAACAAACAAATAAAAGTAAACATTTTAAGAACATGCACCTTTTCTGGAAACAGATTTTGTGAAACATAAATGTGAATTATGGACCTTTACAAAAGAATAAAACTGAAGATTATAAACTTAAAATGTAATAGAAAAATTATAGAATTCTGTGGATCAAGAAGAAGAAGTGTGCTGAGACTTGACAAGATCTGAACATTGAAGATACAGGTTCACAAACAGCCCCATGTCTGGGAAGCTGAAATACTTTGGCCATATCAAACATCACAGTGGCTTAACAAGAACAGTGACAGAAGGCAAGGTTTCCAGAGACAGAGCCACAGGTTGCCAGACACAATGGTGGACAAAGGATATGTCAGACACCCTGAGCTAGAACATGCATGAGGCAGGTGAACTGGCAAGGGAGAGAGATATATATCAAGCATTTCAATTTCCATCATGATAATCTCCTTTGATTACCAATTCAAAGGAGAAAATTTGAAACTGTTTGGCAAAATTAGATCATGTCTCATTTGCTTTCCAATTACAAGAAATACAGGCAGCAACTGATCAGTCTAATATTATACATTTTCTAGCAAACAGGGAAACAGTGAAGCTAGTGCCCTTACCTGTTTAAATAATGTGTGTTGTTTTCTCAGATTATTAGTTTTCTTATCTTGAATTAGCATATTTTGTTTCATATCCTTTTTACAGGACATCACTGTCAATACCAGAATTTTACTGCTGTTGTTGATGTCTTGGCAAGTTTACATTCAGTAGTTTGCCATTACTTTCTGAATGACTGGCTGCCATATCAACTCGTTAAAACCCAGCGCATCACGGTCTGCTGCCAAATTGGTTGCAGCTGTGTTTTGAATGTGGGTAATATTTTGGCAACATTGTTTACTGAAATATTTTAGTTCTGATTTAAATATTTCTAGACTCACACAAAGGTTTTTTGATGAAATGCAAATAAATCAATTTATAATCACTTGCATATGTGTGTGTCATTATAAAATTATGTGATAATTAATGAGTAATGTATGAGCATTTTTTTATCATAATTAAATTATGTAATATCTGAAAATTAATTATTATGAATTTCCCATAAACATCATGCAAGTGGTGATACACTATTTATATGGGTTATCAGTAGCCAGGTATTAATTTAATAACTACAAGACTGAAATTATTTTACTGGAATTAAAAATATGCAAAATGGGATCATCCTTATGTTTCTATATAAAACTTGATTAACACTTGCCAGTAATTCATTTAAAAATTACTAACTCCACTAAGATGTGGCCTACAAACTTCAAAGAGGTACTGTTGGATTAAAAAGATGTATACAACTATGCAGATTTCATAACTGTTTTGAAAGTTTGAAAATGTTACAAAAATATCTTATAGACAGGAGGTATTTTAGTAAAATTTTCAAACTTGTATTTTAAGTTATGACACCTGCTGAGCGGCTGGCCGAGTGGCTAGAACGCCAGACTCTCATTCGGGAGACCCGGTTCGATCCCTCGGTAAGGTGTGGGATTTTTGTCTGTCGGGGGCAAAAAGAAAATCCTAATCTGCGCAGTTCACGGTGACTGCACTAGCCAGGCGACCTTAATTCCTCAGGCTCGAAGACCCCTCTGCCATACACCGCAAGGTACTATATTGGCAGTAAATGACAGTTACAGTTGTCAGACACCTGCATAGCTATTACAAATTGTAATAATTGTGTTCCTTGAATAAATAAACAGAGGGGGTTAATCATGATGAAAATTGATATGCCTAATATTTGTATATATGTGAACTTGAGAGTTGATATGTTGGCTTCAAATGCACTTACCATGGAGACAATGAATACAGACAGAGCAGAAGTAATACAGACGGTAAATATCTTAGTTATAGAGTCATATTACTTGATTATCCTTGTGTTTACAGCTGTTACTCCTAATGCTAAATTTCCAATCTCCACAAACAGAACAGTGATAAAGCCTTAACTGGAAAAGTTTTGTTTTAATTTAAATTTGCAATAATAGAAAACATAATAATCTGCCAAGAAGGATATAAACACTACATATATTTCACTAAAGTAATCATCAAAATCAGTCATTAGATATTTCATTGCAGATGTATTCCAACCATTTAAATGATGACTTCCAATACAAACTGACCTGAAACTATTATTACGGCATGCAGAACCCACCTTGCAAGAATGATTGTTTGAAAGCAGCTGACACTTGACACCATCAATGCATACAGCCAGGAGAGAAACTGCAGTCAGATCACTGGCCGTTCCAAGATTGGAGAAGGCAATCACCTCTTCCACAATGGAAGCTTGTAACACGCAAACATTGATCTGTACGGAAAGAGATAATAAGGATTCTACACAACTCCACCGTGTATTTTTTATGTATGCATTTATCATGATAGTGAACAATTCTTCAATGATACAAATTTAAATCCCACATAGATGTAGAAGTAATGTTACCTTTGTAGTCAAATTTGTGTTGTGAGTGTGTTACTGTTGCATTAAAATCTGTTTTGACTACGTGTTAAAGTTAATGTTGCTTGTTTGTCAGTATTTGTGTTGTCTGTGTTAACAATAATGTTTCCTAAGTGCTAAAATGCATGTTGTTATGTTCGAAACACAGCTGCGACCGATTTAGTAGCAAATCTTGTCGCTCTGGGTTTTAACATGTTGGTGTGGGAGCCAGTCATTCAGAAGTAATAGCAAACGGTACTTCAATTTTAATTGTCGACGACAGTGAGGGCCCTACGGGCCCAAAACTAAAAAAACATCCATCGATCGGTCTAGCAGTCCACCGAACACTAAACCGGAAAATTATTGCCGGACCGATGCAAATGAGGCTCGAAGGGATTCTTCTTTGTTTGCGGTGAATTAAAATCGAAAGTACCTGGCAAACTACTGAAAGTAAACCTGCCAAGACATCAACAACAGCAGTGCTATTGTTGACAGCGATGTCCTGTAAATAGGATATGCCCAAAACAAAAAAATGTTAGGGTTATGGACATGGTTCGTAATGCCATATACCCGCATTCAAAACAGCTGCGGGCGATTTGGCAGCAGACCGCATTTGCGTTGGTTTTGCATTGGTATGGGTGCTGGTCATTCAGAAAGCAGTGGCAAACTACTGAATGTAAACTCGCCAAGAGATCGCAGTGGCAGACATGCTGGTGTTGACTACAATGTTCTGTAAAAAAAAAGGATATGCACAAAAACAAAGTTTCCCATTACTTTCTGAACAGTTCACACTCCATCCATTCATCATATGCTATGCTTATAAGCATTGGCGGTCATGTTTTGCCATCTCACTCGATCACCAGAGTCGTGGATCAGCTTTGTGTTTCTGTCTCTACCATGCCACATGGCCAGGCCATCCAGGTATTTATTCTCGGTCTACCCCTTGGTCTCTTCCCTTCAATCTTGCCAGTTGTCACCAAGTTCTCCAATTCATTTCTTCTTATAACATGCCCAAAAATGTTTGACTGTCTACGTCTAATGACTCTAATCAGTTTATGACTTTCATTTGTTTCTTGAAGGACTTGTTCATTGGTTTTTCTGTCCGTCCGTGGTATTCTTTGCATTTTCCTCAGAAACTACATTTCCACAGCCATCAGATGTTTTTTCAGCTTGACTGCTCATTGTCCACACTTCACATCCATACAAAAGCACAGGTTCTATGTAGCACTTCAACACATTTTTTTTTTCTTGTTTCAACTGATATCTTTTTATTGGTCAGTATGTTTTTTCATCTAGCAAAAGGCTACCTTCGCAATGGCAATTCTTGTTCTAATCTCTTCAAGGCAGCTGCCATCAGATGTTTTGACTGTTTCGAGTTAACTGTACTGATTCACTTGCTTAAGAATATGCCTATTTACTTGTATATTACTCATACCACTGAAATCAAAGCAAAGTGATCTGCTCCCAAATCACTTGTGACTGACTTTGAACCCTCGACCTGGTATGTTAGGGAATGTAAAACTGCATTCACTACCCTTAGGCCACAGACATCCACTTGTAACACCTACAATAAGGTTAAATAGTCACTTGTTGTCATGATCCATATTTATTATGTCCCTTTAATGGATCATGTTATATGTAGCTGATCAAGTAGGGGGTCAGTAAGAGCTTGGTTTATAACAACTGAGTGTGGGTATCAAAGGCTGGTTGATGGGTCACAAATTAGTCATAATACTCATGATTAAGTGAGCTCAGAACCTACAATACATTAGAGCAGCGGTCTAATATGAGATCATGCTTTTTCCTTATACAGTGAAAATATTAATTTAGAAGATAGAGAGGAATTTCCACTGGGAGAGGGGGAGGGGGGGGGGGGGGGGGGCGGAAAAAGAGTAGGGGGTGGGGATAACATCAATATTAGATATGTAGATGATAGAGTATTTATTGCAAATAACGAACAGGATCTGTAACATTTAGTAGATGTGGTTAAATTACACAGTGAGCCACTAGAGTTAGAATTAAATTGTCAGAAGACAGAGCTTATGGTCGTCACTAGGAAGAAAGAAATGCCACAATATAGCATCTAAGTAAATGGGAAAATTCTTAAACAAGTCAATTGATACACCTATCTTGGAACAGTCATAATATTTGATGGAAAGTGCTTTGTGGAGATTAGAACAAGAATTACTATGGCAAAGTAGCCATTTGTAAGATGGAAAACATACTAACCAATAAAAAGTTCCTAATTGCAATAAGAAAGAGAGTGTTGAAGAGCTACATACTATACTGTTAAATGGGTGTGAAACATGGATAATAAATAGACAAGCTGAGAAACATCTTAACAGCAGTGGAAATGTCATTTCTGAGGTAAAACTTTAACTGCAAAATCCAACCAACCATGAACAATTCTCAAAAAGAATAACCCAGTCAACCAAGAGGACAGGAGGCTCTTCTAGAAGAGGTATGGCACGATGCAGAGAGTGGAGTAAGGAGTAAAGACTGCAGACTGAGAAGAAGAACTGAAGCATAGTTTAGTTTAGTCGATGGATCAACATCACAGCACACGTGTGTAACCCATAAGTGCTCCGTTCTCCTCCTAACTCAAACCTGAGTTTGGAGAAACACAGGTCAGTGCATGAACTCCGTAGCCACGGTGAGGATCCTGAAATACTTTGGGTAGATTTTTATTTCAAAATATTGCCTGGGCAGCGCTGTTAGGCTACTCTTTTTCGATTTCCAACTGCCAAGGGATTTTTTTATGTGCGCAACAATACACACGGGCGTCAGATCTCACTACCCAGAGACCAGGGGAAATTGTATTGCTAGAAGTCCACGTGAAAAAATCCTGGTCCTCACCGGGGCTTGAACCCGGGACCTCCAGCTCTTGAGGCGGACACCGTACCTCGAGATCACGCATCCCCCACGACTGAGAAGTAGAAACAGAAATGAATCATATGGAGTGGACACACGGATGGAGCTGCATGGACAGTTAAGGACAGGAGGACTTGGAATGAGTTGGTTGAGGGCTTGAAGTGGGTTGGTTGAGGGACTATGCCCTAGTGGGGGTAGAGGGGAGAGAAGAAGAAATATTGATGTGAAAATACCTCAGGTATAAAAATACATCGGTCTCCATGGCCTAGGATTAGCGACTATCTCCGTAATCCCGTTTATCCATGTGAGCAAACGCAGCTGCGAGAGAATCATTAGCGGTTCTCGCCGCGCCGTTACTTAGGGATATGTGAGCCGGCCGCTCAGAAAGCAATGACAAACTACTGAGCGTAATCTTGCCAAGAAATCCTAACAGTGGTAAAATGCTGGTGTTGACAGCGATGTCTTGTAATAGGATATGCTGAAAAAAAATATAAACACATGAGCCGCAAACAATAAGTTGCACGATTTACTGCCTGGTATATTTGACTGCATCTCATCAGGTGGCTACTGCAGAGTTATATGATTTATACTTTGACTGATAAGACTGACACCCCACAGTGGAAGAGCACAATTGGGAGTGCACAAACCTTATCCTAGTGTGAGGAAATGCAACTTAAAGACTAAATAACATGGTAGAGCAGAGCAGGCTCTAAGCCTTGGTTGGAAAAGGGTCTGGGAATACATTGCTTTGCTGCAGCTTGTCTTGTTCCAGATGCATTGGTGTTACTTGTCCTCTGGAGTAAACTAGGCAGGCCAAGAGAGGGATATTGCATTACGGGCAATACATGGTCTCTACAATTCAGCATAAGCTTTGTGCGATGGAGAGGTGTAACTCCATCCCTGATCCCGGAAATAGGTTGTAGTTATTGTGCCTTTTTTTAAGCACAGTGTAACAAACAATTGTCTGTCAAGATGGCAAGGTGCCAGTAGTAATACTTTGGCTGAAATAATTAAAACAGTCACTCCAGTAGTAATACTTTGGCTGAAATAATTAAAACAATCACTGATATTGATACCTTGGGTATTGTAAACAAAGCTTGCAGGGATGAGGTCTTAACAGGAGTAATATCCTTGCTGGAACCCAAGTTGTCAGCTGGTTCGTCCTGTTTACTGTCATCACATCGCTTGCCTTTCTTCAGCTTATTCTGCTGTTTCAGCCTGTCTAGGCATTGGCTATGAAGGCCATCAATCAAAGAAGATGGGTGGAGCTTTGATAATGTTGGAGTTACTGCTTCAATGTACCTGTTTTAAATTATGTGAACATGACTTGTTTAATATAAACAAAATCAGGGGCTCATTTTTTTGTATTGTGAAAGTTTTTAATACAGTCCTAAATACTACAGACATCAAGAAAGGAAATCAAAATATAATATGTGAAATATGTCGGATAAGCATCTTGTGACTGAATAGGGCAAACACATCAGCATAAATAACTGCATGAAAATAACAGCTACAGAGCTGTTGTTGAACATAACTCAGTAATCATCTCTGTTGGTTGTGTGGATACTAACAAGCAAGTGAAGTTGTTATGTTGTCAACATTAATGATTATTTTAGTTTCCATGACATAATTCCCAGTCACTGATATTGATAGCTTGGGTATTGTAAACAAAGCTTGCAGGGAGGAGGTCTTCACAGGATTAATATCCTTGCTGGAGTCAGTCACAAGCAATTTATGAGCCATAAATAATGTGATTATGAAAACTCAGTGCCTTTACCATCATATAAATGTGCAGGGAATCTGGTCTATCCACTCACTCACAATGTATCAACACGAAATGTTAATACATATATTTCCATGACATTTCTGTCAAATCTTTCAAGCATCAAAACACCAATAAACAAAAGCCACACAGCTCATGACCACCTACACTAAAAGTATTCTAGTATACATCCAGTGATGTGGCACCTATGGGCATGGCGTCATTTCTGTTAACATTCAACCAATCTCCAGTGACTTTGCAACCTGTCATTGCTGAAATCATTACAATTCTACATTGTTGCCACTATACAAAAGTTTTCTTCTAGACACATTTTGTTCTAGACATATTCTAACTGAATACTTCTGGAAAACACAGTGAACTTATCAAATCTCTCCTTCTCTAGTAATTCTCACATCTTTCTCCAGTAAGCAGGGCAGAGTGACTGAGGGCTACAATCTCTACTTCTCAGTCAATGGGCTCCAAGTTGGAATCCAACCTTTTCACAAATAAAGGTGCATCTTCTGTACATCTACGTAACTGCATTTTTGTCATTGCTTCTGGAATGTCATAGAACTAAGGACTACTAACTACCACTGGACAGCAAGCCGTCCAGGCGATGAGGACAGTGCTATTGATCTGGCGCTAGTTTCACCTTCACTCACTACAGTGTGTAGATGGGGTGTCCTAGGACACCATGGCAGCGACCACCACCCATGCAGCATATTGGTGGAGAAAGGCAGAACCAGGCAGCACAAGCTAAAGGTAAAGACGTTCCAGTATGACAGTACAGGGCAAGATGTGGTGAGTAAAATAAGCCGTGACAAGCGCAGAACGTTTCAGGGCAGGAAGAAAAGGAAAAAAAGCTGGGAGCAGCCACCGTGGTGGAGTTTCGAGGTGGAGAAGGCTTGGGTGGATAAGCGTAGTGCTGTAAGGAGATGGCAAAATGCCAAGAAGAACAGAGCTGGTCATCCTAGTCCCTGCTTGCACTTAGAAAGAGAGATGCACACAAAAGTAAGCTATTTCAAAATACTGGTCACGGTGGTTAAAAGCGAAAAATGGGCAGAGGTGTGTCAAAGAGTAAGCACAGACAAGTCACTGAAATTGTTCTGGCGACTACATAAAAGCATGAGTGGTGTAGTCAAGAATAAGAGCATTTCTGACTTCCAAGGTGCTGACCTAATCTGGCAGAGGACTGACGAGGACAAGGGCAAAGCCCTCTTTGAACGCTACCTTGAGCAGAGCAACCAGACAGACATGGGAGGCCGGAATCTGGCCAAGGAGGTCACCTCAGACAGATGCAAGGCCCAGAACACTTCGGATGAAGACACAGTGACAGTGAAAGAAATCAAGGCTGTGCTTCGACGATCAAAAAACAGTGCTCCAGGTCCTGATGGCATAAGATACGACGACATAAATAGGTGTACCGACAATGAGCTAGAGAAACTAGCAGACATGTACAACAACAGTATAGGGAGTGCTAGCATCAAGGAGGAATGATTACACAGCTATCTGATTCCCTTGCCGAAGCCTGACAAAGACCACAAGAAAATTCAGGGATATCGAATTATAACCATGCAGAATACAATAGGCAAGCTGCTGGAGAAGGTAATTGCCAGGAAAATATCAAGCCAACTAGAGAGGCAAGGTGTTTTCCCACCTACCCTGGGTGGGTACCGTCCAAAAAGAGAAACCTGGACCAATGCAGCAGTCTTTGCCCACGATGTCTATGAAGGTTTCCACTCAGGCACTGAAACCGTTGCTGCAGCGATTGATCTTGAGGACGCATACAACAGAGTACCACTGGACTTTTTAATGTTTCAGCTTCTTGAACTAAACGTAAGTCCATTCCTCCTTAGTTGGATCGCTGCAGCTCTCTTCCAACGGAAAGTAGTTTTTAGATGTGGCAGTTGGACTTCGGAACCAACAACAATATATCCTGGCCTACCACAGGGATCACCATTATCTCCGGTACTGTTCAACGCCTACACAGTGAGAATCACCAGTGAGCAGATCACTGGACCTGGCAGGACATTGTCATATGCCGATGATGTTTTAGTGTATCGTCAGGGTAAGGATAGAGAGGAGGTTGCTGTGGAACTACAAACCGAACTCAATCGCATAAGTACTTGGTGTGATGAAGCTGGGGCAATGGTCAACCCAACAAAGGCAACAGTGACTTGGTTCTCGTTGAATAATCATATTGTCAACAATCCAACACCAACTGTAATGCTGTGTTCAGAGACGGTGGAAAGAACGCAGGCAATGAGTTACCTGGGGATACGGTTTGATCGAAGCCTTGCTTATAATGTGCACATAGACCAGGTGATAACAAAGGCCAAGCGGGGTTTGGCAGCGATGCGGGTGATGGCGGCAGCAAACTGTGAGCAGCGCCATCTATGTCTTCTGTACGAGGGGCTGGTCATGTCTGTTTTGGAGTATGCAATGGCAATCCTGACTGTCAGCCATAAGCAGATAGAAAGGATGGAAAGGATACAGAATGAAGCTATGCGCATTATTCTTGGATGTACAAGAGATACAGCATGCAGGGCGATGCGCTACCTTCTTGATTTTCCAACCATTGAAGAGAGAATGCAAGTTTGCAGGGCACGTGCCTACCTCAGAATTAACGCAAACACACAGCATCCACTGCATAGTGAAATTAGGAAGGTGAAGGGCAGCAGGTTAAAAAGAGGACGGTCGTGGATGGGTCAAGCCGAGGACATTCTTCAACAGGTGTGTTCACTTGAGGACTTAGAACCTGGCGAGGAGTGGGTGCAAGTGCCAACAGACTTCTGCACATCCTTTTCAGTTTGCATCCAACTAGATAGAAAATGCAGACAAGAAAATCCGGCTGCTGTTGAGGCTGAAGTACAAGCGTTGATTTTCGAGAATTCGCTAGACAGTGACGCGGTCATCTACACAGATGGGTCGGTCGTCCGACATGTGAGAAGCTCATGGGCCTTTACAGCTCGGGCCGGAGGGAGAATTGTGAAGGAGGACTCTGGTGCTTTCACTGAAACCACAAGTAGCCTGACCATGGAAGTCATGGCAGTAAGTAAAGCAATAACGTGGCTCGAGACACAGACATTCACTAGGGCTTGTTTCCTTAGCGACTCAATGAACATGATCAAGAGGATAGAGGAGGGGTCGATCCGAAGAGAATGGTTGCTGCCTCTGAAGCGGTCTCGGTTGGCAAAGATTAGTTTCATCTTCGTGCCAGGGCATGCGGGAGTACAAGGAAATGAGCGGGCTGACAAGCTCGCAGGTGAGGCTACTGTTGAGGGCGGACGCGCCATGGACCAGGCTGACATTCTGAATGCTCTACGAGAAGTGAGACTTTTGCAAGAACCAAGTGATGACTGTGAATCTACAACAATGGCCAGACTGCGAGACCAGCAAATTAAAAGAGGGGTGGCCAAACAAGAACACTATGCAGGAAGCCAAAGAAGATTGATAAACCAACACAGAACTGGTGTCGTTAGCCGCTACACGCTGCGGGATTTGCTGAGGAGGGGATCCGAGCACTTATGGACTGAATGGTCCGATGTGCAACGAGGATGATCTGTCGACTAACTAACTAACTAACTAACTATATAACTAAGGAAACCTTGTGTTTTTATATTTTTCCACAGTTGAAATGTCATGTATGTCATTACTGGTTTTTCATTATGTAGTACAGTGGTTCTCAACCGGTGGGGAATTCCTCTCCCCCAGGGGGGAATTTTAGGGTGGGGTGGGGGTTTAGGAGGGGGGGGGGGGGGGGGGGGGGGTAATTAAGATTATTTCAAGATCGCATTAATACAAGAACCAGTTACTTGATATTGTTTTTTCCGTCTAAATTTTACGCTTCTGTACTTCTTGCCCTCATAAAATTTGTTCTATAATGTAAGTAGACCCGCAAATCACATTTTATGTAGATATTTATTCTAGTATGTATTATTAAATTTAGCTTCCATTTTTATGTATCCTGTGTAAGGGTGGGGTGGGGGGGATTTATAGGAAGGAAATTCGAATTCGAAAGGGGGGGGGGGGGGGGGGGGGGGGGGGGGGAATGACGTTCTGAACATATAAATCCATTTATCCTGATATTCCCTGATATTTGATGAGCCTGTTACATGTTTAAGCTTCCTAGAGTACTTTACAATTTCTTCTAACAGCAATATATTGCATATAATCCTTATTTATTTCCAGTATGATATCTATGATATGTCATATGCGGTGTCTGCGAAGAATTCTTGGTATTAAGTGGCAAGACAAAATCACAAATACTGAAGTATTGGAAAGATCAGGTTGTGTGACGGTTTATTCCATGCTCAATCTTCGTAGACTTAGATGGATAGGACATCTTAGGAGGATGGATGATGGTAGAATACCAAAGGACATCTTTTTTTGGTGAATTACAGATGGGTAAGAGATCTCACGGTCGGCCTCTACTACGATACAAAGATGTGTGTAAGCGGGACATGATTGATACAGGCATTGATAATGCACATTGGGAGAAAGTCGCCGCTGAACGTGTTGCATGGAGGGCAAACATCAGAAACGGAATAAAGACAAAGGAGAAAATTATTGCAGATAAGTCACACACCGAGCGTGTGAGACGTAAGATGGTGTATGATGGTGGAAATGAGCACGTGTTCACATGCACCCACTGTGAACGGACATTTACAGCGCAAATTGACCTTATCAGTCACATTCGCTACCACCATAGGTAAAAGTTATTATGCCTTTTTAAAGCACAAACTATTGTCTGTTAAGACGGCAAGGTGCCAATGACGATGATGATATCTTTAAAGAGTGCTGAAATGTTATATTAAATACCAAGGATAGACAAAAAAAAACCAATGAGCAACTCCTACACGAAGCAGATGAAAACCATAAACTGAAGAGAAATTAGACGTAAACAATCAAAAAAATTTTTTGGACACGCTTTGAGAAGAAACAAACTAGAGAACTCTGTGACAATTGGCAAGATTGTGGGGAAAAGAACAAGGGGAAGGCAGAGAAGTAAATATCTGGATGACTTAGCCACGTGGCATGGTCAAGACAGGAACACTGAGCTGATCCACAACTCTGGTAATTGTGTAAGATGACGAAACATGACTGCCCATGATTATCAGCACGGTATATGATAATGATGATGAAATGTTATAAATAACCTGTTCTGCTGTGTGCCAGTGAATCTTGGAATGTGAACAAACAAATTAAGAAGAGCTTAAAGGTAGCGAAAATGTGGTTTCTGAGAGAGTAACTAAAAATGCCTGACTATAACAGGCTACTGAAAGTAGAGCTTTATACATAACTACAAGAAAGAGACACTGTTCTTTAATCATATAATTAGAAGAGAGGCACTGGAGAATATCGTGACAACTGGAAAAAAACAGTGGTAGAAGATGCAGAGGCAGACCATGGGGGGAATGCCAGCAGTAGAATAGATCCAAAACACCAAGGAGCATAATCTGTGGACACATGTGTGTCTAAACCATTTGTCAGGGCACATGATGATGATGATGATGAATATTTTAAGCATTAAGTGGTACTAACATTATCTCCTGTTGTTCAGCCTGTGTCCACTGTATCTCTAGGTATGAGGGATTTTCCTTAAGGCAGTTCATGTCCACTTAACTTTGGTGTGATTGTTTGCACTTTGAGAGCAACCGAAAATGAAACATGTCTTCAGTAATGTTAAAGCAATGTTGTGCTGATAGTTGAACATAAGATAAGATCAGTAAATAACCTTTGAAAAGCTTCCAGCAAGAGTGGTGTCACCAGCACATCCAAGGAGCCAGACAGTGAGACAACAGCTGTGGTTTTGGAAACATTTTCTGCAGGACTTTCACTGTTCAGCTCTGTCAGATACAAATTTGCCTTCTTTTATATTTCATACATGCAGAAAAACACACAGTATAATTATTTAGCTGTTATTATCATCATCAGGTGGCAAATCCTTTGCGGAACATCGTCCTCATCACAGAACACTGAAAATACTCTCAAATCACTGCCAGTAATCCTGTCTCGTGTATTTTGATGCTCAGGGTGTCTTTAATGTACAGTGTCCACCATTGTATTGGTAAGCCCCTGTCATTACTGTGACTGTCATTTACTGCCAATATAGTACCTTGCTGTGTATGGCAGGGGGATCTTGAGCCTGAGAAATGAAGGCTGCCTGGCTAGTGCAGTAACAGCGAACTGTGCAGGTTAGAGTTGTCTTTTTGCCCCCGACAGAAAAAACTGCATATCTTACTGAGGATTCGAACCCGGGTCTCCCGAAGAAGAATCCAGCATTCTAGCCATTCGGCCAGCCACTCAAAAAATACCTTCAGGTTCCACCAAAATTTGAACTCAGTTCGCAGGATTCAGAGTCCTGAGTGCTAATTATTACACCATGGAACCGATGGAACCAGGTCAACCCCTGCCTCATGTATATTGATGCTCGGGGTGTCATTAATGTACTGTGTCCAGCATTGTGTTGGTCAGCCCGTCTCATGTATATTGATACTCAGGATGCTTTTAACCCCTTCACCACAGAGGTTACAAACAACACAGTATGTCAATGTGTAAAATACATCCAAACTAATAAGGCATAAACACTAACAAATATATACAATGAAGTGAGAATAATGAGATTTTAACCTAAAATCCAGCTTAACATTACTATAGAAATTTATAATAAAGATGTAACGATGTAAAGTCAGTGATCAGTATGTTGTGAGATGTAAGCAGTTGAACAAATTTAACATTACTTGTATTTGAAGTCACACATAATCATTTAACAAATATAGTAAAGAAATGTGTTTGGTTAAGTGCACAGGGCTGATTTTGTTTATGCTCAAGGACTTGCCAATCAAATATTAATTACAATGTCTAGTAATAATATCACTCAGAAACATTGCTGCTTTAAAGCCCTAATGGTGGACATGTTTTTGTTATTTGTTTATTATCTCTGTTGACTAGTGACAAGGAGCAAGGATCAAAGTTATCAGTCTGCCAGTAAGTCGTGCTGTGCGAACATTGTTGTTGCTGCTGCTGACTAATGTATTTTCTCTATGTTTACTCTGCTTTCCACTTAACTCCTGTAGCAGAATTAGAAATATGCCATGGATAAATGGCCGTCATAGGCTTGAACTGACACAACCAAAAGCCATGACATAGTAAAGTTGCATATCATCTCACTCCCAAAGCTTGAGTCCTTATAATCAGTTATCTGCAAAGTTCTATTCTACAAATGACAAGTCATTGCTAAACGTCCACTGAAAGAGTGTGCTACTAAATGACAATTCATTCAATTGCTGTTCATAAAATTTCTCAAAATTGAAGAACAGAACGACAAACCCAAATGTGCAGCACTGAATACCTCAAGGCAATTATACAGCTAAGAATGTCTTGTTTCTCATCTCTTTGTCACTCACAAGTTGACATGGCGAGAATTCTACCCCGTTAGCATACAAAGTATTTATCAAAAACAAAACCGTCTATTCAAGCACTAAAAGCACAAAATCCTGTATTATATAGATTTCCAAACTAAGGCACTATCAGAAACTGTTGACAACCACAAACCAATACTAGCCAGATCTAGGA
Organism: Cepaea nemoralis; assembly: GCA_014155875.1. Lineage (NCBI taxonomy): Eukaryota > Metazoa > Mollusca > Gastropoda > Stylommatophora > Helicidae > Cepaea > Cepaea nemoralis. The sequence continues at coordinate 426,062 of JACEFZ010011953.1, read as the reverse complement.
AACAAACAGACAGTAGTCTATGCGAGCTATCAGAATCACAATCAGTTGTCACTGTTTTTGTGAGAGAAAGACATCAAAGTCCCTGCCAAATCCCCAGATTGTATTAGACTAGTCCTTAAAGGCACAGCCTACTAACATCAAGAAGTATATAAGCACCAGTAAACGTCCATTGCCGGTCTACGTGGCTAAGGGCTTATGGACGCAATTCGTGAGCCCACTTAATCAAGTTCAAAACACAGCTGCAACTGATTTGGCAGCAGACCATGTCATGCTGGGATTTAACATGTTGGTAAGCTGGTCACTCAGAAAGCAATGGCAAACTACTGAACGTAAACTTGCCAAGACGTAAACAACAACAGTAAAATGCTGGTGTTGACAACTATGTCCTGTAAACAGGATATGCCCCAAAAAAATGGTCCATTAATGCATGTACACAAGAACATACACCACTGAAATGCTAAAAAAAAAAAGATACAAGACATTGGGCTCACCATCATCTGGGTGAGTCTGCTTACGGTGTTCTCTATCCAACGTAGCCTTCACAGTGTACAGATCAGCCATGACATTTGTTGGAGACGTTTTCTACAAGAATCAAAATCATGTGTCACACTGAATTAAACTGTAAAAGCATGGTTTTTCTTTTAACTGAAAAAAAAAAATAAAACATAAATGTATACAAAGTAAGGAGGCATTAAATAAATATAACAGCTACATTGCAGGACTTCCATCTGCTGTTCATGATGGCAGAATCTGATCAGACCTAGTTCTATTTGCTATTGGTGTCTTTGCTTGTTCCACCATCTGATAGTTGCTGTACTTCCAAGTTCTGTCTACTGATGCCTTTGCTTATTTCTCAAATTGATGGTTGCTGTACTTCCAAGTTCTGTCTACTGATGCCTTTGCTTATTTCTCAATTTGATGGTTGCTGTACTTCCAAGTTCTGTCTACTGATGCCTTTGCTTATTTCTCAATTTGATGGTTGCTGTACTTCCAAGTTCTCTCTACTGATGCCTTTGCTTATTTCTCAATATGATGGTTGCTGTACTTTCAAGTTCTGTCTACTGGTGCCTTTGCTTATTTCTCAATTTGATGGTTGCTGTACTTCCAAGTTCTCTCTACTGATGCCTTTGCTTATTTCTCAATATAATGGTTGCTGTCAAGTTCTGTCTACTGATGCCTTTGGCTGTTTCTCAAGCTGATGGTTGCTGTACTTCCAAGTTCTGTCTATTGATGCCTTTGGCTGTTTCTCAATCTGATGGTTGCTGTACTTCCAAGTTCTGTCTACTGATCCCTTTGCTTATTTCTCAATCTGATGGTTGCTGTACTTCTATGTTCTGTCTACTGATGCCTTTGGCTGCTTCTCAATCTGATGGTCGCTGTACTTCCAAGTTCCTCCCCCGATGTGTCTCCACCTTGCCGTGGTGGGGGAGCTTGCGTGTCCCACCGACCCCATGTGCTTGCCGATGGGTGAAAACTACATATCGGACGGCTCGTGGGATAGGGACCAGACTAAGAGAGACACAACCTGCTGCTCTGCAGGTAAGACTGAGGATAGCAGTCAAAATCAGGCAAACGATCCCTAACATCTCAGTCCGGACATAACCCCTAAGGCTCCCATCCGAGGTGTATGGCTGAACGCCTCTAAGCCATAAACTCTCGGAAGTGAGAGCCTGGCCGACACAAACCTACATCAAATCTGTGATGATGTGCTGAGAATGCTACATGCTCGGCGCAGATTCGTTTGATGGCTCTTAACTGGGGGATATGAGGTATCCCCGGATGAAAGGGCCTGACCATTACTCACCCACAGACGTACGGAGGTAAGGTGCTGAGCCGGCAGCACATGTAGCCTACCTCGTGAGCGAGTACACCTCGGTCGCACGTCCCGCAGACGTCCGATAGTCTGTAACCATACTCATGGAATGAGTGTAGTCAAAGGTGGAAAATTGTCTCGTTAACACGAAATGGAACGCCTGGCTTGTGAATCCACTACGTGGCAGACCAAAGGAAAAGCTTGCTGTGAGGAAGTCGAAATAAGAGTCCAACTTGTCTCGAACCTGAGGAAGGCTAACCTCATTAAAAATGCCCGCTGAAGCGGGAAGTGTCAGCCTACGGGCGGCAAAATAAAAATGGCACTACGCAACTACGTCCGAGTGAAATGTCTTTCGTGACCGGAAAAGCTCTAACTAGTCTTCCCTCGTGCTAGGAAATCTACCTTGTTTCCGAATGCCGCTCTTGCTCGGAACAGCTCTGACTAGGTAGTTCTCCTAATGTCCTTCGTGCCTGGAATAGCTCTGAAGGGCACAGAGACAAGCACATGTCCGAACCGAAAACTCGCTGAGTGGATGCCATCTGCAGACTTGTCTGGTTTGTGCAGGAACGGCCCAGGGCGAACGAAATGCCCAATATATTGAAGTGAGGAATCAAAGCAGCCATGAGCAGGACGTGACGATTCCCTCGGTAAGCCCAGCATCAGGGCGTTATGTGTCGGCCCTGCAACCATGGAAGCAACCTTGGATGGCGAAAAATGCTATGGACTGTCCCTGCCTTCCTTTGAGGGATGACCGTTGTCTTCGACCGTTCCAATTTGGCCAGCGGTGTAGCAGATGGCAACGCAAAAGTGAGAGTCTCCCAGGAATGCTACCTGGTAAAAAAAGCACGCTAAAGTCGATGTGTTGGCCTACGGGTTTCGGCCCAAGGGCGCATAACAGACACACCGCAATCACATCTGAAAAAACACTCCGGATGAACGAAAAGAAGAAGTACTTCCAAGTTCTGTCTACTGATGCCTTTGCTTATTTCTCAATCTGATGGTTGCTGTACTTCCAAGTTCTGTCTACTGATCCCTTTGCTTATTTCTCAATCTGATGGTTGCTGTACTTCTAAGTTCTGTCTACTGATGCCTTTGCTTATTTCTCAGTCTGATAGTTACTTTACTTCCAAGTTCTGTCTACTGATGCCTTTGGCTGTTTCTCAATCTGATGGTTGCTATACTTCTAAGTTCTGTCTACTGATGCCTTTGGCTGGTCCTCAATCCTATGGTTGATGTATTTTCAAGATCAGTCTGCCAATGCCTTCGCTTATTCATCCATCTGGTGGTTGTTATACTTCCAAGATCTGTCTACTGATGCCTGATGATGACAATTTATTTGTTTGGATCTCATTATGAGCAGGAAAAAAAAAACTGAAACATGTACTGCCATGGAAGACTAATGTCAAAATGAGATACAGGAGGACAGTGAGAGAAGATTATGGACATTCTTGCATCTTCACATGGAAAGATGTCAGCACATGAATTGATACATACTGCTGAGAGAGGGAGCTGCTGGGATGAATGGTCATCTGCACTAGTTAGCCAGAAACTTGATTATGATGATGATGATGATGATATTGGTGATATGGTGATGATAATCATTATAATGATAACAATGATGATGACATACAACTGAAAGTAGTCTAACCTTCATATCTGGTTGAGGTTTCATGACATTGACACTAAACCCATCCTTGACCTTCAGAAAATGAGGAGTCCAAGCGGCGCCAGCACTATATATGGAATGACCAGCAGATGACAGAGAGTACTCAGACTGTACAGAGTTCAGCCCATGAAACCTGCTTGTATACACTGCCATCTGTGGTGCACTTGAGCACCAGTCCTGCCAAGAGTTGACACAGTCACAATCATAAACTCAATATATGACTACAGCTGTCAACACATACATAAACTCGGTATATAACTACAGTTGGCAACACATTCATGAACAGTTGTACTAACACCTACAAAACTAACAATGCTTGCAGCGCATATGCACGCGCGCATGCACGCACGCATGCACGCACACACACACATCACAATTTACACTATAAATACTATTTAACCTCAAGTTCTTCTTTCATTTGTATTAACCAAGTTTGTAATGGCCTAAAGAGAATGGTGTGGCAGGGCATGACCAGAGGATCTGGTTGATACTCAGTATTCCCAGGAAAGGCAACACGGACACATTAGACTGAAACTGATGTTAGTATTGGGACTCTTTGCTGGCTGTTGAAACTGAGCATGGAGCACAAATGGAAATGTCCCTGTTGCTGTGATGTTTGTTTTTTTTTTTTTAAACTCAAGTTTGTAAAAATGCATACACATTCTATGCAATACATTTCTTTATAACAAGAAGTGCTAACAGCCAGTCCCATGATTTAACACGGACACATGAACTACATGCATGTAAACTAGGATCCACTTGTGATCTCTGTTAACTCATAAACTGACTCTGACATCAACAGAAAATATCATTTGCAGGCTATTTTTGTAGCAAAGCTGTAGTGGCATAGTGGTTAGAGCACTAGTCTGCCAAGTCATTGGTTCAATCACAGGCAGGATTGATTGTTGCAACCAGTACAGCTCCAGGATCGACCCGCCTTGATCAAATGGGCACCAGAAACATTTTCAAAATTATTTTAGGGTACTGTCTGGGTAAGAAAGGAAATGAGGAAGAGAATTGATCACTTCAATGCATATGTCATGACCTAAAATAGTATCTATTCTTATTTTTATTTCTGTAGCACCCATGAACTCAGTCTTATGGATGTGGGCAACTCTTGGGGGTTAGTTTCACAATTCTCCGACATACCGGGTCAAGGGTTCAAAATCAGTCACAGATGATCTAGGAGCAGATCACTTTGCACTGATTTCAATAGTATGAGCATCAAATGTTCAGAAAGCAATGGCAAACTACTGAGCACAAAACTGCACAGTAAATCACAAAAAATCATTTCTTGCATATCCTTTACGGGACGTCAAAGTCAACCCCAGCATTTGTGGTTGGCAAGTTTACGTTCAGTAGTTTGCCATTGCTTTCTGAACGAACAGTACCCATAACATTTCGTCAAAAAAACAATGTAAGATGTTCTGCTGCCAAATTGCCCGCGGCTGTGTTTCAACTGCGGTATGTGGGATTACGAACTGCGTCCGTAACCCCTTCGCCACAGAGATGGCAGTAAATCACAACAGCCAATAAATACTGAGGTTGATTGCAACTTTCTGTAAACAAAGACATGAAACTAACTTTTTTTTTATAGCTCTTACAGCTGCATCAACAACATATATTTTTCCTACAGTTATTGTCCGTTGACTCAAGTTATTGATACGAGCAGGTCTAGCTCCTAAAGAGCCCTGCCCTAATCATGTAAACAAGATTACTTGGACTCAAGTTATTGATACGAGCAGGTCTAGCTCCTAAAGATCCCTGCCCTAATCATGTAAACAAGATTACTTGGACTCAAGTTACTGATACGAGCAGGTCTAGCTCCTAAAGATCCCTGCCCTAGTCATGTAAACAAGATTACTTGGACTCAAGTTACTGATACGAGCAGGTCTAACTCCTAAAGATCCCTGCCCTAGTCATGTAAACAAGATTACTTGGACTCAAGTTACTGATACGAGCAGGTCTAGCTCCTAAAGATCCCTGCCCTAATCATGTAAACAAGATTACTTGGACTCAAGTTACTGATACGAGCAGGTCTAGCTCCTAAAGATCCCTGCCCTAATCATGTAAACAAGATTACTTGGACTCAAGTTACTGATACGAGCAGGTCTAACTCCTAAAGATCCCTGCCCTAGTCATGTAAACAAGATTACTTGGACTCAAGTTACTGATACGAGCAGGTCTAACTCCTAAAGATCCCTGCCCTAGTCATGTAAACAAGATTACTTGGACTCAAGTTACTGATACGAGCAGGTCTAGCTCCTAAAGATCCCTGCCCTAGTCATGTAAACAAGATTACTTGGACTCAAGTTACTGATACGAGCAGGTCTAGCTCCTAAAGATCCCTGCCCTAGTCATGTAAACAAGATTACTTGGACTCAAGTTACTGATACGAGCAGGTCTAGCTCCTAAAGATCCCTGCCCTAGTCATGTAAACAAGATTACTTGGACTCAAGTTACTGATACGAGCAGGTCTAGCACCTAAAGATCCCTGTTCTAATTATGTAAACAAGATTACTTGGACTCAAGTTACTGATACAAGCAGGTCTAGCTCCTAAAGATCCCTGCCCTAGTCATGTAAACAAGATTACTTGGACTCAAGTTACTGATACGAGCAGGTCTAGCACCTAAAGATCCCTGCCCTAGTCATGTAAACAAGATTACTTGGACTCAAGTTACTGATACGAGCAGGTGTAGCACCAAAAGATCCCTGCCCTAGTCATGTAAACAAGATTACTTGGACTCAAGTTACTGATACGAGCAGGTCTAGCACCTAAAGATCCCTGCCCTAGTCATGTAAACAAGATTACTTGGACTCAAGTTACTGATACGAGCAGCTCTAGCTCCTAAAGAGCCCTGCCCTAGTCATGTAAACAAGATTACTTGGACTCAAGTTACTGATACGAGCAGGTCTAGCAGCTATAGATCCCTGCCCTAGTCATGTAAATAAGATTACTTGGACTCACCTGGCAGTAGTAGTGTGAGAGATGCTGCGAGTAACAGGACAACAGAAGTGGTGACTCTGTGATCGGTAGATTCATGTGACTATGAAGGTTGATCATGTCAATGAGGTCACCCGGATCCTCAGTGTCTGAAAGGTCACTGTCATTGACAGAGGTAACCGAGCAAAATGACAATGTACTCTCCAAAGAAGACAGGCTGGAGGTAGCGGAAACAAAATCACTGCCATCCTGTATACTTTTCTTCTTCTTTTTCTTGACCAGTCTTTTTTTATGTGATGTACGCCTGACAATCCCTTGGGAGATCTTATCACCTGTGTTTGCTTGGAAAAAATGAAACAATACTTTAGTGTTATGTATGTGATAAAAATGTCACAAATATATATTTGCAAGATAGTGTGTTACATATCACTTCATGATGATATTAAGTGTTGCTAAGCTTCCCAATACATTAAGCTGAATAACACTGAACATGACTTAACATGATGAGTAAACACATATAACCACAGCATTATATGACATGACAGTAAATGCAAAATACAGAAAGCTGTTAACTAGTGAAAATGACAGATGGACGGACCAGCATCTGATAATTTCTTTGACTGAGTATTGTCTGGGATGGTCACAATATCTCGCAGTCTGCTGGTGAAGTCAGAACTCAGACAAAATGAGGCCTAACTCTTCAGCACACCAGGGTCACAGCTATTCTGTGTATGCAGCATTCACTGGTTCTGCCACCCATTTATGACAGTCATCAACAGAAGGGGTTTAAGATGCCAGGCTTTATGGCAGTCTGAATAAAAACACAAAATATAAGTGAGAAGTTACACAGACACAGATAGTGGCGAACGATTCAGCCGAGGTCTTTATCAACGGAGCAAACAAAATACAATAAAAAATATATATAATGAACAACACAGAGGAACACGTTCCTGAATGCTGTCCCGTCCAGGAGTCTTGGAACTTAAAACAGAAATAGAAAGGGGCACAGTGAGTGGAAAGTAAAAGAACATGACATGAAACATGAATTTAAAACAAAATAGCTGCATGTGTGTCAATATGTGCACACAAATACACATCAGCAGACACACTCATGCACAAGGACATATAGGCACCCATAATAACTTTCATAAACTGGTGGTTCCACTGTGTCCTAGTTACAATGTTTGAATATTCCATTCAGAACCCATCAGTACACTTCTGATCATATTTACAAAGGGTTCACCATTAAATCGTCGAGGCAGTGTCACCTCATTGTGAGAATAATCTTGTATTAATCAAGCCGCTTGACTTCAGAATTAAAATTGTTTCACGCATCTCCTGAATGAAATGAATCCCATGTTGTAGTCAATCTTATATTACAGTTCCTGTATTACACAGACAAATGTTTAGTACTGCACTGTCTACTTAAAAAATGTTTGTAATCTGAATGAAATACGTTCAGACTATTATATTGAACATAAACAATTACACTGAACATAGTAATTTACAATCCCTGTAGTTTTTGTTGTAATATTTATCTCAACAAGACTTCTGTGAACAAGTGTCATCAAAGTAGCTTGAAAGTGCAACACAGTAGGTGTTCTACACTTTTAAACTAGAATATGAGAAATGAGTCTGGTAGTTGTGAATATGAAAATGAACATACTTGTCTTTCCAACAGACATGAAAGCAAAGTCTACATTGTCACGAGTAAGTGTAGCATTGCCTTCATCATCAGAATCATCTTCTTCATCTGCAGTGAAATATGGCCCACTCTCCATGCTGGTTTTAGAGATGGGACGTCTCAGCACAGGTGGTGTTCTGGCACTGTTGTACATTGTGTGGTACTGGCTGGTGGTTGAATCAGACAAGTCAGACACACCTGACTTCTGTGATCTAGTTTCTCTCCTGATCCCAGCTGGACTTTGCCCTCCACTTAACGGGAATGAATTCCTCCCTCTCTTTGGGCCAGACTGGGAAACTGAGAAATAAATAAAATTAACTGATCATTTGATAAAGAAGATAAATGCATTGAGTGATAACTACATGCTATGATTTTACAATATGATGTCCTCTATATATGTCTGTATGTATGTTGCTAGGACCAGTTAGGAAAAACACATTCTCTCGGCTGATGACTTTCTCATGCAATTTATACAATGAGAACGCACAGACGTCAAAAGAAGAACAGTGATATAACAGTAACTTCAGTCAACAATCCAGACATCACAAAATGATGTCATTGCAGACAGAATGGCTGATAAAATAATCATCATCAAATAATAAATCTGACTACTGGCCACCACACACCAGACAGTCAATATATGCAGCAATCAAACCATGCTCACACAGCACTTATGTACCCTACTGTGCTCATGCAGTCATCTCATGCCCACTTTGCTCTCATGCCTGACATGGTGTCGTATGATCTTTACATCAGATGAACAGGTCTTGTCGTCAAGAACCCTAATACTTCATGCCAACCCTGTATCATTCATTCCGGGAAGGTTAACCCGGTCAACAAATGCCTGCAGAAGTTGGATGTGTCGGCCTAATGGCGCAAGAACGCAGCTCTGCTGTAAACAGGCACAACGCAATCACATCCGGAAAAAAAATTCTGGATGAACGAAGAAGAAGAAGAAGAAGTATCATTCATTAAGTCACTTCCTGACACATAGATATCAGTGTCAGTAATCCATTTTTAAAATTAACTGCTTAAAATAGAGTTTGAAAGTGTTTTTATAAAGCTGGCATTTTTCAAAATTCACACTGTCATACAATACTGTTAAATGTTTACATGTACAGTATTCAATTTGGTGGCTGGAACTACAGTTTGAAATGTCTTTAAAGGTGTGTGCTGGTGATTGTGGTAGGATAGGGGAGTGGCTGCAAATTGGTTTGTTAAGCATTTATGACAATATAAAGCAAAACAGTGTTCTTCACTGACACCCAGTCAGTCACCACAGGCTTATACGACAGTATAAATAATGAAATAGACAGCTTCAAGATATCAGTTATTGATACAAATCACACAAAGTCCAATCAATGTCTGCCTACTGCAATCTTTTTGGAAATGAGAAGGTGGGCTGACAAATTCAAGCTAAAGATAGAGCTGCATGTCAAGAGATAAAATCAGTAATTATACTAATTTTAATTAAAACTAACTTCAGGAATATCCAGAGACAGACAAATATCCATACTTTTCATTACCAGGTTGTGACCAGGTGATAATCTTTAGGCTCTTCTTCCCAACCCCAAAGAATGAGAATGTATATGGATATATGAGGAACTCAAGACAGGCTGCCAACTTCATTAAGTGCATGAGGAACTTAAGACAGACTGCCAACTTCATAAGAGAGATAGATAAGGCTATTTGACAACAAGAGAGAAGAATAAGTGTTTATAAGATACATTAGGGTGATGTGGAGTAAGAGTTTTATGGAACCAAGGATCTGTTGGTTAAAGAACAGTTGAGGAAACACAGTGAAGTCACAGATTTTAGGAGGAAACTACTGCAACTTAATTACTCTGTCAGCTTTCAGCATCAGTTATAATGGGGGGGGATCATTTAACATTGCTGGAAACTAACCCAAACCCAGCTGTTGGTGCTGCGCAACAGTGGTTGCTTTATCTGATGAAGGAAGAGAGCTTTGTCTGGTGAGAAGACTTTCCTTGCTGAAGCGCCTCACTTCCCCATGTTTGGTGGAAGCAATCAGCATTTGAGTGTCACTGAATGTCGACTTAGGTCTGGGGTCATCTGTTGGAGTCATCATGGTACCATAAATCTTATTGATTCCTGAAAATAAAAACAATCAATTTCAATTTGTGATATTTCCACACTTAATTCTGAACCACAATAAAATAGAATTTGCAGAAGGTATTTATATATAATAGAACTGGAATGTTGTCTATTGTAGTTTTTTGTATACAAGGAGTGCACAAAGTTTTGCACTTTACTATCATTAAGACAGGCAGAATTGCTTTGTGTCATTGTAAAGACACACTATTGGTTAAAATTTGCTGCATGCACATATTGTGGGTGTGTGGTGGTGGTGGTGGTTTGGGGGAGGAAGGGGGGGGGGGGGGGTGAGAAGCACATCAGCATGCACAGTTGGTGGGGAAACGGGTGCAGGTGTGTATGAAGCTGTGTCTTGGACAATATGGAGACTCATTGTGTAACCAAATTCTTCAACCTGCAAGGAAAATCTGCGCAACATTCAAGAGATGATGCTTGTCATTTATAATGATGTCTGTCCTTCATATGATACAGTGAAGCACTGGAAAAACCACTTTCAAATGGAACAAGCAGTGTTCAAGATGAAACGGCATCATGGCTCTAGGCCCAATTGGGAGTGTTCTACAGTCTGGGGTGAATATGCAGAGGAAGGCTAATGTTCACACCAATTTCTAGGTACTTGTTTTAAAAGTAGCCTGTGCAGGTCCACATGGCCGAATGGGTAAGAACGTGTGTTCTTAAACATCCGTTGTGCTGATTCCGAGGTTAGAGGTTCAATCCCTACACCGGACAGCTGGACTAAACTGTTGACCTGTCGTCCTTGACTTTGGGACGTAAATTACAAGTACCTCTGAAGTCGGAGTGGGTTTGCCTGATGATGAGGGACACTGTTAATATGGAAAGCTAATCCAGACGCAAAATTCAGTCTATCACTATTATAAATAGTGTGTATGGACTTGCTTGAGTTCAAAGCAAGTGAGCGCCCAAAAAAAAAAGGAGCCTGCCATTACTTTCCTCTTTAGCTGCAACCAAGGTAGACTACTTTCTTTACGGATGCCTAGAAAATCATGTATGGCCAATTCATAGACAATCAGATAAACAGCATAAATGGGTGCTCCATAGGCGCACCCTCGCCCGGAAGGGATATTCATAATGGGGTTAAGGATGGGTTAACCTCTTTTTTAGGAGGCAGCACAGAGAATGATTTTACTTTACAACCTATGCTTATCTATCATTTTGAGAACCCAAGAAATTTACAAATCAAAGCAAAGCACGGTGTGAACATTCTTGCTAGTCCGTGAATGCTTGTACTGCCTAAATCTGCAGTGTTACCACTGTATAAACTGGTATATTTTTTTCATATATTTTTTGCAATCATTCACAGAAGCTTCAGTAAGCCAATAAACACACTTGAATTTGTTGTATTTGGTGTATTATTGAAGACAGAGCTCTGCAGTATGGTGTGATTGTCTATCAACTCCAAATCGCTGCACAGTTTTTTGTATCTTGTGAGTCAGAAAACTGATTACCTGGTCTTGTCTTTTTAACCAACCATGGTCATTCTGTGGTATTCTGTTTATTAACTTCTTGTCACCAGAAAAACTAGTAATTTATGTAATTGTGAGCTAAAGAATTAGCAGTGACGCTTGTACTTTGTGCAGTTGTGGACTGAAGCGTTAACAATGAGGCTTGTACTTGTGGATTGTAGAATCAGCAATAATGCCTCATACTTTACATAGTAACTGTTTGTCTATGGTACCTCATCAATGAGCCATGAGTGTTTGAGGTTATTTAACTAAATTGCTGAAACTTAACTGCATGCATACTGAACTGTGCAAACTATATAATATTTGTATATATGTGTGGATGTGTGTGAGCAGGAGAGGGACACATGTGGATGTGAGTACTTGCAGGCTTAAGAAGGATAAGAATCACAATATTAGATTCTATCAAAGCTATACCACACAAACCACCAAGTCAACGCAGTGCTGTTAACAATATGGCTCCAGATGTAATATTTCAACTGTCATCTAAGCTTAATACAAATATGGACCCAAAATCATGACCTGTATGGGGATTAATAACAATAAATAGAACAGACAACTTGCAGGCAATTTGAAATTATGTAAAACACCACAGTGGAGCACAGTTTTTAACCTACCAATTTCATCAACTTCAGGACTTGCCAGCTCACTCATGTAGCCTCGTGTGAAGGCAAATCCAGTGACATCACCAGCAGTCTTTGTTGGGGAGATTCTCAAGGCCAACTGACTGGTTTCAAACACCAGCTTGCCTGCATGTAACAAACTCTGTCCAAAGCCAGGATCACTTCCATCCTTGCAAACCTACAAGTAAGCATACAACTCACTATGAATGAAGCACAATATATACAGGAGTAAGTTGTCCCATGGCAAATAATTTCATAGAGCTGTCAAGTAAAAGACATAATAGTTATGATGATCAGCTTCTTTCCTCATCATCATGTGTCATGTCGATAGGTGGAAGCAGTCATGGGTCACCATTTCGCATGATACCAGTGCTGGATTAAGTGTGTTTTTTGTCATGATTATGTCATGTGGCTAAGCCATCCGCACACTTATCTCTCATCAGAGCTCATCTTATGAGCTGGATCAATTCCAGAGCTACATGTAGTTGGAAACAAGTCTCTCCTCAACCAAGAGCTGAACCCAGACCATGGTGTTTGTTATATACACTACTGCCATCACAGCTTCCTTTGTACCCTTGGAGTAGCTAGTTATAGGTACACGCAATAATGGTAATCTAGTACAAGGGAAAAGTATACAAGTAAATTAAGATTTTTAAGAGCATGCATCTTTCTCATTGCAACATATGCCTGTCAGACCTGGACACTTACTAAACAAGCTGAACTGAGCATAACTCCCATCCATCCATCATGTGCCATGCCGATAAGCGTGGGCGGTCATGTTTTGCCATCTCACTCGATCACCAGAGTCGTGGATCAGTTCTGAGTTCCTGTCTCCACCATGCCATGTGGCCAAGCCATCCAGGTATTTATTTCTCAGTCTTCTCATTGGTCTCTTCCCTTCAATCTTGCCAGTTGTCACCAAGTTCTCCAATTCATTTCTTCTCATTACATGCCTAAAATATTTTGACTGTCTACGTCTAATGTCTCTAATCAGTTTAAGATCTTCATTTGTTTCTTGAAGGACTTGTTGATTGGTTTTTCTGTCTGTTCATGGTATAAATACTTCTGAATATAAATGTTATAGATGGGTTCTAACAATACCTTGGATACAGACAAGAACAAATGCATCCATACAACAAGAACTGAATATTGAAGGTTGGCTACTAAAGACGATAAAACAAAGAAAATTGAAATATTTTGGTCACTTGAAACATCATGAAAGTTTGGAGAGAACAATAATGGAGGGGTATATGCCCAAGGAGAGAGGAAGACGAAGGCCAAATAGAAGATGGATGCAGGATGTGGCAGATGATCTCCAGATGGGTGTATCGAACGTGGGACATCTTGCTTATGACTGAGAAGTTTTCCGAAAGATGTTATGGGAGCGAGGTTCTGCAAAAGACATGCTACTGAATGAATGAATACAAACAAACTGGAAGTTCTTTAAACATTTATCATTACCTGTGGAACAGCTACTATGTTGCTGCCATCCCTATGCCGTTTTATTTTAAAGAAAGTCAAGCCATTTTTGTTCTTGCCAAAGAAAGCACAGCCTCCGAGACATCCACATTTCCCCACTACAGTGGCAGGTGCAGTTGTCGCCATGTTGGCATCATTCCACAAGAACCACAGTCGCTTTGTCTTGGCATCATGCAGTCTCAGGAATCTGTCCTGATTCTAGAACAAATCAGAAAGTTGCAATTTGAAGCAGATGTGTATACCATTTCTCATCATTATTCATTACTACTCAAACAAATGTTATTTTTAAATGGTCATTTTGAAGCAAATAATTTAGTTTTTCTTGCACACATTTAGATTAGAAGTTACTGGACTTGCTCCCAATCAAGGGCTAGGAATGTTTGCAAGAACCACTGGTTTCTAATGATTCTACACATCCCTTTGCTCTGTGTGGTAGTGAGATCAGATGCCTAGCTTTCACAAATGAGGGCACAACAGAAAGTACTGTTCGCAAGTTGCACATATTAAAAACCCCATAACAGTTGGAAATCACAGTCAGTAGTAGACCATGAGGCTACTGCCCCGGCAAAACTGTTCTTGTAAAACACCTTCCCATGGGTAGACAGCTAATTACCTGGTGCTTTAAAACACCTTCCCTTCCCATGGGTAGACAGAGCTAATTACCTGCTGCTTTAAAACACCTTCCCTTCCCATGGGTAGACAGAGCTAATTACCTGCTGCTTTAAAAACCTTCCCTTCCCATGGGTAGACAGAGCTAATTACCTGCTGCTTTAAAACACCTTCCCTTCCCATGGGTAGACAGAGCTAATTACCTGCTGCTTTAAAACACCTTCCCTTCCCATGGGTAGACAGAGCTAATTACCTGCTGCTTTAAAACACCTTCCCTTCCCATGGGTAGACAGAGCTAATTACCTGCTGCTTTAAAACACCTTCCCTTTCCATGGGTAGACAGAGCTAATTACCTGCTGCTTTAAAACACCTTCCCTTCCCATGGGTAGACAGAGCTAATTACCTGCTGCTTTAAAACACCTTCCCTTCCCATGGGTAGACAGAGCTAATTACCTGCTGCTTTAAAACACCTTCCCTTCCCATGGGTAGACAGAGCTAATTACCTGCTGCTTTAAAACACCTTCCCTTCCCATGGGTAGACAGAGCTAATTACCTGCTGCTTTAAAACACCTTCCTTTCCCATGGGTAGACAGATCTAAATACCTGGTTTGGAATCTGTCAAAACAGAAGTCAACCTTACAGTACACAAATTAATGGCAGCCACGGTAGCACAGTGACTAGCACACTTGCCTGCCAGTTCAGTGGTCATGCGTTGAAACTTCCATCGATGCCACAACTTGGTTTTAAATAAATCAGGTCTCTCAGGTCGATCCAGCATACAATGAGTACCAGGACATTTTCTAGGAGGTAAAGGCAGCTGGCATGATACTGGCCACGTCACCCCTTATTGGTTTTATTTTTAATATGGGGATAGCATTACATATTGATTGCTTTATAAAAATATGGAGCCAGCACCAGTTACCTATAATGCCTTAAGGTATAGAAAACAGTCCTGTCCCGACACACATTAATGCTGAAGTTGGACACATTGATCTCTGAGTAACAGAGATACAGAACAAGGTGTCATGTACAAACTGGAACACAGAAGAGAAGAATAAAGCAGTGATTGTAGTCAAATAACCATGTTGACATGCCAATTAGGCATAATGGAAAAAAACATGTTAGCTCATAGATTCAGTGATAACGTGGCACAAAAGAAGTGTTATGAGTAGTGTCACACCAGCCACCTTAATTTTGTAAGGGTAGGATAATTCCTCCACTATTAGGAAACCAAGCTGAACCACTGTCAGTAAGCCGGTGACTAATATAGTTACTTTAAATAACTGTAGATAGCTCATAGAACAGCCAATACATATGTAACACACTTGAAGGAAGAGCTCACACTGTCCAAACACATGACATGATGACACAGTATCAGATCAGTTACCATGTTCACAGTGGGCATGCTGGTGAAGCCGTTAAGGGGTTACACTGATAATTTCATGAGCACTGTCAGATGAGAGTTCAATGCCTTCGCTCGCCGACCACTGACTACATTAAGAGGGACTGACTGGCCACCGATTGCTCTGTGCATTCAGGTCTACAAACTGTGATGGTCCTGATACTCCACTGACACATTGCAGGTTTCTTCTTCAGGAATTTGTTTGTTTGTTTGTATTTGTTTACCATGTTCACGCTAAAGATGGACTGTCGTGGATCTACAATACTGTCTGTGTCTCACCATGAAGGTGTATTTTCTGTCCTGACCATCATTGGGGGTTACTTTAACATTGGTTCATTATGTTTCTCTTGAATGTTTAACTAGTAATCTAGCCAGATTTTCATGACCATACTGTTTCTTGATGAATTCAAAATATTGTAGTTGTCTGGTTGTGATCTCATTCAGTAATACTGTGTCCATTTCTGGTATGTTTGGAACTTGTTTATTTGTAGTGTCATATTTTCATGACAGTTGTCACATTTCTAGGTCATTAATCCTGTCTTCCAACTGCTTGTTCTGAACATGTCACTGACCCATCCATCCATCCATCATGTGCCATGCCGGTAAGCGTGGGCGGTCATGTTCTGCCATCTCACTCGATCACCAGAGTCGTGGATCAGCTCTGTGTTTCTGTCTCGACCATGACACAAGGCCAAGCCATCCAGGTACTTGCTTCTAGGTCTTCCCCTTGGTCTGTTCCCTTCGATCTTACCAGTCGTCACCAAGTTCTCCAATCCATTTCTTCTCATAACATGCCCAAAAGATTTTGACTGTCTACGTCTAATTTCTCTAATCAATTTACGATCTTCATTTGTTTCTTGAAGAACTTGTTCATTGGTCTTTCTGGCTGTCCATGGTATTCTTTGCATTTTCCTCAGAAACCACATCTCTACAGCCATCAGATGTTTTTCAGCCTGACTGCTCATTGTCCACGCTTCCCATCCATATAAAAGTACAGGTTCTATGTAGCATCTCAACACTCTTTTTCTCGTTTCAATTGACATCTTTTTATTGGTCAGTATGTTTTTGACCCATACACTGACCCATACAATACATTAAACTATACATAGCATATCATGACTTGAAGGGATGACACCATACACACCTGATACAGCTGAGGGTGAGCTAAAGCCATGGCAGCCTCTAATGTGACTGGGCCCAGGGACAGGCCGCCAGCCTCCAGCCAGTTGTGCAGGTTCAGTTTGGGAGAGCTACAAGACACATACTGTTTCAACTCTACTTTATCTATCATTCCTGTGATGCCTGCCCTTGTGCTTGGTCCATGTAGATTACAGTTGGCAATACGAACTGGGTGCACCTGTTTGCAACAATTCATAAATGCAGTTTTCATGTATATTTTATGAAATTTTATGAAACATTAAAATACTTAGGGATAATAGCAGTAGTCATTAGACAAAGATGCTGCAAAGAACATCAATTATGGACAAATCTCATCAGTACTGCAGCGCATACAAATTAATTGATCCAAAAAGAGCAATGTGCAACACATTCTTTCTACCAACATGCTAAAAATTACAGGTTTTGACACTAACAAGACAGGAGAAAACGAAAACTGAGACAACAGAAATGAAAAGCCTGCAACAAACTATAAATGTAAAGAGAAGAGACAAGATCAGACGCAATGATATGAGGAAACAAGTGGTGACAGCACCAGTGTCAGGCAATATTAAAACACAACAACTCAAAAAGTTTGGTCACATATTGACAAGATGACCAACCACCAATAGTGATGCACAGACACTTTTAATACTTAGACACATCTTCATTACAAACATATTGATGAAATATCTGCTGAGACTGTGATTACCACCTTGTATTAAGTGCATACCAAAACTCACTGTATATGATACTCATCTCATCTCATCTCATCTTGTTCCTCTTGTGCCTTGCAGTGTCGAGGTGAAGTATAAACATCATGAGAGTGCCCGATTATGGGCTTCATGTATTGATATTCCCATGGACTCTGCTATTCCCTCCGTCCAACATTTACGTGTTCGGCCTCTTCCTCTGATTCCATCTGGTCTGTATATCATTGCTTGTTGTGGTATGCTGTTGAATGGTAACCTAAATGCATGGCCAAACCATTTGACTTGCTGCTTTCTAATAACATCTAGTGCTGCTGTGAACCTCCACTTTAGTCCTGATTTCTTCATTTCTGATCTTATCTCTTCTTGATACGTTGAGTATTTTTCTCAGGAATCTCATTTCGGTTGTTGTGATTTTTCTTTTCTCTTTTTCTGTCATTTACCATATATGATACTCATGTTTAAAAAAGAAAGGCAAAAGAACAACAGAGAACAGAAGAAAGCAGAAAATACAAGTATAATTATATGTTATATAATCAATGCTACAGAAAGCATCTTTCCCATGGAAGCATATGAATGTTAAAAAAGAAAAGTCAGGACTGTTAAACTTAAATAAAGGAGAAAACTTCTAACAATATAGATATTGGATCATGAAAAAGATCAATATTGACATTTTACAAGGAGAAAATTGGCTCATAAACAATTTCAGATCTCAGAAAGTGAAATAATTTGGCCATTTTAAACATTACAGTTTATACTTCTTAGTTTTTCTACGAGCAGTATGAAGATCCCCTGCCGGCTTGCTAGGCCAGTCGCAGGTTTAGGACACAAATCTGACCACAGGGAGTCAATCCCCTATGGCGAGCCATAGTTGAAGCCCATAATCGGGCACTCTCATGATGTTTATATTTCACCTCGACACTGCAAGGTACAAGAGGAACATGAGATGAAATGAGAAACATTATAGTGGCTTAGAAAGAGCAATAATGGAAGGCATGGTGTCTGCATGAGGAGGCAGTGGGTCAACCAACACAGAAGTGGCGACAGACACTAAAGATATCCTCAGTTAAAAAAAACTGCATGAGGTAGGAGACCTGGCAAAGATTGAGGGTCTTTCTGCCATGATGATAGTGTTCTGCAAAAGACCTGCTGCATGAAAATGAAAGGCAATGAAAATAAACTGCTGGAATGTTTATTTCTGTCAGCAATGTTTATTTAATAACTGGTTGAATGTATTACATGGTAACAGATCTGTTTTGCATCTGAGCACCATCCACACACATATATGCGAGAAACTAAAACATAAGGGCCTATATTAAATAAACAAGAACAGTCCATGTCCCCTTGAGAACGTGTCCCAACCAACACCAATCCCATTAAATCTGTTATCTACTGGTTACAAGGAGATAACAGTGTTCCTTCCCCCACTCAGCACCTAGTGAGCAAAGAATTATGTCACACAACAATGAGAGAGGCCATAGGGGTCCAAACTCACACTAAACAGACAAGAATTTTGTTTACAGAGGATGTAGGAAACAGCTGCATTTCATGTTGGGGGTAAATAAGAATGTATGAAAGAGTTGTAGGATGGAACAATGGGGTGGATTCAGACAACCCTGACAAACGTAGATTCTTGGGGTTGTGATAATAACATCACAAAACAAATCATTCTCTGGCTAAAAGTAACTGAGACAAATGGAGTGCACCTGTTTGTTTAAAGAAACTAGATATTGGTGACACATAAATGTTTCCACAAATGCATTAACCCTTTACAGGGCAGACGCTTGTCCATTTTGTAGCCCTGAACGGGCAAGATTTTTTCAGGTTCAGTAAAAATTTCGGGTCGCGTTAGTAAAAACATCACAAACAAGGTGTTAGTCAACCGATTTTAGTTAAATAAACAACACAATGAAGGGAAAAGCATGCAGAATATGTTACTCACGTGATTGTTGCCGGTAATCCATATATGAACACAAATATTTACGAAATACGGCATGTTGTTTCCGTCATCTATACGGCAATTTACAAACACATTTTCAGAATCATAATCACTTACTTTAAAGTCCGACTCACGACTGCTAATGCAAAGTAACGCTTTGCACTGATATCTAGCTCCGATTAATAATCAACTTCGTGCCCTTTAATGTCATTTAAATTGAACAGAGCGAAATCTCGGCTATCACTTGAAGAATCGCCGAAATCCATTTTGAAAAACAGCGTAAAACTCCCGAAAACTATCAAAAAAAGTCCGTTCAAAGTCATTGTAGCGCGTTTACAAATGGCGGCCACGTTGTCAAGCTATGGGCGAAAGTGAAAGTAGCCGACGGAAGTGTCGGAAAGCCGAGAGATCGCGTTTTTACAATGCATAATAGTATCGGCCGGAATCGGCCGTTACGCTCATATTTAGAGACCGGCCGGTAAAGGACGCTACGCCTTGTAAAGGGTTAAACAAAGATTTGTTATTGAAAAATCTTAAAAGCAGGTACTTTGGTAAATGCCCTTTACTTACAACCTGCTGCCTCACTTTCATCACTAATGATTAATTTGTAAACAGATCTGTGTTCAGTGTTGAACCATAATGTCCATAACCAGTAACTTCATTCATAGTTGTACGGAACATTTTATCTACATCTGCCTACATATGCTGCTCCTTTTTATCTATTCTATATATATCATATTGCCACTTGGAAGATATGGTCTGAACTTGCCATTAAGCATTGTAGGAGAGTTGAAGTTTTCCATCTAGAGACAAATGTGCCACCTGGACTGTGTTGATATATGTTTGATGTACCCTGAAAGGATAAATCCATGTCAGGCTTGGTCTCCCTCGAGCTAAACAGCAGAGTTTTTACAGTTATAGGTACAAAGTAGTAGTTGATTGTGTTTATTCTCAAAAAATGTATAAACCACTATATTTGTTGTCTTTCTATAAATTCAATGCAGGAAGCGATACCAATTTTTCTTCTAATGTTGTCACTATTTTGTATTCTGTCTATTCTAGTAATAGCTGTTTTTATGCATTCAATGTTGCGTATGATGAGATTTCTCCCGTCTATCTATGATAGTTATGAACAATTCAATATAATGTGAGCAAACTGTTGCCTCAACACTAATAATCACTATCATCATAAAATTATCTCTACGCTGAAGGTCAGCTGCAATAAGTCTCCAACACCTTCTGTTCTGTGTTTTCATGTAGCATTCATGTAGGCTTTTCCTATTTAATATCTGGGTATTGTCCACCCTGACAATAGTACTCTTATTACACTAACAGTGGCTACTTTTAATGCATCCATTTTTTATATATCTAATGACTGACTGACAAATTAAGTGTCCATGAGTAGTTACCATGATGTCATTAATGACAACAAAGGATCAACATATAATGTCCATAACCCAGGACATCAGCCAAAGTTCAGAACAGATAAAGCTATAAACACACCTGTATGTTAAGAGCTGAGCCAGACTCAACTAAAAATATAATGACAAAGTCCACAGAGATTCTGGTCATCTCATATTTAACTTCCTCACTACTTGGACACAGGAATGGCAAATTCTTGGAATTGAAGCATGACTCTTGAGGCATCAAGTGTTGGCACTGCTTCAATGGTATAGACGTCTGTAATTTGTTTTCTGCGTTCTCAATCATCATATAGAAGGTCTGAAGGAACTCTGCTATGTTCTGCAGCTGTAATGATGTAACAAATTTTGTCTTAGTTACACAAATCTGAAGAAACTATGTTTAGCAACTATAATGATGTAACAAATGTGTCACAGTTACACAAATCTTAAGAAAGTCTGCTATGTACTGCAGCTATAATGATGCAACAAATGTGTCATAGTTACACAAATCTGAAGGAACTCTGCTATGTTCTGCAGCTATAATGATGCAACAAATGTGTCATAGTTACACAAATCTGAAGGAACTGCTATGTTCTGCAGCTGTAATGATGTAACAAATGTGTCATAGTTACACAAATCTGAAGGAACTGCTATGTTCTGCAGCTATAATGATGCAACAAATGTGTCATAGTTACACAAATCTGAAGGAACTCTGCTATGTTCTGCAGCTATAATGATGCAACAAATGTGTCATAGTTACACAAATCTGAAGGAACTCTGCTATGTTCTGCAGCTATAATGATGCAACAAATGTGTCATAGTTACACAAATCTGAAGGAACTGCTATGTTCTGCAGCTGTAATGATGTAACAAATGTGTCATAGTTACACAAATCTGAAGGAACTGCTATGTTCTGCAGCTATAATGATGCAACAAATGTGTC
The DNA here is from genome assembly GCA_014155875.1 of Cepaea nemoralis. NCBI lineage: Eukaryota > Metazoa > Mollusca > Gastropoda > Stylommatophora > Helicidae > Cepaea > Cepaea nemoralis. The sequence goes on along the minus strand of JACEFZ010011953.1, from coordinate 404,095 downwards.
ATAGTTACACAAATCTGAAGGAACTGCTTTTTTCTACAGCTATAATGTCGTAACACATATGTCTTAGTTACACAAATCTGAAGGAACTGCTATGTTCTGCAGCTATAATTGATGTGTCAAATGTTTCTTAGTTACACAAATCTGAATTCTGCTATGTTCTTCATGCCATAGTTACACAAATCTGAAGGAACTCTGCTATATTCTGTGTGCTCTGCAGAAAATCTGCTGTATTCTGTGTGCTCTGCAGAAAATCTGCTATATTCTGTGTGCTCTGTAGAAAATCTGCTATGCTCTGCAGCAATAATTAAACAATAAATGTGTTCAGTTTTGCAGCAGCAACAGCCATCATTTGTGAATATGTAACAGAAGTAGGGGTATTAGTAGTATTTAGGTGGAAAACGGATACAGCACGATTGAGCATCGGGGTGGAATGAGAGGAGAGATGCTCAATCGTGACGTAGGGGGTTGTCAGGGGGCAGTCAAGATCAGGGCCTGAAGCTGAAAGGACGCCATGTTAGGTCCAGTTGTCATCAAGACGAATAAACCATTTTTATAAAGAACCAATTGAGTCAAGTCATCTTGTATGAGTTCGCTTTGTTACAATAGCGAAATGGCGCCAAAGATCCAGGATGCTTAGTTGGGGATTGTCGCGGCGGGAGTCATAACAAACCACTATCTACGTCGACACCTTGAGGAAACTCGAAGAGGCAGCTTCAAAATGTAAAAGGTCCTTGTTCTGCTCAAACCATTTGTCCGGAGACAGAGTTATTTCAGCACGATTCTACACTCAAGTTGAACGTAAACCAAAGAACTTGGAAAGATGGCCAATATTGTAGGTGAGAAGTACAGACCTCCTATCAAAATTTTCAACTGTACAGGCGGTACTTGTCAAGAAAGGCATGAAGACTAGTTTCATATAAGGAGTGCGGTGCCTGCGAGTGTCATCATTTTGCTGAAAGTCGAGCCAGTTTGATACAACGAACAAAAATTTTGCTGAAGGTCGGTCCTGGGTCATCGTGCTACTGAAAAATTGTTTCAGGTGAGCAAGAATTTTCAAATAACTCCATCAAGTTGAGCCCTTGCCTTCAATCAAAGTTGCAAAGGTTAATTAAAGACTTTAAGATTTACTCGCCTCCAACCAAAATTTCAGAGGTTACTCAAAAGAAACAAAAACTTTAAGACTTAAGTGACTAAAATTCAAAATTTTTCCATGTTGAGTTCGGACAACTTATATCATCAAGGCAAAATAATGGAAATGACCATTAACAATCAGGACAGCAGATAAATACGTCGTTCTTTCATTGATTGACCTATATTTTTTTGGACGCAGTCAGACTATCTTTGGGCTCCACTGCATATGAGAGCCGCTAGCTGATCCTTTTGTCGTGCCCTATCGAGGCCTGTGAAGTTTTGTCGTGCCCTATCGAGGCCTGTGAAGTTTTGTCGTGCCCTATCGAGGCCTGTGAAGTTTTGTCGTGCCCTATCGAGGCCCTGTGAAGTTTTGTCGTGCCCTATCGAGGCCTGTGAAGTTTTGTCGTGCCCTATCGAGGCCTGTGAAGTTTTGTCGTGCCCTATCGAGGCCTGTGAAGTTTTGTCGTGCCCTATCGAGGCCTGTGAAGTTTTGTCGTGCCCTATCGAGGCCTGTGAAGTTTTGTCGTGCCCTATCGAGGCCTGTGACGTTTTGTCGTGCCCTATCGAGGCCTGTGACGTTTTGTCGTGCCCTATCGAGGCCCTGTGAAGTTTTGTCGTGCCCTATCGAGGCCTGTGGAGTACAGTCGAGCATTTTTGGTCCTTACAGAAGCCGCTTTGTCGATCTTGGTTCAAGTACTCGAGTACCGGGTTTCTCAAACTCAGTAGACAGAGACATAGACGCCAAGGACTTCATTTTCGATTGGAAAGATAACCTCAACAAGAAGAAGGGTAACATGTTTGATATTAGATAGAAAATAATTGAAATTCAGGAGGACGATAACATCCTTTAGTTAATTAATTTAGATATTAATAAGAATTGATTGTTTGTTTGCTTGTATAGGTATAAATATTTCAGCTTAGAAGACTCATCACAGCACAGTGGAGAAACGGGCATAATTTCGGCTGAGTTCAAGACTTCGAGTTTTTTTTTCCAGGTACCAAGGAATATGCAGAAGAAGAAGTAGAAATATGAGTTATTCATCTCTCATCTCATCATGTTCCTCTTGTACCTTGCGGTGTCGAGGTGAAGTACAAACTTCGTGAGAGTGCCCGGTTATGGGCTTCGTATATCGACATTCCCATGGATTCTGTTATTCCCTCAGTCCAACGTTTACGTGGTCGGCCTCTTCCTCTGTTTCCATCTGGTCTGTACATCATTGCTTGTTGTGGCATGCTGTTGACTGGTAGCCTACTTGCATGGCCAAACCATTTGACTTGCTGCTTTCTAATAAAGTCTAGAGCAGCTTTAACCCCTACTTTAGTCCTGATTTCTTCATTTCTGATCTTATCTCTTCTTGATACGTTGAGTATTCTTCTCAGAAACCTCATTTCTGTTGTTGTGATTTTTCTTTTCTCTTTTTCTGTCATTGTCCAGGTTTGGCATTGGTAGCAGAGAGTTGGTAGGAAGATTGTGTTGTAAAGTGCTTTCTTAGTAGTTATTGATATGTTATTGATTTATATGTAGAATTTCAACGTATTGGTACATGGTTGGGGGAATTAAGAGAGGCAGTTAGTGAAGTAGAGAATTTTATAGAAACGTTGAAGAACAGAACGACTAGACAAGACCCTTATAGATTTAAGGTAGACTACAATGAAGTAGGAAAGAATAACAGGAGACAGCCATTGCTTAATAAAGACAAGACAATATGGTTATGACGAACCAAGGCCTGATGTATATAGAGTAAAAGACGGTGAGAAGAACAGACGTAATAGTGAAAGGTCGGACTGGTATAGCTGTTATAAATACAAAAATGGGAGTGAGAGAAACTTTTCAGGGAAATCATGGGACTGGCCCTCTCACAGTGCAACCGCTAGAAAAAGACGTAACGACTGGTTTGAAAAGAGACAAAGACAATATTTGAAGTCAGGATCGAAGGACAGGGTAGAACAAAAAGATAAAAATTCAACAACTCCTAAAGTACTTGCCGATATTAGGATTGAACAGGAAAAGAAGACGACGTTATTAGTAAAGAAAATAAACCGAGATACACAGACGCAGGCAGGAAATACGATAGAAAATAGTACGCAGACTCAGATACAACCAGCCAGCAAGATAACAAAGGGAAGTCAAACGGACTTAATAGAAACTCAGTCAAAACCAACTCATTTGACTAAGGGAGACAAGGTTGAAGTTAAGAAAGATAGACAGACGAGAACCAAGAATGAAAGAAAGCCAAAGAGGAGAAGTATTGAAGAAAGAAATAGTAGTATGATAGTTAATAGAGGTACTACCGTGTCAAGTTCCTCAGGTATAGAAATGAAACTAATTCCCAAATGGTGTAAGAATATTAGCTGTCAGAGTTCAGGTTACGGAGAAGATATTCCTACCGCCGCATATTATAGTGATGCTGAAACAGATATAAATACGGATGATTCGGAGAATGAGAGAATTGCATTACGAGCAGATCCCAACTCGAAGCGTGATGTTCCCTCATACAGTATAGTTGCTGGTGGACAGACGGACAGAGTTTTGGTTAGTGACTCTTTGGAACTAGATACTGGTTTGTATGACAAGAAAGTAGGGAAGGCTAAGAGACGAATACCAAGAAAGAGAAAGAAAGTCAGACGTTCTAAAGGCGACTATGGGAATGGAATCGACGTGGCTGCGGTGAACTACTACTATGAATCTGATGAGGGAACTATTGTCAGTGTGTCATCTGAAGACGAAATGGGGAGGTGCAAACGTTACGTAAGGTATACAGGGAACAGTGAGCAGACCGACGCAAATAAAGGAAATAAGAAGAAAACATTTAAGAAGAAGAATAGTGATAGACAGATAGCGGGAATTTACTCCTCGACAACAGAAGATAACATAAAAAAACTCAGAGAATTAAGACCTGAGTACTTTAACAGGTTAACAACAGATAGTGAAGATGATATAATTAGGGAGAGACGGGTTAATGTATTGAGAGACAATGAAATATTTAACTTGGACACACTCTATAACGGTTAAAATTCCTTGGGTGAGGAAGGAAAATGGAATAGTTTTGGTTTATGAGAAGAATTGCGGTTTGAGCATATAGATATATGCTTTGTCTAAAATAGACAGATGAATTTTGTTTGGTGTAGTATCACATGGTACAGAGTAGTCGATAGTGTTGTTGAGAATAGAGAGTTACGGCAAATGATATTCTACGTGGATACGTAATACAGGATATCTTCTGTTTGGTTACGATGTAGGGAGAGTAAACAAGGAAAATATAGTCTTTTGTCCGGAATGGATAGATATAGAGAGTTAATCACGTCGAGTGAGGTATAATACAGAATTAGTAGAAGGTGAGAGATAAACTAAGTATGAATGTTCGTACTAGAAATGGTTCGACTTAGAGATATGACGCGATGTCTGAGATAGTTTTGCTTGTTGGTTTGAGAAGAAAATAGAGTATGGTTGACAGGTGAACCGAGAGTGTCTGGTGAGGAGATACAGATTGATGAAGAATTGAGTATCCTGTGTGTAAAATAGCCAGTTGAACGCGAGAATATTAAGAGTAAAAGACTGTAGAAGTGATGCTTGAAGAATACGAGTTACGTCGTGTTTGTGGAGAAAGAAGAGCTGATTAAGTCTTGTCGTGTGGAGAAGTATAGAATGATAGTTACGAGGTTAGTGGTTCAGCAGAATGAGGTTGGTTTTGAAGAGAGAGTATATAGTGCTGTGAAAGCGATATAAGTTGCGAGAGGTAATGTATAGAGTCTGACCTTCGTATAGGAGTGAATGATTGAGTAAAGTAGAAATAAGAAACTAGTGAATTGTGAAAGTTCTGTAGAGTAATTCGTCTGGTTATGCGTTGTTCATACGTGAGTATAACTGTTTGAAGACGTTGCCTAAGTGAAGTACATAGACAAAATGTAATAGTGGCGCCGATATATCGTATGTCAATGTGTGTGGAGGAGATCAATACGCTTAGATTGTGGTGAGTGATTGCTGGAATGTTGAATTGGCGTTTAAATTGTTTTTTAAATAATGGTATGGACACGTTAGGTTGTCGCGAAGCGAGAATAGTCGTGAGGTGAGAGCGAGGTTGTGTATCACTGTCCGTGTGAATATGTGAAGAGTGGTTGATAAGTGAACTTGATAAAACGTGGAACATAGAGTATGCGAAAATTGAGAGATAGAAAGAACGTGATTAGAGAATTGTGATGTCTTTTCGTTAGAATATCTGACGTTGGAAAGAAATTATGGAAGTTGTATGACAGGTTGGCGGAAAGAGAGTTAACATTCTGAATGACGTTTCATAAAACGTTTTTAGTATTCTTGACAGGGACATATCGAAGCAGGAATGCCTAATACTGAAAAACGAGAAAAGTGAGGTCTGCTGTCAGTTATAAGTGGCGTGGGTTGCAGTTCTGAAAGAAGAAGAGTAAAAGATACGGAGGTAAACAAGGTTAGTTAAATGAATGTTGGAGAACGTGTTCCGAAGAGGGTGACCGGTTTGATTATCGTCACGATGCAAGAGTGCTAGGAAAGACTTGAGGATAGCTTAGAGTAGTCGTGGTGAGATGTTAGAAAGTAATGATACGTTAAGTAATTGCGTCGGATAGACGAGAAACTTAAAAGTAGAATTAGTTATTGGTACGGTAAGTAGATGTGTTGGTGGGAGGTCTATAGTAAATAGACAAGTTTTTATTGGTGCTAGAAATACCGTAGATAACGGTAATAATGATTAAGAAGTAGTAGTGATGTTTGGTATAAATCCAAAGGAAAAAATTGGTGTGCCGAGCCACAGGTTAATTAGTAGATAGATGACGGCTGGTACATGGAGATGACATTAGAATAATCGCCACATTAGTAATAGATAAAATGAGTTGACCTGTAGTTTACAGAGCTTGTTTAAGATGATATTCTAGATATGGTGATGTATTAAGAGTTAGTTTTGTAAAATGTTGTGAGGGGAGATAATCAATGTTTGACTTCCAGAAAAAGGAACGGTCAGTTGTTGAGTAGTGATTTTGGTTGAGGGGAACAAGTATTGTTCCGCGTTATGATGGTCTGTAGTTAACAGATATACATACTTGGCGGTGAAGTGTTTTGTTTTCTCGGTTATAGAAATAGTGGAATGAATAGCTCATATAGGAGGCCAATGTTGATGGACCACTGTACGTAGTTAATTTGAAGGGAAATATATTTTTTTTTGGAAAACCTTCTCTTTAGCGAGAAGACAATTGTTTTATTGCCTCATGTATAATGTTTTTTGTGTGCTTGATTTGGTCCTGTAAAATGATTGTTATTATTTTAGAATAGGATTATTGTGTTCTTAGAATTGTGCATACAAACTACTGGTCCGTAAAAGAGACCAGTAGTATTAGTTAACAATAGATTAGGATGTATGTAGTATTATTTTAATCATCATCACCATCGTCATCACCATCATCATCACCATCATCATCATATCTTTAATTGAGATGAGGGGAAACATAAATGATGTTATAAAAATTTGGGGGGGGGGGGGGGTATGATATCCTGTTGTGATTTTATTTCGCTGTTTTGTATGTTAAATAGTAGTTAATTAGGTTATGTTTAGTTTACATAGTTTAGTCTGGAATAAAAACAATATATGGGATTTAATTGAGACCTTCGTTCAGAAAAGAGTTAATAAAACTACTGAGAGCTAAGAGAGAGACACATTCTCTTTGTGAAGAATAAGTTCATGGGTATTATATTACTCTGATAATCAGCATAATGAGGGTGATATGGTTGTGAAGTAGTAGAAACATATACCAGGGATGGTTATGGAAAAGTTTAGAGTTACACTAAAGTCAGCATTGGAAAAAAATATGGGATTGGAAGCCAGATGGGAGAAGAAAAGATTAGTGAATATAGCAGTGAGATAAATGAGGAGAAAGTTTTAAACATAGTTTCCATGAGGTCAGAAGAGCCATGATGTACACAGGATTGCTGGGTTATAGAAGAAGAACTGGGTAACGGGTTACCCCAGACAAATAGCAAAAACATGAATTGAATCCATGTTTAAATCTGAAGAGTGATTAGACACTGTGGATAACAGTAAAATAGTAAGAAATGAACATAGTGGAGACATAATGACAAGGGGTTTTTGTGGGTCCGTAATATATGGACTGAGATAAAGTTGATTGCAAGCAGTCACAGACAGGAGTTAGGGGTAGTAGATTGTTGCTGTCGATAACGGCATAAGGGGAGCTTTTAATAGAGATGCCCATAATAAATGGACAGTAAGGGGTCGCTGAAGTTTTCGGCGAGAGAATTCTGAGTGAGGTATAGGAGAAGATTAGTTATGTGAGATGATGTGTATAATGTTGGAGGAGGTCTTAAGGGACAATAGACCTTTTTAATTGTGTCCTCGGGATATGTTTTGTGGTTGACATTACAATGAGAGGTTGAAGTAAGGTTCAGAGACATAAAAATAGTAGTGTCTGTAATATATAGACAATTGGAAGTGAATAATGTTTTTGATGCTGTAGATAGCAGCGTAAACGTTTACCATAATGAGTGGTACTGTAGGAGATATAATTATTTTAGACTTTATTACATAAAGTCTCATATGACATAGGGGGGTAAAGGAGTGTGGTTTGGTAAAGGTGTGTGTGATTTAGCTAAGTGTGGTTTTTGTAAGAAAGAGTTCTACTGCTTCTTTTAAATACCGGTGGCCACCGATTCTTTGTCTTCCTATCGTGTGAAAGTGATTTCAGGTTAGTTGAAAGTGGGGAATTAGTAGTGTTGGTGATAAGAATAAGGAGTTGGTATCAGCGTTTGAAATGGTAAGCGGATTGCTTATGAAGTGGAAAAGAAGTATTTAAGAAGATGTGTTATGATGTATTGTATAAAGTTGAGATTTAAATGTTATTAAGGATATGTAAATATGTTATGTTTGTTTGAAGGGCCAGAAACGAAGAAGAAGTGGGTTGACTATATAGCAGGGGAAAGAGTTAAAGAAATAGAATATTTACTTAAGTTGGAGTTGGTTTGGGGAAGATTAGAGGAACTGTGAGAGGTAAGGAAAAAGAGGGAATAGAGAAAGGGGATTAGGAGTAAAGATTTTTTCCTTTATAGGAAAAATTCTTTAGTAAACAGAGGGAGGTGTAACAGAAGTAGGGGTATTAGTAGTATTTAGGTGGGAAACGGATACAGCATGATTGAGCATCGGGGTGGAATGAGAGGAGAGATGCTCAATCGTGACGTAGGGGGTTGTCAGGGGGCAGTCAAGATCAGGGCCTGAAGCTGAAAGGACGCCATGTTAGGTCCAGTTGTCATCAAGACGAATAAACCATTTTTATAAAGAACCAATTGAGTCAAGTCATCTTGTATGAGTTCGCTTTGTTACAAATACATCCAAGATTTAAAAGTGAGTGCATAATTGACAGTGACCTGGCTTGCCAAAGCTACCTGACTGACTGACTGATTGAATTCAAGGGCTGTCTTGATGATACTTGAGATTATCCATTAGATGCCATTTTGAATTCAAGGGCTGTCTTGATGATACTTGAGATTATTCATTAGATGCCCTTTTATATGTCATGAATGAAAATACACTTATTCGTCAGCAAGGTGACAGTAATATCTGGAGACATGTTCACATCTGGTGAGTCAATATTAGTCCATGTTTCTGTTGATTGTTATGACTTTTGAAATACCACTTCTGCCCCTTTTCATCTATGGGTCAAATTAATTCAAATATATATAGATAAGCACATCTCTAATTACTCTAATGACCTTGTCACCCAATGTACTTCACTTCCTTGCACAATACTACAGATAACTGCTCTAGTCTGTGCTTGGTCAACAAAGCACACAGGAGCAAGACATTGCCAAGAAACTGAAAACACTCCACTGAATGCAGGAACAGTCTGAAGCAGACAGTTCTCTAAGAAAGAAAGTTAATAAAAATACACCCATGTAGAATTCACATCATAACTGTTGCTATCTTATCACTGAAGGTCAGCTACAGTGGACTGTAAGCAACCCCTGTCTTTTATTATAGCGACGCAGTCTGATATTTTCTGTCATGCTCTTCTTGATGTTATTCTGCCAACCAAATCATTTTCTTCTTCTGGCATGTTTGGCTTTCACCTTTGCCTCCATGACTATTTTCAGCTTGATGTAATTGTTAGGAGGTTACATTGAAAATGGGATGAGCATGGTGGAACAGGGCTTGGATGCTAGCTCTCATCATCCGCTACAAGAGGGAAAGACTTACCTCCTCCTCCTCCTTCTCCGTGCACTCTGGCCTACAAAAGTGTAATGGTCCTACCATTTCACATACTCACAACAGGTTCTTACTACAGGACTGTTTCTTTTATATATATATATATATATATATATATATATATATATATATATATATATATATATATATATATATATATATATATATGAGTGTGTGTGTGTGAAATCAACACAAAATCCTGTCATTTGTTGCTGGGGTACTATGATGGAAGCAGCATCAGCACTCAGTGTCAGCTAACCATCAAAGGACACTAGTAGATATACAGACACAACACTGCTTACTGTATATAAGAAACAGATATAATTCATGTGAAATAATACAGAAGACACTATTTATCACAGACAAGTACAGGCAAAGGAACCATATCTTCTTGTTACCTGTGGTGTTGTCAATTTTCCAGTAACCTCCCCTACTATGACCTCAATCAGCCAGGCATATTCCAGTGTTTCACTGTCTAATGGAAATCCTTCGAGGGAGAACATGGCATGGCCACGAACCTGAAGCCCTGACAAAGCCAAGTGCCCATCCTTCAAGTGTTCCTGTTCTGAATCTCTCTGCAAGAAACAAAACAACCACATAACATCCTGCAAGAAACAAAACTATATTTACGAAAGCTCAGTAGGAACACCTGACACTTCACACTCCAGCAGCAGTATCAGCCATGTGACTACCAGTGCCCCAATTTAATGAAGCTGGTTACTGAAGCTGGTTAAACCACACAACAGAAATGGTGGGGAAAATTACCTCCAATCTGACTACTGTGATGGCAAGCCATTTCACCAGTAACTTTGTTACCGCAGCTCTGACTTGGTCATTTCCAAATACATTTCACTAACAAAAACTAAGTGAACAGCTAGAATCTGGTGATGGGACATTATTCAATCATTGTACAAATTCAACCACAGCATGTGGTTTGACAAAATATTTATAAATGCCACATAACAAGCAAGCTGAAAATCACACACAAATGATAGGATGCCATCAACTGTCATAGTGTAAAGACATTTAATGAAAGGAACAGGTATTCCATGTATGAATGTGACAGTACACTGACATTTCTTTAACCCTTTACAGGGCAGACGCTTGTCCGTTTTTTAGCCCTGAACGGGCAAGATTTTTTCAGGTTCGGTAAAATTTCGGGTCACATTAGTAAAAACATCACAAATAAGGTGTTAGTCAACCGATTTTAGTTAAATAAACAACACAATGAAGGGAAAAGCATGCAGAATATGTTACTCACGTGATTGTTGTCAGTAATCCATATATGAACACAAATATTTACGAAATACAGCATGTTGTTTGTGATTTTCCGTCATCTATACGGCAATTTACAAACATTTTCAGAATCATAATCACTTTCTTTAAAGTCCGACTCACGACTGCTAATGCAAAGTAACGCTTTGCACTGATATCTAGCTCCGATTAATAGTCAACTTCGTGCTCTTTAATGTCACTTAAATTGAACCTAGCGAAATCTCGGCTATCTCTTGAAGAATCGCCGAAATCCGTTTTGAAAAACAGCGTAAAAACCCCGAAAACTATCAAAAAATGTCCGTAAAAGTCCGTTCAAATTCATAGTAGGCGCTTACAAATGGCGGCCACGTTGTCAAGCTATCGGCAAAAGCGAAAGTAGCCGTCGGAAGTGTCGGAAAGCCGAGAGATCGCGTTTTTACAATGCATAATAGTATTGGCCGTTTTGGGACGTTTCGCTCGTTTACGGTATCGGACATAAATGGCGGTTCCACCCTGTAAAGGGTTAAATAAAAGCTTCTAGAATCAATTCAGCAGGAACGACAGTAGCACAAATGTGGTAAATAGAGCATCACATATACATACTACTAGAGTGTCTTTTGCCAGCAACACCCATGGTGATAACAATAGTGCAAATGTAGTAAATAGAACATCACACATAAATGCCACTAGAATATCATTTGAAGACAGTAGCACTAATATGATAAATAGAACATCACATATAAATACCACTAAAATATCACCTGATGACTGTAACAAACTGTAGTAAATAGAACATCACATATAAATACCGCTAGAATATCATTTGAAGACTGTAACACAACTGTGATAAATAGAACATTACATATACATACTACTAGAGTATTTTTTGCCAGCAGCACCCATGGTGATAACAACAGTAAATAGAACATCACACATACATACCACTAAAATATTGTTTGAAGATAGTAACACAACTGTGGTAAATAGAACATCACATATACGTACCACTAGAGTATCTTTGGCCAGCAACACACATGGTGACAACAGTAGCTGCAGTTTGGTTTCTCTAAAAGACTTGTCTAACTCAAAACAAAGTCTTTCTACATGAGCTGTTGGACATGGGGGCCCATCCGCAGTGCAGTTCTGAAGTTTCAAAGATAAAAAATTACTTGGATTCTGAACTCAAGCAATACAAAAGCCATACATATATTTTAACTGGCATAAGATATCAGCTGTTTCACTGTAAATTAATATCAGACTGATTGTCAAGGATTGCAATTAATTAGTGGACAAATTGGAATCAATGTAATGATTGTTATAATTTTGTAATGACATAATTATCATTTATCAGTAATGTTCACCATATTTTGTTCACGAGGAACTTAGTTGTGCCAGGTACTTGATGCCTTATGACAAACTGCATATGTTACTTGCATCTATACTTAGTGCCACAAGGTATGCTCCAGAAGCCTGTCAACATCAAGCCTGTTCAATAATGACATCTATTAGTGATCGGATTCACTATTCAATATGGCATAACTATAGTATGTCCAGAAAAGAATGCCGTCATTCACGATCAGTTATCTTAAAAACTGTCTGTTGCATCGTTATGAAATTTTTCCTGCCGTCTTATATTTACCCCCACCCAAGGAATATGTTTTTGATAGGTCCAAAAGCAACTTAAATCATAGAAAGCGGCGACATTTCTTTGATGTTTTGCTCAAAAACTAGTGATTTCTCTCTAACAAACGTGTTTTACAGTAATGCCCCGCCAATTCAGATGACGACACAAGGTGTATCCGGATTCATATGGGAGTGGGTGCAATAAAAGAAGTAGCTTAAAAGTCGACAGGGTCGGCTGCATTGCACCGGGTTTTTATCCCATATGGCTCAGTTTCTTTCTGCAGCACGGAAAGCGTCGCACAAAGCACGAACTCCGTAGCTCCAGCGATGACCCTCGGGAGTCTCCGAAAAAATGCACTCATGAAATGAAGGACGCGGCCCGGAATCGAACATACAACCTTTGGAGCCCAAGTCAGACGGCTTGACCACTTCACCACGAAGAATCCCAAGAGGAGTGCAATGTGTAATATTAGTAAAGACAGAGAATTTACAGAGGCATAGGGTAAATAATTTGTAAATTGACAGGAAAGTAGAAGAAATATATTTCTTACCTTATTTTTCATTTCCATCTTGTTTCTTCAGCTGCTGGTTAATAATGTGTACACAAGTATTCGTGTTAGCTTTTTATATTGAGTTCGTAAAAGCTTCCAAATAGCTGTGCGTTAATGTGCGTATGGAGGTGACCAGAAATGATACCGCAATTTAGTCATCATGTTTCCATTTTTAAGGATCTGTTCAGCTGTCTGTGTAGTTTGTTCACACGTACACATGGGTGACAGACCCGCTTTGAGACTTCGTGAAAGATTGTCTACTCTGCTGTTTACCGTTCAGAGATGGAACATGATTACCTGTTTTGCACTATAAAAATAGTTGTCAGTGTCTCTGTAGTGGGCTTTCTTCTTAACGACCAAGATGTTGGTCCTCTTTTCATTGAAGTTTATAGATTGATTCGTATGCACGTGTGTTGTCCCCTAATTTGACAACGTGTTTGCTCTCACGTTTCTTGTTATGCCACAAAATGTCAGTTTCCACCGCAATATTACTCTTCTGTTGGTATTCAATGCGTTTAGTGTGTGTGTGTGTTTTTCTTTTGAATACAGTTGTTTGTCACCGCTGAGGGCTTGTGGAATTGAAAATTCACCACTGTGGAATACCAACTGTTGCCATTGACATTATGCTGATGCTGTAATGTTTAGGGCCTGCAATTCGTCTGAATAGTTGGAGCAAAATATTCCAGTAAGTATGCACATAGTTAAAGGTCTGCGATCTGCTCAGACCTTAATCTGTGTCGGACGATTCCAGTAGGTTGATGATTGCTCTCGGTTGCATAAAATTTAATCCGTCCTTTCTCCAATAGTCCTATTCCTCTTTCAACACATGGTCCTCACATTTTTTCCAGTAACTTTTATAAATATTTAATAGCGTGGACTGTGTTAGTATCTTGACGTCCGACAATTTGAATGTAGTATTGGCAGCTGCCACCTGTCCTTTAATTTTAGCCCACACAAGTTCTATAGGGTTTAAATGAGAATGATACGGCGGAAGTCTCAAGCACCTATGCCTATGCTCTTCTATCAACTTGTCGATTTGATATTTCTTGCTTTTTTGCGACTGTTTTACAAGGGACAACAACTGTAGCTTGAAATATGTTTCTGGAAATGGTATATTTTCCCTTCGGAGCCATATCTTTATTGCTTCCTTTGTGCTCGATGCCGTAGGTATTTTGTCTTCTTAGGCAACAACATTGTGATATGATGCAATGTCCATGATTAGACAAGACGGTCTATCAAGGGATGGAAGTACTGTATTCTCGAGCCAATCTCTAAATACATTACCATTCATCTCATTATGATAATCCCTATTGTCTGTATGCTTTAATACGAACACGAGCCCAGCATTCTGTAGTAAACCATTATGAGTACTACCAGCATAGGCTATGACCAAACGCTGTCCTTTACTACTGGGCATATAACGCTTTATCTTTCCATCCATTGATTGCCATTCCTTTTCACTTGTGTGGTGCGCATTGATCCACGTCTCATCCAAATACACTATGTCATAATTTTCTTTGCGCATTTCCCTTATTTCACGTAGGTGTCTGCTTCTCATGGCTCCTAAATGCGGTTGCTCGCAAAGGATATTTCTACCTCCCTTTTACTTTCTAAAAGTGAAGCCTAATGTCCTTATAATTTTCCACAAAGTGTCCTTATATTTATAACACTGACCAGCATCACTGTGGGAAGTGGTAAATTGTCCCAGACACACTACGAACTAGCATTACTGATGAATGTGACTAACTGTCCTATATACACTACTGTCTGTCACTGTCATTTACTGTCAATATAGTATCTTGTGGTATATGGCAGGGGGGTCTTTGAGCCTGAGGAATTAAGGCCACCTGGCTAGTGCAGTCGCATCGAACTGTGCAGGTTAGGATTTTCTTTTTGCCCCCGACAGAAAAAAAATCCCACACCTTACTGAGGATTCGAACTCGGATCTCCCGAAGGAGAATTCCAACGTTCTAGCCACTTGGCCAGCCACTCCTACTAAATGCTGAATGTAAGTGTCCTATGAATGTACTGACCAGCATCATTGTTGAATGTAAGTGTCCTATGAATGTACTGACCAGCATCATTGTTGAATGAAAGTGTCCTATGAATGATGTAAGTGTCCTATGTATATAAGTGTCCTAAGAATGTAGTGACAGCATTATTGTTGAATGTAAGTGTCCTAAGAATGTACTAACCAGCATCATTGTTGATGTGTCCTAGGAATGTAATGACCAGCATTATTGTTGAATGTAAGTGTCCTATGAATGAACTGACCAGCATCATTGTTGAATGTAAGTGTCCTATGAATGTACTGACCAGCATCATTGTTGAATGTAAGTGTCCTATGAATGTACCAGCATCATTGTTGAATGTAAGTGTCCTATGAATGTACTGACCAGCATTATTGTTGAATGTAAGTGTCCTATGAATGTACTGACCAGCATCATTGTTGACGTGTCCTAGGAATGTAATGACCAGCATTATTGTTGAATGTAAGTGTCCTATGAATGAACTGACCAGCATCATTGTTGAATGTAAGTGTCCTATGAATGGACACTGACCAGCATTATTGTTGAATATGACTAAGTGTCCTGTTAATGTACTGAGCAGTACCACTGTTGAATGTCACACAATTGTCCTATTTGTCTTATAGACCAGTTTAACAATGAGGTACAGCAAGACACTCACCTTAGCCAGGTGTGCCTGGATATCGTGGAGTGTCACAGATACCGTCACAGAGAAGGGTCGATATTTTCTAGCATCAAATGGCTGCTCATCTTCTTCAGGGTTTTCTACATGAACATAGGTGGCTTCTATGTCACTTTGCTTGCTCGGGTTTTCCACAAAATCAGTGGCTTTCTGAAACTCTCCTAGGTAGTTCTCCTGAGAACGAAGTCACAAATGCTGAATCAGGGCAGAAAGAAGTATTCAACATTGCTATCACTCTGTGACACATAGTATCATGAACAGCACTACAGAAACGCAAAGAGACATGATCACCCAAGCCAATTATTAAGGCAACATGAACTGATTTAACATTAACAAAATAAGTTAACAATCATGATGAACTCAGAATCCTGTATAAGGTCAAACTTGTCCTGTCTGCGCATCAACGTCAAGGAAGTCTCCATGGCAACATGATCAAACCACCTCTTTGCATTCTAAAGGTTGTGGGTTCATTTTCAGACTCCCACCATTTGGACATTTGTGCAATTTTTTCAGAGATCCCTGGGGTCGTCGCTGGAACTTCAATGTTCATGCTCTGTGTGACGCTTCTGGAAGCATGAAAAGAGACCCTGTCATATGGGATGAAATCTGTGAACTAAGCCATCCTCTTGCCTCTAAACCCCCTTTATAAAGGTACAGTCTTAATTATCAAACTGCCAGGTGTATATATCGTTTGAAGAAAACGTTTTTCAGAGGAATTCAATGTCATGCTCCTGGCCCCATCCTCCTCATGATCTCTAGGTAGTAGAGTGAATATTCAGGCTTCTCGTGCAATGTTAACAAATAGACAATTTGGCCTGCATGTTGTATATGTTAAAAACCCCACTCTACATTTGGAAATGATAAAGTTCAGGATCCTGCCCTAGCAACATTTCAGAATTATAAAACTTACCCACAACAAAATAATTAGTGCATGTGTGGATTTTGGGACACACACAAGGATCCTCATCAATCCGAGTGGCATCTAAAGGAGAAAGCTGGAACACTAATGGGTAGTTTTGAAGTACAATAATAATGGTCTTTGAATCAAATCAGCTGTCACGTCTGCTGAGGGTTCAAAATCAAAAACACTGACAATTTAGAAGGAGACAGCTTTCCATGGTATGGGACGTCAGCCATTCAGAAAGCAAACTACTGAAACAAATCATCTAGTAAATCACAGACAGACAATAAATGCTTGGGCTGATTGCAACATCTTGTGAAGGACAAGCATCTAACTTAATTTTGTTAACCCACAGAACAAAATTATCTAGCAAGTGAACCAAGAATATTAAACTGAACCACACCTTCAGATGAATGAGGTTTCTCAGCAATGAACCATACAGGATCATAACTGATGGAGCAACCTCCAACTCTACATGGATAGAGTCAGGTTCCATGAGCCCAGGGTCAAATGTGTGGTCCTTCCCACTGACGTATACATTACTACCAGGATGTGAAGCACTGGAGCAGCTCGGCTGCAGAAAGTCAACATTTGGGATTTCCTCTTCCAAGATGGGCACGCAGGTGCTGTAGTGGGCCAGTCGATCTGCCGCAGCATGTGACAGGAGAGGTGGTGCAGGGTAGTAGTTGTACGTTACAGTCAGGAAAACATACGGTGTTGTCCAGCAGTCCACCCAGCCATTACTGCAAGGAGAGTTTGATAATGTTAGACACCAGCAAGTGATTTCACAAGTGGATTTCACAAGATTATCTGATTGGTTTTTAGCAAGAATACATACAAATTATAAAATCATGGATCAAATTAATTAGTCTATTTTTCAAAAAGTCACCACTAACAGATCACAAACAGCCAAACAATGCTGGGGTTTATTGCAACATTCTGTAAAGGATATACAACTAACTTTTTAACTAACAGAATAAGTGACTAGTACAGTGGCAGAACTGACTAATGCTACAGTATTGTTACATTAATTATCATCATGGTGTAACAGCACAATTGCTGAATAACAGAATCACAATTTATGGAGAAACCTAAACAAATCCCAGTTAATGAGTTTATGAATAGAAGCTGATGCTGGAGAGGACACACAGTGAGAAAACATATCTATATTATAAATAGAAGGTCCTTCCTCTGGAATCCACAAGGCAACAGAAATATAGGGAGACCTAAAAAACACACCAAGAGATGAGAATTGGAGACAGAGATTAATAATAAGGGAAAGACATGGAAGGAATTACAAGAGATAGCAAAGAAAGTGCTTGCCATGAAAGGTTAGAAAGAAGGTCTAAGCTTCAGTAGGGGATACAAGGCAGAAAAATAACAACATAAATTGTCTTTGTCTAACAGACATGTTTCATCAGAAGTTACACAGCAATCAAGACATTTTTATATTGGTTTACCAGAGCAGAAGATGAATAATATTTTATGCAACATATCCTTCTCTATGCCAGTACGAGAGTTCTTAAAAGAGTTATATAGAGCCAATCTTAATATCCATCCATCATATGCCATGCTGATAAGCATGGGCTGTCATGATTCAAAATTTCACTTGATCACCAGAGTCGTGTATCAGCTCAGTGTTCTTGTTTCGACCATACCACATGGCCAAACCATCCAGGTATTTACTTCTCTGTCTTCCCCTTGAACTTGTCAGTTGTCACAGAGTCCTCAAATTTATGTTTTATCGTAACATGCCCAAAAAGTTGTGACTGTCTACATCTAATTTTTCTAATCAGTTTACAAGTTTCATTTGTTTTTTGTAGGACTTGGTCATTGATTTTTCTGTCTGTCCGTGGTATTCTTTGAATTTTCCTCAGAAACCACATTTCCACAGCCATCAGATGTTTTTCAGCTTGTTTGCTCATTGTCCATGCTTCACATACAAAAGTACAGATTCTATGTTGCACCTCAACACTCTTTTTCTTGTTGCAATTTACATCTTTTTATTGGACAATATGTTTTTCATCTTGCAAAAAGCCACCTCCACCATAGCAATTCTTGTTCTAATCTCTTCAAGGCATCTCCCATCAGATGTTATGACTGTTCCAAGATAATTGTACCGATTCACTTGTTTAAGAATATTTCCATTTACATAGTGCTATTTCCTTCTTCCCAGTGACGACCATAATTTGTGTCTTCTTACAATTCTATTCTAACCCCAGTTGTTCACTGTGTGCAACAACCACATCTACTCAATGTTGCAGGTGTGTAAAAGGGGCCTGTACTCTGTATTTCTGAAACCATATTAAGCAGACAGAAGTGACTGTCAGAGCATTAAGTTTCTATGGTGATGGCTGTAACTGAATTAAGCATCTAGCTGTGTTTTAATATTTTATCATGAATAAAAGAACAAACAGAAAGTTAGAAATGTTAGCTCTACAAGATTACGAACACAAGTTACTGATTGTATCTACTTTGCGGTAATGTATTTACATAACAGAAATATGAAACCAGTTTATCATCTCATTCACAAACATCTTTTACAACACAGCTAGGTGAAACAGTAATTCAACTCAGTTATTTCCTTATTTCTTATAAGTTTTTTCAATTCATCACATTTATACATTTTGATTTTCAAATTTAAACTGTACTTGTTTAAAGTGACATTTCTCCACTGCTTGTCACTGACAGCACCAAGACATTTGCCTGTTTCATTGCCTTCACGATCCACAACTTTGATATTTTCTGACATGGCTATCAGTGTGTGTCTCATTGTGTTGCTGTCAGGAAGGTGTAATCTGCAGAAGACAGTGTCACCCTGAAACAACAAAACGAAGACAGCGTTGATTACAATCTTCAAATGAACAGCAGGTCAGATTTACAAGTTAGGTACGGCCACTTTGGTCCTGTTCTTCCAGGGTGTTCATCCAAAGTATTCTTTGACTTTGATCTAATTCATTGAGTAGACCTTGTGGCCATCATGGTCAGGATATTAGCACACAATTAGTGAAGAAACTAGATGCAGCAAACATGTGGCTTTTGAGGTGGATGTTGAGAATGTTGTAGATGAGAGAAGAAAACAAACACTGAGGTACTGTAGGCTGCAGCTGTTACAAGACCTCTCCTCAAACCATCCAGAAAAGACCCATGGAATCTATGGGGTACATCAACATAGAGAGGTCTGCACGGCTTAAACCTCCTGTGCACTGAAAGTGTGGTAGTGAGTTTATTCCCCCCACAGCTGTCAGTTGGACTTAAATGTTACCTTTCTCATTCAGAAAGCAATGGCAAACTACTCAACATAAATATTCGCCTAGAAAATCAACCTGGGGTTGATCACAATGTCCTGCACAGAACGTGCAACATTTGTATCAACAGCAGAGCTGGAGTACAGAAACCAGCCTTATGTGGGGAAATACTGGGCAAGGGAAGCAGAGGAAGACAGAGACAAATGTGAAGATTAGTTTCAGTAAGCACACTCTGCTGCAGGGATTCTCTCCTCATTTACAATAAAGTTGAGTCTCTGAGCTAGGTCATTTCTTGATACAAGATATGATCGCATATGATACACTGCACCTACAAAGCTGTCATCAACAAAAATAAAACAAAGGCAAAGCAAACACTACATACGGATACAAAGTTGTGTAAACATGTGCTTTAACATCAACAATGGTACATGTCTGATAATGCAGCATGTCAAGATAAACAGGAAACAAACAACATCGACCAGAAGGTACATAAAAAAAGGGTCAGTGTGGAGTGTGAATGGAAGATGGAGCAGTCACAGACTAAACTGATCAGGATGGAGGGACAGACAAGAACAACAAAGAATAGTAAACAGAAGGGAGGTAGAAAGCTTGAGAGATAAAGGACAGTACAAATAGTGGAAGGGAAAAAAGGGGAAAGATAGTGAAGCATAAGAGGAAGAAGGATGATTAAAGTAATGATTATGGAGACAAGCAAAAAACTAAAGATGTTGTGGTCAGGTCTTTGGAGAATAACTGATCATGTGTGGTGATTTGTTTGCCACAGATGATGATAAAAAAATCAACATCACTGCATTCAAGACAAGCACAAAAGCACTCGGTCTCTGCCAGCAAAAGTCAAAGGGTGGATGATTGACCCTCTTACAAGATGGCTAGCTACATGTCAGAACTGTCCTTGTCTGCAGTCATTTCAATCAGTTCGATGATTCATTCTCCACTCCAACTGCCATAATTGATAAGGTAAATCAAAAAATGTTGCGTCATACTTGGCTTATAGAAACATATACAATTGTATAGCAAATTCTGAGCTTTTCCACCATGTGAACAGCACACAACAAATGTGGACAAACACAACCATGATGCTTTCAATACCTTTATGACCAGATTGATGGGAACAGTTTCTGGCACAAAGTCACTGAAGGGGAATGTCACACACAAGTCAAAGTGTTCCCCACAGAAGGCAACGTGAGCTGAAATTGTAATTTAAACAAATAAATAACATGCTTTAAGAAACAAACAAAAAAACCTTTGACATTTACAAATTTGTATTCAACTTGATATCAAGTCAGAAGTCCAGGAAGTCAAGTCTCTTGTCCATGCCTTGAGATATACTGAGTACATGGTGCTGGCTCCATGTCTGTATAGACCAATCGGCACACAATGGATCATGTGGCCAATATCATGAAAGGCGCCTTTACTTTCCTTAACATTTCCTGATATCATGTTAGGCAGAGGCGACCTGGAAGCCTAGATCGATATTTGTAAAGGCTTTGCCTTGAGCAGGATGTCAATACATTACCTCTGGGCTGTCAGGCAATCTTTCTAGCCACTTAGCTCACCGAGGCTCCCCTACAGAGTTATGATGAGAGGTACATAAAACACACACAGGTTTCACTGCAGGTCCCATCTCTCTAGCCACTTAGCTCACCGAGGCTCCCCTACAGAGTTGTGATGAGAGGTACATAAAACACATACAGTTTTCACTGCAGGTCCCATCTCTCTAGCCACTTAGCTCACCGAGGCTCCCCTACAGAGTTGTGATGAGAGGTACATAAAACACATACAGTTTTCACTGCAGGTCCCATCTCTCTAGCCACTCAGCTCACTGAGGCTCCCCTACAGAGTTGTGATGAGAGGTACATAAAACACACACAGTTTTCACTGCAGGTCCCATCTCTCTAGCCACTCAGCTCACTGAGGCTCCCCTACAGAGTTGTGATGAGAGGTACATAAAACACATACAGTTTTCACTGCAGGTCCCATCTCTCTAGCCACTCAGCTCACTGAGGCTCCCCTACAGAGTTGTGATGAGAGGTACATAAAACACATACAGTTTTCACTGCAGGTCCCATCTCTCTAGCCACTCAGCTCACTGAGGCTCCCCTACAGAGTTATGATGAGAGGTACATAAAACACACACAGGTTTCACTGCAGGTCCCATCTCTCTAGCCACTTAGCTCACCGAGGCTCCCCTACAGAGTTATGATGAGAGGTACATAAAACACACACACACAGGTTTCACTGCAGGTCCCATCTCTCTAGCCACTTAGCTCACCGAGGCTCCCCTACAGAGTTGTGATGAGAGGTACATAAAACACATACAGTTTTCACTGCAGGTCCCATCTCTCTAGTAACTCAGCTCACTGAGGCTCCCCTACAGAGTTGTGATGAGAGGTACATAAAACACATACAGTTTTCACTGCAGGTCCCATCTCTCTAGCCACTCAGCTCACTGAGGCTCCCCTACAGAGTTATGATGAGAGGTACATAAAACACACACAGGTTTCACTGCAGGTCCCATCTCTCTAGCCACTTAGCTCACTGAGGCTCCCCTACAGAGTTATGATGAGAGGTACATAAAACACACACACACAGGTTTCACTGCAGGTCCCATCTCTCTAGCCACTTAGCTCACCGAGGCTCCCCTACAGAGTTGTGATGAGAGGTACATAAAACACATACAGTTTTCACTGCAGGTCCCATCTCTCTAGCCACTTAGCTCACCGAGGCTCCCCTACAGAGTTGTGATGAGAGGTACATAAAACACTTGCAGTTTTCACTGCAGGTCCCATCTCTCTAGCCACTCAGCTCACTGAGGCTCCCCTACAGAGTTATGATGAGAGGTACATAATACACACACAGGTTTCACTGCAGGTCCCATCTCTCTAGCCACTTAGCTCACTGAGGCTCCCCTACAGTTATGATGAGAGGTACATAAAACACACACAGGTTTCACTGCAGGTCCCATCTCTCTAGCCACTTAGCTCACTGAGGCTCCCCTACAGAGTTGTGATGAGAGGTACATAAAACACATACAGTTTTCACTGCAGGTCCCATCTCTCTAGCCACTCAGCTCACTGAGGCTCCCCTACAGAGTTGTGATGAGAGGTACATACAACACACACACCGGTCCCATCGCAAGTCCCACCTGCTGTGGGTGTGTGAAGTTTTAGGGCTATCATATTCTGTTGGCCTGAGTGCGTGGATAAATAGTCTTTCCCTCTCACAGAGAATCTTGAGTGCTGATATCGAACCCTGGCCATGCCATTGTCAGCGTAAATTCCTAACCATTACACTAATGTGCCCAATTTATAATCAAACACAGCTTATAATATACAAAATGATCTTTCAATAGAATATATTGTATTTTGATATCTGCAATGTAATCTAACACAATCAACAATAGTTAGTCATTACATGCCTGCAAAAAATACTTTAAAAAAGCAAGAATCTATATTTCATATTTCAATATGTGTGAAGACCTTTGACCTATATTTTTTGTTAAGGTTATCTTATGTCAGTCAACATCACTGCACATTGGGCATTCCCTTTCTATTAAAAACAGAAAGTAGGTGAAGTTTTTGATCCAGAAGAAATATTGATATTGCAGAATGCTTGCCTGACAACCCAGTGGTTGTGTATCGACATTCTTCTCAAGGCTGAGCCTTCACACATTTAAACTGCATCAAACTAGTGTATAGTCCTGAAAGAATCTATTCATCTGATTCTTGGCCTCCCTTGAGCTCTAAAGGCTAAGCTTTTTCAGTTATAGGCACAACTTCATATTCACAAAATGTTCACAACGCTTTATTTGGTTCTCCACAAATTCAGTACGCGAGTTATACCGATGTTTCTAATGTCATCATTTCTAACTCTGCTTCTAACAGCGAGGCAGGCACATCTTTATTCAAGTCTGTTCTGTTGCATTTGATGAGTTTTCTGTCTGGAAATTTTTATTTTTGTGCACGCTCATTTTGAACTCCAGCGTAGTGCATACACACTACTTCTAGTAGTGCTGGACTGAATTTTGTGTGTGGATTAGCTTTACCTATTAACAGTGTCCCTCGCCAACAGGTGAACCCACTCAGGCTTCAGAGGTACTTGTAATTAATTTCCCCAAGTCATGGATGAAAGGTCAACATCTTAGTCTAACTGTCTGGTGTAGGGGTTGAACCCCTTACCTCAGCATCAGCATCAGCACACTGGATGTTTAAGAACATGTGTCCTTATCCATTCTGTCAAGCTGTCCTACTCTCTTGAAATCAGACACTTATAAACATGTCTACCTCTATGATATTTGGAGGGTTTGGTGCCATCTGCAAAGGATCACCTTTGTTGCACACACAAATACCTCCATACAGTTTCCTCCCATAGATGACACAGTCAGGTTTTCAATACATCGCACCAACTCAAGCACACATGCTAGGATCCATGTGTGTGTGAACTAGAATCACACATGGCATATATAATGTGGGTAGGTTTTCTCAGATTTAAATATAGCAGTGATTTGTTTGGCATTTGCTTTAAAATTGCAAAGAGATCAACTTGCATGCTGCTTCTTCTAATCTATTGTCCTTATTTGAGAAGGTTAAGAGTCCAATCCACTACCCTAAGACTGGGGATAGTGTAATATCCTCAGGTTCCTCATATATATAAAAATGTACATGTGATGATTTGCACTCTTTCTCAAGTGAAAGCTAAATGTAGTAACTCTAAGCTACCCCCCTCCCTATGAAGTTAGTCACCAGATGTATGTCTACACATAGTATGCCTTATATCTCACACAATAAGAATATCAGAATTCAGAACATCAGACATATAAATTATGTGTGTATCTAGTGCTGAATATGACACACACACTTTTTTATAGTTTAACACTAGCAGAATACATAAATATTAACAAATTCAGAATTTAAATTTTCAACTAAAATGTAAAACACCTCAATCAGTAGGATAATAATATTGTTATTAATAATAACAATAACAATATACACATCCATCATACTGCTGATACAATTACATATAGAACTGAACTATCACTCTTCCAACAAGTATACCATTTTCCTGATGTTGAGAAGATGTGTCCACCCAGTTATTCTCATTAGACAGGGTCAGCACTTCAAACTGCTTGATGACAAGACTTAATGTCCAAGTATAGGGAACAAACGAGTAAATATCTGGCGGTGATTTTGATGACCAGTCATTAACAAGATCTGAGATTGAACAAATAAACAAACCAACATTCATTAACAAAATTATAACATCCATCTATAGTGCTGGGATAATGTTCAACACAAATAACAAGGTTTATATTATGGATATATTTTAATCCACATATTTTTAACATAAGTCATTATCAGCATCCAGTGCCACCTCTACAGTCAAGGCACACTGTAATTGATCTCAAGACAATTTCTGTCTTAGCCTTGGTTGTACATTCTGCTAGGCTGTATTCAGTTGATGTTGACTGTTCATTTGTCTTTGAAAACCCCTAGACCAGTGGTTCCCAAGCTTTTCAAGCAGAGGTCCATATCTACTATTTTCGGTAGTTAAGCGGACCACAACGTTGTAAAATTATAAACGTCGTGCACTATCATTCTTACCTTTCTTAACTTTCGCCAACAAAATTCTAAAAGTTTAAAGGCAGTCAGTGTCGGTACTACACTGCGGTCATGTTTTTGGTTAAAAATCAAAAGTTCATTTAACAATAAATTTTAAATCAGTTTCGAAAATCGCTATTAATGTAATTAATTTACAATTGTAACTGTTCTTCATAATCAGTTACTTAAGTTAAGATGCCAGTTTATCAATGTCTGGGCACAAATCTGTCGTGCCCAAAATCATAAGCGCCGCTAGGTTACTGTCGGTGAGTCTGGAACTTATCTTGTTTTTTTATAACAGCCATTGCGAAAAATGACTGCTCGCATCTATAAGTCGAACCAAAATGACAAATATATCTCTCGGCGAATGAACGCAAGTGTTCAAATTGTTTGACAGACAATAGTCGCCAGAATGAAATCGTATGATCAGCTGAAGGTTGCAAACTGAACAGGTGCATTCGATAATATCTGAATATAACAACCGCGAGCATAGTAAATTATCGCACGCTGACGGAGCGCTCGGAGTGCATTTGTTGAAATTATTAAAATACATTATTTTAAATAACGAGGCCTCGCGTGCCACTTACTAACAGCTGGCGGGCCACAAGTGGCCCGCAGGCCGTGGTTTGAGAACCTCTGCCCTAGACTGTTGGCATTAAAGTTTTCCACCATTGTGGAATTCAGTAGACTGTCATGCTGCTTAATGTGGCCAAAGTAGCTTGATTTTCTCATGTTTGTTTCTTTCAGCTGTGACTTTTCTATACTGAGTTATTCTAGGACTTCTTTATTTGTCTTTTCTTTTTTTTTCCATCTAAGAAACTCACCAAGGACTTCTGAAAACCTGCATGTAAAAATGTTCAATTTAATTCTTCATCTACTTACTTAAGGTCCATGTTTCCACTGCATACAATAGTGTTTAATATATGTCATCACCAACCTACACCAAGACCGGCTTCGCAGGTAATCTTGTTCCAGACAGAGTACTTATGGGACAATCCTAAGCGTTATGAGGTCTCTTCTCGACTGATGTTCCTCCACAACTATCTGAATTATGACCTTTGGATAAGTTTAGCTGCAGATCCTCTCCCCAATAATTTTGCGAATCCATCAAGCGTATTCTCCCTTCGCTGACCTCTTGTCTCTAATATCCCAATTCTTGCAGTTATCCCCATATTCTTCAGATCCTTTTGACTTATAATGTGATCACAAGATAATAGCTGGCATAAACAGGAAAGTAATTATAAGAAAGCACTACATAAAGGGTATTAAATAATAAAACTATCCAACATCATATGTTACTGTTGATGTTTACAAGGAGGGTTTTCTTTGGAGCTGAGGTATAAAGATAACTTGTCCAGGCAGTTGCCATGCTGTATACAGATAGACTTTTTTATTTTAACGGTGCTGCCCGGGCAAAATTTCGAGTTAAAAATCTACCCAAAGTATCTCAGGATCCTCGCCGATGCAACGGAGTTCATGCATTGAGCTGAGTTTCTCCAGACTCAGGTTTGAGTTAGGAGGATAACGGAGCACTTATGGGTTAAACCATGTGCCGTGATGTTGATCCAACGACTAAACTAATACATATAAACAAGTATAACACCAGCAGAACGAACGAACGGACTTTATCTTCAAAGGCTAACAAATTGGGCACGCAGGCCCGTCTTACATTCGGCCCTTCCAATCACTCATCTTTCGTTCATCAAAAGTGCATAGGAAAAAACATTGTCAAATGAATTTTGTAAACATAAACAATGCATATTACCATGTTATGAGACACATCCACCACCCACCCACATATCCACCATGCAACCACGCATCCCCCACCCAACCACACACACACACCCCAGGCACACATATATTCCCCCAACCACCCACCACATCCCCACACCTACACATCTCCCCACCCACACACACACCTCCCACCAACCGCACATCACATCCACCCACATTCCCCAACCCACACATCCCCCACCCACACTCATCTTCCCACCCACCCACATATCCTCCTCCACCCACATACCCCCAACCACCCAGCCAAACACACATCCCTCAACCACACATCCCCCACACACACACATCTCCCCGTCATCTCACATAACCCGCACCTACCGACACAAATTCCGCACCCACCCACATAATTTCCCATCTTTCCCCAGCCCACTCACAGATCCCAAGCTCTCATACAAACATCCCCCACCATCTCCTAACCTACGCACACTCACCCAGCCACATATCCTCTACCCATCCACACATCCTCCACAGAGTTAAATAAAGCTAACCTGATGGCCCAGAGGACATGTGTTCAAATCCCCTTCAAGACAGGGATGTTTTCAGTGACCTTGGCTCACCGGTCGGCCCAGCCTAAATTGGGTACCAGGAACTTTCTAGGGAAGTAAAGGCAGCAGTGTGATCACATCACCCCTCAAGTGCCTATAGGTCGTCAAATATGGAGCCAGCGCCATTTACCTAACACACCTCATGGCGTGACAAAGGGTTTTACTTTTGACTTGTATAAGTTTTAACAACTTGTAACCTTTAACTGTAACCTTTAATTGTAACAGACAATGGAAAATCAAAGAGTAACTATTTACATCCTTCCAGAGAAAACTATCATAATAAATTATGTAATAAAAACACTGTCCTACCAGAAAAGAATGATTTCAGATCGTATATGAGGTACACCACAGCTTTGCAAGCAGTCAGCTCGCAGCGCCACTCCTGACAAGCATTCCACTCCCTGGGGTATGAAGCTGTCACATCAAACTGTAAATTGAAATAACCATTTATTATACTTAGCTTGCTTACCTTGGTCCTGATGTGTGTTTTCTAATGTATGTTTATTCTGATTTTTCTTATCTGACTCTATTATTAAATGTTATTACATACTGTCACTTTTTCTTTTTATAGGCCATGATGTATACCTTTGGTTGTCATGTTTGTCCACAGCTTCATGTTTGGCATGTTACCAATAATATATGATGCAGATGTTTCCTCATGCCATGATGTCAAACTATGTGTATATTTATAAGAATCTGAACAGACAATCTAGGCTTCCAGTCACTAGTTAGAGTAACGTTACCAGTTGACCCTATCTGCATGAGGATAGACACATGACAATCCATTCATCATGACAGGACAGGCGGGAGTAGAAGGTAGTTGATACAGGACACAGCTGTCTGACTACAAAAGTCCTTCAGGGCAGGACAAGGAAAGAAAGGGAGATAATGATGGGGAGTGGGAGATAAGGATGGGGAGAGAGGGGGAGGTGGGGAGAGGGAGATAAGAATGGGGAGAGAGGGGGAGGTGGGGAGAGGGAGATAAGGATGGGGAGAGAGGGGGAGGTGGGGAGAGAGAGAGAGAGAGAGAGAGAGAGAGAGAGAGAGAGAGAGAGAGAGAGAGAGAGAGAGAGAGAGAGAGAGAGAGAGATTTTGCTACCATAATATGATATGTCAAAGATGTACTTCTTCTTCTGTCTTGTATCCCTCATTGGAACACTGGATGAAGTAAATATAAATTGCCAGCAATGAAGTCACTTTTCTATATCATACAACGGTTAACACAGACCATACACGAGTACAACTGTCGTAGAACCAACCTCTAAAGTTTCACATTCCAGCAGTGATCTGAATGACATGCTTGTGGTGGCATCCACCAACATGAGCTGACCCTTGATCTTAGTGACAAATCCAGAATCTTCCACTATGTAAGGGACAGTTACTTCCACATAGGAACCTTTACCTGCATTCATGTGGAGGGCTTGAGTCATCTGAAAATCATTGACTACAATCAGTGTTCTGCTAGACATTGTCTATATGTAATTAACATATGTAAATATTGGTCTTCTTCTTCTTATAAACAATATTAAACAACACAAATGTAGCTTTACAGAATATATTATGAAAAACACAGGACGTTGCAGCGGCTAGCTTTCATCAGCAAACAAATACTACACAAAACACAACATATAATCATGGAGAAGACCTGCCAGTGACTACATTCAGACATAAGAACAGGATGGGAAGAATGAAAAGATGAAAAAATTAGAACAATGAAGAGAAAATCAAAATGTGAACAAAATACTTATCTCAGAATCCCATGCTATGAATTTCACCTGGATACTTTTATATAGATAGCCGTGGGAGTCTGTGGTGTCGTGGGGACCAGGGTAAGGGATGGTAATGGTTCAGTGAAGATCCCAGATAAATGAGTGAAAGTTGTACATGAAAAAAGGGGGGAGGAAGGTAATGCGGGAAACTGGAAGCAATGGAGATATGATGATGGTCTGAGAGTGAAAACTAAGAAGGAGTGCCCCAGTGGATGTCTGAACAATACATGTGTGAGTGGCCTGGTGGATGTCCGTACAATGCATGTGTGAGTGGCCCGGTGGATGTCCGTACAATATATGAGTGAGTGCCCCGGTGGATGTCCGTACAATACATGTGTGAGTGGCCCGGTGGATGTCCGTACAATACATGTGTGAGTGGCCCGGTGGATGTCCATACAATACATGTGTGAGTGGCCCGGTGGATGTCCGTACAATACATGTGTGAGTGGCCCGGTGGATGTCCGTACAATGCATATGTGAGTGGCCCGGTGGATGTCCGTACAATATATGAGTGAGTGGCCCGGTAGTTGTCCGTACAATGTATGAGTGAGTGGCCTGGTGGATGTCCGTACAATATATGAGTGAGTGGCCCGGTGGATGTCCGTACAATATATGAGTGAGTGGCCCGGTGGATGTCCGTACAATATATGTGTGAGTGGCCCGGTGGATGTCCGTACAATATATGAGTGAGTGGCCTGGTGGATGTCTGTCAGGATCTTATATTCGGCTCGTTGGCTAACACGTGTGAGACAGTACAAGTATAACGTGATTCGACGTAAGACACAGCAACACAAGTTCTATGGATTTATTGCCACATTAAATACAGAACGATAATTACAACGATCTACAATATATAACTCACAACCACAATACAGCTCATAGGTCTGACGCTCAAGATATCAGTCGTTCGGCTTTCAACCACGGAGATTCACACAAACGCCTTGCTCTCGTCACACATGTCCTTCCAGTCTCCTGTCCCAGCTCGGTCTGAGCTATCACGCACACTGCCCACTGCCTCTGGTGGGGTCACGTGGCTTGCGTGCGTCTGTCGTCAGCCTGACCGCTGGTCGCGTGTCAGGTAGCAATCTTGCCAGCCGACAACTCTTGTCCGCCGGGTGCCGTAACGATGTTGCTGCATAGCTAGGCTCTGACATTCTCCCCGGGTACCTCAATGAAAGATGCCATCTTTCATTCATGATGTATGTATATACTGGGGTAGTGTTAATTTCATGTCAGAGACTACTCTTTCCCAGTGTTATGCATGAAAATACATATATGGCATAGATAGAAATATATACAAAAAATGTAAGTTGCACTGAAATGACAAATGAAGTACAACTTTTAACACAACTCAGGTTTCATCCTCCTGATGCCTGGTTACCTCCATTGCAATAATACCCAGTCAGATCAGTAGTACCAGCTTCACGCATCTACCTCGCAGCAATTTGAAAAAAACGTAATAATATGGTTGTTTTGCAACAGCCATCTAGCCAGACTGAAATACGGCTTTGTATTAGTCGTATTAAACACTTAAACTCTGACCTCATTTGGCCAGGAGCTTTTATGTTGGTTTGCAATGTTGGCAGCTCTATGACATGCTAAGTGGACGCCTACCTGCTGTGCTAACCATTTGAGCAACAAAATGTCTATCTATACAATACACATTAATGAATATGTTTCAAATTATGGCCCTTGATGTAATTCACAAATGCAAGGGAAGTAATTTTGACATTCCAGAAATTCTATACATTACAATAATTATTTAATTTCTTAGCGTCATTGCTTGACGTTTCTTCATATTAACGAGAAAAAGTCGGTAATATAAATACATTAATCAAGATATGATTCTAAGATTACACTAATCAAAATAAATAAGTACCCAATTGGTGTATTATATTTTATAGATTCAAAAGGATTTTACAATCGTCATACATTTTTGAATATTCGTATATCGTCTGCTAATTTTGGTATACTTTTTAACTTACACCGGAAATACACACGAAACGCAAAATTTAGTTGCTGTTACACTGTTTGAACACAACTGTTCCGGTTTTAACAGATCGTAAAATGTTATCAAAGTTCGTGTTCGATGTTATAGTATCACAACTCTCGGATTATGGTGGAATGTTCTTATTTCCGATGTGTTCACAACTTATGGATAATGATCGACTGTTCTTATTTCGGATGTTCAAATGTTGAACAATTTGGATTAAATTCGCTGTAGAGGTGGTGTAGGAGTCAATGTTCGGTCCACATTTGCACTTGTCGTTAAAATATCACGGTGAAGAAAATCACTCACAGCTGTCACAATGGTAAAGTTCGCTTCTGGTAAGTGGTTAAGCGTCTGTGACACTGTTCTTGGTGTATATATACAATTAATATTGTTCTCTTTCTAACACACACTACACAATTATACTACACTCATTACATGACTTGATTAAAATAAGTATATTATACATGTCGGTTTCTAACCGTATCACAATTTCAATTATAGACCTTACACAGTAGGTGAATGGCAAGAATATTCACTCATTGGTGGCTGTGTTGGTCTGAGTGTATTACACACATTGCACTCAGACATTGCTTACTGGGTCGGTCGGACAACGGGACAAAAGATCGGCAATTGCATTCATTCTGCCGGGAATATGGCGAACTTCGAAACTGAAATTTTGAAGCTTCAAGGACCAGCGAGCAATCATATTATTGGATGGTACTCCGGCATTTATATACCGTAATGGACTGTTGTCCGTTTCGATGATAAAGTGACGTCCTAGAAGATATTTGGATAGCTTCGTCACACTTTCTACTAAGGCCAGTGCTTCTAATTGCGGAATGGACCATGCACGCTCTCGAGGCCTTAGTTTTCTTGATATGAAACAAATTGGATGCAGGATGTTGTTGTATTCCTGCAACAGGACTGCCCCAATCGCAACGGAGCTAGCATCTGTTCTCAATCTGAAAGGTAAACGGATGTTGGGCAATTTAAGGATTAGGTTATTCGAATTTTTATCAGAAAAGTGTGCCAAAACTTTATGAAATGCATTTCGTAGGCATTCATCGTGTACAACTTTTTCAGGCTTATCCTTGGTTAGTAAGTTAGAAAAAACCTCAGTCAGTTCTGAAAAATCAGGAATAAAGTTCCTGTAATAGTTGATCAGTCCCAACAGACTGCGGACTTGTTTCTTATTTGTTGGAAGTGACAGTTTTAGAATTTTGGAGACAATTTTGTTGTCTGTCATGACAAAGCCATTGGATATTCTGTACCCCAAAAATGATATCTCTTGGTAAGCCATGCTCACCTTTGAAGGCTTCACTGTCAGTCCGTGCTGTCTGATACGTTCTAGTGTCTGTTCTAGTGTCTTTATATGTTCCGTCATTGTCTCTGTATGGACACAGATGTCGTCAATATAACAAATGATATTAGGAATGTCAGATAGGAGGAGTCGCGTCATGCGTACGAATGTGGCTGGGGCATTGACTAGCCCAAATGGAAGTTTGCACCATTCGTACAGTCCCCAAGGCGTGGCGAAAGCTGTTAGATGTCTGCTGTCTTCATGTACAGCAATCTGCCAGTAACCTTTAGACATGTCAAGCGTCGTAAAGAACTTAGCGTCAGTCAGTTCTGTCAGAAGATCGTCAGTGTTTGCCATTGGTTCAAGATCTAAAACAGTTATTTTGTTCAGTTTTCTGTAGTCGATGCAAAGTCGTATGGTGTTGTCCTTTTTACGTACAATGACCATGGGTGAAGAGAAGTCTGAAAGGGATCGTCTGATGATGTTGTTTTTTTCTAAGTTGATGATTTCCTGATGTAGTTGTTCCTTGTAATGTAATGGTATGGTGTATGGTCTGCATCTTATGGGTGTGTTTGATGTGAGTGTGATGTGATGCTGTACTAATTCTGTTTGTCCTGGGTTGTCTGAAAAGATGGTGTTGTATTGCTGTATCAACTGTTTGCAACTGTTTGTCTCTGCTTGACTTAAGTTTGGATTGATTTTGATCTCCTTCAAGCAGTTTGTCGTGTCTAATGTAGGTGTTGGAATCTCGTCGCTAGAATCGTCATCTTCGTGATCTATTATCACGGTGCAAGCTGTCGTATCGTCTTGTTCGTTGTCTCTGTTGTAGTATGGTCTTAGCATATTTATGTGAAATATTTTGTGTTTGTCTTTGATTAGGATCTCGTAGTCTACGGGTGAGATTTGTCTTGTCACTTTAAATGGTCCCTGCCAAGAATCCGTCAGTAGCTGTCTGTCACTAGGTAGTAGTAGTAGAACATCCTGTCCAGGTGTCAATGTTATAGTCCTGTTACCTAAGTCTGCGTACTGTCTGTAAGTAGCACCAGATAGTTTTAGTGCATTTTTAGCAATTTCACATGATTTAATTATCCTTTCACGCAATGATGTTACATACACAAATGATGATATGGGTTTCAGTACTGGAGTGGAATCAGTTAACATTTGGTGATAAATTGTTAATGGGCCTCGTGGTCTGGCACCATAGATGAGTTCAAAAGGAGAGAAACCGGTGCTAGAATGTGGTACCTCGCGATAAGCAAAGAGAACAGCTGGTAAGTATACATCCCAGTTATTGGGGTGATCTTGAGTTACTTTAGCAAGCATGTGCTTCAGATCCCCATTAAGCTTTTCTATAATCCCGCTCGAGTGAGGATGATAGGGGGTATTGAAGACTTGCTTCACTCCTAACATTTTAGTGAAAGCTTGGGTGGATGCGGCAATAAACTGAGTGCCTCTATCAGACTGGATAGTATCTGGAAACCCAATTCGGGAGAAAATATGGAAGAACACTTCCATGATGTCATTGGCAGTAATGTTCTTTAGCGGAATAGCTTCTGGCCAGCGACTACATTGATCAATTAAAGTTAAGATATATTTATTCCCTCTAGTAGTTGTATGACTAAGAGGGCCCACAATGTCAACTGATAATTTTTCAAAAGGTCGACTGGCTAAGTCAGTGACTTGTAACTTTGCCTGTGGGTGTTTACCTTTTTTTACTAGTTTCTGGCATGTATCACAATTTCTGCAATATGTTCTTATGTCATTGCAAAATTTTGGCCAATGAAACTGTGTCAAAAGTCTTGACCTGGTTTTTACATATGCCATATGACCTGCAAAAGGTATATCGTGAGCAAGATGTAAAGCTTGCTTGCGATAGGTAGTTGGCAAAACAGTTTGCTTTGTTGTACTGTCACCTCTGGTGTAATACCTGGTGAGTATATCATTGTGTAAAGCAAAATGCCATTTCGCATTTTTGGTTACTCTTGCCTTTTTGCCGATCAGGTCAAAATACTTTGACAGTGAAGGATCAGCTTTTTGAGCTGTTATGAATGTTTCCTTCATAGAGTCACTAGGTGGTAATTCTGGGCTAAGCATTTGAATAGCCTCAGTTTGGTTACTTTCCTCTTGCACTCTAGCAGTAGCTCTTGTTACTGCGTTCACACACTCAATGACATCAGATGATGATGGAATGATATCGTCAATGATGTGATGAGAACTTAGTGCTGCATTAGCTAACATACATTCAACAGGTGATATGACATTTTCAATGACATTTGGTGGTAATGTGTTATCATTAATACATAGTGATGTTATGTCATGGTTATGAGGTTTGTCATTCACCTCAGGTAAATTTCCTATGATTATATCGCACACTGGGTTTGTAAGTGCTGCGACCTTTACTTTCCCGGTAAGGAATGGTGTTTCAATGTATGCCCACGCTAATGGATATTTTTCAATATTGCCTGAAAATGTTCTACATGTGATGTGTCTGCCTGTGTAGTCTGTAGGCGTTATGAATGTTGTTTTCAGGCCAATAAGTGTACTCCCGGTGTCGCGAAGTACTGTAGCAAACTTGCCATTAACATACCCGTGATAGATGTCTAATCTGCCTTTTGAGTCTATTACCAAGTTAGCTTCCTCATTGGCAATAGGGATGGCGTGCCCGCATGTTAAGATACCATTTTCAAAGAAGGTATTACAGACAGTGCATGTGTTGGCACTAAATACATCACAAGCCTGTGCTGCATGTACAGGATGTTTTTCTGGATTTTCGTCTTCTGACGCTGAGCTATCGAACAAGGCGGCATTGGCTTTGTTGGTCATATGCCTGCCTCTACAATCCATACGATGGTGCCCGTAAGCCTTGCAGAGAAAACATTTACGTAAACTTTTGAACGATTTACGTTCTCTGTCTTGTCTGTTTACCATATTTTGCAAGTATGTTTGGTACCCTGGGTTTTTATCGCACATCTCGTTCAAATGGTGAGACATTTTACAGTGAATACAATGTCTAAATTTTTCAGAGGTAGGCCTGTATGGTTTTTGCCTACTATAGTTTTTCTCATAGTTGGCTGCTGCTACCCAGTTACTGTCAGTAGCTTCAGTGGCAAAGCACTGTTTATTGGCCGTATAATAGGCCGACCCACGTCTTTCCATTTCTTCCACACTTGTGCATTCATTCTCCTGTAAGAACTTAGAAAAAGATGATGGGATAGAAGAAATGACTTTATCTCGAATGATGAGATCTTCTAATTTATCATAATTTTTGTTAATTTTGGCTGATGAAGTCCATTTGCTGAAAATGTCTCGGACTAAACAGAGGTAGTCAGAGAACGTTTGAGTTGATTTTGGACTCAGTTTACTGAATTGTTCTCTGTACCCTGCCTCGTCTAACATGAAATGTGCCATTATTTTAGATTTAATATAATGGTACTCTTTTCTGAGGTCTTTGGGGATGGTTTCAATGACTTTAAGAGGTTCCCCAGATAGACTCCTCATGTATAGAATATTCCATTCCGAAAGTGGAACTTGGTAATGTTCCATTAACGTCTCAAAATTTTGGGTAAAGGCTGCTATGCAGTCACCCGAGGTATAGTTACGTACGATACCTTGGTACTTCTTATACTGGTTTTCTTTTTCCAGTCTTTCAGATTTCTTTGACTCTTTATTTATTGCAGTTTCAGTGTCAAGTTGTTTCATTTTCAACTGTAATTCTAGTTCTTCTCTCTTACTCTGAGCTGCTATTTCTGCCTTTTTCAGCTCTGTTTCATTCTCGATCTCGGCCCTTTTCAATGCACTATCTATCTCAGCTTGCTTTAATGCTGTTTCCATCTCTGCTTGTTTTGCAGTTCGTTCTGCTGCCCTTTCATCGCGTTCAGCAGCTTTTTCCTGAACAAGTAGGTATTCTGCGTATTTATTCTCACTCCATTTTGTTAATTCATCACCTTGTAACTTTAATTTTAACCCCATATCGATGAAATCAAATAATGACGACATGATGGAGAAAATACGTCAATGAAAATCAACCACACAAAATATGTTGTAAGTGGTTAGTAGAAAATAGTTTACAATTAATTTTACTATACGATGCGTGCCCACTAATGCATACGTAAAGTTAAAGTAAAGAAAAATATACTCAAGTGCCCTTGGATACGGTGACGAATGGTAGGACTAATGGGCTAGGAAACTGTAGGGTCGTACTTCGGAACCACTAATGACCTCTACGGCAAGGTTATGGATGGTACGCAAAAACCTGCTTTGTTTTTGGAGAGAAATAAGTTAGTGTCTATTTATTGGTGTGTGCCTGTAAGTCACTAAGTGTTGATTTGGTTTGGATGGCGTCGAGTGTAATTGTATGTCGTAAATTTGTCGTCAACAGTGTTTCTTTCAACAGAAGTTACACACTTTCCAAAACTCTTTGCGTTCCACAAACTCAATACACAAAGACAATCTATCTGTATTTGAACACTCAATAACATTGATGACACATCACTTACATCAAGATGACATTCAGTAAGGACATAGACATCAAGTTCACAAGATGGCGACAAGGTCAAAATGGCGACAAAATCACAATGTCGACAAGGTCAAACGGTGACAAGTTTCACAAATCACAAATGTTTTACACGTTTACAGGATCAAACAATATGTACTGCACATTTACTAATAGTTTTAAACATATTTAAACAATGTATTAATGGATCACACTGAGACTTTTCCGATCACATGTACATCACTATAACCTTGACAAATTTTACACGTACAAGAATTATAGTTTTAAATAACAAAGACGAGCAACACACGTCTAAATATATTAGGTTCTTAAACAAGGACGAGCAACCCACGTCCACACATGTCAGGATCTTATATTCGGCTCGTTGGCTAACACGTGTGAGACAGTACAAGTATAACGTGATTCGACGTAAGACACAGCAACACAAGTTCTATGGATTTATTGCCACATTAAATACAGAACGATAATTACAACGATCTACAATATATAACTCACAACCACAATACAGCTCTTAGGTCTGACGCTCAAGATATCAGTCGTTCGGCTTTCAACCACGGAGATTCACACAAACGCCTTGCTCTCGTCACACATGTCCTTCCAGTCTCCTGTCCCAGCTCGGTCTGAGCTATCACGCACACTGCCCACTGCCTCTGGTGGGGTCACGTGGCTTGCGTGCGTCTGTCGTCAGCCTGACCACTGGTCGCGTGTCAGGTAGCAATCTTGCCAGCCGACAACTCTTGTCCGCCGGGTGCCGTAACGATGTTGCTGCATAGCTAGGCTCTGACAATGTCCGTACAATATATGAGTGAGTGGCCCAGTGGATGTCCGTACAATATATGAGTGAGTGGCCCGGTGGATGTCCGTACAATATATGAGTGAGTGCCCCGGTGGATGTCCGTACAATATATGTGTGAGTGGCCCGGTGGATGTCCGTACAATATATGTGTGAGTGGCCCGGTGGATGTCTGTACAATACATGTGCGAGTGGCCCGGTGGATGTCCGTACAATATATGTGTGAGTGGCCTGGTGGATGTCCGTACAATATATGTGTGAGTGGCCCGGTGGATGTCCGTACAATACATGTGTGAGTGGCCTGGTGGATGTCCGTACAATACATGTGTGAGTGGCCTGGTGGATGTCCGTACAATACATGTGTGAGTGGCCCGGTGGATGTCCGTACAATATATGAGTGAGTGGCCCGGTGGATGTCCGTACAATATATGAGTGAGTGGCCCGGTGGATGTCCGTACAATACATGTGTGAGTGGCCCAGTGGATGTCCGTACAATACATGTGTGAGTGGCCCGGTGGATGTCCGTACAATACATGTGTGAGTGGCCCGGTGGATGTCCGTACAATACATGTGTGAGTGGCCTGGTGGATGTCCGTACAATGCATGTGTGAGTGGCCCGGTGGATGTCCGTACAATATATGAGTGAGTGCCCCGGTGGATGTCCGTACAATACATGTGTGAGTGGCCCGGTGGATGTCCATACAATACATGTGTGAGTGGCCCGGTGGATGTCCATACAATACATGTGTGAGTGGCCCGGTGGATGTCCGTACAATGCATGTGTGAGTGGCCCGGTGGATGTCCGTACAATATATGAGTGCCCCGGTGGATGTCCGTACAATACATGTGTGAGTGGCCTGGTGGATGTCCGTACAATACATGTGTGAGTGGCCCGGTGGATGTCCGTACAATACATGTGTGAGTGGCCCGGTGGATGTCCGTACAATACATGTGTGAGTGGCCCGGTGGACGTCCGTACAATATATGAGTGAGTGGCCAGGTGGATGTCCGTACAATATATGAGTGAGTGGCCCGGTGGATGTCTGTACAATGCATATGTGAGTGGCCCGGTGGATGTCCGTACAATATATGAGTGAGTGGCCCGGTGGATGTCCGTACAATGCATGTGTGAGTGGCCCGGTGGATGTCCGTACAATATATGAGTGAGTGGCCTGGTGGATGTCCGTACAATGCATGTGTGAGTGGCCTGGTGGATGTCCGTACAATATATGAGTGAGTGGCCCGGTGGATGTCCGTACAATGCATGTGTGAGTGGCCCGGTGGATGTCCGTACAATATATGAGTGAGTGGCCTGGTGGATGTCCGTACAATGCATGTGTGAGTGGCCCGGTGGATGTCCGTACAATATATGAGTGAGTGGCCCGGTGGATATCCGTACAATGCATGTGTGAGTGGCCCGGTGGATGTCCGTACAATACATGTGTGAGTGGCCCGGTGGATGTCCATACAATACATGTGTGAGTGGCCCGGTGGATGTCCGTACAATGCATGTGTGAGTGCCCCGGTGGATGTCCGTACAATACATGAGTGAGTGCCCCGGTGGATGTCCGTACAATATATGAGCGAGTGCCAGTAAAGCACATTAGTGCGGAGCCGTGGCTGAGAGACTACTGGTTCATAAGGTATAAGGCTCGTCCCCAGAACAGGGTGACAAGTGTTCTCTAAGAATCCCTATGTATCTGATGGTATTTGATGTGGTCCTGATCTCTAGTTTAGTCAGATCAGATACTTAGTCTTCTCAGATAAAGGGTGACAAGCAGGAGGGTCCACCTGCAAGTTGTGCACGTTAACATTCCACAGCAGTTGAAAATCGCAAAGAGCAGGCCTTTAGGCTGCTGTCTTGGCAAAATTGTTAGGGCAGAAAACCCACTTACAAATAGATAGAGCCCTTAACCTTAGATTAAATATGCCTAGAGAAAGCAAACAAATTCTCGCCGACCTTCGAGGTGCATAACTAGGTTTGATGCACTTCCCTTAAAGTAGGAACGATGTAGTGGTAGTTACTAGAAGACTGAAGTTACTTGCTTGCGAGAAAAGTTAGCACTGCAGCTGCTTGTTTAAGTCTCTGCTTCATCTATTGACCCTCACTGTTGATTTGTGGTTCTACTTTTACTGGTTAGATATCTAGACGGTCTCATGATCAGAATGTCGGGAACACAATTGGATTAAATCAGCTCAGATAATAATCAAACCAAGTCAAACTACAGCAGTCTAGTCTTCTTCTTCTTCTTCAGCGTTCCGAGCCATTGAGGTTCTTTGCTGCAGATACAATCCGTCTCCATTCGTCTCTCTGGTTGACCTTCTCTTGCCAGTCGTTGATTCCAAGTACTTGTAGGTCTGTATATATATTATGTCTCCACCGTCTTCTTGGTCTACCTCGGGATCTACGGTCATTTATTTCCTGAGTGTAAGCGAGTTTTGTTTCCCTATTATCTTCCATCCTTTCTATATGCCCCAGCCATTGCAGTCTATTAGCCTTCATGATACCAGTGATTAGCGGGGACTTAAACAGATCATAAATGTCTTACAGCAATCTAGTGTTCCTAAATAAATATAATGGACACCGTTGTTTTTAATGTTATCACACTAATGAATCATTGCTCTTAATGTCATCACACTAATGAATCATTGCTCTTAATGTTATCACACTAATGAATCATTGCTCTTAATGTCATCACACAAAATTTGAACTGCCCCTTCATTCCAGGTTCAATGGCTGGCAATCGTTGTTACTGTGATCACACTAATAATTCACTGTTACTGTGATCAGACTAATAAATCACCATTACTGTGATCACACTAATAAATCATTGTTACTGCAATCACACCAATAAATCATTGTTACTGCAATCCCACTAATAAATCGTTACTGCAATCATACTAATAAATCATTGTTACTGCAATCACACTAATAATTCATTGTTACTGCAATCACACTAATAAATAACTGTTACTGCAATCACATTAATAAATCACTGTTATTACTGCAATCACACTAATAAATCACAGTTGTTACTGCAATCACAGTAATAAATCACTGTTATTACTGCAATCGCACTAATAAATAATTGTTACTGCAATCACACTAATAAATCATCGTTACTGCTATCTCACAAATAAATCATTATTTCTGCAATCACATTAACAAATCATTGTTACTCTGATCACATCAATAAATCATTGTTAGTGCAATCACACTAATAAATCATTGTTTCTGCAATCACATTAATAAATCAATGTTACTGTGATCACACTAATAAATCACTGATCTTACTGTGATCACACTAATTCTGTGACAAATCAAAACAACACTGGTCAACAACAAGAGCTGTAACCAACAGTAATATTTACAGCATGTTTAGTAAACAGAATGTCAATAGCTGAAATGGCATTGATGGTCAGCTTCACTTCCAGAGACTTGAACTGCCTCTTCTCTCCAGGTTCTGCCTCTCTGGAGGGGACCAAAGGCTGGTAGTCAGCAGGGTAGAAAAACTTCCAGATCAACTCCCTGTGGGAATAAAGAGATTCTTCTATGTCATATGTTGTTGCAGGAATTTAAAAAAGCAGCTTGCAAAGGTATGTATATTAGCACATCTTTACTGAAATTCACCAGAAGAAACAAACTGATAGCAAATGGATGTATACATATATATATATACATTTTCAATATTCAACAACATACTGGCAGCGATTTATGTAAACATACATACATAAATATGCTTCTTCTTATAGTTCATGCTGTGTGGTTTTGGTGATCATGTCTGTCCACAGCCTTCTTTCTCTTGTGCTGCCAATCATTTCTGATACCAATGTTCCTCCATGCCTTGATGTCAAAATGTTCAACACCTTCTCTCTTGATCTCCAATTTTCCCACTGTGACAACATACTCCAGCTTTCCCCATCTCATGACATGACCAATGAATGTGGACTGTTCTTCTGATGGAAGTAACCACTTCTTTTTCTGGGATAACTTCCTATAAGATGTCCTCATTGCTCTTTCTATCTGTCCATGGAGTTATCATCATTCTCCTATAAAACCACATCTCCACATAATTCCTCACTTGTCAGCTAATTGTCCATGATTTACTTACGTACATTAAGACTGGCTCAATATAGCTCTGAAGAACTCTTTTCCTCACCTTCATTGACAAAGATAAATGGCAGAGAATATTCTTCATCTTGTGAAATGCTGCCTGTGCAGGGTAGGGGTATACCATATCAAAGAAAGAAGTAATGTGCCGCTTTCTCTCCGCTAGCCTACCCAGAATCAGGTTAACATGAAACCATGTGAGAAGGTTGTGGATGGAGCTAGGGAGCAGACAACAGATAGTTGTTGGTTATGGTCTCAATTTCACAATGCTAGGCTCAGGATCTCTTTATAGAGACAATGACTGTAGTCATCAAACAGTATGGTCACAACCAAGAAGAAAAGCAATGGCTTTACAGATGCCTTACATATTGTGGATGTCAAAAACTGCAAACAAGCCATAATTAATTGTATTGTCCAATATATTTCATTATAACATCAGTCATTGCACATTTTGGTGTAAGAATTCATTAATTCAAACAAAATTGTTATTTTTTTTTAAAAAGACTTCTTTCAACAAAATGATAGCACAGTTTTCAGTACGATTCTTTTTGTTATAATTTATGTTACTGTTTACAGGTCATTGTGTGATTTTCAGTATGATAGTATATAAAGAATGAATTCAATTTGTAATAGTAATA
This sequence comes from Cepaea nemoralis, assembly GCA_014155875.1. NCBI lineage: Eukaryota > Metazoa > Mollusca > Gastropoda > Stylommatophora > Helicidae > Cepaea > Cepaea nemoralis. The sequence goes on along the minus strand of JACEFZ010011953.1, from coordinate 361,367 downwards.
ACATACCTCTGTCTATCAACCCAAGGACCATAGTTGAAATCTGTGTTCTTTCCACACTTGATGTCTACGCCAACACAGGGGTAGGTTCTCTTAACTAACACCTCTCCATCAGCCATCTGAATCTGTTCTGGCTCATGCTGAACTATGCCTGAACAAATAAGAAAATTGAATACTGCAAGGATTAACCATACCTCTGTCACACAGAGTATGTTTGTTGTATTCATTATAAATGTCAATATTTGACTAAAAATAATAATTCTTCTTTATCCTTACTTCTTCTTCTTCTTATCTTTTTCTTCATCTTTTGTCTTCTTCAGATTCTTCTTACATCTTCTCCACTTGTGCTATTGTGTTAGTGATGTCTACATAAAAAGTTTGATTTACTGGATGCATGTTGTTGTCATGAAGACTCACATAGCCTTATGCAGACATGTGTCTCACAAGAAAGCTTCCCCCAGGTTAACATTATATTGGGAAAAGAGTGTACAGTGTGGTGTAAAGGGTTGGCAAAATGTGTGGTCCAGTAACTGAAAGATGAAAATGTGGGCAGAGACACAATAATGAATACTGACATCTTCTCCACTTGTGCTATTGTGTTAGTGATGTCTACATAAAAAGTTTGATTTACTGGATGCATGTTGTTGTCATGAAGACTCACATAGCCTTATGCAGACATGTGTCTCACAAGAAAGCTTCCCCCAGGTTAACATTATATTGGGAAAAGAGTGTACAGTGTGGTGTAAAGGGTTGGCAAAATGTGTGGTCCAGTAACTGAAAGATGAAAATGTGGGCAGAGACACAATAGGGAATACTGACGCTCATGTGCATCGTGAAGAGACATCTGACTGAGGATTCTCAGCAGGTATGGAGCCTATAAGTGTACAATCTCAAGTATGAAGATGGAGGCAATTGAATTCACTGTGGCTTTGAGGTGGTTATCAGTTACTAGAATCACCAGAGCACCATTAGTGTCTGAGTTTCATTCCATACAGTGTCTAATTAATAATGGACAGACATGGTAAGAGTGGAAATCAAGCAAAAACACTTCTCCCTTACAAAGACTGACATGGATATGCTGTCCCAGTGTTATGGGAGTATGAGGCTATGAGAATGTGGAGTTTTTGGCTTTAAGAGTGCCAAGAGTTGGAACACCATCGATAGACAAGAGAGACTTTTCTGAAGGCTATGAATGAATGCTAGTTGAATATTCAATAATAGATGAAATAACATATTTAAAGATGCTGAAGTTTGGATTTAAGTGTGTCAACAACCAATGTGCTACAGGAATGATCAGTAACCACATTATTACACTTGCTGAGGGAGACAAGGCATCTATAGGTTTGTCTGAGCTGCTACGATGTGGATAATTAGAACCAAGAACCAAGCAGCTCTGTGGACCAAAGTTCAAATCCACAACTGACAAAATGTGTGGTATTCATGCACATAATATGTTCAACTGTCTGTTCTGTCTGTCCATGTGTGCCCAGGGGTGATGGAACCAATCTTAATCTGTGTCTGACTGTCAGTCCTGTTCTCATTTGGATCAGGAACAATTGTTCTCCTCGATCATTATAGTGACAGTTCTCTCAGTCTTGGGTGATCTTCCTAATAGTTTTGTAACTTAAAATCATGGAAGTTGTCATGTATCTAGATTGAGTTAGCTATGACTGAAAGATAAGATGTAAAGAGTGAAAGACAGTTACACAACAGTTCAACTGAAACAGACTATAGCAAGACATAACATGCTTGGAAAGCCAGTCAAGCAGCTAACCAATGAGCTGTAGCGACAAAAACTTGAGTTAGCACAAGGAAAGCTCACAACCAGAGTTGCCATACCAAATTTAGACAGAAAGAGCCCCTCATTCAGTCATGAGACAGCTTAGCGACAAGTCATAAAAATCATATAATAGATGCAACATGGACGGGCAACACATAAAACTAGATCAGCGATACTTCGACATCAACTCGTTTACTGTTAACAATTAACTATACAAATCAACATTGTACATCATAAGATGATGTGCAAGTGACATTCTGTTAATATTGAAAGGATGCATGTGTGCAATTGCAAACCAGAATGGGTGATGGAAAGTTCCAGTAGTTGATCGTTGAATGTAAGCAGCAGTAAGGAAGAGTGAGTTCTAATCCACTGTGTACAAGACAGTGTAATAAGCTGACCTACTGAGCTGTGCCAAGTAGCGGCAGAGTGAGAGCACAGTGTGATAAAGGTTGCTACGGTTGGACTGTCTTGACATTACTGACAGTCATCAAGTGTACTGCCCATGATCCAGGTGTATAAGTATGACTGTCTATTGTGACTGCCACATAGCGGCACGTGCCACCAAATAGAAAATGAGAGAAAGAAAGGGGTTTTCCCAGACAAGTCACAAAACTAGACGACTATGAGAAACTAAGGACAATGTGGACAACGTCATAAGACGGCAACGGGAGACGCTGTGACTTCGCCATATGGACAAGATGTGTTTCTGAAGGCTCGATGTGAAGGTGACACCTGGATGTGGTGATTTCGGGATGATACAGCAGGGAGTCCGGAGAGGAATTTATTGAGGACGACACAACAGTGAAAAGGACCGGGAATGGAAAATCCACCTAGACTGATTTTATTATCCAAGCGTTTGAACTGAAGAATGGATAGGAAGGCTTCAAGGGCAATGAGCTGGACTGGGAGCTCAGGGGTGGATGTTATTTGAGTAGGCGCTGATCCTGCTCATAGGGATCAGTCTACATTTCTGCCAGAGTTTAAGCCTTGTACCAGTGGCGGAAATAAACGTCTGGAAAATCGTTTGCTTCACTTGAGTATGCTGTTCTGAATCGTTCTGTTAACGAGTTCTGATTTCGATGCTTTTTAGTGTTTGGTCCCGTGTCGTTTAGCGGACAGGCACTTTAAGACAGTGACCAAGAGTATTTCAGTCTGTTGTGAGAGCATATATGATGTACATCCTCTGAGAATAAATGCTACACCAGCTGCTGCCATGAGTCTGTCCTGATCCTTTCATCTGAGCATCTGCCAGATCCTTGTGTGGACTGACCATTTTTTCAAGTACTCATTGTCAGCAGTATCGTTCTTAAGTCAACACCCCCACATGAGCATCTTGGCCGAAGTAAAGCAAAAACGTATGAAAACATTGTTAACAACAGTGTCAGCTAATCATTAAACATATTCCTTACATGATATTGTCTATAAGAGATCGCCCACTGCATGAAGAAACAAATCTATGACTAAATACAGCCTCAAAAGATGGAATCATAAATCAAGATGCCACTACATGAAGGATCATGGTAGAAGAAAAAACTAAGGTGTATGTAAACAAATGGCCACTGGAACACTTCGACATCTTCTCAGAGAGACAGGCCTGTGTGTTGTGGCACCAGTTGATGGATGGCAAAATCTGTCAAAGTTCTTTACATGTGATCTCTTCAAACATCATCATCATCCTCATGCACCCTACCAACCGGTGTGGGTGTTCAGGTCTCCACAGACCTCAGAGTCACTGGTGTTCTGGATCAACTCAGCTAATGATATTCCTCCCTGCCATTGTCTCAGTCCATCCAGCATCACTTCTCTCAGTATGCCTCTACCTCTTTTCCCTAATGAACTTTCCAGTTATCATGATTTTTTCCAATGCCTAACAACTTATTACATGATCAAAGAATGTTGTTTGTCTCTTTCTTATAGTTGTATATAATATTCTACTTTCATTAGTCTCTTCCAGGCAATCATTGTTAGTTACTTTGGCAGTCTAAGGTGTTCGCAAACATTCGTCTCAGGAATCATATTTTGACCGCTTCTAAGCTCTTCCTAATTTATTCTTTCATATTCTACAATTCACTGCCATTAAAAAAAACAGGTTCTACATAGCATTTCAATACTCTCTTACTGACATTCAATGATAATGACTTACAGCATCAGATACTTTTCATTTTCTTAAATGCAGCTTTTGCTTGACCTATTCTGCTCTTAATCTCTGCCATGCATTTTCCATCTCATCTCATCGTGTTCCTCTTGTACCTTGCGGTGTCGAGGTGAAGTATAAACTTCGTGAGAGTGCCCAAGTATGGGCTTCATATATCGATATTCTTCAATCTAATGTTATAAAATACCCCCCCAAAAATTGCTGCAAGTAATATTATTTCTGTTCCTGCACATCTTTCTACCCAACAACATGAAGACAATAGTTGATGAAACTGCTTACCAGGTTCATCCTGATAGTAATAAACATCCACGTTGTTGGACATCATCACAACAAAACCCTCTCCCATGAATCTTGGTGGTCTTATAGAGTGACAGAAGAAAACAGAAACATGCATAAATATCTTTAACAGCTTATTAAATACATTGTTACAACATTGTTTTGGCTGGAAGATAAATTCTGGCAAAATCGCCACATATCAGATCTATTATAACAAGTGTGCATGCATGGGTAGGTCAGTGCATGGGAGTGTGTGTGTTTGCTGTCTCTCATACATTATGTGACTAACTGATTGATTGATTGATAAACGAGAATCGACATCATTGCACTTGGGAAGCCGCCACAGGTGATCTGTCTCTCTCAGCCGATATTAGAATGGCGTAGGTATGCTAAATTATACTGCTATTAGATATTTTAGTATAATTTTCAAAGTATATAAAACCCGATGAGAGCTGCATAGTTGGATAGATATCAAAAGCTGTAATGCAACGGTTTCTCATTCAAGTTCTGACACCACTTCTAAGCATAGATTGTTTTTATTTGGACTGACAAAAAGCATGCGTTTACATACCAACTAACACCCACGCTGAAATATCCAAATATACCTATGTCCGCAGAATGACAGACAATAAATAGCACATTCACACCACTCTATGCTACCATTGTCAGATTTGGACATTATCCAAATCACATCTACACAAAATCACCACCTGCAAGATGAGATGTTTGAGAAGAGCTGCCAACTAAACTATCTGAGACTAAGAAATGATGTTATCAGACCGACAGTGGGATCAACACCCTGTGCCACATATATGGAAAGGCAGCAGATCCATTGGTTCGGCCATCTTGCTAGAAAGCAAAACCATCAGCTACCAGCATTGGCGCTACATAAAAGAAGATCTGAAAGAGAGCAAAAGGATGTCTGTGAAGAATATGGACTGACGACTCGAAGACAATGTACAATCACACAGAATGACACTATCCAGTGCCACCCATCGGGTGCTAGAACATCAACTATACCTCCTGGCAAAAGTGGAATATGAGGATGATAAAGATGATGATGACTGGTAAAGGATCATTTGGGAAACAGCCATAGGTGAACTGCCTCATTGTTGCATTGAGACATATGAGTGAAAAATCTATAGAATACAACAACAAACTAAGCGAGGCTGTCATAGACCAAGAAAATGCCCTGACCAATTAAATAGGAGTAAGCTGTGGAGTGTGCTCAAGGAATATGGTGAATTTGGGCAGCTGTTGGATAACATCAGAGCTCCGTACCACAACAGTAAACATGCAGTAAGAACAACTGTCGCCACGATAAACTGGTTCTAAGTAACATCAGAGCTCCGTACCACAACAGTAAACATGCAGTAAGAACAACTGTCGCCACGATAAACTGGTTCTAAGTAACATCAGAGCTCCGTACCACAACAGTAAACATGCAGTAAGAACAACTGTCACCACGATAAACTGGTTCTAAGTAACATCAGAGCTCCGTACCACAACAGTAAACATGCAGTAAGAACAACTGTCGCCACGATAAACTGGTTCTAAGTAACATCAGAGCTCCGTACCACAACAGTAAACATGCAGTAAGAACAACTGTCGCCACGATAAACTGGTTCTAAGTAACATCAGAGCTCCGTACCACAACAGTAAACATGCAGTAAGAACAACTGTCACCACGATAAACTGGTTCTAAGTAACATCAGAGCTCCGTACCACAACAGTAAACATGCAGTAAGAACAACTGTCACCACGATAAACTGGTTCTAAGTAACATCAGAGCTCCGTACCACAACAGTAAACATGCAGTAAGAACAACTGTCACCACGATAAACTGGTTCTAAGTAACATCAGAGCTCCGTACCACAACAGTAAACATGCAGTAAGAACAACTGTCACCACGATAAACTGGTTCTAAGTAACATCAGAGCTCCGTACCACAACAGTAAACATGCAGTAAGAACAACTGTCACCACGATAAACTGGTTCTAAGTAACATCAGAGCTCCGTACCACAACAGAAAACATGCAGTAAGAACAACTGTCACCACGATAAACTGGTTCTAAGTAACATCAGAGCTCCGTACCACAACAGAAAACATGCAGTAAGAACAACTGTCACCACGATAAACTGGTTCTAAGTAACATCAGAGCTCCGTACCACAACAGAAAACATGCAGTAAGAACAACTGTCACCACGATAAACTGGTTCTAAGTAACATCAGAGCTCCGTACCACAACAGAAAACATGCAGTAAGAACAACTGTCACCACGATAAACTGGTTCTAAGTAACATCAGAGCTCCGTACCACAACAGAAAACATGCAGTAAGAACAACTGTCACCACGATAAACTGGTTCTAAGTAACATCAGAGCTCCGTACCACAACAGAAAACATGCAGTAAGAACAACTGTCACCACGATAAACTGGTTCTAAGTAACATCAGAGCTCCGTACCACAACAGAAAACATGCAGTAAGAACAACTGTCACCACGATAAACTGGTTCTAAGTAACATCAGAGCTCCGTACCACAACATAAACATGCAGTAAGAACAACTGTCACCACGATAAACTGGTTCTAAGTAACATCAGAGCTCCGTACCACAACAGTAAACATGCAGTAAGAACAACTGTCGCCACGATAAACTGGTTCTAAGTAACATCAGAGCTCCGTACCACAACAGTAAACATGCAGTAAGAACAACTGTCGCCACGATAAACTGGTTCTAAGTAACATCAGAGCTCCGTACCACAACAGTAAACATGCAGTAAGAACAACTGTCGCCACGATAAACTGGTTCTAAGTAACATCAGAGCTCCGTACCACAACAGTAAACATGCAGTAAGAACAACTGTCGCCACGATAAACTGGTTCTAAGTAACATCAGAGCTCCGTACCACAACAGTAAACATGCAGTAAGAACAACTGTCGCCACGATAAACTGGTTCTAAGTAACATCAGAGCTCCGTACCACAACAGTAAACATGCAGTAAGAACAAACTGTCGCCACGATAAACTGGTTCTAAGTAACATCAGAGCTCCGTACCACAACAGTAAACATGCAGTAAGAACAACTGTCGCCACGATAAACTGGTTCTAAGTAACATCAGAGCTCCGTACCACAACAGTAAACATGCAGTAAGAACAACTGTCACCACGATAAACTGGTTCTAAGTAACATCAGAGCTCCGTACCACAACAGTAAACATGCAGTAAGAACAACAGTAAACATGCAGTAAGAACAACTGTCACCACGATAAACTGGTTCTAAGTAACATCAGAGCTCCGTACCACAACAGTAAACATGCAGTAAGAACAACAGTAAACATGCAGTAAGAACAACTGTCACCACGATAAACTGGTTCTAAAGTAACATCAGAGCTCCGTACCACAACAGTAAAACATGCAGTAAGAACAACTGTCGCCACGATAAACTGGTTCTAAGTAACAATCAGAGCTCCGTACCACAACAGTAAACATGCAGTAAGAACAACTGTCACCAACGATAAACTGGTTCTAAGTAACATCAGAGCTCCGTACCACAACAGAAAACATGCAGTAAGAACAACTGTCGCCACGATAAACTGGTTCTAAGTAACATCAGAGCTCCGTACCACAACAGTAAACATGCAGTAAGAACAACTGTCACCACGATAAACTGGTTCTAAGTAACATCAGAGCTCCGTACCACAACAGAAAACATGCAGTAAGAACAACTGTCACCACGATAAACTGGTTCTAAGTAACATCAGAGCTCCGTACCACAACAGTAAACATGCAGTAAGAACAACAGTAAACATGCAGTAAGAACAACAGTAAACATGCAGTAAGAACAACTGTCACCACGATAAACTGGTTCTAAGTAACATCAGAGCTCCGTACCACAACAGTAAACATGCAGTAAGAACAACTGTCACCACGATAACTGGTTCTAAGTAACATCAGAGCTCCGTACCACAACAGTAAACATGCAGTAAGAACAACTGTCGCCACGATAAACTGGTTCTAAGTAACATCAGAGCTCCGTACCACAACAGTAAACATGCAGTAAGAACAACTGTCGCCACGATAAACTGGTTCTAAGTAACATCAGAGCTCCGTACCACAACAGTAAACATGCAGTAAGAACAACTGTCACCACGATAAACTGGTTCTAAGTAACATCAGAGCTCCGTACCACAACAGTAAACATGCAGTAAGAACAACTGTCACCACGATAAACTGGTTCTAAGTAACATCAGAGCTCCGTACCACAACAGTAAACATGCAGTAAGAACAACTGTCACCACGATAAACTGGTTCTAAGTAACATCAGAGCTCCGTACCACAACAGTAACATGCAGTAAGAACAACTGTCACCACGATAAACTGGTTCTAAGTAACATCAGAGCTCCGTACCACAACAGTAAACATGCAGTAAGAACAACTGTCGCCACGATAAACTGGTTCTAAGTAACATCAGAGCTCCGTACCACAACAGTAAACATGCAGTAAGAACAACTGTCACCACGATAAACTGGTTCTAAGTAACATCAGAGCTCCGTACCACTAACAGTAAACATGCAGTAAGAACAACTGTCGCCACGATAAAACTGGTTCTAAGTAACATCAGAGCTCCGTACCACAACAGTAAACATGCAGTAAGAACAACTGTCGCCACGATAAACTGGTTCTAAGTAACATCAGAGCTCCGTACCATAACAGTAAACATGCAGTAAGAACAACTGTCACCACGATAAACTGGTTCTAAGTAACATCAGAGCTCCGTACCACAACAGTAAACATGCAGTAAGAACAACTGTCACCACGATAAACTGGTTCTAAGTAACATCAGAGCTCCGTACCACAACAGTAAACATGCAGTAAGAACAACTGTCGCCACGATAAACTGGTTCTAAGTAACATCAGAGCTCCGTACCATAACAGTAAACATGCAGTAAGAACAACTGTCACCACGATAAACTGGTTCTAAGTAACATCAGAGCTCCGTACCACAACAGTAAACATGCAGTAAGAACAAACTGTCACCACGATAACTGGTTTCTAAGTAACATCAGAGCTCCGTACCACAACAGTAAACATGCAGTAAGAACAACTGTCGCCACGATAAACTGGTTCTAAGTAACATCAGAGCTCCGTACCATAACAGTAAACATGCAGTAAGAACAACTGTCACCACGATAAACTGGTTCTAAGTAACATCAGAGCTCCGTACCACAACAGTAAACATGCAGTAAGAACAACTGTCACCCACGATAAACTGGTTCTAAGTAACATCAGAGCTCCGTACCACAACAGTAAACATGCAGTAAGAACAACTGTCACCACGATAACTGGTTCTAAGTAACATCAGAGCTCCGTACCACAACAGTAAACATGCAGTAAGAACAACTGTCGCCACGATAAACTGGTTCTAAGTAACATCAGAGCTCCGTACCATAACAGTAAACATGCAGTAAGAACAACTGTCACCACGATAAACTGTTCTAAGTAACATCAGAGCTCCGTACCACAACAGTAAACATGCAGTAAGAACAACTGTCACCACGATAAACTGGTTCTAAGTAACATCAGAGCTCCGTACCACAACAGTAAACATGCAGTAAGAACAACGTCACCACGATAAACTGGATTCTAAGTAACATCAGAGCTCCGTACCACAACAGTAAACATGCAGTAAGAACAACTGTCACCCACGATAAACTGGTTCTAAGTAACATCAGAGCTCCGTACCACACAGTAAACATGCAGTAAGAACAACTGTCGCCACGATAAACTGGTTCTAAGTAACATCAGAGCTCCGTACCACAACAGGTAAACATGCAGTAAGAACAACTGTCGCCACGATAACTGGTTCTAAGTAACATCAGAGCTCCGTACCACAACAGTAAACATGCAGTAAGACAACTGTCACCACGATAAACTGGTTCTAAGTACATCAGAGCTCCGTACCACAACATAAACATGCAGTAAGAACAACTGTCACCACGATAAACTGGTTACTAAGTAACATCAGAGCTCCGTACACAACAGTAAACATGCAGTAAGAACAACTGTCACCACGATAAAACTGGTTCTAAGTAACATCAGAGCTCCGTACCACAAACAGTAAACATGCAGTAAGAACACACTGTCACCACGATAAACTGGTTCTAAGTAACATCAGAGCTCCGTACCCACAACAGTAAACATGCAGTAAGAACAACTGTCACCACGATAAACTGGTTCTAAGTAACATCCAGAGCTCCGTAACCACAACAGTTACCATGCAGTAAGAACAACTGTCACCACGAATAAACTGGTTCTAAATAACATCAGAGCTCCGTACCACAACAGTAAACATGCAGTAAGAACAACTGTCACCACGATAAACTGGTTCTAAGTAACATCAGAGCTCCGTACCACAACAGTAAACATGCAGTAAGAACAACTGTCACCACGATAAACTGGTTCTAAGTAACATCAGAGCTCCGTACCACAACAGTAAACATGCAGTAAGAACAACTGTCACCACGATAAACTGGTTCTAAGTAACATCAGAGCTCCGTACCACAACAGTAAACATGCAGTAAGAACACTGTCACCACGATAAACTGGTTCTAAGTAACATCAGAGCTCCGTACCACAACAGTAAGACATGCAGTAAGAACAACTGTCACCACGATAAACTGGTTCTAAGTAACATCAGAGCTCCGTACCACAACAGTAAACATGCAGTAAGAACAACTGTCACCACGATAAACGGGTTCTAAGTAACATCAGAGCTCCGTACCACAACAGTAAACATGCAGTAAGAACAACTGTCACCAACGATAAACTGGTTCTAAGTAACATCAGAGCTTCGTACCACAACAGTAAACATGCAGTAAGAACAACTGTCACCACGATAAACTGGTTCTAAGTAACATCAGAGCTCCGTACCACAACAGTAAACATGCAGTAAGAACAACTGTCGCCACGATAAACTGGTTCTAAGTAACATCAGAGCTCCGTACCACAACAGTAAACATGCAGTAAGAACAACTGTCACCACGATAAACTGGTTCTAAGTAACATCAGAGCTCCGTACCACAACAGTAAACATGCAGTAAGAACAACTGGTCACCACGATAAAACTGGTTCTAGAGTAACATCAGAGCTCCGTACACCAACAGTAACATGCAGTAAGAACAACTGTCACCACGATAAACTGGTTCTAAGTAACATCAGAGCTCCGTACCACAACAGTAAACATGCAGTAAGAACAACTGTCGCCACGATAAACTGGTTCTAAGTAACATCAGAGCTCCGTACCACAACGTAAACATGCAGTAAGAACAACTGTCACCCACGATAAAACTGGTTCTAAGTACATCAGAGCTCCGTACCACAACAGTAAACATGCAGTAAGAACAACTGTCACCACGATAAAACTGGTTCTAAGTAACATCAGAGCTCCGTACCACAACAGTAAACATGCAGTAAGAACAACTGTCGCCACGATAAACTGGTTCTAAGTAAACATCAGAGCTCCGTACCACAACAGTAAACATGCAGTAAGAACAACTGTCACCACGATAAACTGGTTCTAAGTAACATCAGAGCTCCGTACCACAACAGTAAACATGCAGTAAGAACAACTGTCACCACGATAAACTGGTTCTAAGTAACATCAGAGCTCAGTACCACAACAGTAAACATGCAGTAAGAACAACTGTCACCACGATAAACTGGTTCTAAGTAACATCAGAGCTCCGTACCACAACAGTAAACATGCAGTAAGAACAACTGTCGCCACGATAAACTGGTTCTAAGTAACATCAGAGCTCCGTACCACAACAGTAAACATGCAGTAAGAACAACTGTCACCACGATAAACTGGTTCTAAGTAACATCAGAGCTCCGTACCACAACAGTAAACATGCAGTAAGAACAACTGTCGCCACGATAAACTGGTTCTAAGTAACATCAGAGCTCCGTACCACAACAGTAAACATGCAGTAAGAACAACTGTCACCACGATAAACTGGTTCTAAGTAACATCAGAGCTCCGTACCACAACAGTAAACATGCAGTAAGAACAACTGTCACCACGATAAACTGGTTCTAAGTAACATCAGAGCTCCGTACCACAACAGTAAACATGCAGTAAGAACAACTGTCGCCACGATAAACTGGTTCTAAGTAACATCAGAGCTCCGTACCACAACAGTAAACATGCAGTAAGAACAACTGTCGCCACGATAAACTGGTTCTAAGTAACATCAGAGCTCCGTACCACAACAGTAAACATGCAGTAAGAACAACTGTCACCACGATAAACTGGTTCTAAGTAACATCAGAGCTCCGTACCACAACAGTAAACATGCAGTAAGAACAACTGTCGCCACGATAAACTGGTTCTAAGTAACATCAGAGCTCCGTACCACAACAGTAAACATGCAGTAAGAACAACTGTCACCACGATAAACTGGTTCTAAGTAACATCAGAGCTCCGTACCACAACAGTAAACATGCAGTAAGAACAACTGTCACCATGATAAACTGGTTCTAAGTAACATCAGAGCTCCGTACCACAACAGTAAACATGCAGTAAGAACAACTGTCACCACGATAAACTGGTTCTAAGTAACATCAGAGCTCCGTACCACAACAGTAAACATGCAGTAAGAACAACTGTCACCACGATAAACTGGTTCTAAGTAACATCAGAGCTCCGTACCACAACAGTAAACATGCAGTAAGAACAACTGTCACAACGATAAACTGGTTCTAAGTAACATCAGAGCTCCGTACCACAACAGTAAACATGCAGTAAGAACAACTGTCACAACGATAAACTGGTTCTAAGTAACATCAGAGCTCCGTACCACAACAGTAAACATGCAGTAAGAACAACTGTCGCCACGATAAACTGGATCTAAGTAACATCAGAGCTCCGTACCACAACAGTAAACATGCAGTAAGAACAACTGTCACCACGATAAACTGGTTCTAAGTAACATCAGAGCTCCGTACCACAACAGTAAACATGCAGTAAGAACAACTGTCACCACGATAAACTGGTTCTAAGTAACATCAGAGCTCCGTACCACAACAGTAAACATGCAGTAAGAACAACTGTCTCCACGATAAACTGGTTCTAAGTAACATCAGAGCTCCGTACCATAACAGTAAACATGCAGTAAGAACAACTGTCACCACGATAAACTGGTTCTAAGTAACATCAGAGCTCCGTACCACAACAGTAAACATGCAGTAAGAACAACTGTCACCACGATAAACTGGTTCTAAGTAACATCAGAGCTCCGTACCATAACAGTAAACATGCAGTAAGAACAACTGTCACAACGATAAACTGGTTCTAAGTAACATCAGAGCTCCGTACCATAACAGTAAACATGCAGTAAGAACAACTGTCACCACGATAAACTGGTTCTAAGTAACATCAGAGCTCCGTACCACAACAGTAAACATGCAGTAAGAACAACTGTCACCACGATAAACTGGTTCTAAGTAACATCAGAGCTCCGTACCATAACAGTAAACATGCAGTAAGAACAACTGTCACCACGATAAACTGGTTCTAAGTAACATCAGAGCTCCGTACCACAACAGTAAACATGCAGTAAGAACAACTGTCACCACGATAAACTGGTTCTAAGTAACATCAGAGCTCCGTACCACAACAGAAAACATGCAGTAAGAACAACTGTCACCACGATAAACTGGTTCTAAGTAACATCAGAGCTCCGTACCACAACAGTAAACATGCAGTAAGAACAACTGTCACCACGATAAACTGGTTCTAAGTAACATCAGAGCTCCGTACCACAACAGAAAACATGCAGTAAGAACAACTGTCACCACGATAAACTGGTTCTAAGTAACATCAGAGCTCCGTACCATAACAGTAAACATGCAGTAAGAACAACTGTCACCACGATAAACTGGTTCTAAGTAACATCAGAGCTCCGTACCACAACAGTAAACATGCAGTAAGAACAACTGTCACCACGATAAACTGGTTCTAAGTAACATCAGAGCTCCGTACCACAACAGTAAACATGCAGTAAGAACAACTGTCACCACGATAAACTGGTTCTAAGTAACATCAGAGCTCCGTACCACAACAGTAAACATGCAGTAAGAACAACTGTCACCACGATAAACTGGTTCTAAGTAACATCAGAGCTCCGTACCACAACAGTAAACATGCAGTAAGAACAACTGTCACAACGATAAACTGGTTCTAAGTAACATCAGAGCTCCGTACCACAACAGTAAACATGCAGTAAGAACAACTGTCACCACGATAAACTGGTTCTAAGTAACATCAGAGCTCCGTACCACAACAGTAAACATGCAGTAAGAACAACTGTCACCACGATAAACTGGTTCTAAGTAACATCAGAGCTCCGTACCACAACAGTAAACATGCAGTAAGAACAACTGTCACCACGATAAACTGGTTCTAAGTAACATCAGAGCTCCGTACCACAACAGTAAACATGCAGTAAGAACAACTGTCACAACGATAAACTGGTTCTAAGTAACATCAGATGTCAGACAAGGATGTGTTTTATCACCACTTTTGATCATCACCTATAAATGGATAAGATTACTAAAGAAGCAAATCACACCTAGAGAGTTTAAGTGAGTTAATATTCACAGACAATCAGAGTTTACTGTATGAGAACAATGCAGATCTCCAGTATCATATAAATTTTCTTGACAATTGCTGACAGTTTTATTATGAAAATTAACATTGAAAAGACGGAATTTATGACAATTAGATGAACACCAGTGCAATGTAACATTCTGGACATCTGTCAAGGTTCAACACACATCACACATGATGTGATCCATTTCCATAAAGTCTCTGCAAGGTGAGTGTCATGGAGGCATGTTTACTCCAGAACTAACACAACATGCTGATATCTGTTAAGAACTGTTATAGCACTTTGAAGACGTTAAGCAAGAATTGTTACTAGAAATAAAATCTGGCTTCACTGCCACTAGCCAGAATCCAAGAAAAGAAGCATGGACTGAATTGCTGCATGTTTCACCCCCTTACTGCTAAAAAGATTTGGAAAAGCTGTTCTTCTTTGGTGCATGTCACTAATCTGGTGGCTATATTTATACTCCTGTGATTCATTCATCAACACCATGATGCCACCTGCAGGACACTGGGCGTCTTTAGCTACAGTACCAAAACAAAATAACAATAATTTGAGTATAATATCAAATGTAATGTTTTCTTTTCAATTCTCCTCATACAAAAGCTATAAATAACCCCACCCTCCCCCCCAAAAAAAAAAAAAAAAAAAAACAACAGTAACAACATTACATAGTAATATCCATATGCAAACAAAACACATGTAAGTGATGAAAGCAGGGCATACTCATCCTGAACTGGCCCATGATATTTAGGACTGGACACCAACATCAGCCTGGCATTCTCCACGTCACACTTGAGGATGTGCATGAACTTGTCAAAAACTGTGGAGGCTGGTTTGGTTGTGTAGACCATGTTTGCTCTGTCACACTTCAGCAGGAAGCTGTAAGGCATTAGGTAGTTGCCTAGAACCAGGCGGCCCTGAGGGAATTGTATTATACCATTTACATGGTGAATCTTGCCAGTTTTCTGTCACTTTAGTGAGATAAATTTAGATTACCTATTTTTTTTTTAAAATTCAAGCACTATAAAATAAACATACATGCTATGTAAAATATTTTCATATAGCAGACTTTAGTGAGTTTATATATACTAAGTTGCAACTTGAATTCAGAACAGCTGTTTGAAGGAAAGAAGAGAGAAATATTAGTTTCCCCAACTGAACATCAAATTCGATATATAATTTTACACATCTGTTATTACAAATGATTTAAGACCTCATTATGAACTCACAACACAGGTCACATCTCAGCAACTGTGGAACAATAGCAAAATGAAGCGTTAAATAACAATTCAACAAATTAACAATTACAGTTGTTGTTGTTTGTCCATCAAGAATGATGATGACCATTCATTTCATCCAGTAGGCCTATTTTGGCTCGAAATGTTCTTTGACAATGTGGACAAAGAATGGTTGACGTTTCTGGAAGAGGATTTCCTGCAGTGGTTTTTCTGTTCTGTCTTTTCTTCACAGCTCTTGCAGTCCTGGTTGCTTCACAAGTGACTGCACCCTTGAGTAATGATGCACGCCACGAACTTCGGTCTCTGGCTGCAGTCTCCCAGATGTCATGATGAATTCCAAAAGCATTCAGTGAGATTTTCAGAGTGTCTTTAAAGCGTTTCCTCTGGCCGCCTTGGGAGCGTTTACCACAACAGTGATATAACAATTACAGTATTAAACTGTTAGCACACAAAAAAACAAATAAAGTAAATTTCTTAATCTCACTGATATAATTTCAATTTTGGTGACAGGAATGAGGTCTCTCCAGTGCAAGTCTTGCAAGCTGTAACAGGCAAGAAAACAATATTGTAATTAATATCTAGAAATCATATATGTGAACTTATATTCCAACAAACATTTATTGCATCAAATGCCGTGTGTTTCTGAATTAAACTCATTTCTTAAGTGTGTTTAATTTGAACGTTGCACTACTAGCAAGCTCATTATTAAATTTGTTTTCCCTTAACCTTATATCACTGTGAACACATTCCAATCATGTGTAGCTACAGGATTTACTTTCAGAATTAAAATGTAGATGTAAGCTGGTATTTCAGTAAAAAAAAATGTAATATGTTTTTAAAATATGAAACCTGCATAGTTAGATAGATCTAAAAATTGTAATCCATCAGTACCTCACTCACATGATCTGACCTAATTAGTCAAAGTGAATGTCCGTACAAAATTCTCGTAAGTTGCTACTTACTGGGTAATTTTATACTGAAATACATACATGTGGGAAGAGTGGGGTCAGGTGAATTTGTGTATGAATTTGAGCTATGATTACAGCATAAACAGGGAACAGGTTGCTGATTCAAGGGTGAAACAGAGGATTCAGACAGAAATAGGTATAGTTTTGTATGCATTTTGAATACTTATTTATGGTTCTTGATTAGTTGATTGACTGTCATAAGACTTGGTGATGTACACAGCTGCTTTTGTCTAGATGACTTCTTTGCTAGTTTGTCTGCTTTGTCATTACCAGGTATGTGAGAATGAGCAAGGATCCACTGCATGATTATCCTATTATTGTGATGAGTTTGCATTTTGAGTTATTATAACTAAACTCAACCCTATACAGCCCACTGTTTTCTAGAGCCAACAGAGCAATCAATAAGTTATTATAACTAAACTCAACCCTATATAGCCCACTGTTTTCTAGAGCCAACAGAGCAATCAATAAGTTATTATAACTAAACTCAACCCTATATAGCCCACTGTTTTCTAGAGCCAAGAGAGCAATCAATAAGTTATTATAACTCAACCCTATACTGCCCACTGTTTTCTAGAGCCAACAGAGCAATCAATAAGTTATTATAACTCAACCTTATACTGCCCACTGTTTTCTAGAGCCAACAGAGCAATCAATAAGTTATTATAACTAAACTCAACCCTATACTGCCCACTGTTTTCTAGAGCCAACAGAGCAATCAATAAGTTATTATAACTCAACCCTATACTGCCCACTGATTTCTAGAGCCAACAGAGCAATCAATAAGTTATTATAACTAAACTCAACCCTATACTGCCCACTGTTTTCTAGAACCAACAGAGCAATCAATAAGTTATTATAACTAAACTCAACCCTATCCTGCCCAGTTTTCTAGAACCAACAGAGCAATCAATAAGCCAGTCAAGATAAGAATGTTGTGGAGCCATGATTGAAAGCCACAAAATCAATCTTTGGGTATAATAATGCCCTCTTCAGTTCAGTTATTTCTACTGATAGGCTATAAGCAAAGTGAATCACTAAAATGGAAAATAACAAATATGTTAACAAATTTGCACTTAATTATACATTTTCATTGATAAATTAAAAAAAACTAAAAAAAACACCCACATCATGCGAATAGAGGCACCAATGGTATTGATATGTGGCATAAACTAATTTGCAGCACTCAATGGGGAAGTTGTTTCTTCGCTAAAATAGTCATATACTAAAAATAACAATGAAATGTGTTGGGTTTCCTTGCAAGAAGCCAGTACTGAAAGCTACACATGCAAGACTGGACATTTCTGCAGCTGCTCACTTTACATGACAAAAACTCTAGAGCGTGATTTTCTCCTAAATTATGCCTAAAACAGCAATTATTTCAACTCCACTTTTAGTCCCCTTGGTCAGCCCCAACTACTATAGAGATACTTACGAACAAATCTTCTTTGTCTCAGTTGTTCCAGCAGCAGGTTCTGGGGTCTCTTCAGAATTGTCTCCTTTGAAAAGTTTTTCTAATCGCCCATAAACTGTGGATCTGTTGTACACATGGAATTCAAAGCCATCCAGGAAAACTGACATTCTTGTTTCCAGATGGGACAAATCTGCAAAATCCAACAAGAGGTATGTTGAAACCAACATGTTCTGAATAAAAGATCTCTTAACATAGGATATTTAAAGGTGCAAAATAAAATAGGGGGAAACCTGCTATATTTCATTTGTCACAACAGTAGAAACATGCAATTTATTACAACAGCAAAGGTAATTTTTTTATAACAGCAGAGATTGACAATATGTTACACCAGCAGAGATATACAATTAATACACCTGCTTAACTATACAATTTATTACAATAGCAGACATGTACAATTTATTACAACATCAAAATCTAACAATTTGTTTCAACAGCCAAGAAATATAATTTACTACAAAGCAGAGAAATACAATTTGCTATAACACTAGAGATATGCAACTTGTTACAACAGCACACACGCAAGTGCACGTATGCGCACATACACATACACATATACAATTTATTACAATAGGAGATATATATACAAAACACTAATCAGACCAGTTGTGCTGTATGGCTCTGAAACCTGGAGTACAACGAAAGGAGACGAAGCCTTGTTACAAACCTTTGAGAACAAAATTTTAAGACACATCTTTGGACCCATTAGGGATACACAAAGTGGAGAGTGGAAAAGAAGAAGTAACAAAAACATTTATGATCTGTTTAAGTCCCCGCTAATCACTGGTATCATGAAGGCTAATAGACTACAATGGCTGGGGCATATAGAAAGAATGGAAGATAATAGGGAAACAAAACTTGCTTACACTCAGGAAATAAATGACCGTAGACCCTGAGGTAGACCAAGAACACAGTGGAGAGATAATACATATACAGACCTACAAGCACTTGGAATCAACGACTGGCAAGAGAAGGTCCACCAGAGAGACGAATGGAGACGGATTGTATCTGCAGCAAAGAACCTCGATGGCTCGGAATGCTGAAGAAGAAGAAGAAGAAGAAGAAGAAGAAGAAGAAGAAGAAGAAGAAGAAGAAGAAGAAGAAGAAGAAGAAGAAGAAGAAGAAGAAGAAGGAGATATATATAACTTATTACAAGAGCAGAGATATATAATTTATTATAACAGCAGAGATATATAATTTATTACAACAGCAGACATATATAATTTATTACAACAGCAGAGATATATAATTATTACAACAGCAGAGACATGCAATTGACTACAACAGCAGAGATATACAATTTATCGCAATAACAAAGATATGCAATTTATTATAACAGGAAAGATATGTAATTTGTTTCATCAGCAGAGATTTGCAATGCATTATAAAAGCAGAGATATGCAATTTTTAACAACAGTCAAGATATGTAATTTGTTACATCAGCTGAGATTTGTAAGGTGTAGAGAACAGCCTATGTATGTAATTTGTTACATCAGCAGAGGTATACAATGTATTACAACAGCAGGGATATTCACTTTGTTACAGCAGCAGAGACAAACAAGATGTTACAACAGCAGATATATATTTAGAATTAATTACAACAACAGAGGTATGCAGGCAGAAAACAACACTTCAAATAGATACTTCTCATAAAAGTCTGAAAATTGTTTACATATATTTGATTAGGCTAAATAAACATGCACACAAATGTATAAACAAGGTAGTACCACTGCATTCACTGCCATAGAGGTGTCAAGTGTTAGACCTCCACATATTCTAGGTCAAACTATAATGAGGTGAGGTGGCCACTCCCCTTCCTTGCTATCTTTTGTTTACAGACAATTCTGAAATTTAATTGATAGAATCCATTTCCAGACTGGGTCAACTCCAGAGCTCTACTGGCTGGGGCAAAAAAAGAATCTTGTCACTGCCCGGGATTAAATCTGGACCAGTCTCTAGTAAGCAAGTTTACCAACCAGGGTGCTATCCCGGTTTGGTAAGTATAGCTTTCAGTTTCTGTGTTGTCTGGTGTGTCCCTCTGGTCTCTACATCTTTATTTTAATTTTAAAAGCAATACTTGCGTGTTGTGTGCCTGCCCAAAATGCAGCTGAAATATAGTTCCCTTCATTGTGACTAAATAAACAAGAATATTTATGTATGTTACATAACATACAATAGACATTTCCATCAATAGCACTGACCTTCTGTAAGTTCTTTATACACATAAGGTCTCCACCACCTGAAGATGATCCATCCATACTCTGCTCGGACAGAATAATCCTCTGTGATGAAGTGGACATCTCTGAACATAACCTTACCAGACAGCACAGAAAATGAGAAAGAGCCTGCAAAAACAAGAAACATTTACAAATTGCATAACTTCCTCTAGAAGGTGAGAATATCATGAGAAGTTACTTAATGACATTCCTAGCCAAACAAAACTATAATAGTCACAATCTACCTGGGGGAGGGGGGGGGGGGGGGGGTGGAACTAAAAAAAAACAGACTGATAAACAATTGAAGCAGATGTTTACAAAATGTTAAGCTTTAGGACAGATAGATTCATTCTTAAATCTATAGCAACATATCTATTATTAATGTTGAGAATGTCTAATGTGAAGTGATGTCATTCAACATAATGTTAACGTTACGAAAATATGAGGAAAAAAATACTGTACCAAATTTAATATGTCCATATTTGACAAATCTATTGATGACAGCTGTGATAATGAGGCCCAAAATACGACTATTGTAGAATGTCAGATAGATGGTCCAGGACTGTGCTGCTACAATGGCAATCAGCATCCAGTACACAGTAGACTGAGGTAGTTCATTGTCCCATCTGTAGAAACCATGTGAATCAGAGATTCTTGTCATGTAACAAACACAGTAACTGCTTAGATATACAAACTGCTGCACTGAAAATATTATGTACAAAATAAGAAATCCTCAGTAATAAAATTTCCCCTGGTCTCTGGGTAGTGACATCGGACGCCCGTGTGTATTGTTGCACACGTAAAAAATCCCTTGGCAGTTGGAAATCGAAAAAGAGTAGCCTAACGGCGCTGCCCGGGCAAAATTTCGAGTTAAAAATCTACCCAAAGTATTTCAGGATCCTCGCCGATGCAACGGAGTTCGTGCATTGAGCTGAGTTTCTCCAGACTCAGGTTTGAGTTAGGAGGAAAACGGAGCACTTATGGGTTAAACCGTGTGCCGTGATGTTGATCCAACGACTAAAACCAACAAAAAAAAAGTGCAAATCAAATTCTCTAATTAGCAGCCTTCCGAATGATAGGCTACCTGAGAGCCTTCTTGCTTCGATCAGAATAAGCGAAAATAAAAGTTGTGTAGTGAGTTAGTGTTCGTCATTATGTTTGTTTTTTTGTTTTTTTCTGTTGTTTGTCCATCAAGAATGATGATGACCATTCATTTCATCCAGTGGGGTTGAAGGTATGGAGCCGTGAGTTCTAAGATGGCTGATAAGGCCTATTTTGGCTCGAAATGTTCTTTGACAATGTGGCCAAAGAATGCTTGATGTTTCTAGAGGAGGATTTCCTGCAGTGGTTTTTCTGTCCTGCCTTTTCTTCACAGCTCTTGCAGTCCTGGTTGCCTCACATATGACTACACCCTTGCGTAATGATGCACGCCACAAATTTTGGTCTCTGGCTGAAGCCTCCCAGGTGTCATGATGAATTTCAAAAGCATTCAGTGAGATTTTCAGTGTCTTTAAAGCATTTCCTCTGGCCACCTTGGGAGCGTTTACCACAACGCAGTTCGCTGTAAAAAATTCGTTTAGGGAGCCTGTGATCTGGCATGCGAGTCAAGTGACCAGCCCAGCGAATCTGATTCTTCATCAGTAGAGTGTGGATACTGGGCATGGACGCTCTTTCTAGGACTTCAGTGTCTGGAATCTTGTCTTGCCATTTAATCTTCAGTAGCTTCCAAAGGCAGACTGTGTGGAAGTGGTTTAATTTCCTAGCATGTCGCTGATAAACAGTCCAGGTTTCACAAGCATATAGCAGTGTGGATAATACAACAGCTTTGTAGACTTTTAGCTTTGTTTGCAGGCTTATTCCAGTTCTGTCCCATACAATCTTGTACAGTCTGCCAAAGGCCGCACTGGCCTTGGAGATTCTTGCATTCACTTCGTCATCAATTGTGACAACTTGTGACACAGTGCTGCCAAGATAGGTGAATTTGTCCACAACACTTAGTCTATGATCATTCACTTTGATATTCGGCACAGTGTGATTATTCCCTGGAGCTGGCTGGTACATAACTACAGTCTTCTCCAAGTTGATATTGAGCCCAAAGTTGGCACTGGCATGTGAGAAAGCTGAAACATTAAGTTGCATGTCCGCCTCTGAGTTGGCGTATAGAGCGCAATAATATATGACGTTGGATGAAGAATGACTTGCACGATGACTTGGATTAAAGTGAGGAAGAGTTGCGCAATTCGTTGACCTCACTCTCTCGCCTGAGTCCATCTGAGTCCAGTGGCAAGACAAGTCGAGACGACTGGAGACGAATACAGGTGCAGTGGATGACCACGGAGCTCTATGTGCTCTCGTTGTTATAGTTACCTAGCAACATTCAGAAGCTCGTTTTGGATTGGCGCATAAAAAATGAAAGTAGTGTAATGCCCAGATATTACATCACCTTTTCCCGCTGATATCAATCAAGCATCTGTCGGTAGATGCACAATCTTTTAAAATCAAAGCTAGCCTTTAAAATGGCCAAGAGAAAAGTTGATTCTGAAAACAGAGCCTTTCAAAGCCGCTGGGAGGCTGAATATATGAAAAATAATTTTGAGCTGTTTCGTAATCCATGTGCCATAGATGTGGAAACTACACCTGTAAATTTGCAGGTGGAGTTAATAGAGCTGCAGTGTAATGGGACACTAAAGGCAAAGTACGACACTGTAGGGCCTGCACAGTTCACTTGTTTTATTCCTGAAGAGATGCCCCGGCTTTGTCTACATGTGGCTCGAACCATGAGCATGTTTGGTAGCACATATCTGTGTGAGCAGTTAATTTTTTGTGATGAAGATTAACAAAACATCACACAGGAGTCGTCTCACTGATGAACACTTGCAGTCCATCATGAGAATCTCAATGACACAAAACATTACTCCCAACATAAATGAACTTGTAGCCAAGAAAAGATGCCAAACATCATGCTCTGACAAATTGACATAAGAGTGAAAATGTGTATACCAATGATGTTTTATTATTAAAACTTTTTTATGTTTTAATTTATATTAATGTTTAAAAAAGGTTTATTTTTTGGCTTATTGAATGTTTATCCTGTCCGGCCCACAACCTTACGTGTGATTTGAGTTTTGGCCCGCTGAGCGATGATGTTATCTTAAAAATGTATGGTCCTTTGTTATTATTCTGAATATCACACTATTATTCTCTTGTATCATCATAAAGGTCTTTCACATAATCTGACCACACATGTAAAATCTGATCTTTTTCTATTATGATTTTCCCATGTTTGGTTTTTAGGCAACCTATTGAAGTGTGTGTTCTTTTGTTAGTGATGTCATTAATTCTTTTGGGCATTAATTTGGTATTCCAGGTGTTGTGCTGGTTTTCAACCTGCAATTTTCCTCAAGCCGATGCTTCATTTTCCTCTCTGCATAATGTTCTAATTTTCCTGTGAATCTCTTCAAATTTTTCATGATGTTTGTTATTTCTTCTTATTTCCATGAGTTTAAAAATGTCTTTCGTCGTCCATTTCTTACGTCCCATCATCTTTATTTTTCGGATGGTTGTTTCTGCAGCCTCACTTGAAACTGAACCCATGCAATAAATAACTGGCGACAAATGGGGACAGGTCACCTTCCTGCCACTTCTCTCTTCTCTCTAGGCACTGAGGTGGAGTCAGCTGACAATGAAATGAGAAAAACCTGTGGAAGAAACATTACCGACGTACACATGCGCTATGTTGAACCATGACCTGGCTACTCCCAACAAGCCTGGTACACTGATGTGAAGCCCCAGTACTGGTCTTGTGCACCACACTAGTACACTGATGTGAAGTCCCAGCACTGGTCTTGTGCACAACACTGGCTTCGGAGCTTGGTGAGGGCAGGGGGAGTTTGGTAAGGGCAGGGGGAGCTTGGTGAGGGCAGGGGGAGCTTGGTGAGGGCAGGGGGAGCTTGGTGAGGGCAGGGGGAGCTTGGTGAGGGGGAGGAGAGCTTGATGAGGGGGAGGGGGGGCTTGGTGAGGGAAGGGGGATCTTGGTGAGGGCAGGGAGAGCTTGGTGAGGTGGGGGGGGGCTCGGTGAGGGCAGGGGGAGCTTGGTGAGGGCAGGGAGAGCTTGGTGAGGGCAGGGGGTTGGTGAGGGCAGGGGGAGTTTGGTGAGGGCAGGGAGAGCTTGGTGAGGGCAGGGGGAGCTTGGTGAGGGCAGGGGGAGCTCAGCAACAGTCCCTGTGGAGAGGGTACTTTGGTACCGGGTCACAAGGAAAATCTCTACACCAACTTCACTCAATAGATAGAAGCCCTTTCCCCAGCTCAAACAAGGAAAATCTCTACTCCAACCTCACTCAATAGATAGAAGCCCTTTCTCCAGCTCAAACAAGGAAAATATCTACACCAACCTCACTCATTAGATAGAAGTCCTTTCCCTAGCTCAAACAAGGAAAATCTCTACACCAACCTCACTCAATAGATAGAAGCCCTTTCCCCAGCTCAAACAAGGAAAATCTCTACACCAACCTCACTTAATAGATAGAAGCCCTTTCCCCAGCTCAAACAAGGAAAATATCTACACCAACCTCACTTAATAGATAGAAGCCCTTTCCCCAGCTCAAACAAGGAAAATCTCTACACCAACCTCACTTAATAGATAGAAGCCCTTTCCCCAGCTCAAACAAGGAAAATATCTACACCAACCTCACTTAATAGATAGAAGCCCTTTCCCCAGCTCAAACAAGGAAAATATCTACATCAACCTCACTCAATAGAAAGAAGCCCTTTCCCCAGCTCAGACAAGCAAAATCTCTACACCAACCTCACTCAATAAATAGAAGCCCTTTCCCCAGCTCAAACAAGTTGAACACCAATGTATCAGACTTTACAGTTAAAACTCAGTTCAGAGGATTCACCAACCAATCAAGGCACATCTTCCCCCAAAATGAAAATACTTTTCTTCAGGTTCTTTGCTGCAGATACAATCCGTCTTCATTCGTCTCTCTGGTTGACCTTCTCTTGCCAGTCATTGATTCCAAGTGCTTGTAGGTCTGTATATATATTATCTCTCCAACGTCTTCTTGGTCTACCTCGGGGTCTACGGTCATTTATTTCCTGAGTGTAAGCGAGTTTTGTTTCCCTATTGTCTTCCATTCTTTCTATATGCCCCAGCCATTGTAGTCTATTAGCCTTCATGATACCAGTGATTAGCGGGGACTTAAACAGATCATAAATGTCTTTGTCACTTCTTCTTTTCCACTCTCCACTTTGTGTATCCCTAATGAGTCCAAAGATGCGTCTTAAAACTTTGTTCTCAAAGGTTTGTAACAAGGCTTCGTCTCCTTTCGTTGTACTCCAGGTTTTAGAGCCATACAGCACAACTGGTCTGATCAATGTTTTGTATATTGTGATTTTGGTGTTACGAGATAGCGCCTTTGATTTTAGTAGATGTTGTAGTGCATAGTATATCTTATTTCCAGAATTGATTCTAGTTTATATTTCTTCCCTTATGATGTTGGAGCAGTTGAAGATTGTACCCAGGTATTTGTATGTTTCCGTTCTTTTAATGGTCATATTATCTATTTGTATGTGGCCAGAGTTTTTAGCCATTCCTTCTCTTGACATAACCATATATTCTGTCTTTTGTATATATTTATTTTAACAAGTGCAAAAACAATTTAAAGATAAAGGAACATGAAATACTCACCTTTCTAAAAGTGATGCATTGTTGGGGGCTGCCATTGGATGACAGCAGTGCTGAACTAAATCACACTGCTGGTGTGTCTAAAGACCTGTCCTCAGCGATTTGTGCCAAAAATGTTCTTTCATTTTAGTCCACTTATTTATTCATATATGTACACCAAATATGTGAGCAACATCCAAAGTCACCTGTATTCATCTAAGCTCAGGTTCATTTTAGCTCTGCTAATGCATTTTTGCAGTTTGTATTTGTTTAATAACCTGTTAAATAAATTATAACACAGCTGAGAAATTTAAAACACTGCTGATGTTGAGTCCTGAAAATGTTAATGTAAAATGTCTGAATGTGTAATTTTATATCACCATTGCCTTATCAAATGGTATGGGCAATTATGCCTCTCCACAGCTGCTGTTCTCTAGCTGTATGTACCAATCCATGTGCAGACTGTATGTAACAAAACATGTAAAAGTATTTAAGCAACAGGGATTTTATTATAAAATGCATGGAAGAGAATGAACAATGGAAAACTTGATTTCAGGACACAAACTGGCTCTTACGCAATACCCCTTGCAGGAGTCGTGAGGACTGAAAAATTTGCAAATGCAGAATAGCGATTACAAAATGGTTGCCCTACTATCGACTTATTGTCTTCAGCCTAGTCACCATAATTATCTTCTTTTACGTTACTATCTTTTGAATCATAATCATGTTTATTTTCACTTGATTTATTATTAACAATATCAGTTTGTTAATAATCATCAATATCATCAGCATCAACACCATCATTTTTTCTCCATTATCATCATAAACCTTTTCACCATAAGCTACTCCTAATTTGCGTACTGCAATCCAACACCATTGTTGTAGTTTGACTTTCTATTTCATCATCTTTTTTACCACCACTGTCACAGAATTACTGGAAGGAGTCGTCCAGAATGAAGAATTGATAGAGACAGCCGTCCCTAGGCCGCCACAACTATTTGATGTGGAGAAATATGTTCCAGGTTCAAACGCGGCCTACAACCACTCTTGTGATTTCCCCAGGATCAAAGGAGACGTCTGCATTCTGTTTACCCGATCGGGAGAATGAAGGAGGGAGTGCCGTCTTGACTTGGATTCAGGCCATGTGAGTGACGTCATTCGGACACAGCTATCGGCAGTCGGGATTGAAAGTCTGCCATCAGTGTGAAAAATGGAATTAAACCGGGCTGGAGTGTTAAGCTAATTCTGTTCAAATTTAGAAAAGAATCTAATGTAAATATTGAGCACAACCCACTACTGGCAACGCCGATTGCATTCTGGTATGAACCTAAGGCCTATCCACGTCAAAATGGAAGCACTATACTCGAGTTTCGCCCTTATTTGAGCTCGTCAGTAGTGCATATCCCTGACCGGATCCGGAAGCAATATTGACGTGGATAGGCCTTAGGTTCATACCAGAATGCAATCGGCGTTGCCAGTAGTGGGTTGTGCTCAATATTTAAATTTCAAATCCCGAAACAACCACATAATCAAGAATCTAATGTGGCCAGTGTAAATTAAAGTTGACGGACATTTGTCTTTAATGGCAATTTGTAGATTCAATTCCGGACAGAACTACATTACATAAGGTATTAACTAGATAGCGTTTAGGTATAAATAATATTAGGTAGTTTATCGATAGAGATTAGGAATCGCGCATAGTGTTGTTGCATTGTGTGAACCTAATTTAGGAGCATCGGCCGCAGCTGGCTGATGTGTAGCTTAAACGAAGTCGAGTGATATATCATTTCACTCGGCAGGTTAAGATCAATGTCATGGGATGATATTCAGTGAGATTTGGGATGGCTGGGGGGATAAGTAAATGTTAATGGTAGGATATTCCGGTAGGGAGGTCTACTGGGGTTTCTGTGCTCTTCCTTTGGTCTTTCGTTTTCCTTATGTCTCAGGCAAATGTGAACTACTCTGCCTTATGCCAGAGTGTAGTTCTAGGTTAACCAGGATAACTATCTGAGTGTGGCCTTTGGGTCTGAATCGGGTTGCTCTCACCGGGTGTTTTCTCTTCGACAGGTTCTACTGTATAGAAGAGCTGATGGACAACACAGAGGTGTGAACAATGGCAGTCACACTGAGTGAAGTTCTACTAAATGGCCTCGGAAATGGAACACCGTTCCACAAATTATAGTCTCATATAAATCAGGAGTGTTATCCTGAAAGGGCCAGTGTAGCAGTGACTGAGTACCCAAGGCAGTTGTTTTTATGAAACTATTAACACCTCCAGGGACAATGACAATAGTAAGTAGAGAGGTGGAATAACAAAGTGGTTTATTCAGTAACATTGTCCAACAAGACAGAAGTTATTTTGAGTGTGTGATTGATGGAAAGGTTCCTAAGTCATTGGATTTTTATAGACATACTAAATTCATCAGGTGTTCCGAACTTATGGACGTTAGTATACCATATTCAGTATTGGAGACCAGTCACCCAATACGAACAACTCCAAGAAGTCAACCACAGTCTGGAGAGACGCTTCATTCGGTGAGATCTTTTCCGAACTTACGGTATTGTGATGTGGTATGGCTGAACACGATGATGAACGATCCTGAGCTCACTGGTCTCTTCTTGCATACACCATAGAAAATACTACAGATTTCTATACACATACATTGCACACACCTGACATTTTTCTTCATTAAATAATTTTATTATTTGTTAGAAGACAGTGTTGTGTGGGTATGTTCTGGAGGAATATGAAGAGGGGTATGGTCTTGTGGTAAGAGAGAGAGAGAGAGAGAGAGAGAGAGAGAGAGAGAGAGAGAGAGAGAGAGAGAGAGAGAGAGAGAGAGAGAGAGAGAGAGAGAGAGAGAGAGAGAGAGAGAGAGAGAGAGAGAGAGAGAGAGAGAGAGAGAGATCCAAAGACTGAAAGGGGGTGTGTAGACAAAGGTCCAGCAGAAGCCCAAGCTGAGGATAGGGAATTTAAAAAGTGTGCTTGTTGATTCCGCTTCCCCCCCAGGGACGACAGGCGACAACCACTATCATCTTTTTTACCATCATCATCTTGTTTATCATCAGCATCATAGCTGACATATTATAATTTTATCATCACCTGTTTATCACTATTTTATTGACTGTTACTACTGTCATAATCATCTTATTATTCCTCTTTATCAACATCATCATTATCAGCTTTGCCCTAGTGTTGGTACTTTAATCCAACACCACTGTTATCATTATTTTCTGTATATTTTTTTTTCACCATTATCATCTTTTTTAATCATCATCTTGTTTTTTTTTTTTCCATCATCGTCTATTTTTCATCATCAACCAAGTTACCATAAGTATCATCTTTTCTTCTTCTTCTTCTTTCATTCGCTTGAAATATGTCTATAACTGCAATGCTGTCTCTTGTATGAATTTAACTGTCTTTTTCAGTTCACACAGCGGTCCACAGAGTTTATCTTCCACTGTTGTCTCTCTAGGCCAAAAGGTTTGCCTAGATATGTTATATTTTGGGCAGTCTTGAAGTATGTGCTGTATCATCTTTTTAATCATCATTGTTTCATTTATGATTCTTTCCCATACCTTGAGGAGTGTGGGGTATATAATAAAAGTAAAACAGGAAAGAGGGCATACTGTGTAGAAGTGCTAACTCCTTATTTCATTTACCAACCAGAACTCGATGGGTGATGTGGTCAATAAAACTCAGCTGCTTTTAATTTCCAGGACATTGCCTGATACTAATTTTAGCTTGGGCTGACAGAGGAGGTCAATGTTTATCATCACTTTATTCATCACAATCAATATGAATTCAAGCAATATAAATTATCCTTTAAATATTAATATCTCTGCATGGATTAGGTGTACAAACTAAAATTACGTAACTTGTTATTCATCCTTTTTATCAATATTTCATTTACACTATCATTATCATCACATTCATTGCCTTTATCATCAATTTAATCTTCATCAACCTTCACTTAAGCTCCAAAATTCCCCTCATATTTTCTATAATCCAACAATATTTCTGTCATTAATTTCATTCTCCTTCCCCCAGTGAGTTATGCAATAAAAAAACAGTTTGAACAATGCAGTGACACAACTACCTCAACTAGTGGAGCTCTGTATAGGTTATATTAGTATAAAAGATCATGAAACAACTGACAATCCACTTCTATGTAAATATAATACTATTATTTCAGAATAAGCTAATTCTGCATTTAAATTTATATTTACGTATATCTTTGCAAGTAGAAATTGTCTATAAGTTGTTATTGTAATGTTTAAACTTCAGTGCTCAAGTGATGAGCCTTCATGTCTAAATGGTATTGTAGATGCGCATATAAAACAAGTGTATGAAAATGCAGCTTTGCAATTGTAATAACAGCTAAGCTGCTGAAGAGAATACACCATAAAATAATGTGAAATATGATTATATAATGATAAATGCCCAAGGTCGAAAAAATAACGTATCCAAGCATATAATGACAAAACAAAAGCAATCTTATAGTATAGTAATTTTAACTGATTCACTGCCATGGGACAGTATATCATCGGAATTTAACTACCTTAACCTGCCATGGGATCATTAATCATCTGAATGTTGACAGTGCGTTATGTTTCATTTCCCGAAACTTCCGCAATTTTAGTGCACGATAAATAAAAATTTACATTGGATGAAGATCTTTCTTTCAATATAATTGGAAATGAAGTGTATAGTCTCTCAAAACTTTAAAGAATTCTTTGTTTAAATGTGGTTAATTTTCTGATTGTATAAATGGCAACACCCACTAGTTCTCGATCTCATCGATTTACATCAGATTCATTCATTCATTCAGT
Organism: Cepaea nemoralis; assembly: GCA_014155875.1. Lineage (NCBI taxonomy): Eukaryota > Metazoa > Mollusca > Gastropoda > Stylommatophora > Helicidae > Cepaea > Cepaea nemoralis. The sequence continues at coordinate 330,093 of JACEFZ010011953.1, read as the reverse complement.
AGCACGTTCTCCTTCACAGAACCTTGCTCCCATAACAACCTTCCAGAAAACATCTCGGTCATAAGCAAGGTGTCCCGCATTCCAATACACCCATCTGGAGATCATCTGCCAAATCCTGCACCCATCTTTACTTAAGATTATCATTCTAAATAATTGTCTGATTTAAAGGACTGTGAAAGATTCTGAAACTGATAGCACATGCAGTAATATGATTGTTCAGTTAAATTATTGAGTGTGTGGTCATATGGAAAACAAAACAGTGAAAGTTCATCATCAAATGATGCCACATGTCGAATTATGCTTGCTCTAATGGACCACACTTGTGCCCATAAGTTTGCTTTGCCTATCACAAATAAGCTGAGCAGTATTTACATAATTAAAACAATATAAAATAGTGCATATATTGATTCTCATTCTAATGAGTACAAATCTGCCTCATGTTTTCCTGACTTTCAATTTTGTGTGAAAATAATGTGCTTCAAAATATGATGTTATAATTATGTTTTGATGGTTTTAAGGAGCAGTTATTATGATACTGGTGAAGATAAAGGGTGTGTTTATCATTATTCAGTAAATTTAATTGGATTATCATCAAAGAGTGAGAAGTATTCCTTGGTAGGTGGAAATTTTTAATAATTGTCACCCCTTTCTTCTATTTATTTTTGTTACAAAATCTAACATTATTATTATGACATTCATTTCTAACCTCTTCCAAACATATCAATACTGACGTGTTCCTTGCGCAGTCTTCTTTAATTTGATATATAATATGTCTGCTACTATTTTAACCATTTCAAAATCATTACTGTGACACGCCCCCATTTTCCATTTTCTGCCATCAATTTGTTTTTTCCAAACCCACTTTTTTTTTGTTTGGCAGTGAATCAGTTAATGTGCAGGTTAAATCAAAATGAAATGGAAAAATAATAATTAAATCCATCGTAGATTTAACTTTTAAAAAATAAAGTCTAAAGGAAGTAGAGGAAATATCTTCCAGTCGCGATAAATAAATGAATCTTTTCTTTATCTATCACACTGAGAGTGAGCGATTTCTTTAACTGTACATTAAAATGTGTAACTATAATGAAATGATGATTTCTAATTTGTAGGTCGCCACTTAACTAATGAAAATAAACATGCAAAATAATTAATTACTGAATCCATAAGAATACTTTTCGCAAAACTGCTTGAAATTAACATGCTATGGTTACACAATATGTGATAATAATAATAAAATAATAACAATGATCGTCGTCTAATCTCTGTGTTTTGTGTGTGAGCAACTTATGACCCGGAAGTGATTCTGCGGGAAATCTCCACTCTGGAGAACACACTTTCCATCACATCACAGCAGAAGAAAATCTGGGGGTGTCTTCTGTCTCGTAATTAACACCTGAATACTTGATAATTGTGAACCTGGTAGTGCAGATAGAGAGTTATTAGTCAGCGTATTACTCAGATTATTCCGCTTAGACACAGTGTAATATGTACAATTTTTAAAAATAAATATTATTTGCACATATAATGTCAGTCAAATGTAGGTGGAAACGAGCGAGATTATAAAATAAATAATAATATTAAAAAATATATAAAGTACGAAGTGACTATTCGCAATGGAATTGCGAATATAAAAAAATTATATTCGCAATCGAAGTAGGTCACGTGATTATTCCTATGCGTGTGTCCACATTACAATATTTTGTTGATCTGTTAACCTGTCCTCAGTAGCATAGTGGTTAGTTAGTTAGTTAGTTAGTTAGTTAGTTAGTTAGTTAGTCGCAGTTCCAACTTCGCAGCAACGGGTCGTCCCCATTATGCTCCGTTCCTGTGCCAGTGAATATCACACAAAACGCTCCCCACTGCCCAATGTAAAAAGTGGAAAAGACAGGAGTCTTGACAAACAACAGCCCGCACAGATACACTGTGCATAATGCCGCCGCCAGAATGTCAACACAATAGTCCCCCACGAAACACCCAGTTTATCTCTGATGGAATCGGCAGTCATTTTCCCATCTGAATGTTTCCTAGATGTTCACCCACACAGTCTACGAAATACAGTTCATCGTCGATGGCAGTGGCAGTCAACCAGAAGCCCAGCAGCCTATTTCTTATGCAGAAATAGTGGTTAGTGTTTCCGCCTGGTGCACGGGAGCTCCGGGTTCGATTCCCAAATCGGGAGGTGACATTTTTTTTTCCATTTTCAGGAGTTAGGTGACACCAATGCTTGTCTGATGATTTCGCTTTAGGCATATGTTTTCTACGGATTTTGTGTATTAGGTGTTGTTTATCTTGCTCCGCTGGAACCTGCACACTTGTCTTTATGTTCTTATCTGTCCTCTACTTTTGTTATCTTGGGAAAGGAGCTTAGCCACCCGAGCACACGAGTTCTCTCTCTCTCTCTCTCTCTCTCTCTCTCTCTCTCTCTCTCTCTCTCTCTCTCTCTCTCTCTCTCTCTCTCTCTCTCTCTCTCTCTCTCTCTCTCTCTCTCTCGCTCGCTCGCTCTAAGTCTCGATCTCCCACCTCTCCCTTTCTTGTCTTTACCACTCTTTAATGTCTTTCAATACATCTTTCTCATATCTCTGACTCTCACACTGTCTTCGTTATCTATCTTTCTCCTCTCTCTTTTCCACCTGCTTCAGATATGCCGGGTTTTCCTGCACTTTATATGCGTAGCATTTCCTTTTCCTTGTTTATTTATTAACTAGCTGACCCGGCCCGGCTTCGCCCAGTCCTTGGTGGGGAGCATCTAATTTAATTCATATAAGTAGTCATATAAGTTCCCGTTCCCATTACCGACTGTCTGTCTGTCTGTCTGTCTGTCTGACCCGGCCCGGCCCGGCATCGCCCAGTCCTTGGTGGGGAGCATCTCATTTAATTCATATAAGTTCCCGTTCCCGTTACCGACTATCTGTCTGTCTGTCTGTCTGACCCGGCCCGGCTTCGCCCAGTCCTTGGTGGGGAGCATCTCATTTAATTCATATAAGTAGTCATATAAGTTCCCGTTACCGACTATATGTCTGTCTGTCTGTCTGACCCGGCCCGGCATCGCCCAGCTCCTGGTGTGGAGCATCTCATTTAATTCATATAAGTAGTCATATAAGTTCCCGTTCCCGACTATCTATCTGTCTGTCTATCTGTCTGTCTATCTGTCTGATCCGGCTCGGCTTCGCCCAGCCCCTGATGGGGAGCATCTCATTTAATTCATATGAGTAGTCATATAAGTTCCCTTTCCCGACCGACCGACCGACCGTCCGTCCGTCCGTCCGTCCGTCCGTCCGTCCATCCGTCTGTCTGTCTGTCTGACTGATCATTTATTGGTTGCAGTTAGAACAACCTTAGATAAACGAAGACCAACTTACAAAAAGCATTAGAAAGAGCACTTGAAAGATCTTTACATCTTCCCCAACAATTAACTTGGGTAAATGGAGCAGCGGCAGCAGCAGCAGAAGAAGAAGAAAAAAAAAGGAGGAGGAGGAGAAAGAGAAGAGGAGGATGGAGGAAGGAGAGGGAGGAGGGGGAGGAGAAGAGGAAGAGGGTAGGAGGTGGAGGAGGGGACAGGAGGAGGAGGAGGATTATAACGCATATGCCTGTAGATTTAATAATGGCTGAAGTTGTTCCATGTCTTCTTAGAGTTGGTGACAGTGTAAAGAAATATAAAATCTTCAAACTTGATAGAGATAAGAACTATTATTTATTCAGTCTTTAAGCAAAATAAGATGAGTTACAATGTTATGCATTATGCATTATTTTTATGAAAACTTTGAAAATGCCTTACAGATTGTATCATTATTTATTATAACTCATATGCCGGTACATAACTATGGACAAAGAGTTTATAAATCTTTGAAAACGATGCCACAATATGACTATAAGTTATACAGAAAAGTTATGCCCCTTGAAATAACTTTTACAGAGTTAAGTCCCCTGAGATATATGAAATTATAATGAAAAATGAAATAATATTGGGTAAGCAGCCGATTTCACACTAAAAAAATATGACAGTGGATTGCGCTGGAATGAAAGGAAGACGTGTAGAAAATTTCATCTCAATCGGATGGGCCGTTCGCGAGCGCATAAAGGACATAGGGACATACATACAGACAGACAGACAGACAGACGGAGATCGCCGTTTATATATAAGATTAATGAGGCCAGTCAATCGAAAGCCTGGTGTTTGAATTGCCTAATCATGTCTCTCTGAGGGGAAGCATATTACTGGAGGCCATAGAAAGTGTCAAATTAAGAGAATCATCACTGTTGTGATATTATCAGGACATAAATAGTAGGACGGTAAGGTAAACAAGCATGGATGCCTGGTAACAGTAAGTGTACAGAAACGAAAGTTAACAATTCTTGAACTCGCCTGGGGACAGAATTATTTGTAGAGATCGTTATTTGTATTGGGGATACCTGTTCTGAACAATTATTCTTGATATTTAAACAGGACTAACGTAATGTAAAAATAAAACGGGATGCCAAAAGAATGAACAGAAGTAAGATGTAAGAAGAAGAGTGATTAATTAATAAATACGGAGAATTCGGCAGAATTAAACTCGCAACAGTGAACATTCCTATTTAAATTAACCACCTTCTTAGACTTCTTAATGGCCCACACTAAAATTGACTAGTAAGTAGATGATGTGACATGTTTGTTACTTCCCGCAAATCGATTGCGAATATAATTTTTTTATATTTGCAATTCCATTGCGAATAGTGCCTCCCAAATAAATAATAGAATAATATAATATTAATAATAAATATAAAATAAATAATCAGCAGAGTTATTTATTTTTTATACTTTTATAGAATAATGACAATGACAACAATGTCAATGACAATATGTTTATTCAAGTGTACATCAGGTTACTCGTGCTATTTATATTATTTATATTTAATTTTAATGAAACTAAACACACAGTAGCCTATATAGCATAGCATGACTGCATTTATGTGTAATATAATTGGTTCTGTCGCCCTGCTACTGAGTGAGTGCGTGGGCGACACTGTCAGCTGTGAAATTCGCGGGGAATGCTTTTGCATCTGTCCTGTACAGTGACCTGCATGTTCAGAACAATGGCTACCAACTGTTGCTGAATAGACTGATTTGCCTTTTCGGTTCACGAGTGTATTTTTCAGTAGACTCCCGGGAGTCAGCACTGAAGCTGCGAGGTTCGTGCTTTATGCGACAATTTCGGCGGGTCTCCCTGTGGTAAAAGACCGAGCCATGTGAGAAAACCCAGGTCAATTAGGTCTTTCTGGTGACTGTCGAGTTCATCAACGATGAACTGTGGTTTTCATGGATTCATTTTGTGTTGGCATTCTGGCAGCGGCATTATGCACAGTGTACCTGTGCAAGCTGTTGGATTGCCAAGACTCCTGCCTATTCCACTTTTCACATTGGACAGTGGAGAGCATTTTGTGTGATCTTCACTGGCACAGGAACGGAGCATAATGGGGACGACCCGTTGCCGTGAAGTTGGAACCTCGACTAACTAACTAACTAGTAATAGTAATAGTACTACTAATAGTCTAACATTTAAATGAATAAAATTGCTTTCACTAATTTTTCAAAAATTGTTTGTAAAATATGTGTCATATAGCCAGAGCTGATAAAACAAAATCCAACTGTACCTGGTTCAAATCTCTACGTCAATTATAAGCAGAGCTGTAAACTAATTGTGTCCTCAAGTTGCACAATTGGTGAATAGTAGAATAAACATAAATAGTCAACCTATGTCAGAAGCCACACCTACTCAACTTTTATTGCACGCTAGCTGGTCTGACAGTTTCTGATGTGCAAAATTCCCCCCTTCATTGGCTCATAATTGTTAGAAGCATTGTTGTAATGACTCCTCTTCTGTTAATTGTTTGAATTGTTTACTGAACATATATTGAAATTTGAAATATTAAAAGAATATGTTTGCTTGCAAATTGTGTTATTAACCCTAGCAGACCTGAGGCCCTGAAACCAACTGTCCCTAATACCTGGGCTCCTGAGCATTAAATATAAAAAATCAACATGATATAGAAAAATGTTAGTTATATGCAAACAAGTGGTTAGAATAAGATGTAACTTGGAGACATTGTAGAAAATAGGTCTACCTTTCATCTAGCACCAATATTTCACCTTTGTGTGCCAGTCCAGTCTGAATAAACCAAACTATCGATCACCTGTTGGACTGTGAAAAGCCTAGACCTACTTCGCTTTCTTGTTGAAGTGCTTGGTTCATCAGCCGCTCATTTCATTGTGAATTTTCAGAATTTGTTCGCGTTTCATCACACAAAGTCAATTCAAACCTATGGGGGGAAGACATTTGCAATGGCTAATCATGAGGTTTGACCACGATTGGTTGGTTATATTTAGTTTGTGGCGCATTTTTTCACATACAAGGCAAAAAACCGAAAATTAGGTACAGAGGTATAGCAGCAGATTAGGAAATTACCGAAAAATTGGTACAGCGGTCTGGTAGGGTTAAGGATTTTGTTTACACTATAAATAATGAAACCTATACAGGGCCCCACTAACTGAACCCATTGCTTCCCTGTAATGTTTGTGCATTATTTCTTTCTTCTTAACCTGTTGGGGGTATGATCTTCTAAGCTGTTGGCTATTTGTAATCTAGCTAAAAACTACCAGAATAGATACTGATCTTTTACATTAATGTTTGAAATTTCTCTTTTACTTTTTTATTACTGTATAAAGTTAAAGGAGGTGATATAACAAAATCTTTCCTACAACAAAGCTTTATTTTTAGGAACAATCAATCTTAAACATAGACCTAGATAGAAAACCTCTTCTTGCAGTGTCCAAAGATGCTTAGGGACTTGCCAAATAGCACCTCATAAAGTTGTCTACTTGTTTCTTTTAAACTTCAAAATTGCATTTCCTCTATATGTGTATGTTTTGTTGTGTACAATGTTTTCTTTTATTATGTAGGTAGTGTTGTAAACTACCTTTTGTACAGACGGTATTAATAGTTTTTAACTATCATCCATATTGCAAGATTTGTAAAATAAAAGGACATAAAATCATATAGCTATTACAATGGATAGAAAAGAAACTAATGATGCACCAGGAGGGAAAACAAAAACACCAGGTGAATCTCTTTCACTGACAGTCCTGTCTCCAGATCGTGGATTTCATCACGGCTCCCCAAGTAGTAGTTCTAAAGGATCACACAGTGCAAGTTCTCCATCGAAATCTGTATGTTCTTCAGCTTCAACATCTTCAGAAAGCATGCCAGTCTTTGAAACTAAGGTAATAAATTGTAATATGTTTTGGTATTGACTCTTTACTTCCAGTATTACAACTTTACTTCATTGTGATATGATTCTTATGCCTACCATGATGTGAATATTTACTGTTTAGAACATGTTCTGTGACATTATTTAGTGCATATTACAAAACCAAATGTGTTGTATTGGTTGTATATCAACTCTACTTTGTTAGATCCTAACTTATCTTTACTGGGTTTATCTTATTTCTGTTATGTTTTATTCTGAGATCACGGGCCCCTACTCTTGGTTCATGGTCACAGTAACTAGAACGCTTGCCTGCCTGGCTCTCTGGTTGACCCAGCCTAAAATGGGTACCAGAACATATCCTGGGAGAAAAGGTGGCCGATGTGATATCCACCACATCACCCACTGATGTATGTTTTGTTGTGTACAAGTATGAGGCTAGCGCCATATACTCAGTACACTGCAAGGCTGTACTTGACTGTGCATACACAGGTTTGCATACCGCTGTCCGCTCTGTCAGTGCAGTATACATATGTGAGTGTGCAATTTCCATTACTAATTCTGTGCAGTAATTGCTCAAATACCATTTATTCTTATCATTCTAATAGCCTTAGTTCTTATCATCCCATTACTCCTAGTTCTTACTATTCTAGTACTTCTTATTCTTGCCATACATAAAAACAAGCTCTTATAATTCCAGTATTCTTAGTTACTAACTAACTAACAGATATGCTCAAAATAATGACAGGAATGCATCAAGGATGCCTTTTGTTACCTTCATTTTCTTACTAACTTTATACTGGATTATGAAGACAATAGCTAACACCAGAAATGAAATTCAGTGGGCTCTGAAAGAGCAGCTCGATGATCTGGACTCATGCTGGCGACATTGTCCAGCTGTCTCACACATGGAATCAGATGCAAGATCTTCTTCTTCTGCTACGTTCATCCGGAGTCTTTTTTCGAATGTGATTGCGTTGTGCCTGTTTACAGCGGAACTGCGATACTGCGCCTTTAGGCTGACACATCTGACTTCTGCAGGCATTTGTTGATCAGGTTAACCTTCCACGGGATTCGGACTTTCCATGTAATGGATTTACTATCCTAGCAATATTCCATTTCATGCCACTGGGACGCTTTTTCCACCTTTGATGACACCCACACAATGAGCATTTGATACAGACTTTCCATGTAATGGATTTCCTAGCCAAGCAATATTCTATTTCATGCCACTGGGATGCTTTTGCCACCGACATATATGTGGCATGAATTGTGGTAGGCTAAGATCTTCTTCATGCACCTTTAGATATAAACCTGAAAATAGTTAAAGAAAGCTGCAGTAAACTCGAGCTTGTTGACATTTCCATAGAGCTTGTCCTCAAATGAAGTAGGTGTGGGCCAAAATATATTTCTCTGTTCTGCACATATTGGACAGTCCTACATCAAATGTCCAGCTGTCATTTTACCAGTTCCACAATTACATTGATCGGTATCTCCTATCTTTAGTTTATTGAACAAGTGGTGTATCAGCCTGTTATGTCCTGTGCGGAGTCTGAAGATTGCTACTTGTTCACTTCGGTTGAGTTTGTAATATGCTTCGTCTTTCTGGTGGCCTGGATGCTCTGATTACCATTTGGTTCTATAAGTCCTTTTTATCAACTTCTTTGCCTCATTAAAGGCTATCTCTATGTCAGGCTGAGGTAGTCGTCGCCCCTCTTTTGCCAATCTGTCAGCCTCTTCATTTCCAGGTATATTGCAATGTGATGGGATCCACTGAATTACAACATTTTTGGATTTCTGATAGTCCATGGAGTGCTGCTCTTAGGTCTGCTAGTTTTGTGCTGTTTTTGCTCTTCAGTATTGAGACAGCTGACTTTGCATCTGTGAAGATAGCTATTTGCTTCTTTTTATTTTCCTCCTTCAAGAGCATTTATGCTGCAGTTTTCAAAGCCTCTACCTCCGCTTTGAAGTTACTTGAAAATGTTCCAGTTACGACTGACTGTTTTTTTTTCATTCCATTTTTTAAATTTGCAAGAATTCCTCTTCCTCCATTTTCTATTGAATTTTTGGCTGATCCATCTGTATATGCATGGGTCTAATTGCTACTTGGGTAATGTTCTTTTATGTAGTTTAGGGCTATTTTTCTTCTTTCTGTTTCATTCTGAGTGTTCTTTTTCTCAATACCAGGAATGTTTTCTATCATCTCAGGCAGTTGCTGCTGTCTCCAAGCTGGGAACTTGTGTGCATTGTAAATGGGTTTGACTGTTGATATGTTAAGTTTAGGATCTGCCCTAATCTTTCGTATTGCGGTTTCTACAAAGTTCCCATGCTTCAGTCTTCCCTTTCCAAAACCATTAAACCTTTTATACATAGGGTGGTCTGTCAATCTTCTAATTTTTCTGCTTGTTGTTGGGCTCTACAATCTCTTCTGTCCTGCATTGGTTGTAAACAAGTGATCTTTTCTAGTTCATTAATAGGATTTGTCTTCAGGCTTCCAGTTATTATCCACATTTATTGATTTTGGATCTACTTATTTTGTTAAAGTTTGACTTAGCTGCTGTTGCCCAAGCTGCGATGCCATATTCCAGTACTGGCCTCACCCGTCCAGTATATAACTTCTCGAGAACTTTCTCATCTGTTTATAATAATAACACCTTATTTGTTATGTTTTTACTAACGCAACTCGAAAGTTTACCGAACCTGAAAAAATCTTGCCCGTTCAGGGCAAAAAAATAGACAAGCATCTGCCCTTTAAAGGGTTAAATATGCTAGGAATAATGTTGGTGAAAGAATCCCTTCTTGGGGGACACCTTGCTCCAACAGCATCTTTTTGCTGTTTTGTCCTTGTACTTTTGTCCTGTCAGTTCTGTTCTCAAGGTAGTGACTGATCCATTTGCATATTTCCCCATAAACATGCATTTTTTGCAATTTTACTTTTGGTGCTTCCTTCCATACTTTATCAAATGCTTTTTCTAAATCTATCCAGACCGCTATGCTTTTTCTCTTGGAAGGGAAGGCATCCTCTATTTCCTGGGCTATATAGGTTATTTGATCTTCAGTGGACCTACTTTCTGAATCCTGCTTGTTGTGGTGTTAAGAGTTGGTTTTCTTCCACATGCCACATTAGCCTGCCATTGATAATGCATTCCATTAATTTTCCTATACAGCTAAGTAAACTGATAGGTCGATAACTGTTTGGTTCTTCCAGGTCTTTTCCTTTCTTTGGGACTGGTATTAGTATAGCTTCCTTCCATGCCTGTGGGACTATTCCTCTCTTTCAGCCGTAATTTAGGACTGCTAGAAGCTTGTTTTTTCTTTAGTGCCTAGTCCTATTAGCATTTCATTTGTGATTCCATCCTTTCCTGGTGATTTCTTCTTTGTTAGGGTATTAATTGCCTGTTCCATTTCTTCCATTTTAGATTTGCCATCATATATTCTGCTGCTGTCTGTGTATTACTATAAGTGTCTGTTTATCTTTGATTGCTTTCTTCTGCTAGGTTGTAATATCAATATGGTTTGCACTAGCATAGTGTTCCATTAGTACATTTGCAGCCTTTTTCCTGTATGCAAAGCATTTCCTTGTTTAATTGTTATTTGTTTGATTCTGTGTCCTTCATTGCTCATGGCTTTTACTTGTTTCCATAGTTTGTTTCCATCCCTGTCAAAGTTCAGGTCTTCTGTTTTTTTCCCTCCAACAATCTCTGTTGTTTGATTTACTGTTCTTTTATATTTTGCTGAGATGGCTTTGAGAGAGATGTTAGCTTCTTTCTCTGCTGTCTTCCTGGCATTTTCAACTTTGTCCTCCAAAATTTGTAGTTCTTCGGTCCAGTATGGTTTGTAATTTTTCCTCTTGGAATGGACTCAGTGGCCGCCTGTATTATTGCTTTGTTTAGACTTTCCACCATTTGTTTCATGTTGCCATGTCGTGTATTTATGTTTTCACAATATTTATCTGTCAGTATGGCAAATCTATCCCATCAGCTTGTTTGTAATTCCAGCGAGGCAAAGGCTTTTGCTCCTTTGGAACGTACTCCATATTCATTACAAGCTTGATTGGTCTGTGGTCATTGCCTGTTAATTGGTCAAGCACATGGCGATCGATTTTGTGGAGGATGTCTCCTGTGCAGAAAGCTAAGTCTGGAGTAGAAGTGGTAAACCATCTTCTAGAATAGAAGCTCGGTGTGTCATCCGCTTTGTTGAGTAGATGGAGATTGGAGTTTATTACCCAGTCCAGCAATTCATCTCCTCTGTGTCAGTATCTTTGTATCCCCATCTTTCTGAACAGCTATTAAAGTCTCAGACAATAATGCAGTTTGTGTCAGTTATTTTCTTGTTTGAAAGTGTTAGGTCCTTATCTGCTGGGCTACACAGATTGTAAATTCTTATTTTCACGTCCGTTATCATTATATCAACACCTATAATTTCCGTTTGGTTATCAGAGATCACAGATACTTCAGTACAAGGTATTGTGTTTCATGTAAGTATTAGAACTCCTCCTTTGTGTCCTTCATGGTTGAAACGTGTGACCTGGCATCCTCTGACTGAGAATCTGTGACAGGTGCTGAGGTGTGTCTCTTGAATGCATGCCACATCTATTTTATCTTTATGGAGGCGATTTGTTAGAGGGACTTTCTTGTTAGAAACTCCTTCGGCATTCCACTCAAGTATGTTGAGTGTCCTGGGTGTTTGGTCAATAGATCTTACCCTACTCCTCTGTGCCTTGACTCCACAGCACAGGGGAAGGTGACCACCAGTAGTGTTGGGTGGACCTCCTCGAGGCAGGGGGCCCGCCTTTCACCGCCTGATGGGACTTCACGGGATTAGCACCATACTGATTAATTTTCATTTGTGGCATCATTCATTGATAAAGTCAAGTTGCACTGTTTTGTCAAACCTGTGGCTCACTACATCCGATTTTATCAAGCATTTTCCGTTTGTGCTCTCCCTAGCCTTTGACTGTCCCCAGTCTACCTACAAAGCAGTAAGTGCGTGTCTCTCTTCATCTGGTTCCTATCCTTTGACCTGTCTGACATGGCCTACCCTACCAGTAGCTATGCTACCATTCAGCATAGCTCTTGGGGTCATTGGAAACCCGCAAGCCCCTCTACCTCGTCAAGGTGGAGACACGGCAGAGGGGAGATGCAAGATCAATTTAACATACTCAATGGGAGGTCTCAACAATAGGGTATAAAATTCAAATGGTAAGACAAAGATAATGAGAATTAATAAACCTGATTTCCTTTGATGATACTTCACTTTAAGAGATGGAATGGTACATATATTTAGGTGGAAATGTAAACAAATTTGGGGTACATACAAAGATACTAAAATAAAAATACAAAAGCGAAGAGGCGCCTTCATAGTCTTTCCTCTTGAGCCTAAGGCGGCGCATAGGGCAGAAGTCCTGTCTCTCCATGCTTGGCGGTTCGCTGCTACCTGTTGTAGATCTTGGATATTTACTTGGCCATTGAATGAGCCTTCTCTAATGATGGTTCTACGCAGGGTCTCTCTTGGTCTTCCCCGTTTTCTTTTCCCTACTGGTGACCATATGAGGGCTTGGTAGGGGAGTCTTGACTTGTCCATTCTGAGTACATGGCCGATGTAGTTCCAACGGCGTATTCTTATGAAATTGGATACTGTATCTTGCTTAGTCTCCTGTCTTATTTGCGAATTGGTTCTGAAGTCTGTCCAGTGGATGTTTAGAAGTCTTCTAAGACATTTGTTCTCAAAATTGTCTAATTTTGTATCTAAAGCTACCGTTGATTTCCAACTTTCACATCCATACGTTAACACTGGAATCACACAAGAGTTGAAGATTTTAAGTTTTGTGTGTTTGCTGAGTGTCTTTGACTTCCAGATGTTTGACAGTTTATTGAAGGCACTAGATGCCAGTGCGATTCTAGATGATATTTCTGGTGTTGAGTCCCCTGTAGATGTCATTTTGCTTCATAGGTATGTAAAGCTGTTGACTTTTTCAATAACGTAGCTGTTCAATTTGGTGTCATCTGAACTGTTGGTAAAATCAATAGTCTTTGTTTTTGTGGTGTTAATTTGGAGACCAATTTGCCCTGAAACATTTTGGAGGTGGTTTATTTTCTCTTGGGCATCCGGGTGTGTTGAACTCAAAAGCACTATGTCGTCGGCAAAGTCCAGGTCTTCTAGAATTTTGTCAACCCAATGGATACCCATATTTGTGTTGTTTGTGCATTTGCGCATGACCCAATCGATAGCTATTCCAAAAAGCATCGGTGATAAGACACAACCCTGTTTCACTCCTGTTTCGACTGAGAACCAGTCAGAGTTGCCTGTTTCTGTTCTTACGCAGCAACGTGTTTCTTTGTAGAAAGATTTTATGACGTTGGTATATTTGGTAGGAAAACCATAGATGTTAAGTAGATTCCAAAGTGAAGGACGGTGGATACTGTCGAAGGCTTTTTGAAAGTCGACAAAGTTGGTGATTAATTTCGACTGGAATTCTACGGAGTCTTCAATGATTATTCTGAGGGTGAAAATGTGGTCTATGCATGACCGTTTTGGTCTGAAGCCTGCTTGTTCTTCTCTGAGCCTTTCATCTATCGCCTTTTTCAATCTCTCAAGTAGCATGCTACAAAAAAGTTTTCCTGGTACTGACAATAGAGTGATACCACGCCAATTATTGCCTTCATAGCACTAGTATATTTGTGTGGATCAAATGTTAACTCAAGAACCAGGCTTAGAATGTTGAACTATAACATGACAATAGTACTGCTGTACCAATCGGAAACAGGGAAAACAACTAAACCAGTTATAATCAATTACGAACATTCATTAATTAGAAGAAGACGAAGCTTCTTTTGACAGTGTAGGGTGTGACCAGCCTTCAGAAAATGTCTGAAAAGATTTCATATTCATTAATACCCTGAAGGGAAGAACTAACAATAATCAGGCAAGAAAATAATTACTCATCGCACATAGATGTGAAAATAATGTGGTAAAGTTGTGTGCTATTACCATACCTGTTTCAATATAAACATAGAAAACAATTTTCAATCAAGTCAAAGAAATGCCTGAATTTGTTACCATTCACCATGTCTGACTGCATAAGTATTGTTTATAAATATTTAAACTTTAAACATCTTACTAAAATGTCCTTTGTTATTATTAATTCTATTATGTGCCTTACAGACTTTGCGGGAAGCAACAAAAACAGTACAGAATGAAGAATGCCCTTTACTGGAAGGAGAAAGTATAAAAGGAAAAGGTAGCTATTTCAGATATATGTGAGATTAACTTTGGAAATATTAAAAGTCATTTGATTCCACAATTAATATGCTCCTTAAGATCACTTGTAATTTTACATCTCATGCCATAATTCTTAATATTAGATTTAGTCTCATATCACGTAATAATTTTTTTAAACAGGCTGAGACAAAAAGAAAAACTCATCACAAATACCATAATGAAGTTGTCTTCATTGTTAACCACATTATGAGAAGAGAAAAACTGAAGCATATTGTAACAAGTGGTAGGAGTCATGCAAAAAGAGCTTGAGGAATGTATTCTGCTAGAGACTGAAGGAGGCTGTTGACCACTCTTGTCCACTTCTGTGGAAGCAGAACTACATAGTGGTCACTTTGACTTACTATGGTTGCACACACACACAAAACATTTGAGTGTTTGTGTCTATATGTTTGTGCATATTTCAATAAAACAGATTCTTTTGCTTGATGCACTTTATTTATGTATTATGCACCGTATAGTATATTGTAAACTACTGGATGGCCCCGGTTAACGTTGGGGTTACGTTCTTGGAAAACGCGACTTTAAGTGAAACGATGTATAGTGAAACACTATTTCCCATAGAATTAAATTAAATACAGTCTATTATGTAATGTTTATTTTGGTGGTTGATATTTACTGGCTAAATAGAGGTGGGTTGGAGGGCGTGTGGTAGAATTATTGGGACATAGAGGCATTAAAACCACGACTCGTTCCAAAACTATCATCAGCACTACTAGTACTGCTCTCGCTCGCTTTTTTAGCTAGATCTTTATAGAGAGACTTTGCTTTCTCATGGATAGCCATCTTGCTCACAGGCATATTCCTTTGGTTCTGGTCTTCAATCCAGACGGCCAATAGTGCTTCCATTTTCTCCATAAGAGTACTTCTGGTATTAGTGGTCTTGGAAGCACTCAAAGAGGTTACGTTTTTAGCACCCTCTTTGATATTGTCAGCACCTGCACAAATTGTCCTTACCGTGGTTGGGGGTAAACTATGAATTTTACTGATATCAACAGCCCGATCGCCAGCCTCAAAACAACATAACACAACACATCTAACTTCATCTCAAGAGTAACACTTTTCCTGGTTCTCTTACAACCAGACACACTATCAGCACTTACTGTGCGCTTTGAACTCATAATTATGGGTAATTACACAATAAAATCCTGGAAAAATGCATTGCACAAAATGTAAAATGGTGACGTTAACGCAGCATAGCAATAAAGGTGACGACGTTATAGCAGAGCGTCCGCGACGTAAAGTGAAGTTATGTCCCATTGTGACGACGTTATAGCGAAATGATGTAAACCGAAGTGACGTATATTGGAACCTTCCTGTATGCCAGGCAATATATTCTGCAGTAAATTGTTTGTATCTTCATTGCTGAAATGTGCATGTGCTGTGTACAGATCAATATTTCAACAACAATAGACATATTAATGTTATACATGAATATTAGCCTTCCTTCATGAACATTTTAAAATACCAGCCTCAAATACTGAGGTTCTGTCCTTTAACTCACACTGTACCAAGCAACTTAGCGGTCTTATGTGATACTGTTGTTAACTCCTGCCTCATCCACTGTTTATATTAACTCCTCTCTTGAAATTATTTCTTACTTCACTTTCTCCTGTCTTATAGTGCTATTATGTTAACTACTGTATAGTGCTATTATGTAAATTCCTTCAGACCCAAATATTTATTACTGGAAAGTAATTGATTGATTAAAACATCAATATCATAATATTCCGGACAAAGCCTCCTATTGCAAATGTCGCAAGGCGTAAATGCTGAGCATTCCACTGACACACTGTAAACATGTCAACTTTGTCTTCTCAATCTACCTTTGGCAAAGTACTTGAGAAAATAGTAGCATGCAAGCTACAGCACCACTTGGAAAGATGTAAACTCTCCCTAAAGGGCTCGGGAGTTGCCGCCTGGGAAGGACACCAGGGTCAATGTGGCAGCATTTGCATTCGATGTCTATGAGGGCTTACAGAATAAACAAGAGACAGTAGCTGTGGCACTTGACCTGGAAGATGCTTACAACAGAGTTAGGTGTGATCATTAGATATACACTCTTTTGGACATGGCGGTCTGCCCTTAAATTATCAAATTAATTGTGGCAGTACTTTATGAGCGTAGAATCACACTACTCATGGCGCCCCAGACTTCTGACCCCTGTACTATTACACCTGGGCTGCCACAGGGATCTGCCATGTCCCTAATGCGCTTTAGTGTAAACACCAGCAAAGTTGCAGCTATTGAGGCACCAGGAATTGGTAGAATCTTTACATTCGCAGATGATGTGCTGGTGTACAGACAGGGAAGAGAAAGAGAAAGAATGGCTGAAGACTTACGATAAGCAGGGTGGCAGAGAAGGGGCCGTAATAAATCCAGACAAGGCATTGGTTGTGTGGTATTCCCTGGATAACGGAATCGTGAAGGCAAGAGTTCCCATGTATTACATTCAATGGACAACCTCTTTCAGCAGTTAAAAATTTCAGTCATTGAGTATGGTTTCGGGCTGCTGACAGTATCAAAGAATGCAGTCATGTGGGTGATCCTGGGGTGCACAAAGGGAACACCAATTATATGCATGAGGCATATCCTGGCACTACCAACAATTGTGAATAGGCACAGGGTCCTTCAAGCCAAATGGTACCTAAGAGTCATTGCAGACAGGGGTCACCCCCTACATAAAGCCATGGATATGGTCAAGGGCCATAGACTGAGAAGAGGCAAGTCCTGGGTGGCATAGACAGAAATATCTATCAGCCAGGTGTTTGAAATATAGAACAGCAATCATGAAAAAGAGTTTGTAAAAGTACAGGAAGATATGTCGGTCTGGCACAAGGTAATAGTAACACTGGGTTGTGAGTGCAGAAAATTGGCAGCAGGCCGCACAGAGTTTTTGGTGCATCAACTGATCCGGGGCAACACACATTAAGGTGTCATAGTGATCTACACTGATGGGTCAGCGGTGAAAAGAGACGTAGTGGCTGGGGTTTCATTGAGAAGGCTAATGGACGATGCTTGAAAAAGGAGAGTCTGGAATATGAGACTACAACCTCCAACATGAGAATGGAGGTGGAAGCAGTAACAGCAGCCTATCGAAGGTTGGAGGAGACCGCTGCAACACACATTGTATTCATTACGTACTCAGGAAGCATGTTTTACTAAGGTGGAGAAAGGAATGTTTTGTGTAGAATGGCTTGCCTCGCTTCAGAGGTCACAGATTGTGAGAATTTGTATGAATTTTCTGCCCTGGCCATGCGGGAGCGTGGGGGAATGAATAGGCTGGCAGGGAATGCACCTTTCGGTGGTAGATTACCTATGAACAAGGGAGAGGTGGTCTGGCGCCTGTGGGACTAGGTGGAGAAAGCGGTGGACTAGACTGAGAACCAATATATGTGGAGAGAATGATATGGCAGGGTATATGCAGGGGTTCTGGATGAATCTCAGAACTATGAGGGAAGACCAGGAGAACTTTCAGTCAGATGGCAGTTGGAAACATTAGCAGTATGACTCTTCAATAGCAGTTGAACGAATGGATTGAGCACATGTGGGAATGTCCTGAGTGCAGTGATGTCGTTTCTTAGCTCAACTCAACTCAACTTCTCAGTCTAGCAATTGCATAAGATTATAATAAGTTAAAATAACATTAGCCAATGACAGAAAGAGTTCAGAATTATCTAAGTTAGGTATTTTCTCTATATGATAAGAGTTTTGTATCACACATTATGTTTGTATATTACAGCAAGCGATGTCACTTACCTTTGCCCATACAGTGGTCCAGTGCGAGGAACAATTACTTTCACAAATTACAAGCTGTACTTCAAGAGTGTGGAACGAGTAATACTCATCAGCATTATTGGTGTTTGTTGAGACTGTAAACAGGGGTTTACTTTATTTTCTTGTCTCCTATTTTCTCTCTTCCTTTCTCCCTAATAAATTAGCTACCCATTTATCCATCCATCTATCCATTAAATCATCCATCAATCCACTAACCTTTCCATTCCATCTATCCATTCATCCCTCCACCCAACTCCATCCATTCATTCATCTAAACAAAACTGTAATTACCATAGGTTTGCATCATTGGGGTTTGTCCTCCAGGGGGGTTGTTTAAGGACAAAGGAATAAAGGTCAGATGTCCTGGCTGCTGCCAGATTTGTGTATTTTACCTCCAACAGTGGGAGCTAATAAAGGTCAGATGTCCTGGCTGCTGCCAGATTTGTGTATTTTACCTCCAACAGAACAGACAGTGAGAGCTGCTGTAGCACACTGACTAGCACAATTGCCTGCTGGCCCGGCGGTCACGTGTTTGAAACCCCATCAATGGTTTGTTTAAAAAGTGAACCCAGTCTAAACTGGGAACTAGGAAATGTTGTGGGAAGTAAAGATGGCTGACATATTATTGACAACATCACACAGCGAGTGTTTATTACTCTATTACAAATATGGGGCTAGGACCATACACTCAGTATGCCTCAAGGCACAGACAGGGTCATTTATTTGACCTTGCTTAAATCAAATAGCTGTGCTTTACTAATCTTTTGTTTCATTAATTATGTCAAAACTAAAGGTTGCATTCTATTTTACTTAATTCTATTTAAAGAGTTGCAGTGTTGTGGTGATTAGTGTTCTTGTCTGCTGGTCCAGTGGTTCTAGACTAAATCTCCATCAAAAGGGATTCTCTTTTTGAGCACATGGTTTCACAGTTTCTGTTTTTGACCACATGGTTCCAGAGTCAACCCTGCATCATTACAGGGGTACCAGAAGATATTGTAGGAGATAAGGCATGATACTGGTTTTGGTGTTGGTAAAGAAACACTTTCATTACATCTCCATTAGTATTCCATTTTCCTCCTTTAGTTCCCACAAGGAGAAATTTTAGCACGGTGCACAAACTCTGATGCATTAGTGAGAATCCAAACATGTGTATAGTAGAATCATACCTGCTATATATATATATATATCTATATATATATATATATATATATATATATATATATATATATATATATATATATATATATATATATATATATATATATGGGATAACTTTTCTCAATTGGAAATTTTGCCTGGACAGTTACCTATTTAGCCTGCTCTTTTTGTTTTGTTCAAACTGCCAAGGGATGTTTAATCTGCACACAGATCTTAATTTTCCACCTTGCCTGAGAAGGCTAGACATCCGACCCACTGCCCCAGGATCAGGGGGACTGTACCATCCATTCTTCTTATTTTGTAAAATTGCAAACAGTCGACCCCATGAGAAGAACCTGGTCTGTTGGAGCCAGAGGCAGGCACTGTAATATATGATGTACACTGCCCACTGTAATCTGATCATTGTATATCTGCCTGTTGTAAGTAAGTTGAAGGTGGCGGGCAGTTGTTAGTTGTTGATACCATGAAAATATAAATGTGACATTTGGCAGTTTCTAACTCATTTATGGGCTATGGTGATGGCTGTTTGCCAGTTTTGAAGTGATTAGTGAAAAAAGTAATAATGTCTTTATAATCACGGTCACCTGATAACAGGTTAAAGCAAAGAATGCTGTTAAAGTGAAGCAAAACAGTTTATTCAGTACACATGTCTATTTATCATGAACAAATAATATGAGGACACTTTTCTCCATTGACATAAGAAAATTACCATTTAAGAAATGTTCATAAAAAATAACCATCACAACAATGAAATTGCCTGATGACACAATTCTCAGCATGCATTTCCATCACTAAGTGTCACATGACTGCAGAGCAACCATGTTAGTAGTCTGGTTACTGTGTTTGTGTTGCCAGGAGCCACCATTTATCCTGGATGTTCCACTTGGTGTTGTTAGTCAGATTGAAAAGATTGGCGGCGCTACAAGCAAGGGCGTGAACTCCTATGGAATTGATATTGTCTGCAAGGTAAGTGTGGAATCATGTTTTTTTTAATTCCCCCCATTTTTAATTACTTAACATGTTATATTTAAGTCAGACAGTTTTACTTCATGTATTACCTTGTCTGGAATGTATTTATGAGATGCCAGCATGTGACAGTAAATGTTGAAACGTTGAAAAGGACTAAGTGGCAAAATAAATGTAAATGAGGGTGAGAAAATTTAGATTAAACAGACATTTATGAGAGAACAAACAAGTATGGCCGCCACATGCCTTGTACCTAGATGAATGGACAACAATGACAACCAGTTTGAAGGGAAGGACTTGCGTTTTCTGTTGAGGATAAAATGTACACATTTAATTCACAGGAAGTAGTAACCATTATCAAGTCATTCTATTGTGAATTTAATAAATGATTACTGTCTTCTGTCCTTATCAGCATTGCTTTGGGGTTACTTAACTTCTACCTTTAGTTTAGTCCTTGTCTACAAGTGCCCTGGTTGCATTTTAACCTGTAAGTGTTCATAAGTTGCCTAGTAGTATGATGTACAGGTCACTTCTGGTAATCTGTGTATTGGCATGTGCTGGAATTGTCAGTTACAAGTTTATCTGAAGCAGTCAGTTTCAAAATAATGTTACCAGTTAGCTTCTATGGCTTAGGCGTAGTGAGTGCAGTTTCAGTCTCGACATACTGGGTTTGTAGTCAGCCGGGGAGCAGATTGTTTTCCCATGATTTTCACAGTGCAATGAGCATCAGCTCATCAGACAGCTGTGTCAAACTACTAAAAATAAAATTGCCTACAAAATCACAAACAGAAAAAAACACTGCTGAGGTTGATTGTCAAGTCTTACAAAGGACATGCAGCTAACTTGTTTTATTACCAGTCATCGCCCAATATGACTTCCAAACTAGAGCCCGTGAGAGGCAGCATGCACATTAAGAGTTTCCTTTGACTTGAGCTAGTAACCTATGACTTCTCCACACGTACTTAAAGCTTAGACTGGCTCTGGCTCAGGTAAGTTGACATATTGTACTGGTGACCAAAATGTTGCACTTAGCAAAGAAAATCTTTAAACTCAGTCTAGCAGTCCTTTTTTTAATTATTATTATTCCAGGATATGCGTAACCTGCGGTTTGCACACAAGCAGGAAAACCACTCCAGGCGACAAGTGTTTGAGAAGATTCAGATGTATGCCTTCCCTCTGACAAACAGGCTGGTGAGCACCACTTGTCCTTCTGATAGTTCTTAGCATAATTATAATTGTTGGTAGTGGTTCCTACTTTCAGGGGACAAAATCTAGCAACTTAACTTGTCGCTTGACTACTGTGATAGCATGAAGAAATAAATGTTATGTCTTTTTGTGTGCACATGCATTTGTTTCTGTGTGTCTGTGCTTGCATGCATATGTATTTTTGTGTGTACACATATGCTGGGATTACACGGCTATAAAACAAAGGGATGCCAAAGATGTTAGAAGGGCAATGTGGAACTGAAAGAGTTAAGTATCAAAGGCTATCATATGATCATTAGGATTTATATATAAATGGAAAGAGGTTCTTTGCAAACAAAAAGCTTGCAAGCTTCATGATTTGCGATGTCCAGCAGCATGAATCAATCCATATGCAGACACCTTTCCTTTAATCCATGCACTGACACCTTTCCTTTAATCCATGCACTGACACCTTTCCTTTAATCCATGCACTGATACCTTTCCTTTAATCCATGCGCTGACACCTTTCCTTTAATCTATGCTCTGACACCTTTCTTTAAGTCCATGCTCTGACACCTTTCCTTCAGTCCATGCTCTGATACCTTTCCTTCAGTCCATGCTCTGATACCTTTCCTTCAGTCCATGCGCTGAAACCTTTCCTTCAGTCCATGCTCTGATACCTTTCCTTCAGTCCATGCACTGACACCTTTCCTTCAGTCCATGCACTGATACCTTTCCATCAGACCATGTGCTGACACCTTTCCTTTAATCTATGCTCTGATACCTTTCCTTCAGTCCATGTGCTGACACCTTTCCTTCAGTCCATGTGCTGACACCTTTCCTTTGGTCCATGCACTGACACCTTTCCTTCAGTCCATGCACTGACACCTTTCCTTTACTCCATGCGCTGACACCTTTCCTTCAGTCCATGCGCTGACACCTTTCCTTCAGTCCATGCGCTGACACCTTTCCTTTACTCCATGCGCTGACACCTTTCCTTCAGTCCATGCACTGACACCTTTCCTTCAGTCCATGCGCTGACACCTTTCCTTTAATCTATGCACTGACACCTTTCCTTCAGACCATGTGCTGACACCTTTCCTTCAGTCCATGCACTGATACCTTTCCTTCAGACCATGTGCTGACATCTTTCCTTTAATCTATGCTCTGATACCTTTCCTTCAGTCCATGTGCTGACACCTTTCCTTCAGTCCATGCTCTGATACCTTTCCTTCAGTCCATGTGCTGACACCTTTCCTTCAGTCCATGTGCTGATACCTTTCCTTCGGTCCATGCACTGACACCTTTCGTTCAGTCCATGCACTGACACCTTTCCTTTACTCCATGCGCTGACACCTTTCCTTCAGTCCATGCGCTGACACCTTTCCTTCAGTCCATGCGCTGACACCTTTCCTTCATCCATGCGCTGACACCTTTCCTTTACTCCATGCGCTGACACCTTTCCTTCAGTCCATGCGCTGACACCTTTCCTTCAGTCCATGCGCTGACACCTTTCCTTCAGTCCATGCACTGACACCTTTCCTTTAATCTATGCACTGACACCTTTCCTTCAGACCATGTGCTGACACCTTTCCTTTAATCTATGCACTGACACCTTTCCTTCAGTCCATGCACTGATACCTTTCCTTCAGTCCATGCTCTGATACCTTTCCTTCAGTCCATGCGCTGAAACCTTTCCTTCAGTCCATGTGCTGATACCTTTCCTTCAGTCCATGCACTGATACCTTTCCTTCAGTCTATGCGCTGATACCTTTCCTTCAGTCCATGCGCTGATACCTTTCCTTCAGTCCATGCGCTGATACCTTTCCTTCAGTCCATGCACTGAAACCTTTCCTTCAGTCTAGGCGCTGATATCTTTCCTTCAGTCCATGCGCTGATACCTTTCCTTCAGTCCATGCGCTGATACCTTTCCTTCAGTCCATGCGCTTATACCTTTCCTTCTGTCACAGGACACAACCTCGCCACCCCACTGTGACCCAGTTGTAGTGACAAGGGTGTGCAAAGGAATCTTCTCTGACAGCCCAGTGACGTATATTGTCAAGACATGTCATCTTCTTGTACTTCGCTTGTGTCGCAACAATTTACAACTTGAATGTTAACCAGAACAGAAATCTAGCAACTTTTGATATAGACCTCAAGGCAAATCGTTCATTCTTTTGGTTTTATTTATTTAATTTTGTTCTTCCTGGGGTTTCTTTAATTTTACATTGTTGATGATACAAAATTACAGTTGAGCTCAATCAATACAAAAGTAGTATACAAAATCTTATGTTGATTTGGGTTTCCCGAAGCTTTCAGTTTACCATATTACGTCTTCTAGTCATCTGGAATTGCCATACTGACCATTTTCATTCCTTTGTTCCATAATTAACTTCTGTGGGCATGTCCTTCATTCTTTTATTAATGCTCTAGCCCGATGAAAAACCTTATTTCTCTCTGATGTTATCAATGCATCTTGTCCAGTTGGAACTCAAATCGCAATTGTGCTTCTTTGCTTATTGTGGTTACCAACCAACGTTTTACTCAGCTTTTTCTCTACGTCAGGGTTGCGCCCTTTGGTGCATTCTATCTGACCTCTTTTATGAAAAACCCAGTTTAATAATCTACTTTTGTTATCCTGCCTCCCTGCCTGAAGCCTGGCATATCATCTTATAACAGTCATACTGTTATACTTCAGTCCATGCGTGCGCTGACACCTTTCTTTCATCTATGCACTGACATCTTTCATTGTCATGACATAAAGCAGTCAAGCATTTTCTTTTGCTGTCTTCCCCTTTGCACAAATCTTTCCAGTTGTCACAAAATGTTCCGGTTTTCTCTTCTCATTATGTGACCCCAAAAATGTCAACTGTCTCTGTTTGCGGTAAATTGCCTCTCTACTGTATGACAATAGTCATGTATGATTTTGAATCTTGTTCATTACTCACAACTAAATCTTGACTGGCACCTTGCCGTCTTGACAGATGATAGTTTGTAAAGTGGAGTCATTCGTCTCCATAACACAAAGCCTGGGCTGAAGTTAGAGACCATGTGTTGCCCTTGCAGCATAATCCCTCTCTTGGCTTGTCTAGTTTACTCCAGAGAAAAGGTAACATCAATACGTCTGGAACAAGACAGAAGCTGCCAGATCAGCAAAGCAATGCTCTAACTGTCCATCTGTCAGAACTTCCATCCATGGTTGCCAACCATGGCTTATTGCCTGATCTGCCCTGCCATGACATTTAGTCTTTAAGTTCGATTTCTTCGCACAAGGGTAAGGCTTGTACCCTTCCAATTGCACTCCACCGCCTGAAGCCATTGACACAATGTGGGGTGTCGGGTTTGGTGTACACTACCCAACATTCGGCGCTAACAGAAAGCAGTTACTACCGCCTACAGTCATGTGGTAGCTCAGTCATATCTGACTAAGACCTGACACAACAACTAAATCTATTGATTAAATTAAATGGTTTGTTACTAAATATTATCTGTTCATCAATTTTCAGAATTTCTTTGCATTTGAATTCAAGGAAAGATATGGCCCAGATAATGGTTGGAAGATCTTTGATCCCATAAAAGAATTCAAGAGAATGGTGAGTGTATGTAAGCAGCATGACATGATACATACATACAACTTACATTTGTTAGCATGTCTTTTTATCATTAGGTTCCATTTAAAATTCAGTTTAATGTTCATCTTTGATGTTCTTCCCTGTATATATTCATTCCTTCTATAAACCTTTCAATTTAACCATACCAGTCTGTTACAAATATGATGGTGGATATGCCTGCGACACCTAACAGCATAGGACAGTGAACGACAACAGAAAAGAAGAAGATTTTTGTTTTGCATTTGTGTATATGCTGAGGGGCTGTGGTGGTACAGTGGTTTGTGCACTTTTCCTCTGTCAAGACAAATTGATGAAAGTACTTAAAAGGAAGATGTTCATATTCATTGTCATTATTGATGGTGACTAAAGCTTCTTCTTCTGCATTCATCCAGGGTGTTTTTTCAGATGTAATTGCATTGTGCCAATTTATTTGCACCCTTAGGCTGACACACCCAACTTCTGCGGGTGTTAGTTGACTGGGTTAACCTTCCCGGGTGTGACTAGAGCTTAAGAGTTATAATTATGGATTGACATGTATTTTGAATGAAAATAAAGTGGAGAATTGGCTTACTAGAAGACATATGAGCAGATGATTAAAATAACATGAAGGATTAGAATATTTGAAGTCATGTCAGAGGATGACTAAAATCAAGTGACAGATTAGAAAATTAGAAGTCATATGAGAGGATTGTGAAAATAAAAGGAAAGATTATGAATACTAGAAGTCATGTTGATTTTATTTATTCATGTTAATGTTATGTTGTTGTTTTTTATTCTTAGGGGGTGCCAAATGAAAGTTGGAGGATCACCAAGTTAAATGAAAATTACACGTTATGTGACAGCTACCCAGCAGTGGTAAGCAGGCATAACATAGCTGGAAAAACTGCTGCACTGACACAACAATTGCCTTTACAACCATTCATATCTGAGCAACTAGTCCTGTGCTGCTAAGAAATACTACAGATAATTTGTTGAATTGCTGATTGAAACCACATAACCTTCCCCTCCACTTTTCCATGTTGTTCTTTTGTAGCAAATTTAACTCTTTGGAAGTGAGGTCAAACCTTGGTTTTCGTTGCCTTTGGTTTTCATCAGTTTCGGTTTTCGTAGATTTTTCCCTCGAAAAATTTGTCTTGGTTTTCATCAGTTGCCTCGGATTTCGTTGGCATGCCCACATGACCTCGTTGCTAATTTTGTGAAACCAAAGGGACCCATGCATTCTTCTGCTCAGTTTGGCATTGTTTTTCATTGTGTGAGCATCACTTGCTAATAAAAAAATACGAGCGGTATTAAGATTGCTGAAATCGGTCGCATGTACAGGAAGTCACCATCCACGATAAGTTCCATCATGGTGACAAAGGAAGCAATACAAGAGGCTAATGTAGCAAAAGGCTTGAATGTGCTACTGAAACAGAGATTTGCAAACAATTGAAAATATTGAACAGTTATTATTAATTTGGATAAATCAAAACCAGTTAGATGGCGATTCTGTTTTGGAAGCAATCAAATGTGAAAAGGCCAGACTAATGTATGCCGATCTCATTAAGAAAATGCTTGGAACGAGTGCTAGCGTACTTAATGATTTTAAGGCCAGCAGAGGATGGTTTGAAAAATTCAAGAGGTGCACTGGAATACACGGTGTTAACTAGGCACTGTGGAGGAGTGAGTTTGGACAAGTTTCGAGCCAAAAAATAGTATTAAACACTATATAGATTTATTCTCAATAAAATGTGTTTTTGGTATGTATTTTGGAGTGTCTAGAATGAATTAATTGGATTTACATTGATTCATATGGGAATAATTGCCTCGGTTTTCGTTGATTTCGGATTTCGCCAATTATCTTTGGACGGATTATCGAAGAAAACCAAAGTTTGACTGCTTTTAAGTGTTTGCCATTCCAGAAAATGCCTGATTGACACTGTTCTACTCTGCATGCCTTACTCAGATAGACAGGCAGACAGATGAGTTGATAGAAACACGGGTTAATGAACAGATTGACAGAAGGATAGACAAACAGACCAACAGACAATGATACATGCCGCTATACGTAAGAAACATAGTACTGTATGTCACTGAAATATGTTACCATAGAGCGATGATAACACAATTTAATTAAAACATTGTACTGTATGTCACTGAAATATGTTACGATTGGGTGATGATAATATAATTAAGTGAAACATTTTACTGTATATCCGTGTGACATGATACTGGTTTTTCAGAGAAGGATGAGATAGTATTTCATTGTAACATGGTGTATCATCTTCATATCATCTTCAAGTGTCTTGTCAGCTATTGTGGCTGCTTATGCTTCTTCACATGTTGTCATCTCCAACAGCATACACTGATACCCTTCTGCTCTATGATACAAGGCAGTCAAGGATTTTTTCTCTCTTTATCTGTCTTTCCTTCCACAAATCTTTCCATTTGTCACATTATGTTCTAGTATTTGTCTTCTCATAATTTGACTAAAACTGACTTCCTCTTTCTGATGTTTGTAATAAGTTGTCTTTGTGTGTTAGCCTCTTTCAAAATGATTAGATTACTTGTTTTAACTGTCCAAGAAATTTTCAGCATTTTACTGTAAAAACACATCTCTGAAGCTTCTGTGGACTTTTGTGTGTTTACTAATCATTCAGCATTCACAACCATATGTTAAAACTGATTCTATATATAACATGCAAGACCTCTTGTCCTAACCTCTATTGTCAAGCATTTATTGCATAAGATGTTCTTCATTTTATAAAATGCAGATTTGCTTGTCCTATCTATACTTTATCTCTGTACTATATCTTCCATCTGATGTTGCCT
Organism: Cepaea nemoralis; assembly: GCA_014155875.1. Taxonomy (NCBI): domain Eukaryota; kingdom Metazoa; phylum Mollusca; class Gastropoda; order Stylommatophora; family Helicidae; genus Cepaea; species Cepaea nemoralis. The sequence continues at coordinate 302,065 of JACEFZ010011953.1, read as the reverse complement.
ATGTACCTAGATACTTGAATTTCTGCACGTGCCCCAAATTAGCACCTTTTACTTTAATGGTACATTTCAGCATGATCTGATTCTTTGATATTTCCAGTGTTTCCTATTGTTCAAACTGAGGCCAATTGTTTAACTTTCTACAACCTCTGTATCTATCAGTTTCTGTCATTCTTTATGACTTGTTGCTATGATAAAATGTCATAAACATCAGTTATTTATATAATGACCTGCAAACGTGATCCCTGGCATATTTTGTGTAGATCTCATTATTTGCTCACAAACAAATCAGGGTACAGCATACACAAACTTTATGCATTGAAATGTTCCTGAGTGGTTGTTGAACGTTATGGCTGCTGTTTGCTGCAATACATCTTCTTTATTATTTGCAGCCCTTTGCCAACAATGTTTAATCGTTATAGTAGTTTTATTATTTCCTCATTTTTCAATTGTTTAATGCTTTTGTACAGACTATGAAGCATAAGCACACATCTATTGTTACTTCTCTGTCTCATAGAATCCAGAGAATGTATATGACACATATTGTTAAAAATATTATCGGTCCTGAAGCAGTGTTCTGCTAGGGTTTTGTGCTGTGATACTGCCCTCACATTTTGTGTGCCTCAGAGCAAGAAGGAATAGGTGACCAATCTTGTCCTCACATTTTGTGGGCCTCGGAGCAAGACGGAATAGGTGGCCAATCTTGTCCTCACAGTTTGTGGCCTCAGAGCAAGAATGAATAGATGGCCAATCTTGTCCTCACAGTTTGTGGGCCTCGGAGCAAGAAGGAATAGGTGACCAATCTTGTCCTCACATTTTGTGGGCCTCAGAGCAAGACGGAATAGGTGGCCAATCTTGTCCTCACAGTTTGTGGCCTCAGAGCAAGAATGAATAGATGGCCAATCTTTTCCTCACAGTTTGTGGGCCTTGGAGCAAGAAGGAATAGGTGGCCAATCTTGTCCTCACTTTTGGCAAGCGACAAGCCCAGGTGCCAAGCCCACTTATGGCCGTGCTCGTGACATCACCAGCACAGTTGGCTATCAATTGGGCCAGCATACCCGCCATATGGCACATTATACGAGGCCTGCTCAACATTTTTGTACCTGTGACTGGGAGAAATACACAGTTACCCGAAGGTCTGACACCCTATTCCCCTTCAAAGTAGACTCCTTGGGATTGTACACACTTCTCCCAACCATCCCGTCCTTGTTGCAAACATTGCAGGAAGGCCTCTTAGTCAATGGAGTACAGTGTAGCCATAGTATTCCGCATAATGTCTTCTTGTGACTCAAACCAGGTTCCTTTCAACAGCATTGTTTGGCTTGAGGAACAGCCAAAACACCACAAGGAGCTATGTTGGGTCACCACAAGGAGCTATGTTGGGTCACCACAAGGAGCTATGTTGGGTCACCACAAGGAGCTATGTTGGGTCACCACAAGGAGCTATGTTGGGTCACCACAAGGAGCTATGTTGGGTCACCACAAGGAGCTATGTTGGGTCACCACAAGGAGCTATGTTGGGTCACCACAAGGAGCTATGTTGGGTCACCACAAGGAGCTATGTTGGGTCACCACAAGGAGCTATGTTGGGTCACCACAAGGAGCTATGTTGGGTCACCACAAGGAGCTATGTTGGGTCACCACAAGGAGCTATGTTGGGTCACCACAAGGAGCTATGTTGGGTCACCACAAGGAGCTATGTTGGGTCACCACAAGGAGCTATGTTGGGTCACCACAAGGAGCTATGTTGGGTCACCACAAGGAGCTATGTTGGGTCACCACAAGGAGCTATGTTGGGTCACCACAAGGAGCTATGTTGGGTCCTGGCGAACCAGAGGAATATTGTATTTTGTCCAGAAATGTTACATCAGACATGAACACAGAGTTTGGCTTTCTGGTGCGTGCTCGTGATGCACCAGCCCAGGGGAATCTAAGAAAAATGTCAGCATGACTGCATGCCTGTGCCAAGACTTGTCCTAGTTATTAGTGGAAGATAGCCAGCAAGTGTGAGTGGACTGAAGCATAGATTCCATGAAATATGCGGATATCCATGTGCGAAAGATGTGGTAAACCAAGTTGAGTGATTGTATCGTGGGCATTTGGGGAAAATCTGTCAGAGGAGACTCTTCGGTTGAGTTTTTTTGTTACTCACTAATTCGTATACATAATCTGCTGGTCACATTTATACAAATATCAATTCACATCACACCAGCAGGCTACTTGAAATAATAATAATAACTTAATTAAACCAGGCTGTCACTCAATTTGAAAACACAACAGGAGTGAATATCCGTCTGTCTGTCTCTGACAAATACTCACGATACAATCTCTCAACTTGGCTTACCACATCTTTTGCACATGTATTCAGGGGTCCCACATGTTTATAGAATCAACCCACTTACACGCTTGTGTGCTGTCTTAAATAATGGTCTAGACAGGAATGTCTCAGTCTCCACTGTGACAACTGCATCTTCATTTCTGGGTCATACTCATAAACACACAACTCATCACCGGTGATCACAGTGTACAGGAAGTTGGGTGAGACATTTAGACAAGGTTGCTTGCGCTCCACCGTTAACAGCTTCGGCACAAATTTCACATGCACTCTAGGCATGGCCAAATCATCCCTCAAAATGGAGTACACAGAGCCAGTGCTTATCCTACCCGTGTCCTCAAGTTTTCAGGGATGACACCACAATTCTGCAGGACCAAACTCCCCATTTGGTCTTGGTCAATGACCTCATCATTTCGGCTTGTTGAGAGTTGTCCAGAACATGGTCCGCTCTTCATCAATGGGTGACCATCTTGGAAGAAAATGTAGCACTTGTTAATTCATGCTGCCATAAATCAGTGAAACATGCTATAATATGAAAGTGAAATATGTTACAGTAAGTTAGTGAAACATGATACCACAAATATGTCAAACATTATGCTTTAAGTAAGTAAAGTTTACTACTATAAGTTAGTGAAACATGCTCCTATAAACTAGTGAAACATACTACTACAAGTTAGTGAAATGTGCCATTTAAGTCTGAAAGAAGATAAACTCATTGTTTTCAGCTTGCTGTACCAAAACAAGCCACTGATACTGACCTCCAGAGAGTTGCAGAGTTCAGAAGCAGACAGAGACTTCCTGTAAGTTGAATACTCTCTATGTTACTACTGTAGAGAGGCTGCAGGTGATTTCCTAGAGAGTGTTGGGAAAATGTGCTATCTGCTGTTAAGGCGATGTGCGGCAGTAAAAACATCGATTTTTGGTCAACTTTGCTATTTTTGGAATAGTTCATTTTTAGACACATTATCATGTCTTCTATCAGATTCTGTACTTGTTTTTGTTTCAAAACTGTTATTTTATGCAATATTCATAATTTACTGAACCCACCCTCTGTGTAAAATCATATAATTATTGAAAATTGTTGCGAAATTGACGGTTTTCAAATCCTAGCAACGATATCTCAGGAAAACACGACACGCTCGTGTAAGGTATCCCTGGAAAGGTCGTGAACTTCCGTAACTGTTCGTAAAACTACGAGTTCGTCTAATCGGAAGCTCTTCTGTGTACATCGGGTTTATTCGTGTCTATCATCTTCCGGAAACTTCCATATATGGAACATCGTTAGCAATCCGCGTTCGCCGATGGCTGAAATTGATCACGTGGGTTTCCAAAATGGCGGCTTTGTGTTGTTTACACCTGGCGACGTGCTGAAAGTTCATTGTTGACGACAGACTGACACGCATTGAAATATGCCTCGTTCTAAGAAATTTAACATAAAGTCATCTACTCAACGTAAGTAATCTCTCAGACTACACCTCGCAAATGCTGGTAAGCAGCGAAAAGCCTATCAGAACGTTGTAAACGATACAGACAATTCTGAAACTACTGAAAGCGACCCAGCTAAAGTGCGCACATGCCACTTCCAAATCCAAGTGTTTTGACAGTGAACCTGAATGAATCAGTGCTATCGTGTTCTTCTCAAAGTTGTGGAAGTGATTCTTTTATTACCCGAAGCCAATTTAAAAGAGATACGTATAAATACACAACATCCACTAGCAGCAAGTATGATTCTGGTGACGACAATGGATATCAAAAACGGGAACACAGAGCAATAGTTGATTGTTCAGAAATTGAGGCAATAATCAAATTGTTATGTTGTCCAGTTTGTAAAAATGATAGTCTTATTTTGAAAACTGACAGCAAGAAAACCAAGGGATTAGCTGTGTATGCAGAGGTTTACAGCTCTTGTTGTGAAGCTTTGTGTGGAAGATACCTATCTGCAAGAAGTAATGATGGGGATAGATCTTTTGCTGTCAACAGCCAGTCAGTATATTCAGCATTAGTCTGTGGGATGGGTGCAACGACATTCAACAATTTTTGTGAAAACATGAACCTGCAAGGTCTTCATCACAAAACATTTCACAGCAAAGCGAATAAACTATATTCAAAGATAGAAGATCTGGAGGACACTGTTTTTTCTCAAACCGTAAAGTATGTTCGACAGGCTCATGCACAACAGTCAGGCATAACTCTACATGACAATGATGTGCTAGATATTAGTGTCAGCTTTGATGGCACTTGGCTGACTAGAGGCCACACATCCCACATTGGAGTTGGCTGTGCAGTGGATGTTCTTACAGGACTTTGCATAGATGCCCATGTTATGTCCACATATTGCCAGGTGTGTGAAACCACTGGTAAGACACATTCCAGGGACAAACCAGATGAATTTGCAGCATGGAAGGCAGAACATCTTCTAAACTGTGACAACAATTTCACAGGATCTGCTGGAATGATGGAGGTGAAGGCTGCAAGGGTGCTGTGGCGACTGTCTGTGGCCCGTCATAAACTTCGCTACACGTCAATACTTTCTGATGGTGACACCAAAACATTTGCGGAACTTACCAAGATCAACCCATATGGGGATGACATTCAGATAGACAAAGAGGAGTGTATCAACCATGTCAGTAAACGCCTTGGAACAGCACTGCGCAAACTAAACTAAACTACTTAGTAGATGTGTGTCAGGACAAACTCAGAATTCAAATGAGTGAATTTGACACAATTTTTACACAGCTTGATATGGGCTCGATGCACTAAAGACAACTTTGCCTCTCGCAAGCGCGTTCAGTTTGCAGTTATAACTGCAGCAAGAGAGTTCAACTTTGGAGCTGCTGCTGCCCAAGACACTGCCCAGTTTTTGGACCTTCTACAGGCCTGCATATGCAGAGACTAGGAACATTTAGGATGCAGAAGCAAGTAAGAAATAGTCTGAAGTACAAGAAGGACAAACAAACTAAAAGACGCGACACTGTACGAGCGGCCAAACTGAAGAGACAAGGTGAGCTGCATGCTCTGGAGGGAGGTCCTGCATATTCAACAGGACAATTTTAACACTCAAGATACAGTTTTACACTTTTTTTCTCTGTAAAAGAATGCATTAGTAATAAAAAACAAAAAAATAATTAGTTTTTCCCCGTTTTCTCATTTCGCCAGTTTTTTATACATAAGTACAATTGTTTTAAAAACTATTCATTAGATTTCACTCAAACTTTGCAGAGATATTCTTTATTATATCGCTTACATTGTGAGTAGATTATTCTTCAAAATTACATTTTAGTTTTTGTGCTACACTAAAAAAAAAAAAAAAAATGTCATGAAAAATGTCATTACCATTTTCACATTTTGAAAAAAAAAACTGCTAAGAGATATCATTAAAATATTCTACTAAACTTGTAAAGGGTCTATTTACTTACACATAAAACAAAGAATTTAGCCTGTACATTAAAAAATAAATGTTTTAGAGGTACATTAAGAAATTCAAGATGGCCGCTGTTTATCTTGGTTTCCATAGCAACCGTTAAGTGCAAAGTCAATTTGACAATATTTTATCGATCAGCAGTCTTTAATATCAAACCCTATCCCATAAAAGAACATAGAAATTAAGTATTATGGAATTAAATTTTTTTAGGTTAGCATCGCCTTAATTAATATTTGGGTGAAAGCATAGCACATGATGCTGATGTTGGTCAGATCGGTCACCATCTTTGCATTGGTGGTGGACTGCCATGTCTCTGGCCATGATGGAACAGCCTAACATCCTTTTTCCAGTCCAGTTTAAAAAATGTTATTTTCTCATCTAAACCATTGTCCTCACCTTGCATGCTTGCCTCCCACCATTCTCTCTAGCAGGATTTTCAGCAGGATTTTATGTCATTTTGTTTGCCCAAATTATTTCATTTGCCAAATTTTGATCTTGTTTAGTAATTCTCTTTTCAGTCCTAATCTGTTAGGACTTGTGTAGTTGGAACATAACTGAAGCCAGACTTGACTAGGTGCTGCAGGATAGACCACATTTCACCAGTAAAGTATGATCAGTTCAGGATTTCTTGGGAGGTCTTCTACTCAGTGAACAGCCTTTCAGTTCACCACCTGTGGAAAACCTTCACAATCATTAGTGCATATTAGCTTCCTCACTAACAACCAGTCAAGTTAGGACAGTTCAGAAGACATTAGAAGAAAACTTCAGCATGGCAATGTGGAGGTTAAACAGCATGAAGAACCAGCTAACAAATAAAAGTACACATGTTGAGAACCTGCATCTTTCCTTGGCCAACTCTTTTGAGCTGAAATGTTACAGAAACATTCTTAGAATACTGTTAATCCAGAAGAAAGGAAGACTGACATGACAAGATCTGAACATCAAAGACAACTTGCTCACAAATTGCACCATGTCTGGGAAATTAAACTACTTATGTAGATCAAATGTCACAGTGGCTTGGAGAGAACAATCATGGAAAGCATGGTTCCTTGAAGACAGACAAGGCCAGGGCTGACAGACACTGGGGTGTATACAGATTATTACAGGCACACTGAGCATGTAAATGCATGTGACAAAAATAGTTGCATATCCTTTACAGGACATTGCAGTCAACCCCAGTATTTTTTGGCTGTTTGTGATTTCTGGGCAGTTTATGTTCAGTAGTTTGCCATTGCTTTCTGAATGACTGGCACTCATACCATTTTATAAAATCTAATGCAAGGCGGTCTGCTTCCAAATCGCCCGCAGCTGTAAAATTCATGAGATAGGGGAAATGGTGAAGGATCAAGAATCTTTTGGCAGACTGACGATAACACGGTTCTGAAAAGGACTTCCTACATCATAATGTTTTTGGTAAACTTTGCTGTAGGTTGAGTTATTTGCTTTCTGTATTATTTGGTTGTTTGTCAAGTTCAAGCATCTGTGCTTATCTTTATCATTATGTAGACTCTGTCCTGGATTCATCCAGAAAGCCAAGCTACTATCACTAGGTCCTCACAACCTCTGGTAGGAATGACCAGCAAGACCTGTAGAGATGATGAGCGATATATACAGATGATCATGGACACAAACGCTCAGTCTCACAAGCTGTACATCATGGATGCCAGGCCATCGGTGAATGCAGTAGCTAACAAAGTGAGTTGAAGCAAAGTGTGGTTGTCTTATTTACCTGTGCAAAATATACTAAGTTGTTTCCATGAATAATTTGACCAGGCCTGTCATTTGCATGACATTATTAATTGTTTGGTTGTTACATTCTGGCAGGATAGACAGTTTTGAGCACTGTTTCACCCACTTGCACAAGAGCATTGATAACACTGTTAACAAGCAATCCCAAATGGAAGCGCTCTTATAAACACGGTCAAACATAGAGGAGAATAGTGTGTTTAGATTTCTGCCAGTTGGGGGAACAACACAAATGATTTTCATTGACAACTAATTGAGGGCTGTGGACCTCATGTCATGTCAGATAAACAGGTTTAGACTGTGCTCTAGTACTTTGATAACAGCAGGACAGAGATAACAGATGACCTGGATAGGATGTAATTTTGCTGCATGATAATGCCAGTCGCTACACTGCCAACTGTAGGTGCAAATTGCTACTGCACGTCAAATGGGGAGTGACATGGCAACAGTGACTTCCATTTGTTTAGACCTTTGAAGAAGCTCCTGTGAGCTAGAATCCAATACAAAGCCAGCAGCCATGCCCAGCAAGCTGCAGTGTTCTGGCTGCTGGATCCTGAACTGATTTCATGTAGACTAGGATAAATGTCTTAGTGTACTAAGGCAACAAATGCCTGGACAAGTATGGGGAAAACTAATTAATGTGTGATAATGTTAGTTACTGGTTATCTTGTATCAATCCTGGTGGTTATAAACGAACAAAAATTACTTAAAACACTGCAAAAATTAAGGCAGTCATGGTTAGATCTTAATGTGATGCATGAAGACCCACTAAGAGAGTGCTGAAAGACAGGCTTCTTCAGAAGTAGTTCCTCTTTCCATGTACCACACCCCACCTTTTCCATAAGTGATTTAGTCTCTTTACCATTTTGACACTCTAGGAAGACAGATCCAGTGTCTATACAGATCCAGATCATGACTCCCAAGTGTCTCTCCTTTTTTTTTTCCATACCATTAAAGCCATCTCTAAAGAGTTGTGTAGACTGCTGATAATACCCCCCCCCCACCCTCAACCCATCCCTTACTGTGTTGCTACAGTGGGTGCTGTCTCAAGTGCCACCCTGCCCTTTGGGAGTGCATTGTGGTCCATTTCCTTCTCTGCCCCTTTTGAAATGGACAGGGTGAAAAGCAGCTTCTTTCCTTTAGCTACTTAGACTCTGTTCCAGCCTTTGCAGCCGCAACTTGCTGGAGTACCACAAACACTCGTCACCATGCTACCTTCTCCAAACCAATCATACATGGTAGAGCTCATGCTTGTCTTCAGTGGAAGGTGCAGGTTCAGTACCCCTGCCCTCCAGAACGCTAGAAAACTTGGACAAATGCCTGTTTTGGCCATAAATTTTGACAAAATCCCCTGAAACTCAAGAAATAGCCTGAGTTCTGGCTTGTTGGGTAAGAAGTTGTAAAGAGGTAGTTAGTTATCTAGAGATAATTTATGTTATGCAACTAGATAGTACAGTATGTCCAACCACTGGGTCTATCTATTTGTCTGTTGCACCTTTAAGAACTAAGAACAAACAAGTATGTGCAGCTCATTTTGTCCATACAACAGGATATATGTGTGTGTGCACACACACACACACACACACACACCTGCATGCACGCACGTGTGCACCTGCCCACAAAATTGTAATAATTTCAATGTAGTAAACAAAATTGTTGGTATCCAAATAGTTCAGTTCCTATGGTATTTCAAAACGTTGGATGGAACTTTAGCAAACTTTCTTTTCTGACTACATGTTGTATTTATGTCAGCAGTATATCACTGCAATGAATAAAATAAATTGCCTTGATGTTAAAGGTATTGTGTTAGTGTCATGTCTGTGCTAAAAAAAGTGCACCTGAATTGACCAAGAATGATTTCTGTGTTTTCAGGCCAGAGGTGGAGGTTATGAAAGCGAAGAAGCATACCAAAATGCAGAGCTGATTTTCCTGGATATTCACAACATTCATGTGATGAGAGAAAGGTATGATAGTACAGCTGCTAACTCAAATGGCATTACATCAAATTGTAACTAAGTGTGATTACTGATGGTCAGCTTGATTCTACCATACAATCTTACTTGGCATTTTAAGTTGCTCAAGTGCCCACAAGATTACACTAAGAAATCAAGCCTAGTACTGAACACTTCTGTCATTTTCTATGAGTTGTGAGCTAAGAACCCACATCAATGCATTCAGGACATTCCCACATGTGCTCCATCAACAGCCAGCGAAGAGTTATACTACTAATCGTTCCAACTACCATCTGATTGACAGTTCTCCTAGTCTTCCCACTCAGTTTGATATTCATCAAGAACCCCTGCCGATCCCCTGCCATATCATTCTCTCCACTTATGGGTTTTCAGTCTGTCCCATCACTTTCTCCATCTGGCCTCAAAGGTGCCCCCCCCCCCCCAACACCCCCGCCCCGCCCCTGTCCATAGGTAATCTACCACCAAGAGGTGCATTCCCTATATCATTATCTATAGAAATGTCATTCATTTTTATTTTCAAAAAATATTTGCTAATGTGCATTTTCTGTATTTAATGTCTGAATGTATGCCTTATTATCAGTTTAATTAATTATTAAATGATGATGGTGGTGATAAAGATTTTAATGAAATAAATTCTAACTTACATGATATCTGATTTTCAGTTTGAGAAAGTTGAAGGAAGTATGCTTCCCTACCATAGATGATGCCCGCTGGCTTTCAAACATTGAGTCTACACACTGGCTGGAGCACATTAAGGTAACTTTGTATCTGATCTCCTTGACCGTTGCAGCCTTGAGGGGAGATATGATTTCTCTAGGACTGTGTTTTTGCACTTATACAACTTAAAGTACGTCATATTTAAACACAGACGCCAACAACAAAATATTACACCATTTCTTGTCTGGCATATTTCACATCTTGTCCGGTGCGTACTATAGAGTCACATTTGTTTTATAACTTCGTATTTCATTTGTTCCCAGCCACTTCATTTTCTTCACTGTATATGTCCATGTCTGACTTTGATAACTTAGAACTTGGATGAATATTGTTTGATGTCAGGATTTTGTGGTGTCCAGTCATGACTTTGTGGTGTCCAGTCATGACTTTGTGGTGTCCAGTCATGACTTTGTGGTATCCAGTCATGACTTTGTGGTGTCCAGTCATGACTTTGTGGTGTCCAGTCATGACTTTGTGGTGTCCAGTCATGACATTCTGTAGGATGGACAACATTTGTCTTCTTGCATCTGTCATTGATTTCTGCATTTGTGTTTTCATTATGTGGATATAATACTTCCTAAATATTTGGGTTCTTTAACTTGCCTTAGCTCTTGTAAGTCAAGTTTTGTTTGTTTTTTAGATCTTCTCTTGAGATGATCATTATTTTGTGATTCTGCTATAGTAATGTTCATATTGTGCTACCACTAAGATAACTAAATTTATACATTCATGTTTAAAGTGTGCATTCGGCTTTACAGTAGTATCATATCTCAAGAGATCATAGAACCATAGATGCTTTACTTCACTGAAAGCTCTATATGTCACAGTTAATTAAAGGTTTTGCTATTCATGAAATACTATAGATCATTCTTGCTGGAGCTGTGCGTATAGCAGACAAGGTTGAGAGCAACAAAACCTCTGTGCTGGTTCACTGTAGTGATGGCTGGGATAGAACAGCACAGGTAAGTGTATTTACTCACATGTTGATCATCATGGCTGACAGAGATTGCACTGAGAAAGTCAAAGTGACTGACAGAGTGTTGAGCATGTGTCGGTCACTCACTGATAGTTTGGGTCAAACTCTGTATCAGAGACAGTTAGCATATTAGTGAGGATTTTAAGAATGTTGCAAATATGCTGTTTTATAAAAGGATCATGAGAACACCATGGACAGGAAAAAAAAACATAATGAAAATATTGTAAAAGAAGTTATCTCACAAAGAGAATTGGTTACTTGCATCAGAAGAATAGTCCTCATTCTTTTGGCATAAAATGGCTAGGGGGGAAGCTGGAGTATTTTGTTACAGCAGGAAAGTTAAAGGAGAAGAGAGGCAGAGAGACCAAGAGAGGAGATGCTAGACAATTTGACATCATGGCATGGGGGTACATCAGTATAGGACATGAACTATACTGGCAGAGGATCTTGATATGAGTGGAGCCCATAGAGATGCTGTGTACAGAATCTGTTGGTGAATGGTGTACTCTCACACTTATCATTTCACTCCCAGTTGACATGATGTCAAGTCTAAGGTGAACCAATGTGCTGAGAGACTGAATAGCTGTTGGTGAATGGTGTACTCTCACACTTATCATTTCACTCCCAGTTGACTTGATGTCAAGTCTAAGGTGAACCAATGTGCTGAGAGACTGAATAGCTGTTGGTGAATGGTGTACTCTCACACTTATCATTTCACTCCCAGTTGACTTGATGTCAAGTCTAAGGTGAACCAATGTGCTGAGAGACTGAATAGCTGTTGGTGAATGGTGTACTCTCACAGTCATCATTTCACTCCCAGTTGACTTGATGTCAAGTCTAAGGTGAACCAATGTGCTGAGAGACTGAATAGCTGTTGGTGAATGGTGTACTCTCACACTTATCATTTCACTCCCAGTTGACTTGATGTCAAGTCTAAGGTGAACCAATGTGCTGAGAGACTGAATAGCTGTTGGTGAATGGTGTACTCTCACAGTCATCATTTCACTCCCAGTTGACTTGATGTCAAGTCTAAGGTGAACCAATGTGCTGAGAGACTGAATAGCTGTTGGTGAATGGTGTACTCTCACACTTATCATTTCACTCCCAGTTGACTTGATGTCAAGTCTAAGGTGAACCAATGTGCTGAGAGACTGAATAGCTGTTGGTGAATGGTGTACTCTCACACTTATCATTTCACTCCCAGTTGACGTGATGTCAAGTCTAAGGTGAACCAATGTGCTGAGAGACTGAATAGCTGTTGGTGAATGGTGTACTCTCACACTTATCATTTCACTCCCAGTTGACTTGATGTCAAGTCTAAGGTGAACCAATGTGCTGAGAGACTGAATAGCTGTTGGTGAATGGTGTACTCTCACACTTATCATTTCACTCCCAGTTGACGTGATGTCAAGTCTAAGGTGAACCAATGTGCTGAGAGACTGAATAGCTGTTGGTGAATGGTGTACTCTCACACTTATCATTTCACTCCCAGTTGACGTGATGTCAAGTCTAAGGTGAACCAATGTGCTGAGAGACTGAATAGCTGTTGGTGAATGGTGTACTCTCACAGTCATCATTTCACTCCCAGTTGACATGATGTCAAGTCTAAAGTGAACCAATGTGCTGAGAGACTGAATAGCTGTTGGTGAATGGTGTACTCTCACACTTATCATTCCACTCCCAGTTGACGTGATGTCAAGTCTAAGGTGAACCAATGTGCTGAGAGACTGAATAGCTGTTGGTGAATGGTGTACTCTCACACTTATCATTTCACTCCCAGTTGACATGATGTCAAGTCTAAGGTGAACCAATGTGCTGAGAGACTGAATAGCTGTTGGTGAATGGTGTACTCTCACACTTATCATTTCACTCCCAGTTGACGTGACATCAAGTCTAAGGTGAACCAATGTGCTGAGAGACTGAATAGCTGTTGGTGAATGGTGTACTCTCACACTTATCATTTCACTCCCAGTTGACGTGATGTCAACTCTAAGGTGAACCAATGTGCTGAGAGACTGAATAGCTGTTGGTGAATGGTGTACTCTCACAGTCATCATTTCACTCCCAGTTGACATGATGTCAAGTCTAAGGTGAACCAATGTGCTTAGGGACTGAATCGCTATTGGGAAAGCAGTCATAAACATTTGATGTGGGGTGGGCAGATAGGGTGGTACCAGACATGAGGACTGCTTCTGGAATACCCCATGCCTCTTATTTGGTACGATGACCCCACCATGTAGACCTGTTTTATCCATCACTGATGTACAGGCAGTCATGAACTTGATTACTGCAATTATCATGGACAAATACAATAGTCATGCAAACTGGAAGGCAGGTATTTTAAGTTTGACAAATGACTAGAAGCTTCTAGGGTCATTCATTTATATCACAATGTGATGCTTTTAACCCTAAACAGCAGATTACAACATGATAGGGAGGCATGTGAGTCTTATATTACTGTAGTGAACTTGCTAATAATTACCAACAATGGTGACACATTGAAAGAAATTACAAGACGAATAATTATTGTTCTTCAAAATCTAAACAACTGAATAAATTGTGGCATGGGTCAGATAGACCTCCAAAAATTATATTTTTAAGAGCATGCGTCTTTTCCATTGCAACATATGCCTGTGAGGCCTGGACACTTACTAAACAAGCTGAACAGAGCATAAATGCCTTTGAATATAAATGTTATAGACGGGTTCTAAGAATATCTTTGACACAGAAAAGAACAAATGCATCCATACAACAAGAACTGAATATTGAAGAAGGTTGGCTACTAAAGATGATAAAACAAAGAAAATTCAAATATTTTGGTCACTTGGAACTTCATGAAAGTTTGGAGAGAACAATAATGGAAGGGTATATGCCCGGGAAGAGAGGAAAAGGAAGGCCAAAGAGAAGATGGGTGCAGAATGTGGCGGATTATCTCCAGATGGGTATATCAGATGCGGGACATCTTGCTCATGACTGAGAAGTTTTCCGGAAGGTTGTTTTGGGAGCGAGATTCTGCAAAGGACATGCTACTTACTGAATGAAAGAATGAATGAATGAATGAATGAACTTGCTAGTTTTTATAAGTGAATGTGTTCCTGAGATGTTATCATGAAAAATTATACAGCCGTAATACATTTCTGTTGTCTAACCTTCACTTTCAGCTGACATCACTATCAATGTTAATGTTGGACCCTTATTACCGCACTATTAAAGGCTTTGAGCTGCTTGTTGAGCAGGAGTGGCTTAGCTTTGGTCACAAGTTTAAAACAGTAAGTGTTGTATTTAGAAGCACCGGTTGTCACTGATAATACTCATGTCTAACTCTTGTATACATCCCACGGTTGGTTTTATAACATGATCGTAACCAGAGCATTTAGTATTGACTCAGCTTTTTTGAAGACCTTTATTGGATAATGAGAAATGAGCCAGAGCATAATGCATTGGACTATACCATGATGGATTTAACGCAAACTATAAACTTACAAGAAGACAGGTGCTAATGACCATCTCAAAAGATCAGCAGAAGTTTATAAAAACCTTACTACAACTCTAGAATGTTACAACAATGGCTAGGTAAGACATGACTGAGCTTTAGCTAACAGGACAAACAGCTAAACATGGCTGGTTTGTAAATAATCCCTGTGTATCACTGTATAACATCAGATGGAAGCTGTAACACAGACATAAAGAACAGAATAGGGCAAGCAAAATCTGCATGAATAACATCAATAAATCCCTGACCTGAGATGCTAGACAAAGAATTCTTACATGTTGCACAGAACCAGTTTTAACACATGAATGTGAATCTTGGACAATTAGTTAACTATCAACAACAACGAACCTTTGAGGCCTGAACCTTTGAGGCCTCAACGATGTGTTTTTACTGAAGAATGCTGAAAATTCCTTGGACAGACAAAATTAGCAATCCAAATGTTTTGAAAAGGCTAAAACACAAACATCAGAAAGAGACAGTTGACATGTTTTTGGCCACATTAGGAAAAGAGAAAAACTTAACCACGTTGTGACAGCTGGAAGGATTTGTGGAAATTAAGGTACAGGAAGATAACAGGAGGCAATTCTTGTCAGCCCTGATACATGTTGTTGAGATCGCAAGATGTGAAGAAGCATGATTGCCTATGACAGCTGGCAAGGCACTTGATGTTGATGCATCAAGTGTACTATTTGGTGACCAAATTGTTAGAGCAAGTTAAATATTGATTAAGAGTCTATCTTTATGAACACCCATCGTTTATTCATGTCATGAAATTCAACATATTAAAAGAATCAGAGTATATGTTTAGTGAATTCAAGTTATAAGACCAAAGAAGCATTCTAGAAGAAGTTAAAAGGACAGCATGAAACTCAGTCTGAAAGGGCTGTTTATTGTAAGCTGGAGCAACTTCTTTGAGGATGAGAAGAAGATGGAAACAGTGTTTACCTCAAATATTAATGTAGGTTTATGAATCAGAAGGAGAAGATTTCACTATTATATCTTCACTATTAGTCTCTGAAATTAATGTGTAATGTTTTAATCACATATTAGTTTCACTCATCTCATTTCATCTCATCTCATGTTCCTCTTGTACCTTGTGGTGTCAAGGTGAAGTATAAACTTCATGAGAGTGCCCGAGTATGGGCACTATCAGCTTAAAATATATAACATGAATTAAAGAAGGATCAGCTTAAATCATGTGAAAACAATAAAAATAGGATTATCAATGGAAATATTTTATGCTGACATTTTCAGCGCGTTGGCCATGGAGAAGACAAGC
Source organism: Cepaea nemoralis (assembly GCA_014155875.1). Lineage (NCBI taxonomy): Eukaryota > Metazoa > Mollusca > Gastropoda > Stylommatophora > Helicidae > Cepaea > Cepaea nemoralis. Next base: position 286,128 of record JACEFZ010011953.1, on the reverse strand, counting down.
ATTCAGATGCTGATAGGTCACCTGTGTTTCTGCAGTTCATTGACTGTGTTTGGCAAATGACACAACAGGTACTGTAATACCGTAGCTATGGTTTGTGTAGTGTAATGATAAGTTATGTGAGGTTAATGTCTCCTGTTTAAGTACTAGTCAACTAACACTAGTTCACTTCAGTGTGCATTATCATCATTACAGCCTGAACATAAATAACATTAATTATATATGTCTAGAGGGAGCTACAATAAGGCTGGGGCTAATATGCTTGTCTGCCATCCTGGTGGTCACGTGTCTTATCTCCACTGAGACAGATGTTTAATAACTGATCTGAGTTGCCAGGTTGTCACAGTGTCAAGTGTATACCAGGAGAAGTTCTGGGGACTGGAGGTGGCTGGCGTGGTACTGGCCACATCAAGCATCAAGTGCCAGTTGGGCTGTACAATATGGAGCTAGCACCATACATCCAGATTGTAAAAGGCTCCTTTACTGTTTGTTTACTGACATGGCTTTAGGGCGTATCTGGGTTATTGTGTTGGGCCTTGGATGGGGATCAAGTTGATTTACAGTTTGGTCATTTATAAAATAAAGTGTTATATTCCCTCTCTAACCATCATCAGTCGACTCAAAGCGCTATCGAGAGCAAGTTGCCTAATCTGAAGCCTGTCACGTGGGAGAAAATGGCACGTTGCAAGAATAACTCAAGAAGACACCCGACATTCTTCTTCTTCTGCGTTCATCCGGAGTTTTTTTTTTGGACGTGATTGCGTTGCGCCTGTTTACAGCAGAGCTGCGTTCTTGCACCGTTAGGCCGACACATCCGACTTCTGCGGTCCCGACATTCAAGATGAGCAGCATGGAAGCTGCCAAGGCTATCAAAAAGATGCAAGAAGAAAACCTGTCTGCGAGCTGCAGCGAAATGCCGGAACCTGAAATAACATCAAAAGAAGCTATCACTTCTACACCAGTTGAAGCCGATCCCGTCGCTAAACCGACGCCAGAGATTACAACTACAACTGAAGCCAGCAACAGCGGAGAAGCTCGCAACAATAACGAGATGCAGCCAGGCAGCTCACCAAAGACCTCCACATCGGAGGAAACAACAACTGAGGACTTCACCGGCAAAATGCTGCTAAAACAGACAAGCATTGGAGAAGCCAAACTGTCAGCGCTATCAACAGACAAGATACTTTGGCTGTTGGAAAACGAGCTGAGAAGAAACAGCATTGACCAGCCGTGCAAGACACCTGATGGAGTAGTGGTCTCCATCAACAAAAACCCAAGACCACAGCACTTATGCAGAAAATTGCTCAAGAGGAGAAAGCCGTCATCAAGCTACCCCATGGCATCACAGTAGGTGCCACCTGACACCGCATGATGAAACGATGGGTCATCAAACGAGTCAAGACCCATCTCACCAACGACCAGATCAGGGAGATGCTGACGAGGGAGAACAGGAAACTCAAGATCACCAGTGCTGAGAGGATCATCGGCAAGAATAACATCCCCTCCACAGCCGTCATCATAACATCGGAGGACCGAGTGATCTCTCAATACATTAGATGGAACAAGAAAGACCAAGCTCCAGAGCACTACATACCGAGAGTGCTGCAGTGCTCTAAGTGCCAGACATTTTGGCACACCCATGCCACCTGCAAGTGTGAGGTGGAGGTATGTAGATATTGCTCTGGACCCCATCCATACAGTCAATGCCAGCATGCAAAGACCGACATGGACTTCAGGAGGCCTAACACTTACGGAAAATGCACCAACTGTGTCGACAACCATGGCGCCAGGTACCTCGGCTGCCCCTGCCACCATGACAGCAAAGAAGCAATGAAAGTTGCCATCAAAAATAACCTGCTCTTTAAAGAGGCTAGGAGACAGTACGAGGCTACCAATTGACTCACAAAAAGCGACAAAGCGCAACTGGAAGGCCAACTGAAGGACCTGAGATCAAAGTTCAACAGCATGGAAGAAGAAAAAGACAAGACACAAGAAACACAGACAACAGCCGTTCAGCTCATCCTGGTCGAAATGAAGCAAGTTCAGCAGAAGATTTAGCAGGATGTCGCTCGAATGGCTGCTATATAAGTTGAGACAGAAGAAACTCTATCAACAATCCAAGACGAAAGAGAAAAGACAGAAGAAACTCTCAAACAGATACGAGAAGAAAGAGTACAAATATAACTACTCAAGTATAAGACCAAAACACCAGAAGCAGAAGATGCAAAGTCCTAGACAGAAGAAGCAGCAACAGAAGAAGAAATAGACGAGGAGGAAGAAAACCAGAACGACAGCGACCAAGAATCGACGGGGGTCAGGAGAAGAAACTGCTATTCATACCATGGACAAACCAGCTACGATGCAAGACAGCCAGGAGGATTCAGACGATGTTCAGCTAGACCAAAACGGGGAAATAAGTGGAACACCAGGAGAGACGACAATGGTAAAACTCCCTGAAGGAAACAGCATCATATAACGGGGTGGGTACACAATTACTCCAGGCCTAAACAAGTGTGCAACTCTGTCCAGACATGTAAAACCACAAGGATGAAATGAACACAATTGCAGCAACGCACCTCTTTCAAGGAAACAGATATATGCATCTATATTTTCGAAAGACCATAAAGACCCCAAATACAACCAAGTCGATCTCTCTCTCTCTCTCTCTCTCTCTCTCTCTCTCTCTCTCTCTCTCTCTCTCTCTCTCTCTCTCTCTCTCTCTCTCTGGGTGGGGGTGGGGGGGGGGGGGGGTGTTCTACAAACATAACACACACACACCCCATCTCATATATATATATATATAAAGGGAAAGGAGGCAGGGGCAACTCTAAAGAAATAAGGATGGATGGACTGAGACAGTGGCATGGAGAAATATCAGAGTTGATCCAAAACACCAAAGCCTGAGATCTGTTGAGAGACATGGATGCTTACGCCAGCTGACAGGGCACTTGATGATTATATATATATATATATATATACTAGCTGACCCGGCCAGTCACTGGCGGGGATCTATCTATCTGTCTGTCTGTCTGTCTGCTTGTCTGTCTGTCTATCTGTCTATCTGTCTGTCTGTCTGACCCGGCCCGGCTTCGCCCAGTCCCTGGTGGGGAGCATTTCATTTAATTCATATAAGTAGTCATATAAGCTCCCGTTCCCGTTCCCGACTATCTACTGTCTGTCTGTCTATTATTAGAAAGAGCACTTGAAAGATCTTTACATCTTCCCCCAACAATTAACTTGGGTAAATGGAGCGTCTTATTTAATTCATATTCGGCCCCTGCTCCCGTTACCGTTCCCAAAAACGACGGCCCGGCCCGGCTTCGCCCAGTCCCTGGTGGGGAGCATATCATTTAATTCATATTAGGCGGAGGGAGGAGGAGGGAGCAGGAAGGAGGAGGAGACAGGAGGAGGAGGGAGGAATGAGGGGAGATGGAGGAGGAGGAGGAAGAGGGAGGAGGAGGAAGAGCAAGGAGGGGGAGGGAGGGGGCAGAGGGAGAGGAAGGAGGAGGAGGAGGGAGGTGGTAGGAGGAAGAGGAAGGAGGGAGGGGGAGGAGGAGGAGGGAGGAGAGAGAGGGAGGAGGCGGAGAGAAAGGGAGGAGGAGGATGGAAGAGGGAGTAGGAGTAGGAGGAAGAGGGAGAAGGAGGAGAGAGGAGGTAGAGGGATTAGGAGGAGGTAGAGGGAGGGGGAGGAGGAGGGAGTTCGCCATTCCCAATTCATACTCGTCTAGGTTCTGTGATTTCGGTCCTTCCATTGATTGTTCTTCCCTTCTACATGACTGTAGATAACTTCTTTACACATAAAAAGATGAGTTGTTATTGACATTGCTGTGTGACGATTCTGTGTAGTCACGTCATTTTCTTCGCTTTTCCTAGCGTTGTGGTTCATGGATTCTTTCATCATCATCATCATATATTTACGTACGTATTTAGGGAGGAGGAGGAAGAAGAAAAAAAAACTATGACAGTTGGCAGCGCGGGAATGAGAGGAAGGCGTGTAGAAAATTTCATCTCAATCGGATGGACCGTTCGCGAACGCATAAAGGACATACATACATCCTTTTTTATATATAAGACTAGCTGACCCGGCCCGGCTTCGCCCAGACCCTGGTGGGGAGCATCTCATTTAATTCATATAAGTAGTCATATAAGTTCTCGTTCCCGTTACCGACAATCTGTCTGTCTGTCTGTCTATCTGTCTGTCTGTCTGTCTGACCCGGCCCGGCTTCGCCCAGACCCTGATGGGGAGCATCTCATTTAATTCATATAAGTAGTCATATAAGTTCCCGTTCCCGACTATCTATCTGTCTTCTGTCTGACCCGGCCCGGCATCGCCCAACTCCTGGTGGGGAGCATCTCATTTAATTCATATAAGTAGTCATATAAGTTCCCGTTCCCGACTGTCTGTCTGTCTGTCTATCTATCTGTCTGTCTGACCCGGCCCAGCCCATGGTGGAGAGCATCTCATTTAAATCATATAAGTAGTCATATAAGATCCCGTTCCCGACTATCTGTCTGTCTGTCTGTCTTGGGTAAATGGAGGAGGGAGGAGGAAGAGGAGGGAGGAGGAGACAGGAGGAATAGGAGGGAGGAGGAGGAGAACGCAGGAGGAGGAGGAGAGGGAGGAGGAGGAGAGAGTAGGCAGAGGGAGGAAGAGGAGGGAGGAGGAGAACGCAGGAGGAGGAGGGAGGAGGAGGAGAGAGTGGGAGGAGGCGGAGGGAGAAGGAGGAGGGAAGAGGATGAGGGGGAGGAGGAGGAATGTGGAGGGAGGAGGAGGGATGAGGAGGAATGTGAAGGGAGGAGGAGGAGGGAGGAGGAGAATGGAGGAGGAGGGAGGAAGAAGGGGGAGGGGGAGGAGGAGAAGGGAGGAGGAGGGCGAAGGAGGAAGGAAGAGGAGGAGGAAGAGAGTGGAGGAGGGAGGAAGAGATAGGCGGAGAGAGGAGGAGGAGGGAGGAATAGGAGGGATTAAGAGAAGGAGGGGGGAAAGGGGAGGAGGAGGGTGAAGGAGGAGGAGGGAGGAGGAGAACGCAGGTTGGGGAGGAGGAGGAGGTGGAGGGAGGAAGAGGTAGAAGGAGGAGGGAGGAGGAGGAAGAGGGATGTGGAGGAAGGAGGAGGAGGGAGGAGGTAGAGGGAGGAAAAGGGAGGAGAGAGGAGGAGGAGGGATGAGGAGAAGGAGGAGGGAGGAGGAGGTAGAGGGAGGAGGAGAGGAAGAGGGAGGAGGAGGGGAGGAGGTAGAGGCAGGAGGAGAAGAGAGGAGGAGGGAGTTCGCCATTCCGAATTTATACTCGTCTAGGTTCTGTGATTTCGGTCCTTCCATTGATTGTTCTTCCCTTCTACACGACTGTAGATAACTTCCTTACACATAAAAAGATGAATTGTTATTGATATTGCCGTGGCATGGAGGCATATATATCAGCAGCAGAGTTGAACGCCTACGCCAGCCGGCACGGCACTTGATGATGATGATGATTGCCGTGTGACGATTCTGTGTAGTCACGTCATTTTCTTCCCTTTCCCTAGCGTTTTGGTTCGGGGATTCTTTCATCATCATCATCATATATTTACGTACGTATTTTGGGAATGGGAGGAGGGAGGAGGAGGAAGAAGAAAAAAAAATACGACAGTTGGCAGCGCTGGAATGAAAGGAAGGCGTGTAGAAAATTTCATCTCAATCGGATGGGCCGTTCGCGAACGCATAAAGGACATACATACATACATACAGACAGACGGAGATCCTAATTTATATATAAGATATATATATATATATATATATATATATATATATATATATATATATATATATATATATATATATATATATATATATATATATATATAATATTTAATGTTGATTATGTGGCTGTTTCGGGATTTGAAATTTAAATATTGAGCACAACCCACTACTGGCTACGCCGATCGCATTCTGTTATGAACCTAAGGCCTATCCACATCAATATGGAAGCACTATACTCGAGTTTCGCCCTCATTTGAGCTCGTCAGTAGTGCATATCCCTGACCGGATCCGGAAACAGTCCCGGATCACGCGTGTGAAGCGGGTGTGTAACCACGCGGCACACACTGGACACACCAAATTATCACAACAGAACATCACAACGCTACCCATCGTAATATTTAATGTAGAAAGTGTACAGAGGGTGTGAGAGGGATAGTTTCTTCTTCTTCTGCTTTCATCCGGAGTTTTTTTTTTTTTTTTTTCGTGATTGCGTTGCGCCTGTTTACAACAGAGCTGCGTTCTTGCGCTGTTAGGCCGACACATCCGACTTCTGTGTGCATTTGTTGACCGGGTTAACCTTCCCGGAGAGAGGGATGGTTTGATTGATTGATCTCTCAGCATAGACAACACTGGTGAACATCCAACCAGCCATGAACTGATGACGCTGGGCGTGGCATGCACTGTTGTGGGTCTGTACTCCACTAGGAAGCTGACAGGCAGAAGGAGAAGACAAAAGCACATTGACTACAAAGATGTTGATATTAATTCATAATGTTTAGTTTAGTTTAGTTTAGTCGTTGGATCAACATCACGGCACACGGTTTAACCCATAAGTGCTCCGTTTTCCTCCTAACTCAAACCTGAGTCTGGAGAAATTCAGCTCAATGCACGAACTCCGTTGCATCGGCGAGGATCCTGAAATACTTTGGGTAGATTTTTAACTCGAAATTTTGCCCGGGCAGCGCAGTTAGGCTACTCTTTTTCGATATCCAACTGCCAAGGGATTTTTTACGTGCGCAACAATACACACAGGCGTCCGATCCCACTACCCAGAGACCAGGGGAAATTTTATTACTGGAAGTCCAGGTGGATCTTTTAAATAAATCCCGGTCCTCACCGGAACCTCCAGCACTCGAGGCGGACACAATACCCCGAGACCACTCAGTCCCCTAATTCATAATGTAAAATACAGTAGTATCTTCTCCTTCTACTACATCACCATGCCAGATTGAAAATCACATAGTGGAAACATTTGACTTATTTTTATGTTATATTTTACTGGCTTTTGAGATATTATTTTAATAATTTCTTTTTTTCACCTCAGTTTCCAAATGCATTTGAATTCAATGAAAATTTCCTGATCACAATACTGGACCACTTATACAGCTGTTTGTTTGGTACTTTCCTTTACAACTGTGAACGAGAGAGAGTTAAAGAGGTCAGTTGCTCTTCTATTTTGTGTTCTGGAAGTGTGAAACATGATTTAACCAGTAGATAACTGTGATATGTGTCTATATCTTATTATTCCAGAATTGGTATGTTCAAAATGAAATGTATATTAATAAAGTAATAATTCATTGTTTACCAAGCATTGAAAAGATGTTTTCATACATCAACCTATTTGTCAATACATATATAATGGTTTTTCAGACAGACTTGTCTAGGCAGTAAAACAACAACTGTTATACAGACGTACGCCCCATGTAACAACACTTACAGCTCTGAGGACAAAAACAAATACTTCAATAACCTTACAGACACTTTAAACAATGCCAGTGAGAAAGATGAACTTCACCAACACGGATTCAGCAACACGGATTCAACAACACGGATTCAGCAACACGAAGACTGAATGTAATAGCAGTGGTGAACGCAACTCAACAAATAGATACAAATTATGGACCATCCTTGAAGACTATGGGATACAAGGACAACTGCTAGAAAACATCATAGCCATGTATCACTCAAGCCAAAGTGCAGTAAGAACACAAGAAGTTATATCAGATATGTTTACAGTAAATACAGGAGTGAGACAGGGATGTGTGCTCTCTCCTCTGCTATTTAATATCTACATGGACAGAATATCCAAAGAAGCAAACTTTTATGGAACCGATTCAGAAAGTTTTTAATTCTTTACTTTAGATGAAACAACAAATCCATTGGCTTAAATGATCTTTTATTTGCAGAAGATCAGTGCCTGTTTTACAAGTTAGATCTCCTGGTCCACTAAATATACTGATAAATAGTACGCGTGTGAAACAAGTTAAAGAATTTATATACCTAGGGAGTATGATCACCGATGATGGCAGAATAGACAAAGAAATCGAAATCAGATATTAAACAACCATCACCCATACTGAAACATCCAAATATATCTATGTCCACAAAACGACAGATAATAAATAGCATATTCACACCAACCCTGTGTTACCAATGTCAAACTTATATAGTATCCAAATCACACTTATGCAGAATCAATCAGGCAATGGCATCAACACCTTGTGCCACATATATTAAAGGCAAAAGATCAAAAAGTTTGGTCATCTTGTTAGAATGCAACACTATTAGTTACCAACACTCGCACTAAATCAAAGCAGATTTGATACGAAGAAGAAAATGGATTGATGGCATCAAAGACATTGTACAATTACATGGAATGACACTATCAAGTGCCACCATTGAGCGCTGGAACATAAACTATCCTCCCCATGGCACTTGATGGCAAAAGTAGAAGATGGTGATGATGAGTGGCTTTTCTGTAAAAAACTGAACGTGTGTTGGTCATGCGGGGAATAGGTGATCAGTCTATCCTTACCGCACTGTTTCTGGTGCATGCTGACAAGGTTTGGATAATGGCTAAGAAAACAATGGCTTGCCCAAGCATTCACTATTCAGTGTTTAGACTTAAGTTGTTTCATTGACCATTTAATCAACAAAGCAAAGTTGCTTTGTGTATTGAATAAATGAATACTCAAGTATGTTGTAGCTTCTGCCATTAGGTTTTTAAAACCCCTAGTGTGCAGACAAAAAGACTTAGTTGTGAATCCGTTATTACCTTAGAGATAACAAATGCTGTCCATTAGAAGAACATCAGTGACTGTGTTTTATGTATATCAACCAAACTATGATTCATCTATTCACTTCACAAGATATATAGCTGCAGTCTGCACCTGACCAGATGTAGTGAAATATGCCAAGCAACACATTGTGCAACCTTTTCTTTATGGCCTTGTTTGAAGGTTTATTCTGAATGGTTGTTTACACCAGCACTCGTCCATTGACCTGGACTAGACTTGTGAAGAGTTATTCCCTGATAGCAATCCAAGCTCAGGAATTGTAATGTGAAGTGTGTAAGAATGAACATATAGCCGTTTTGCAACATGTATTGTGAGCTGGATTAACAGTCACTTTGCAACATATAGCTGGATTTGTCAATTTAGCAAATCCAGAACAGTTTTCGTGAGTTAATTCTTGGTTCGTAAAGGACATGGATGTGTATGTCGTAAATTATGATCTTATTTATATTATATATTAATTGTATTTTATTGTGATGAAATAGGCCAGATGTTCCTATACATATATAATTGAAATGTTGTCACACTTTTGGAATTGTGGATGTGTGGCTATCAAATGTTTGTGATTTTCCAGCGTGTGCCAGAGTTGACCGTGTCCTTGTGGTCATATATCAACTACCAGCAGGAAGAATTCACCAATCCACTGTACACATCACATGTACACCAGCATGTTCTGTTTCCCGTGGCAAGTGTCAGACGCCTGGAGATTTGGACAGGTTACTACTGCCGCTGGAATCCAAGAATGAAACCACAGGTTTGTATTTCTCTGAAATTGTTGGTGCTCCAAGTTCTTCCTTTTTGTGCCTTGTCATTTTCCGGTCATGTTTGTTATGCCTCTGCTTTGACCATAACATTCTAATGAGATTGAACATATCCTATCTCACTTACTTGTTTATACAGAATCAATCAAAATCATTTTCTCAAACATAAACTGCCCCGGGAAGGTGTAGAAAGCACACTGCACAACTAATATAGTCATTTACAATGTAGCAAATGTTCCACATTAGTATTTGCTGGTTTTATCACTTGATTCATTAATACAGTCAGTATTTCTTCTCTATATTGCTGGATTCTGGGGTGAAACAAGCGCTTCAACTGTAACCATATCCCATGTATAACCATTAGGAATTTACAGCTAATGTCATTCCAAAACTAAATATTGCATGTTTTACATGAATAATGTATATGAACTTGGAAACATGATTTTCTAGCCCTGGTGTCATGTCAGATTAGTCATCCTGAAGACTGGTATGAAGCTTCCAAGCACATCACTTCTCCATTCCAGATTTGTGATTTTCTCATGAACTTATTCTTGGGAAGATAATGTGATGGTTTCCTCTAAACCTCCACTCCCACATGGGTGGTTTCTGACTTAACCCGTGACATCAGTTTCCACATTTTATTGGGGGGCATATCCTATTTACAGGACATTGCAGTCAACACCAGCATTTTTCAGCTGCTGTTGATGTCTTGGCAAGTTTTACATTCAGTAGTTTGCCATTGCTTTCTGAACGACCAGGTCACATACCTTTCCGTAAGTAACCAACGTGACGCGATCCGCTGCCAAACCTCACGCAGCTGTGTTTCGTACGTGGGTATACGGGATTATGAACAGCATCCTTAAACCCTTCGCCAGGGAGACCGGCAGTTTCCACGTTAGGACAAGTAAATGTTCTGTTCTCCTCAAACACACATTGTTCCACTTTTTCCAGTGGGTGTTTAATCCTCTTTTTTGTGTTAGCTACACTTGTATCTTTCTTCTTCTTCTTCTTCTTCTTCTGATCTTTCTTCTTCTTCTTGTTCTGTCCTTTATTTCCCATTGAGGTATAGGCCCTCAACCAAACCACACGAGCGGTCCTATCTTTTGCTGTCTCCTGCATCTCTGTCCATGTCCTCCCATATTATCCATCTCTTCTGCAAGTGTTTTAGTTCTTCCACTACTTGTACCTTGCCTCCTCTCTACCACTAGAAGGTACAGTTGGGAGTTTCCCTTCATGGAGCTGAGACCATAATGACATGTCTCATACTCTACAATACTTTTAGAGGACCAGTTATGTTAATCGGTTGAAAGTGAGAAACAGAATAAGCTGACTCTGTCCTTTGGTTAACTGAATAAAGTGAACAACAGCAGTTGCGAGAAAGCCCACTTTCTATTATGGTAAGGGAGTTTAATAGAAATGCAATAATTCAGTTTTCAAACGATGTGTATTGCAAACTGGTAATTTGAATACCATCAAGTTCTTATTGTTAAAAAGGAGGCCATGGACAGACACCCAGTATGTGCTACACTTGTACTCATCCTGGTCTCTCTCCCCAACACCATGCCTGAGGTTTTATATGCATGTTGCATTGTCCAGTGAAAGGTCCCCAGGAGCTACAAGGAACTGAAAAATATCTGCTCAATGCCGTGTTTATTTTTCAGGAACCAATTCACATTCGCAACCATGAGCTTCTAGTGCTGAAAACTCAGCTGCAAAGAAAAGTTGAAGAACTGCAAAGAGAACTGACGACTCGCAATGCCAGAATCAATCTGCAGCCATCACCACCAAGAGTTTCCACCCCTGTTGATGTTTAACTGAATGTTTGTATTTGGTATTTCTTATTATTTTTATACATCTTGCTTTGTCCAATTTTCTTTCTTAGTTGTTCAACTCTTAACATATGTCTTTAAGTAAGATTCTGTTAATTCTTTGTTGTAAATTTGGTGTTGTCAACTGCTACACACAAGGAGATACTGAGGAGGGAACCTGAGTGCTTATGGACTGAATAGTTCGATGTGCAGTGTGGATAACCTGATAACTATCTAACTTTCTTGTACATTACATGCTGTTTGTTAGGACAATGCTCGGTTATTTTCTTATTTATTAAATTGACAAGAATAATGATGTTCTTTATTTAGTTTTTATTAGTTATTTGGCTATTTTGAGACTTGCTGTATATGTTTATACTTGTCTATATCCCTTCTTTTTTAGTCTCTCTGACTTATCAGTGCCAGATGTGTTAGAATGACTAAGGATCTGCTGCCAGAGATTCTAGCATTGTGATGTGTCTATCTGGTCTGCAGTTAAAGTCATCCAACCAAGTTCAGTGCTGTTCTGGCCATTGTTTCATAAAACAGTAAGACAGTGAAAATAATCATGATCTGGGCCTGTGAAGGAAAGGGCTCAACAATAGTCTTCAGGTGGGATAATGCTTCATCAGTGCAGTGATTTCTGCCTCATAGTTTTAACGCATCTATCCACATGCTTCAAATATTTTGTTTGATGGCCTTTTCTGGGCAATGTATGTAAACTCTATGGCCTGCTTTGATAGTGACATAAATAGCAGGTTCATGTGTGTGTGTGCAGGATTCAGTGGCTTGAGATGAATGTTGAAGCCTGATTGGGTTGGAACTTTTATCTGTTCCATTTGTTAATCAGGTATGGATGTTGTATAGGTGCAGATGAATATGTGATGGCAAAGCACTCACTCTAAGTGTTTATTATCTTTGTTTGAGGTGTTATTTGTCTGTGATTTCACTAATATGTTGTAGCACAGACTTTTGTTTAATTCTGTGAACTTGTGTCCAGTTTTTTATTAGCTGTCCATTAGGGTGGTTTCGCTTATTCTTCTACATCTTGAATGTTTCTATGACAGCCTTCATCCCTTCAAATTTCAAGAGGTTCTAAATCTGTGTGAATGTCACATGGTGTTATTGTTGATCTTGTTGCTCCACTGATGAGGCATAAAGTAGTGAGGCATAAAGCATAGAATACTCTGTCTAGAGGTTGTACATTCATCTTTGAGTAAGTTGTCTGCAAGGCATTCTTATATAATCAAGTGGATGTAACCAAAATACAGACTTCTTTGACTGTTGTACCAGCAAGCCTTTTTCAGTAGCTTTAATCTTCAAAGAGATTTACTCTTTACTGTTTCAATACATATCTTCTAGGTAAACAACTGATCAAGCTTTAGTTTAGTCGACGGATCAACATCACGGCACACGGGTGTAACCCATAAGTGCTCCGTTCTACTCCTAACTCAAGCCACAGTACAGAGAATCTCAGCTCAGTGCACGAACTCTGTAGCACCGGCGAGGATCTTGAAATACTTTGGGTAGATTTTTAACTCAAAATTTGGCCCGGGCAGCTCCATTTGGCTACTCTTTTTCGATTTCCAACTGCCAAGGGATTTTTTACGTGTGCAACAATACACACGGGCGTTCCATCTCACTACCCAGAGACCAGGGGAAGTTTTTGTTACTAGAAATCCACGTGAAAAAGTCCCGGCCCTCACCGGTGCTTGAACCTGGGATCTCCAGCACTCGAGGCAGACCCCATACTTCGAGACCACTCAGCCCTCTAAAGAATGTGTAATCTGCCCCTATCGCTACATATTGCAGTAATTACATTGTATGTTCAAGTTGGACACACTGACTGGATGTGAGAGATGTGATGCATACGATGGTTTCAAACATTCCCTGTGCGAGAGAGCGAGGGAGAAAGAGAGAAATAGGAGGAAAAGAAAAGGGGAGGAGGGAAGGAAGGATAAGTAGGAAAAAAAAATGAGGGGAAGGAAGAAAAAACATGATGAGACGCAGGAATAATAATAAGAATCTCAGGGTCGTAAAACGTGCGACAGAATGAATGCCTGCTTCCATGCAGGCCTACAGGGCTTATGCAAGCTGGGAACCACTGACAGAGATCTGAATTAATCAGATCCGCGTGCCCAGGGCGAATGCAAATCTAAAGTCCATGAAATGTGATCCACGAAGCGCAGTCTTGGCTCAGTCCCTGCTGGCGGCTGCAAGTGGAGGCAACAGCAACATGGTGGAGATAATATTAAAAGTCTTGATTTCATGTGACAAGAGAACTCCATTGGGCAATAAAGGAAGTTATTGAATGGCACACACATGTCTGCTAGGTAGCCGTGGTTTTCGCAATATCTCAAAATGTTTACAAGTGATGAGTGAGCGTCCACAGTGAGCATGTTTATACACTTGATCCAGTGTCGTGACAGGTAATTCAATCAACATGTCGCCTTCTTTAGTCCATGAAGTGTGGCATTGGTAATCATGTCTGTCTGTACACGGCCTTCTGTCTCGTGTACTGTCAATCTTCTTATAGTCCATGCCGTGTGGCGTTGGTGATCATGTCTGTACACGGCCTTCTGTCAGGTGTACTGTCAATCTTCTTATAGTCCATGCCGTGTGGCGTTGGTGATCATGTCTGTACACGGCCTTCTGTCTCGTGTACTGTCAATCTTCTTATAGTCCATGCCGTGTGGCGCTGGTGATCATGTCTGTATACAGTCTTCTGTCAGGTGTACTGTCAACCTTCTTATAGTCCATGCCGTGTGGCGTTGGTGATCATGTCTGTACACGGCCTTCTGTCTCGTGTACTGTCAATCTTCTTATAGTCCATGCCGTGTGGCGTTGGTGATCATGTCTGTACACGGCCTTCTGTCTCGTGTACTGTCAATCTTCTTATAGTCCATGCCGTGTGGCGCTGGTGATCATGTCTGTATACAGTCTTCTGTCAGGTGTACTGTCAACCTTCTTATAGTCCATACCGTGTGGCGTTGGTGATCATGTCTGTACGCAGCCTTCTGTCTCGTGTACTCCCTTCTTTTATCAACTGGTATTTATTATATTTTGGGGCAAGTGCAGAAATTCAGATATCTAGGCACATGGATAACATCAGATGGAAGATGCATCACTGAGATAAATAGCAGACTAGGACAAGCAAAACCTGCATTCTATCAAAAGAATGTTTTGTGCAATCGGTCACTGTTCTTGAAAGTCAGAAAAAAGAGTTCTTGCATGTTACACAGAACCAGTTTTAACATACGGCTGCTAGACCTGGACAATTAATAAACAGGCGAAAAATCCTGGAAGCCTTGGTTTTATAAAAGAATGCTGAAAATTAATTGGACAGCCAAAAAGAGCAATGAGGATGTTTTAAGGGAAGCTGAGTCGCAAAGACAACTTATCACAAACATCAGAAAGAGGCAGTCATTTTTTTTCATGTTTTGAGAAGACAAAAACTGGAACATGTTATGACAACTGGAAAGATTTGTGGAGTGAGAGATAGAGGAATACAGCATGAGAAGATTATTGACAGTCTTATATCATGGCATGGAAGAGAGTCAACACACAAATTGATCCATGACATTGGAGATTGTAATTTGTGGAGAGGCATGATTGATTATGCCAGCCGGCAAGGCACCGGATGATGATGATTTATCTGGTGTGAGATTTATATTTTTCTTAGCCATTTTGTTTCTCTGGCTGCTTTGTAGCTCTTTTGTAAACATGGTTAGCCAATCTGTATGCAGTTTATGTTTAGTTTCTAAGCTTGGCAGATGTTTAGTTTCTAAGCTTGGCAGAAGTCATGTAATCTTTCTTTCTTTCCCCGCCCTCACACACACATTTTGAGCATTCTCATGACTGTGCCATATGAGCAAAGCATCAGCACACAGTGCCTTTTTGGCTTGTTAAATCAGTTATGTAAATAAGGAAAATGATGTAGTTGAATAATGAGCCTTGTGGTGATCCGTCCTCTGGGACCTCCTTATAAGAAACAAGCTCACTGACCTGTCCCTGGATTAGTCAGTCAACCATAAAGTAGTTTTTACACATAAATACATGAAGTGAGCTATGGCTTTATGCTTAGCAGCCCCATATCATATTCTGTACAAGGTTTTGTTTCAGTTATGCATATATTTGAACACTGTACAATAACCGGCCATGACTTTGCTGTGACTTGGGAGTCTATATATTGTCCCATGAAAGAGCTCAGTTAGTATTAGCAGGACAGTTTGTGACTGTGTGGTGTGACAGAATGTGATCGGGGGGGGGGGGGGGGGGGGGGGAATGGCAGGCTTGTGTCGGAGTGCTGTTGGTATAGAGACTCTGGGGGGCTGTGTTGCAGAACTCTGCTCCCTCTCTGTCCACCAACCAGTGATATGTGCCAGGTCAACACTGGAGCTTCACGTCTGCAGAGGGGCATATCAGCATGTAGCTCAGTGGAACTTTTTTAGGCATAAGACCCATCATCTCAAGCTCCTTCCTACACTTAAATCCTATCTCATGCTTCTCCCAAGACTCAGGGCTTCATGGGACTCATCAGGCAGAACACCACATCCATCATTCATTCAGTGACTGCAGGCAGTCGGTGTTGAGATAGTCATATCAGTTATGCTCATGAATAAATGAGAGCTGAATGTTCTCACATTGAATAAGCACTCCAAAGTTACCTGCACATTTAGCACTCTGGAGACATTTCATGCATGTTACAGCGACACTGGACATGGAAACCATGTGTTACCATACACAAGGCTATGTGGTGAAAGTATACAAATGTACTTACAAATCATGCTGCTTGGTTCATATTGTTTTATTTGTAATAATTGCACTTGTCATAGCAGTATAAAAACATATGCAAAGTAAAACTGAAGAAATAATTACACCCTAGTGGAATGTCAGATTGCTACAAAAGGCTTTGTCTTTTATGAACACTATTTGTATGTGGACACAGGCACTATTTCATGGCTTCTAGCCCCTTGTCAGTCACTCTCTCACACACATACAGAGAGAGAGAGAGAGAGAGAAAAAACAAGCTATCACAGTGCTGATACTTGCAGCATTAACATTCATAATAGTCTGTAACTGCATGACTTTGAGGTGTATGTGTGCTTCATATCAGGGGATCATTTATATTTCAGTTACTCTCAATTTGCACATAGTCATAGGAATTCCGACGCGGAGTTATTACTGGTAGAATACAATTGTCCTACCAAAAAAAAAAGGTTTTAGGTAATCTATGCGTAATTTTTAACACTTGAAAAAACCAAACCCTGTTAATTTGATTACTTTCACAGATAAATGAGAAATCTATTAAATGAAGGTTGTTTCATGAATTCTTATAAAGATCTGTGTCTGGGTGGCACCATATGAGGGTAGACAGTTAAAGGGTAAACAAAAAATCCTGGACTGATGACATTAAAGAACAATATTGTGTTGAAGAAAGGCAGAAGTAGAAAATGTCATCTACAAACATATCCCAAAGATGAGATTATCAGACAGAAAACAACCAAATGACTAGTTGAAATCTGACCATGCTGCTGTTTTAAACAAAATTGGTAACAAGAGCCCTGTGATCATTACATGATGCATATATAAAGATAAGCCTGAACTATTAACTCACAATGAAATAAACTAAATAATGTTTCTAGAAAATTCCTGTCTTCTTCAAGCTTGCTTACACAAAAACAGAAATCTATCTCACTGGTGGTGTGCTGATTTCAGTCCATTGCATGGGCTAGCAATATGGCTGTTGTGTTACATATACAAGGATAATTCATATTTCACTTTGGGCACCAGCAGGCTCTGTGATGGTTGTATGGAACCCTAAAATGAAAGCCTTTTGCCATACATCCTCCTCATACACCACGGATAAATGGCCATCATCATAGACCTGAACCAAACTGGCAGGGAATCACAGCGTTAGTGGCCAATAAAAGAGCAATGACCAGAAACCATTATGTAGAAATGCCTCCGACACTCATCAACCCACCCTCAAATTATGGGTGAATGATGTCCAAAGATAGTATGCTCTACTGATTTGACAAATGGGTACAATATCCTCTGAATGTAATTTCTACAAAATGATTTTCAATTCAAATATCCATAGAATGTGATTCCTACTGAATGAGAAACTGGTTCACATGTCCACCAGTTTCTGACAGTTGAAGGAACGATGCAAACAGTCGCTAATCTGTTACAAGGCATTTATATGGTCATTAAATGGGAAAACTGCTGAGCTCACAAATCAAATAGCTGGGAAGTCTGACTCAACCATGCCAGAGTGGTTTAACGGGTGCATGTCCACTGCTGGCCCACCTTTCAGGTAAAAAAGGAAAAACAGCCGTGCATGGTGCTCCAGGGTTTGTGCTCTGCTTGGAACATGCTGCTCTTTGTGTAAATCATAGCAGAAGTCACTACTAAAACCCTGAAAGTCAGCTATAAGAGATGTTGACACTACTTTGGAACTGAACCGCTCATTGTGTGGAAGTCATCAAAGTTCCAAATCTACAGACTACTAGTCTCTGAAGGAGGAGACTGTTATTAATGGGAGGCTCAATATATGGAAGTTAGGCTGAGTGATCATGTGCATGATGTGATAGTTGCTGGGGTCAACCTGTATGTCAGCTGTGCATGTATGGAAGCCTCCTGGAATGGTGGGGAGTGCCTATGTTCTGTCCCTGCCAGCATTCATGTGACTGTTCTGGATGGGCCCATTGGAGGGCACCACCTGTAGATGGAAGGGTGAAGGTGATGTCACCTGAGGCCATGGAATATCCTATCAAACAGACTGGTCAATAAATGCCAGAAAGATGTCACATGTGTCAGCCAAAAAGGCACAAGAATGGCAGCTCTGCAGGAATTGTGCATAAGGCAATTAGCCCAAAACAAAATGTCAAAAGAATGTGGATTCCAGAGACAAAGGTGCTAATTTTCAATTGTTGGATAAGTAATGTGGATTCTGCACAGACAAGAATGGCATCTTTTTAATTGTTGTGTTTACAATTGGATAAACAATTGGATTCCACAGACAAACAAGAGTGGTGTGTTTTCAGTTTTTGGATAAGCAATGTGGAATCAATAGACACATATTTTTTTTTCAGTTGGATAAACAATGTGGAATCCATAGACAAACATGTCATGCTTTCAGCTGTTGGGTAAGCAAGTGAAATCCACAAACATGTTTTCAAATATTGGATACATAATATGGATTCCACAGACAAACATGTTGCATCTTCAACTGTTGGATAAGCGTGGATGGAAGAATGTTACTGTGTGTGTAAGCCTGACAGAGAGGATATGAATGTCCTTTATATTTAGTTTATGTCACTGTGACTGAACAGAACAGAATTAGTTACCTACACCCAACGGGTGGTAAAGTGCTAGGATTTAATTTAATGTCAATTAGTCAGTGAAGGGTCCTGTTCCACACGTTGAGGCATACTGGCTATAAGGTGCTAGCCCCACAGTTGTATCACTATCAGCCCTTGATGGTCAGTGTCACACCAGCCAGAACATCTCCTGGCACCCATTTTAGGCTGGTTTGACCTGGAAGCCCAGATCCAATTTTCTTTTTTTAATCCCCACCTCAACAGGAATTAGAACACATAACTATGATGCCAATGTCATAATTTACTTTTATAGTTCAATAGAAAATAAGAATGTTTACTTTAAACTAGACCCCTATTTTAACAGCCCTCTCATGTGTCAATCTCAAAGGCTAATCATTGTTTTGTGCACTGGTCTCACACATTTCAACTATCTCAAAGCCGAGGCAGCCAGTTACACTGCGATTAAATGGGAACAGCTATCATGATGTAGATACCTGTAGGATCAATGTTGACCACAAACTCTTGAGTCGGGGAAAATGACCCAATGGTCTTGTTCTCAAAAGCTTCCCAAACTTGATAACCATTTGTGTTTTTGAGGCCAAGATCAGACAGTGATGTCTTATACACTGATGGTGTTCCTTGGTTGTCTTTGTTTAATATACCAATTGCAAATACTCCTCGTCTAGCAAGTTTCTTCAGCCACACTGAAATGGAACCGGGCACCTGAAGAAGACACATGTTGAAATGTCAGATATTACTCCACTATTTTGATAAGACATCAGAAGCAATTGAGAGACAAGATCAGAAATTATGACATGAGAAAGCTTGTGGAGACAAGGGCAGACAGAAGGTTAAGTTGTACAACAAGACTTTCTACAAACAACATAGTGCAAACAGCATTGGCATTTAGATACAGTGGAAATTTAGCAAGAGGCAGTATCCATGAGCGATAGACTAGTGACATAGCCAAGGCACCGAGCACCACCTTCTATGCAGCCCACACAAAAGCCTTGCCCAGAAAGTTCTAGATTGCTTGATGCTGACAGGTATTATAGAGCCCATGGGAAATGGTAACAATAGGAAGCTATATTTCACTTCTAACATGAGTGGTAATGGCACAAATAGTGTAGTTTTTTAAACTGTCACCAACAAGGCAAAAAACATATCAGTAGGTAACAGATTATTTTACGAAGTCGGGTGTGTCGGCCTAACGGCGCAAGAACACAGCTCTGCTGTAAACAGGCACAACGCAATCACATCCACACAAAAAAACTCTGGATGAACGCAGAAGAAGAAGATTATTTTACTGCCATAAGGCACACTGGACATACATTGCTGGACTTGTATTTGTATAAATCAGTCGGCATTCAGTGGATGTGCTCATCATGGCAGCGTATTGACTTCCCAGGACATGTCTTGGTGCCAATGTCAAGGCTGGGAGCCGAGGTCATTTGTTAAAATCTGATTCTGTTCTGATGAAGATGGAACCCATGACCACTGGAGCTGTGGGCAAGTTTTAGTCACTAGGCTACTGAGCTCCCAAAAGGTACATAGGGCTACCAAAACCACACACAGACAAGAATTATAGACATAAATTAAGAATACAGGAAAGACATGGAAGACAGTACAAAAGATATCAAAGATAGGACAGTCTGCAGGAGACAGTTGAGGATCTATGCTTCATTAGTGGACAGAAGAGGACAGTCTGCAGGAGACAGTTGAGGATCTATGCTTCATTAGTGGACAGAAGAGGACAATCTGCAGGAGACAGTTGAGGATCTATGCTTCATTAGTGGACAGAAGAGGACAGTCTGCAGGAGACAGTTGAGGATCTATGCTTCATTAGTGGACAGAAGAGGACAGTCTGCAGGAGACAGTTGAGGATCTATGCTTCATTAGTGGACAGAAGAGGACAGTCTGCAGGAGACAGTTGAGGATCTATGCTTCATTAGTGGACAGAATGTAGAAGATGTGCATCTTTATGTGATGTACCATTTGTTCACGGCTGATAGGAATTTTCTTGCTTGTTGACTAACTGTTCATGATTCTCAGCCGTATGAGTTCAGTGTAATACTTCAGTTTTTTCCACTTAAAGTTTCAATGATAGAGGATTTACTGGAATTGATGTTCTTTACTTTATAAAACCAAGTGTTTGTGCTGTTGTTTCTGGTTTTATTCCAATGCCACTGAGAATTCTCTTATCAGATTGAATAGAAAATAAATGACAAAACTGTATGGATAAATGTTATACTTATTGTCAACTTTACCTCAAAAAGTCGAAAAGCCTGGCTGCCTAGTGGATCCTGGTTGATGGCGATAATGTTTTTGTTTAAAAGCAGCTGTTTGGCCAAGGGGTCAACTTTACGCAGGTCCAAGGACATCATGAGAGGAGATGCAAACAAAGCCCACATTCCAAACTGAGCTTTCTGTTGGTAGAAGCTCAGGCCAAAGTCACCAACCACCAGCTACAGAGGGACAATGTAGCCAGTGACAATGTTATCATTGATTATCCTACTGTGGCATAGTTTAACATAGTATAATTAAAGATGGACATTATCTCTATAATACTGTTTGACTTATGTTCTGGAAACATCAAAATGCCAGATCAGCATGAAATGATCAACTGTAATCAAAGAATGTGGTTTAGCTCTCTAACATTTTTACGTAACAACATATTCTGAGATATTTGTATTTTCTAAAGCTTCTTTTGTTCACTTGAAATATGTCTATGGCTGCAATGTTGTCTCTTGTATGAATTTAACTGTCTTTTTTTTAGTTCACTCAGCGGTCCATGGAGTTTATCTTCCACTGTCGTCTCTCTAGGCCAGAAGGTTTGCCTAGACATGTTGTAATCTGGGCAGTCTTGGCGTATATGCTCTGCTGTCTGCAACGCCAATCCACATGTGCACATGGCTGATTCACCAATCTTGAATTGTGTATACATGTGGTTGCGTAATCAACGTGTGTAGTCAATATCACGCGGCTGGCTTTACTTACCAGGACATGTACTAGTGCCCACAGGAACACATATATCTCAATGGTCCGTCAATGGAAGATGTATATGAACATAGTTACAAGTATATAATAAAACTCCTAGGACAAGTTAAAAACAAAATCATCTATTAAATGAAGCCACACATGTTCAGTGTTTAATCCAGAATTGCTTTGTCTGAGGCAGTTCAAAGAAACACAACTTTCATGATTAAAATAGGGAAGGAAAATGCTACACTATACACAGAAAGGGTAAATAATTACTAAGGAAGGGTACAGATGGGATTCGCAGCTTCTGTTTTTAGCGAATGTGTGAGAGTAACAGTTTGGGTGACACTATTTATACCAAGGAAGGTCATTAAGTAACGGTAATTTTATTATAAAGTGCATGGGAAAATATGGGCAATGGAAAATCTTATTTCAGAACACAAACTGGCCCTTAAGCATTACCCCATGTAGGGGTCGTAAGAATTAAGCAGTGTGCGCATGCACAATTGTGACTACAAAATGGCTGCCCCATTACAGACTTGCAGTATGTTTGTGGTCTGAGGGTGTGAAACCTTGTGAAATCTACAGAAGAATGGTGGTACATCATCATGGAGACAGTTGTTTGAGTCAAGCAGTGAGTAAGAGGCAGTTGAGGTCTTGAAACATTCAGTATATAGTCTAGACTTGGTGCCATCGAACTTTCACTTGTTTGGACCTTTGAAAGACAATTTGTGGAGTCAGCGGTTTGCAGATGACAACGAGGTAACATGGGTCGACCTGGGAGCCCACGTCACTGATAGAAAGCCCTGCTTCAAAGGGGATCCCAACATATGATCACCAGGCCAGTGGCAAGTGTGCCAGCCATTGAACTATCTCAGCTCTCACAGGTGAAATTAAATACAGTAAAACTTTGATTAACCATCACCGACGGAACCATGCTGTGACGAATAACCGAAAAGATGGATAACAGAAATCTCTTAATACATATGTACAGCAATGTGATTTAACTGCGGGCTTGGAACGAAAATGGAAATAAAATACTTTAAAAGTGAATACTACATACATACTGTATTTAATTTTACAAAACAATTAATATAAACTTCAATATAAGAGTAGTAATGTACATAAATGTATTGTAATACTATAAACCTATGTTACTTTAAAATAATCAGTCATCTCCTTCTGCATCTTTGAGGCTCGAGCTTTCTGCACAGTGATGTTCCGTACCTTATGCAGAAGTATGATCTGTGTTGTATTTTTCTCCTCTTGCATTTCAAACCAGTAGATGCACTTTGATAACATTGTTTCTGCTTCTGAGTGCCTAGTTGTAGGTTTTTGGTTAAGAACTGACTATTTATCGTCATCAATTTCTTCTTCTTCAATGGTAGTAATACTAGAAATAATTTCATCATCGTTCTAAATTTCAAAGACTCCATCATTTCATTGCATTCAAGCTAACCTGTTATTTCTTCTGGCGTAATGTTTTCACTGTTTAGTCCTACATTGTTGCACAATGTCGTCAACACTAACAGTCTCAGTTCCTTCAGTTTCGTCAATAGGTTCAGGCAAGCGTTTATTCCACCCATTCTTTATGTTAGACACTGTAAGGTCAGCCCAGGCAGTGGCGACATTGAAAATAGCGTCCTTTATGTTGTATCTCTTCCCCCCCAAAAAACATTTTTTTAAGGACTATGATGGATAACAGAAACTGCCAGGTGACCGTTAATCAAAGTTGTACTGTACTAAAATCAGTATACTATGATAATGACAGAAGCCAGGAAACAAAGTAAAATTACAAGGAAACAAACATAACACACTGGAAAGGTTAACAATTGTGTTACACTGTGATACTAATTGATTCACTGCTGAATGAAAACGGCCCATAGTTGTAACTGAATGTCTTTCCATTTAAACTCTTTCAGTCCCAGGCAACATGTGAGTGATTGCCTCTTGCATGCTGTAATGTGTCCTCTAGCTATTTACATTTGATCAGAGTATACTACATACATCTGGTTTCCTCAGTGGCCATTTCAATTGTGCAGTAAACCTCTTTGAAAGTAATGCACTCATAATTTTTCAAAGTATTCATTCTCCTTGAACATCTGCTGGAAAACTGTCTGGTACTAAAAGAGTTCAATCTGACAGAAATGCCCAAATAACATGGTAGCAGTGACACATTTATAACCAACACCCCTATGATCAGGGAAACTGAAATTATTAGAAACATGTCAGAATGTTTTGAGATGTCCCACAGATCTTTCATTACAGACAATTCATTCTTCAAGTCTGATATAGTTTTTTGTTTTTTTTCAAACATAAATTTCTACAGCATTTCATTTAAAGGAAGCACGAAGAATGTAGGAATGTCCCCAGATATGTTTGCCAAATATATCATGTTTGGTATGTTTCTTCTGAGTTCCAATGGCAGAATGACTTGTACTAACATCAGTGGGGCAGCCCTCTGAAAATATCAGGACTCCTAATGTTCATAGTGTTACCGTCTGCTTATTCTCCCTGGATGCAGATGATTGCGTTACCATCCCCTTATTGTTCTCCATGGGTGAGGTTGGACTAAATACAGTATTATAGTCTGTCCGGAAATTAATGCCGTCATTCACGATCAATTATTTTGAAAACTGTCTGTTGCATCGTTATGAAATTTTTCCAGCCGTCTTATATTTACCCCCACCCAAGGAATATGTCTTTGAAAGGTCCAAAAACAACTTAAATCATTGAAAGCGGCGACATTCCTTTGATCTTTTGCTGAACAACTAGTGATTTCTCGCTAACGAAGTTATTTTTACGGTAATGTGAGACATGTCAATTCTGTTGACACACAAAGGCGTATCCGGATTCGTATGAGAGTGGGTGCAATGAAAGAATTAGCTTAAAATCGACAGGGTCGGGTCAGCTGCATTGCACCGGGTGTTTATCCCATATGGCTCAGTTTCTTTCCGCAGCGCGGAAAGCGTCGCACAAAGCACGAACTCCGTAGCTCCAGCGACGACCCTCAGGAGTCTCCGAAAAAATACTCGTGAAATGAAGGACGCGGCCTGGAATCGAACATACAACCTTCGGAGCCCGAGTCAGACGGCTTGACCACTTCACCACGGAGAATCCCGAGAGGGGTGCAATGTGTAATATTAGTAAAGACAGAGAATTTACAGAGGCACGGGGTAAATAATTTGTAAATTAACAGGAAAGTAGAAGGAATATATTTCTTACCTTATTTTTCATTGCCTTCTTGTTTCTTCAGCTGATGCTGATGCTGTAATGTTTAGGGCCTGCAATTCGTCTGAATAGTTGGAGCAAAATATCCCAGTAAGTGTGTACGTAGATTAAGGTCTGCGATCTGCTCATACCTTAATCTGTGTCGGACGATTCCAGTAGGTTGATGATTGCTCTCGGTTGCATAAAATTCAATCCATCCTTTCTCCAATAGTCCTCTTCCTCTTTCAACACATGGTCCTGACGTTTTTTCCAGTAACTTTTATCAATATTTAATAGCGCAGACAGACAGACAGAAAGGTAGGTAGGTAGGCAAAAAGGTAGGTGGAGCAAGCATCGCCTGGATCTTTTCTCCTGGGCATGCCGGTGTGCTGGGGAATGAACAGGCGGACAGATTGGCTGGCTCGGCAAAATTTGGTGGAGTATTGATGCATGACAAGGCAGACATGGTTGCGGCCTTGTGGGAGCACGTGTACACCTCGGAGGAGCAGATGGAGCACCATGGTCTGGTAAGAATGAGACAACGAGGTGTGACGAGGGGATCTGGCCGACGCTCGGCGCTCAGAGGAAAGGCGAGACGGACATATAATCAGATTGCTACTGGAACTATTAGTGTTGGAACTCTTCGCTGGCTGCTGAGGATGGAGACGGAGCGCTTATGGGAATGTCCTGAATGCTGTGATGTCGGTTCCTAAATCAATCAATCAATCAATCAAAGGTAGGTGGGTGGGTGGGTGGGTGGATGGCTGACTGGATGGGTGGGTCGGTCGGCCGGCAGGCAGGCAGGTAGGTAGGTAGGATAGATAGATAGATAGATAGAGATAGTTAGATAGATAGATAGATATCGGTAGGTCGGCAGGCAGGCAGGTAGGTAGATTAGATAGATAGATAGATAGATAGATGATAGATAGATAGATAGATAATCGGTAGGTCGGTCGGTCGGTTTATTTATATAATCACATTTCATGAAAGAACCCACAGTTTGACAACACCTCTGAACCTACCCAATATAAATTCCCTCAGTCTGCCAAAAGCAAAACCGCGCAGACAAATTTCAAAAATTTGGGGGGGTGTCTTGTTGAAACGGTAATACTCTTAAAATGATGGAATGAGTGCGGGGGCAAAAAAATATATACCGTACATAACCAAACATTGAAATCTGCTGTATAATCTCCAGAACAAACATTGTTTTGTTGGGTGGACATAATTATAAGGTTATATGCTAAATCTCATCATTTTCCCTCAATTGGTTACTGAGAAATTGAATTTTATATTGAGGCAACAAAAAAAAACACACTATAACTAGCTTTGTCACTTGTTCTTTCCAAGAGATTGATCAATAACATGAGGTGATAGATAACATGAGGCTGATGCACAAGAAATGAACAGAACATGATGTTACTCCAGAACAGAACATGAAACTGAACACTGGCAGCTCTCAGCACTGTCTGACTATGACCACACCTAAACTGATAACATACACAGGCAATGCAATAAACAAAGAGTCAAGCTAGATAAATCTGCAGAAAAATGGGAACAGTAGCATACACATGAAAAACCTCACTGTCGATGGAGAAAGTTAGTGAACAAATCAGTTACCATGTCTGGGTCATTCCATCCGCCAGGGCCTGCATATGCACTAAAGTTGCCATTATCTTGACCGTAGTGGTCAATAATGCCCAAAACAGAGTCCCAGCTATCCTGTACATCATTGTAGTTTCTCCACTGGTTGCAAGTGGCCCTCACTGCTGCATAGTCTGGCTGAGAACAGAGACAATGTGTGAAAATATTTGTTCAACTGAATGACACCAATTGTTACTATCATCTTTCTTGACCATCTACCCATGGTCATATGTACTTAAATCTATTTAACAACACTGTAAGCTTTTAGACACTTCAAAATAAATTATAATACTATTTTTACTCTTATATAACAAATACTCACAAAAATTACACAATTTATCTATGTATAAGCAGTAACTGTAAAAGACAGTCAATCAAAAAACAATATGTGGATAATTGGACAAGGACATAGAATAAAATCTGTGACCGCTGACAAATCAAATGAAAGCCAACTTTGAAAATACAAAACATAAGAGGGTTAATAAGTCAAAAGCTTCTGATTCCTCATTTAATAGACAAGATGGCAAACACAAGAAGCCTACGCAATCTTGACATGAACAGAGCATTGAAGAACAACATTAATACCACAGGACTGATGTTTCAGAAGCATAAGATAAAATACCCTATTGAATGCCATGATGGAGAGAAAGGTAAAAAGACAGAAAGCTAATGAAGCCAACCTTCGTTGTGAAACACACTCCTGATTGAATGAATATGACTAAAAATAGATTCTAAATATATATGCTGGTTGACAAAATCATCATGATCGTGGCGTAGGCTTTCATATTTCTCCACAGATCTCAGACTTTGGTGTTCTGGATCAACTCTGTTGATGATATTCATCCTCCATGCTACCGTCTCAGTCCAAGCAGCATCATTTCTCTTGGTCTGCCTCTGCTTCTTTTCCCATTGACCTTTCCAGTTGTCATGATGTTCTCCAATGCCTCTCTTCTCGTCACATACCTAAAGAAAGCTAGGTGTCTCTTTCTTATGTTTTGTATATAATGTTATAGTTTCATCTGCCTCTTTCAGGCAATCATTGTTAGTTACTCTGGCAGACATCCGTTTCATGAACCACATCTCTAATGCTTCCAAGTTCTTCCTGAATATTCATATCTCCCTCTGGTTAGCAAGATGTGGAGTCTTAATTCTTCTTCTTCTTTCGTTCGCTTGAAATATGTCTATAACTGCAATGCTGTCTCTTGTATGAATTTAACTGTCTTTTTTTAATTCACTCAGCGGTCCATAGAGTTTATCTTCCACTGTCGTCTCTCTAGGCCAGGTTTGCCTAGACATGTTGTAATTTGGGCAGTCTTGGAGTATGTGCTCTGCTGTCTCCGACGCCAATCCGCATGTGCACATGGCTGATTCACCAATCTTGAATTTTGTATACATGTAGTTGCGTAATCTATTGTGTCCTGTTCTGAGGCGCAGAATGACTTGCTCTGGTCTGTCCATAATGTGATTGTCGTCTTGAGCAGGTTTTGGTGGCTTTCTGACTGATTTGATCATTCTTTTCTTTTAGTGGTATGTAACGGGCACATTAGACTGTTCTTCTTTTGCTCCTTCCTTAGCCAGTCGATCAGCTCTGTCATTTCCAGGTATTCCACAGTGGGATGTTATCCACTGTATGGTGACCTTTTGCTGACTGCTAAGTTCAGAAAGTAGTGTCCTTAGTACTGGCAATTTCCCAGACAGGAGCACCTCGAGTACTGAATTTTGTATCTGTTGTGTGCCATGGCTGGTATTTAATAATTTCTCTGTTGCTATCTTCATTGCCTCAATTTCAGCAACATAGATATGGCAGTACTTTCCTGTTGGTACTCTGACCGTGTCCCTAGTATTATTTGAGTATTCTATGCACACTCCCGCTCCTCCATTTCGAACAGCATTTTGTGCTGACACATCTGTGTAGACTCTGATCCAGAGGTCCTTTGGGTATTCTTCATCAAGGAAGCTGAGAGTGGCTGTTCTGCACTGCACACTGTTCTGTTCTTCCTTGTCAAATATTCCTCTCACTTTTGTCTGGATTTGTAGTGAGTGTCTACGTTCATCTTTCCATGGAGATCGCTCTGGTATAGTTTTCAGGGAGATACCAACTATGGGCAGATCTGTGGTTTCTAAGCAGAGTCGTTTGGCCTGGTGGATAAAACTGCTTCTTTTCAACTGCCCCATAGCTAAGTTTTTAAATCTGTTCTTCATAGGGTGGCCTGGCAAGCTGAGGAACTTTTCTGCTTGTATTAGCGTTTTTGTATCTCTGCGCTCTCTCAGTGCTTGTGTCCTCCCCATTTTCTCCATTTCCACTATAGGGTTGATCTCATCCCTCCTGTGGTGACTCTAAGTGCTTGATTTTGCACCTTGTCCAGCTCTTGTAGTGTGGTTTTTTATGCTGAACACCATGTAGTTGACCTGTATTCCAGGTGTGGTCGTATGCTCTGTTGATAAACTTTGCTAAGTATTTTCCCACTGGCTCCCCATGTGGTTCCACTTAGTTTTCTCAGGATGGCTATTTTCCTTCTGGCTTTTGCTACTGCTTTGCTGATGTGCTTTCTCCATGTCAGCCTGCCATCAAATGTTACTCCAAGGTATGTTGGTTCTTTATCTTCTCTAAGGAGTATTCCATTTATATGGATGATCCCTGACTTTTGTTTTGGAGAGAGAGTAAATAGAGTGGTGCTGCACTTGTCAGTGTTTATGCTGAAACACCATTTATTTGCCCATGCAACAAATGCATCTACAGCTCTTTGTAGCGATATGGTGGCCACTGATGCATGTTCATTTGTGCTCCACAAAACCAGGTTATCAGCGTACATTGCCGCTTTAATTCCATACGGTAGATTAGCAACGAGATCATTGATGAAGATTAGAAAAAGTGTGGGGGACGACTCCGCCCTGGGGAACACTGTGACGCAGTAGTACTTTCTTGCTCTTGAGTCCATCTATCTGTACACAGGCTCTTCTGTTGTGCAAGTATGCTTTCACCTATTTGTACATTCTTCAATTGACTTTACAGTTTCTCAGTTTCGTCATCAGACCTCCTTTACTTTGTCAAAGGCCTTCTTCAGATCTATCCATGCCGCAAGCACCAGCTTCTTCTTTTGGAACGCATACTCAATTTCTTGAGAGAGGTAGGTTGTCTGATCT
Organism: Cepaea nemoralis; assembly: GCA_014155875.1. NCBI lineage: Eukaryota > Metazoa > Mollusca > Gastropoda > Stylommatophora > Helicidae > Cepaea > Cepaea nemoralis. Next base: position 256,458 of record JACEFZ010011953.1, on the reverse strand, counting down.
TCTGTAGAGTAGCACTACCTAAAGCCAGCTTGCTGTGGCACAAGGATGTTTTCACTTTCAATGTACCACTGCTATATGATACTCTCATCTGATTACTTCTGGTCTACAGTTCTGTGAGTGAAGCATGTATTTGTATGGTACAGCAATATATTCTGCTTCTTCTTCTGCGTTCATCCGGAGTTTTTTTTCCGGATGTGATTGCGTTGTACCTGTTTACAGCAGAGCTGCGTTCTTGCGCCGTCAGGCCGACACATCCGACTTCTGCGGGCATTTGTTGACCAGGTTAACCTTCCCGGGTAATATATTCTATATGATACTCTCATCTGATTACTTCTGTTCTACAGTTCTATGAGTGAAGCATGTATTGGTATGTTACAGTAATCTATTCTATACGATACTCTCATCTGATTACTTCTGGTCTACAGTTCTGTGAGTGAAGCATGTATTGGTATGTTACAGTAATCTATTCTATACGATACTCTCATCTGATTACTTTTGGTCTACAGTTCTGTGAGTGAAGCATGTATTGGTATGTTACAGTAATCTATTCTATATGATACTCTCATCATGAGCTGCAATAACATTGTGCTTAATACATGGTTTGGATCACTTTCATGGCACACAGAGACCTCTACCTATAGATCACACAAGAAGAATCTCAAACCAGTGCACAAACTCTGCAAGCGAGATCAAATGTGTGCATACCAACTTTCACGAATGCTAGAAATGTTTTATTGGGTAGGTTTTATTATTTGCTGGCTCTGTGGAAAGAGGTTGCAGACACAATTCGTAATCCAAAATACTGCTGGGTTGACTTTGATGTCCTGTAAAGGATATACAACTAACTTTTTTTTAATAATTTGAAATTTAGCTCCGGCAATGGCCTATTTAACCTGCTTTTTTGTACAATTTCAAAGAGATTTTTAACATGTGCAATTTGCTTGGGTCCTTCTAGTTTTTCCCATAGCTGGTATGGCTAAACATTCCATGAGCAGAAGGGAACATATCACCATCAGCTTGTTGACTTGGTTAATCAGTCTGCTAGTTACATATCATATCTGTAGGCCACTGTTTTCCTAATGCAATAGAATACTAACAAAGTGGTCTGGGATTCATCCTCAGCCATGGCTTAATCTTCTCTTATTACTGGTGGACTTGGCTCCATCAAATAGGTTTTCTTTTGGAAATGCAGTGTGATAATACTCCTTGCATGCCACTTATCATCACAATTATGAGCCTAATGCCACATCCCATTTTCTCTTCATTAAATATAACATAATTTTTCTTCATTCACTCGTCATTATTTATAAGGGACGTGCATTTGACATCCGTTCGTGCCACACTGTGCGTAATTGCGTACGTTGAACATGATCATGTCATAGTCACGTGATAAGTACTGATCAATGAATAAAAGAGCAAGTGCTTATCGTCCCATGACGCATAGGTTCTGTTTCTGACCGTTAAGAAAATGGCCGGGTTGATCCAAAATCCGTCCAAAGAAGCTCAAAGAGCGATGATTCAGTTTCTTTCATTTGAAGGATGTCGATCAGTGGACATTCATCGAAGAATGCAGGCAGCATACCGTAACAAATTTGTGTTGAAGACAACAGTGACAGACTGGGCACTGGTTTCAGAAAGGACATCAGTTCACGACAGATCTTCGACGGCTGGGTCAAGCGCATATTGTTGCAAAAGAAAAAACCATCGCCAAAATTGATGCAGCAGTACAGATGAACCGCTGTCGAAGTATACGTTTGCTAGCGAAAGAATTTGATGTGTCAATTGAGACAATTCAAAAGGTCGTTCGTAAGAAACCTCAATATTGGAAGGTGTGTTCACAGTGGGTACCACGGATGTTGACCGACCACCAAAAAGAGGAACGCATGGGATGGTGTTTGAACCACTTGCTGTGTTACAGAGTGGAGGGTGATGCATTTCTCTTCCACATAGTGGCAGGCGATGAATCATGGTGTCACCACTTTGAGCCGAGCAGCAAAAAAGAGAGCATGCAATGGAAGCATGCTGGATCACCAAAAGCCAACAAATTCAAGTAACAGGTTTTCACTGGTAAGGTTATGCTGAGCGCATTTTTTTACCATGAAGGGCTATTGTTGGCCGATTTTAAAGAACCTGGTGTCAACATCAACTCTACCCACTACTTGTAAACACTAGACAAGCTTAAAATAGCCATCAAGAATAAACGACCTGGCATGCTTTCTCGCGGTGTGATTTTGTTGCACGATAATGCTCGCCCACATGTCACAAAAATTGTGCAGGAAGCATTAGCAAGGAAGAAGTGGGAAATTCTGCAACATCCAGCCTATAGTCCTGATTTGTCACCAAGTGATTTTCATTTATTCGGACCTCTAAACAAAGCTCTCAAAGGGCAACGATTTCACACAGATGCAGATGTAATGAACGCGGTAAACACTTTGTTCAGTGAGCAACCACAATCCTTTTTTGCAGATGGTATTCGCTGCCTACCTAAGAAAATTGGATGCTTGCCTGAATGCCTACAGTGACTTCTTCTGACCAACTCATGATGCATAATTCATTCAAAATGAATGCTTTGTTTAATTCTACCAAACCTGTTAATGTTTCTTTCATGCTTTTGTAATAAAGCCATTGGAATGGGTTTCAAATGAACGCCCCTAATACATTTCTGCATGCACAAACACAACAAAAGTAAATAGTCTTGGTATTAACCAGTCACCATGTTATAAATGCAAGTTTTCTTCATTTCAACAAATGCTAATACAAATTCAATTTCCAGGACGAACCATAATTCCAGCTCCAACTAAATAGCCTGGCCACTGGCAATTATATAACATTGGCCTGCCAGTCATGTTGAGAAAGCGTCCCATCACTGGATATCCTGTCAGATGGAGAACAATCAGAAAACTGAAATACTAAACAGTGACTGTGTGAAATATTTCTGACATCCTACATGAAAGCATCCAACTACCCTTGGTTATAAACATTAAAGTAAACAGTAACTGCAGATATCTTGTAGACAAGCAAGCTTCCTTCACTGCACTTGGTCAATTGGGCATTCCCCATTTAGTGCCTCAATTTTGGTTCATGTTGTTCATTTCAGAATCCACAGTTCTTCATTAGTCTATTTTTGGTTAGCCTCACCTATGACTTGCATCTAGAGTCCACTGTCTGGCTGTTCTGGTGATAGTATCTGGGCACCTTCTGGTGATGGTATCTGGGTGTCTTCTGGTGATGGTATCTGGGCACCTTCTGGTGATGGTATCTGGGTGTCTTCTGGTGATGGTATCTGGGCACCTTCTGGTGATGGTATCTGGGTGTCTTCTGGTGATGGTATCTGGGTGTCTTCTGGTGATGGTATCTGGGTGTCTTCTGGTGATGGTATCTGGGTGTCTTCTGGTGATGGTATCTAGGTGTCTTCTGGTGATGGTATCTGGGTGTCTTCTGGTGATGGTATCTGACTGTCTTCTGGTGATGGTATCTGGGTGTCTTCTGGTGATGGTATCTAGGTGTCTTCTGGTGATGGTATCTGGGTGTCTTCTGGTGATGGTATCTGACTGTCTTCTGGTGATGGTATCTGGGTGTCTTCTGGTGATGGTTTCTTCTTCTTCTTCTTTCGTTCGCTTGAAATATGCCTATAACTGCAATGCTGTCTCTTGTATGAATTGAACTGTCTTTTTTAGTTCACTCAGCGGTCCATAGAGTTTATCTTCCACCGTCGTCTCTCTAGGCCAGAAGGTTTGCCTAGACATGTTGTAATTTGGGCAGTCTTGGAGTATGTGCTCTGCTGTCTCCGACGCCAATCCGCATGTGCACATGGCTGATTCACCAATCTTGAATTTTGTATACATGTAGTTGCATAATCTATTGTGTCCTGTTCTGAGGCGCAGAATAATGACTTGTTCTGGTCTGTCCATAATGTGATTGTCGTCTTGAGCAGGTTTTGGTGGCTTTCTGACTGATTTGATCATTCTTTTCTTTTAGTGGTATGTAATATTAGACTGTTCTTCTTTTGCTCCTTCCTTAGCCAGTCGATCAGCTCTGTCGTTTCCGGGTACTCCACAGTGGAATGGTATCCACTGTATGGTGACCTTATGTTGACCGCTAAGTTCAGAAAGTAGTGTCCTTAGTACTGGCAATTTCCCAGACAGGAGCGCCTCGAGTACTGATTTTGCATCTGTCAATAGCACCACAGGTTGTGTACCATTGCTGGTATTTAGTAATTTCTCTGTTGCTATCTTGATTGCCTCAATTTCAGCATCGTAGTTATGGCAGTACTTTCCTGTCGGTACTCTAGCTGTGTCCCTAGTATTATTTGGGTATTCTATGTACACTCCCGCTCCTCCATTTCGAACAGCATTTTGTGCTGACCCATCTGCGTAGACTCGGATCCAGAGGTCCTGTGGGTATTCTTCTACAAGGAAGCTGAGAGTGGCTGTTCTGCGCTGCACACTGTTCTGTTCTTCCTTGTCAAATATTCCTCTCACTTTTGTCTGGCTTTGTAATGATAGTCTATGCTCATCTTTCCATGGAGTTCGCTCTGGAATAGTTGTTAGGGGGATACCAACTGTGGGCAGATCGGTGGTTTCTCTGCAGAGTTATTTCGCCTGGTGGATAAAACTACTTCTTTTCAACTGCCCCATAGCTAGATTTTCAAATCTGTTCTTCACAGGGTGGCCTGGCAAGCTGAGGAACTTTTCTGCTTGTATAAGCGTTTTCGTATTTCTGCGCTCACTCAGTGCTTGTATCCTCCCCATCTTCTCCATTTCCACTATAGGGGTTGATCTCATCCCTCCTGTGGTGACTCTAAGTGCTTGATTTTGCACTTTGTCCAGCTCTTGTAGTGTGGTTTTTGATACCGAACACAACACAGTTGACCCGTATTCCAGGTGTGGTCGTATGCTCTGTTGATAAACTTTGCTACGTATTTTCTCACTGGCTCCCCATGTGGTTCGACTTAGCTTTCTCAGGATGGCTATTTTCCTTCTGGCTTTTGCTACTGCTTTCCTGATGTGCTTTCTCCATGTCAGCCTGCCATCAAATGTTACTCCGAGGTATGTTGGTTCTTTATCTTCTCTTAGGAGTGTTCCATTTATCTGGATGGTCCCTGCCTTTTGTTTTGGAGAGAGGGTAAATAGGGTGGTGCTGCATTTGTCAGTGTTTATGCTGACACACCATCTATTTGCCCATGCAACAAATGTATCTACAGCTCTTTGTAGCAATCTGGTGGCCACTGATGCATGTTCATTTGTGCTCCATAGAACCAGGACATCGGCGTACATTGCCGCTTTAATTCCATGCGGTAGATTAGCAACGAGATCATTGATGAAGATTAGAAAAAGTGTGGGGGACAAGACTCCACCCTGGGGAACACCGTGACGCAGTAGTAATTTCTTACTCTTTAGTTCGTCTATCTGTACTCGGGCTTTTCTGTTGTGCAAGTATGCTTTCACCCATTTGTACATTCTTCCATTGACTTTGCAGTTTCTCAGTTTCTTCATCAAACCTTCTTTCCAGACTTTGTCAAAGGCTTTCTTCAAATCTATCCATGCCGCAAGCACCAGCTTCTTCTCTTGGAATGCATCTTCAATTTCTTGAGAGAGGTAGGTTGTCTGATCTTCCGTAGAGTAGCACTGCCTAAAGCCAGCCTGCTGTGGCACAAGGATGTTTTTACTTTCAATGTACCACTGCAGTCTGTGATTGATGATGCGCTCCAGTGTTTTGCAGACAGCTGGTGAGGCTAATTGGTCTGTAGCTAGAGGCAATGGAACTATCTTTCCCTGATTTTAGGAGAGATATCATGATTGCTTCTCTCCAGGCTTGTGCAACACTGCCTAAGGTCCAGCTGTTATTGAAGATTTGCAACAGCTTTGCTTTGGCCTCTGTTCCTAGGTTCCTGATCATTTCATTGGAGATACCATCAGCTCCTGGTGACTTTCTCATTTTCAGTTTTGATACGGCTAGCTCCAGTTCGCTGATTGTGATGGGTGCCTCCAGAACCTCATGTACTATTTCCTTCTGTCCTGTATGTTGCCGTTTCTCTCGAATCTCTTGTTGTTTCTCTGGACTAATTTTGATATTGTTATCTTGTGCGAATGAGTCCGCAAAATGGTCAGCTGCTTGCTTTCTTGTTAAGATGTTTCCATCTTTATGTAGTGCAATTTTTGAGTTTCTCCCTGTGCCCTCATCGTTAAGTTGTTTTATTAGCTTCCACAATTTCCTTGTGTCTCTTTCAAAGTACACCTGCCAGCTTTTCCATCTAGCCTGCAGCTTGGCCCTTTGAAATTTGGCTTTTGCGTGCTGGAATTTATTGTGGTGCTCTTGGCTGGGTGTGGCCTCTGCTTGCTTTCTACACACTTCCACATCATTATGCAACTGTTCCAGTTCACTACTCCAGTAGGGTTTATATTGTTTACGGGCTCCTCTTGGTACTGTTTCTCGCGCTGCCTGTATTATGCATTTCCCAAACTCTTCAACTACTTTATTTATGTCTTTCTCAGTGTTCAGGTTTTTAACCAGTATGCTGGTGCGATTCTTGTACATTGCCCAGTCTGCTTTCTTGTAGTTCCACCTTGAGAGTGTGCTGCTTTCACTTACAAGCTAATTTTCTACAGTTAGAAAAACTGGCCGATGGTCACTGCCACCAAGTTGTTTCCCAACAATTCGTGTAATGTTCCACTCCAGTTCTGGTGAATGAAAAGCCAGGTCAGGTGTAATTGCAGTGTGCCATGATCTCGAGTAGAAAGTATGTGGGTCGGACGGCTTGTTAACCAAGATGAATCTATTCTCATCCTGCCAGTCTTCCAGTCTCTCTCCTCTCTGGTCCATGTGATCATAGCCCCAACTCTGCGAGTGGCTGTTGAAATCGCCACACACAATCATTTTTTCTGTTAATGGTAGTGTGTCCAGTGCCTGTGGGCGGTCACTTGGAGAGTAGTAATTGATCAGATGTAGGTCTGTATAGCCTGTCTTAAATTTAAGTATTCTGTATGTGTCTTAACTGTTATGTAAAGCTGCACTTCTGATTATGGTATCTGGGTGTCTTCTGATTATGGTATCTGGGTGTCTTCTGGTGATGGTGTCTGGGTGTCTTCTGGTGATGGTATCTGGGTGTCTTCTGGTGATGGTATCTGGGCACCTTCTGGTGATGGTATCTGGGTGTCTTCTGGTGATGGTAACTGACTGTCTTCTGGTGATGGTATCTGGGTGTCTACTGGTGATGGTATCTGGGTGTCTTCTGGTGATGGTATCACACACACACACACACACAACTAGCATAGACTTTATAATTAAATTTCTGTTACTTAATGACTTTCCCTTTTACATGGTTCTAACATTCCAGTTGCAAAATCTGGAGATGTGCCCAGGTGACAGTTTGTGATCCACGCTCCTCACAGCTTTCTCCACATCACATCATACTTCTTATAGGAGAAAATTCCCCTTCCATTTTGGTGGGCTGAGTTATTTTTCTTTCCTTTTCCTTGGACTTGTACAAAACTGGTTGGATTTTGCGGCTATGTTTTCTATGTGAAAGGGTAGCCAGCCCCACATCAGCCAGCCCTCCTGGGTCATCTCTTACCACAGCCATTGTAGGTGACAGGGTTACTGTACTTCCCTTATGTACCCAAGTAACACACAAGTGACTGAAGAAATTATGACCGAACAAATGGTTAAACTGCCAAGAGAAGACTGGTTAAATGACAGCTTTATGAATTCTACCATATTTATGTCTACTTAACCTACCATAAGGCATATCTTTGGGATCTGAATTGCAACCATCAAACTTGAGACTGTCAATTTCCCATTCTGCAAAGGTCTTGGCATCAGTTTCCATGTAAAATTCACTGCCTGGGTATCCAGCACATGTACTATGACCAAAATCTTCATAGATTCCCAACTTCAGGCCCTTGGAATGAACCTAAAACAACAAACTATACATTAGTGACACTTGTCTCAACTTGAAATGATGTCTGCAGTATGTATCACATGTCCTGAATATAATTCCACTTGAGTTCTGTAACACATTTGAAGTGTTTGATGTTGTCAGGGAAAAAATTTATCAACCTACAAATGGCACATCTTAATTGTAAATCATACAACATATCACAGTGGACATTGCATAACTCATCTTTATGTAATGATGTTTAGCTGTTTCAGTCACATGTGATGTGCTTTGGCTCTTCCTCATGTGTCCCTAACATCATGCAATTCATCTTTGGTGCATAATACAGAAACCTAACTAGCTCATTGGCAACTTCTGTTCTCTCGATATTTCAACAGCACATGCAGCATGCAGTAGTTTCTTTTCCTAGCATTGTTTCATACAGAAAATTAAGACTTTCATGCCAAATCTTCGGCAACTGAAAGTTTATGATGCATTTCAAAATGGGTTCTGAGACAACTTCTCCTGTCAAACAACCCAACAGTGTCAGATTAAGCTGTGGCAGTCCAGAATACCTTATCATAACCTTACAATATCACACAGAGGCATCAAGGCCACTGAAAGCCACCTCAAGACTGGTTCAAGAAGAAGAAGAGAAATAAAACATGAACTCACATATCTAGCAAGTGCCTGAATGCCGCTAGGGAAGCGCTCTGGATCTGCAACTAATCTCCCATTACTGTCTCTGTCTTTAGCAGGCCAGCAGTCATCAATGTTGACATACTCGTAGCCAGCATCCCTGTAGCCTTCAGACACCATCAGGTCTGCCATTTTCATGTATAGGCGTTCACTAGAATAAATGTGCTCAATGTCAGCAAACCAAACAGGTTTTGATAAAAACTCATTGATTTTGTCCCAAATCACTCATCATAAATTGAACAATGATTATGACTGTTATTTGTCCATCAAGAATGATGATGACCATTCATTTCATCCATTTTGAGAATTCCCACCATACCACCAACAGCAGAGCAAATAAAACACTCCCAAAATATTCATGCCCCTTGAAATACATGTCTATGAGATTACCTTTGGACACCGCCTGTCACAACAATCTACGTCACTATCTTCTCACTAATTATAGATTCCACGATTCCCCAAATGCCTTGCCTAATACATTACACAGTAATATAATTCTAAGATACTAAAAATGCTATCCTACACTACAATTACACATGTGATCTTGTTCCTATAAACATGGATGACTAACGAATTCTGGTCCTCATGATCAACATCTGTAAATGTTGCACAGTAAAAATACCTTCACATTTTCTAGTATAATTACTTCTGTACTGTGAAGCTTCCTTACTTTATTCCGTCTCTGTTACTGAAAATCTTATATTCTTTCTACTGTCTGTAACTTTTTCCAGAAATAGAAATTACAATAACCATGCCACTGTCTTGTAACCTATCAATATTGTTGTTAAGGATGTCAAGAGTGTTAACCACGTGACATTACGGTGCAGACAACCAGTGACGCCATAAGGACAGTTCAAAGATGGCCACCCCACTTTTGACAAAAGTAGCAGCATTCTGTCATCTGTTTTTTTATCAGTGAAGGGGTGAAACCTATAGACATTCACTGGCGAATGAAGGTCCACTATGATAATGCATGCCTGTCAGCCCAACAAGCGTATGAACGGAATAGAAAGTTTCAAAGCGGCGTGACTTCTGTGACAGACTGTTCATGACTGTTCACCGAGTAGTGATCCCAGAATTGTTACACACGCAATCAAGAGAATTTCTGTCTATAGAAATCCAAGTACTTGTTCTACAGCTACTGCTTAGATATTTTCGTGAAGTGTGTCACATCATCATAACGAGCCAAGAACAGATGATTGGCAATAACTGACTCTAGATAGACCTGTCGGTTCTCACACAGTCTCTCCTAGCAGATGCCCCAGTATCTTCCTTTCATCTTACAACAGACCATCAGCCCTCAACCAACTTACCCCAAGTATTGTTTAAATTTATTCATGATTGGCTGGATATTGGAGTTTTTGATGGGGTAGGTGACCAGTCTTATGGCAACCCTTCTTAGTCACTTCTGACAACATGCATGTAAAATTAGTTTCTCTGTTCTTTACTTCCCACATGGACCCCAGCAACACACAGGTGATGTCGGAGTATACAGATGTTGATTCCTCCATTCAAACATAACTAAAATGCTGGTTCAAGTTCAGCTATAGATTGTACAGTCTGCATGTGTTAATTTATTATTGGTCATAGCATTCCTCAGTGGACAGTCATGAATAGACTGCTGTATATCTTATCCATATGGAAGATTCCCCCCCCCCCTCCCTACATGGGTGCTTTGGAAGCCAAACAATCAGTTATCTCATTTCCAAAAACACTTGCATGGTCAGGGTAACAAATCCACTAAAGTTTATGAGGATGCAATGTTTGACAACCATACCATACATGTCAAAGCCAACTGTCTTTCATCTTCCACAGTACTGACTCAGGCTGGTATGAAAACTGTCTTTCATCTTCCACAGTACTGACTCAGTCTGGTATGAAAACCGTCTTTCATCTTTCACAGTACTGACTCAGGCTGGTATGAAAACTGTCTTTCATCTTCCACAGTACTGACTCAGTCTGGTATGAAAACTGTCTTTCATCTTCCACAGTACTGACTCAGTCTGGTATGAAAACTGTCTTTCATCTTCCACAGTACTGACTCAGTCTGGTATGAAAACTGTCTTTCATCTTCCACAGTACTGACTCAGTCTGGTATGAAAACCGTCTTCATAAACATGGATTTCAAGTCATCGATGTAGAGTCAAAGTAACTGGTTCTTTCTCATCCTGGATGTTGCTGTTTTTTATGCTTCACTTTACTCTGCAACAGTTTTACTATTATAACTAGAAAGTCTTTCCTCTGGAACTCAGAGCAAAAGACATAGAGGGAGACCTACAACACATGGCGCACAGAATGATAGACCAAGATGAGTATGGGTACTGAATGACATGGAGACCTAAAACACATGGCACACAGAATGATAGACCAAGATGAGTATGGGTACTGAATGATATGGAGACCTAAAACACATGGCACACAGAATGATACACCAAGATGAGTATGGGTACTGAATGACATGGAGACCTAAAACACATGGCACACAGAATGATAGACCCAAGATGAGTATGGGTACTGAATGACATAGAGGGAGATTTAAAACACATGGTGCACAGAATGATAGACCAAGATGAGTATGGGTACTGAATGACATAGAGGGAGATTTAAAACACATGGTGCACAGAATGATTGACCAAGATGAGTATGGGTACTGAATGACATAGAGGGATACATGGCACACAGAATAATAGACCAAGATGAGTATGGGTACTGAATGACATAGAGGGAGATTTAAAACACATGGTGCACAGAATGATAGACCAAGATGAGTATAGGTACTGAATGACATGGAGACCTGAAACACATGGCACACAGAATGATACACCAAGATGAGTATGGGTACTGAATGACATAGAGGGAGATTTAAAACACATGGTGCACAGAATGATAGACCAATATGAGTATGGGTACTGAATGACATAGAGGGAGATTTAAAACACATGGTGCACAGAATGATAGACCAAGATGAGTATGGGTACTGAATGAATGGAAATGGAAGATGATGGAGAAGATGGTCAAGGATAGGAGGGATTGGTGTGAATTGGTTGAGGGGATATGCTCAATTGGGAAATAAAAGACAGGAACAGATAACAGAAGAATCACAGCACCTACATTCAACACACATGTGTGCTGACAGATCTTACAGGTAAATCTACAAGCAATGTTGCAGAAGATGGGACAAAATAAAGAGGTTAAACAATATGAAAGAAACCAGCCATGGAATTAAACAAATGTGGGGAAGGAATTCAAACAAAAGAGGAAGATCTTTTTGGCAAACGTGAAGAAATCTGCTGACAAAGAAAGAAATGAACAGCTGTTTACGAAGGAAATGGAGGAAAAGTAATCACTATAGACATCTTGTTGCAGCTCTTTAAAGCATTCTTCTATTTCTTATTTCAATACTCATATACTCATTACATGCTTTTATTATGGATTCATCAACAACAATCGGGACTGTTCACAACATGTTAGATGCAGACTCATGGGAAAGTAGAGACTGAACAGTATACAGAAACTATGGTACACTCTTGTAGAGACTGAACAGTATACAGAAACTATGGTACACTCTTGTAGAGACTGAACAGTATACAGAAACTATGGTACACTCTTGTAGAGACTGAACAGTATACAGAAACTATGGTACACTCTTGTAGAGACTGAACAGTATACAGAAACTATAGCACACCCCAGTAGAGACTGAACAGTATACAGAAACTATAGTACACTCTTGTAGAGACTGAACAGTATACAGAAACTATGGTACACTCTTGTAGAGACTGAACAGTATACAGAAACTATAGCACATCCCAGTAGAGACTGAACAGTATACAGAAACTATGGTACACTCTTGTAGAGACTGAACAGTATACAGAAACTATGGTACACTCTTGTAGAGACTGAACAGTATACAGAAACTATAGCACATCCCAGTAGAGACTGAACAGTATACAGAAACTATGGTACACTCTTGTAGAGACTGAACAGTATACAGAAACTATGGTACACTCTTGTAGAGAATGAACAGTATACAGAAACTATGGTACACTCTTGTAGAGACTGAACAGTATACAGAAACTATGGTACACTCTTGTAGAGACTGAACAGTATACAGAAACTATGGTACACTCTTGTAGAGACTGAACAGTATACAGAAACTATAGCACACCCCAGTAGAGACTGAACAGTATACAGAAACTATGGTACACTCTTGTAGAGACTGAACAGTATACAGAAACTATAGTACAGTCTAGTAGAGACTGAACAGTATACAGAAACTATAGCACACCCCAGTAGAGACTGAACAGTATACAGAAACTATAGCACACCCCAGTAGAGACTGAACAGTATACAGAAACTATAGTACAGTCTAGCAGAGACTGAACAGTATACAGAAACTATAGCACACTCCAGTAGAGACTGAACAGTATACAGAAACTATAGTACAGTCTAGTAGAGACTGAACAGTATACAGAAACTATAGCACACTCCAGTAGAGACTGAACAGTATACAGAAACTATAACACACTCCAGTAGAGACTGAACAGTATACAGAAACTATAGCACACTCCAGTAGAGACTGAACAGTATACAGAAACTATAGTACAGTCTAGTAGAGACTGAACAGTATACAGAAACTATAGCACACTCCAGTAGAGACTGAACAGTATACAGAAACTATAGTACAGTCTAGTAGAGACTGAACAGTATACAGAAACTATGGTACACTCTTGTAGAGACTGAACAGTATACAGAAACTATAGTACAGTCTAGTAGAGACTGAACAGTATACAGAAACTATAGTACAGTATAGTAGAGACTGAACAGTATACAGAAACTATAGCACACCCCAGTAGAGACTGAACAGTATACAGAAACTATAGTACAGTCTAGTAGAGACTGAACAGTATACAGAAACTATAGTACAGTCTAGTAGAGACTGAACAGTATACAGAAACTATATTACAGTCTAGTAGAGACTGAACAGTATACAGAAACTATAGTACAGTCTAGTAGAGACTGAACAGTATACAGAAACTATAGTACAGTCTAGTAGAGACTGAACAGTATACAGAAACTATGGTACACTCTTGTAGAGACTGAACAGTATACAGAAACTATGGTACACTCTTGTAGAGACTGAACAGTATACAGAAACTATGGTACACTCTTGTAGAGACTCAACAGTATACAGAAACTATAGCACACCCCAGTAGAGACTGAACAGTATACAGAAACTATAGCACATCCAGTACAGACTAAACAGTGTACAGAAACTATATCACACCCCAGTAGAGACTCAACAGTATACAGAAACTATAGCACACTCCATTAGAGACTGAACAGTATACAGAAACTATAGCACACCCCAGTAGAGACTGAACAGTATACAGAAACTATAGCACACCCCAGTAGAGACTGAACAGTATACAGAAACTATAGTACAGTCTAGTAGAGACTGAACAGTATACAGAAACTATAGCACACCCCAGTAGAGACTTAACAGTATACAGAAACTATAGTACACCCCAGTAGAGACTGAACAGTATACAGAAACTATAGCACACCCCAGAAGAGAGTGAACAGTATTCAGAAATACATATAGTACACCCCAGTAGAGAGTGAACAGTACACAGAAACTATAGCACATCCCAGTAGAGAGTGAACAGTACACAGAAACTATAGTACACCCCAGTAGAGACTCAACAGCATACAGAAACTATAGCACACCCCAGTAGAGACTCAACAGTATACAGAAACTATAGCACACCCCAGTAGAGACTCAACAGTATACAGAAACTATAGCACACCCCAGTAGAGACTGAACAGTATACAGAAACTATAGCACAGCCCAGTAGAGACTTAACAGTGTACAGAAACTATAGCACACCCCAGTAGAAACTTAACAGTATTCAGAAAGTATAGTACACCCCAGTAGAGACTTAACAGTATACAGAAACTATAGCACACTCCAGTAGAGACTCAACAGTGTACAGAAACTATAGCACACCCCAGTAGAGACTTAACAGTATACAGAAACTATAGTACACCCCAGTAGAGACTGAACAGTATACAGAAACTATAGCACACCCCAGAAGAGAGTGAACAGTATTCAGAAATACATATAGTACACTCCAGTAGAGAGTGAACAGTATACAGAAACTATAGCACACCCCAGTAGAGAGTGAACAGTATACAGAAACTATAGCACATCCCAGTAGAGACTGAACAGTATACAGAAACTATAGCACACCCCAGTAGAGAGTGAACAGTATACAGAAACTATAGCACACCCCAGTAGAGAGTGAACAGTATACAGAAACTATAGCACACCCCAGTAGAGACTTAACAGTATTCACTATTGTTGAGAACATGCATCTTCCCTGTGACAATTTATGCATGTGAGTCATTAACCATTTTGCAATTACTAAAGAAGAAAATGTAGGCCGTTGGGCTCAAATGTTACAGAAAAATTATTCAAATAAGAAGAAAAATGAGAAGAAGAAAAAAACTGTCATTTTACAATGCATGAATATGAAAGAAAACTGGCCCATAAACAGAAACATGTCTCAGAAACTAAAATACTTTGGTCTTATTAAATGTCACAGAGGCTTGGAGGCAACAGGGATGGAAGGCAACAGGGATAGAAGGCAAGTTTCCTGCAGGTAGAGGCGGGGGTTGACCAGCTCGAAGATGGACACAGGACACAGCAGACACCTGGGGCATGAGGCAAGAGACATGGCCAGACACAGCAGACACCTGGGGCATGGAGCAGGAGACATGGCCAGACACAGCAGACACCTGGGGCATGGGGCAGGAGACATGGCCAGACACAGCAGTCACCTGGGGCATGGGGCAGGAGACATGGCCAGACATAGCAGACAACTGGGGCATGAGGGTGCTTGAGGCAGGAGACATGGTCAGACACAGCAGACACGGTGGCATGAGGGTGCTTGAGGCAGGAGACATGGCCAGACACAGCAGACACCTGTGGCATGAGGATGCTTGAGGCAGGAGACATGGCCAGACACAGCAGACACCTGGGGCATGAGGATGCTTGAGGCAGGAGACATGGCCAGACACAGCAGACACCTGGGGCATGAGGATGCTTGAGGCAGGAGACATGGCCAGACACATCAGACACCTGTGGCATGAGGGTGCTTGAGGCAGGAGACATGGTCAGACACAGCAGACACCTGTGGCATGAGGGTGCTTGAGGCAGGAGACATGGCCAGACACAGCAGACACCTGGGGCATGAGGATGCTTGAGGCAGGAGACATGGCCAGACACAGCAGACACCTGGGGCATGAGGATGCTTGAGGCAGGAGACATGGCCAGACACAGCAGACACCTGGGGCATGAGGATGCTTGAGGCAGGAGACATGGCCAGACACAGCAGACACCTGTGGCATGAGGGTGCTTGAGGCAGGAGACATGGTCAGACACAGCAGACACCTGTGGCATGAGGGTGCTTGAGGCAGGAGACATGGCCAGACACAGCAGACACCTGGGGCATGAGGATGCTTGAGGCAGGAGACATGGCCAGACACAGCAGACACCTGGGGCATGAGGATGCTTGAGGCAGGAGACATGGCCAGACACAGCAGACACCTGGGGCATGAGGATGCTTGAGGCAGGAGACATGGCCAGACACAGCAGACACCTGTGGCATGAGGATGCTTGAGGCAGGAGACATGGCCAGCATGAAGATGGACACAGGACACAGCAGACACCTGGGGTATGAGGATGCTTGAGGCGGGAGAAATGGCCAGATAAGAGCGACATTATCTAAAGAACCTGCTACCTGGAGAGGTTCCATCTGGAGCATGGGGATCAATGTAGCTGATTGACTTGTAAGGAAACCAGTGCATTGCCACTGGCAGTACGTTTTCAATGATGATTTCTGTGGCTTACCTGTTCAGTCACGCTACTTGTTTTGTGTAATACTAAACATGCAGCAAGTTATTCTCTTTACATGCCCCCCCCCCCTACCCCAACAATTTTACAGAAACACAGCTTACATAAAAATTCTTTGCCACCACTAATTTACCTAATACAATTATCTGGATCATTCTTACAGTCCACATTGCAGCGGAAACGCTCCCATGACAACCAGCCCATAGGTGGCGTTAAAGCAATTCCATTATTCAGTGCCTGTACTAAATCACAGGCCAATGCTATCACACACAGTTTCAGGATCATTGTCTGTTTTTGGAGGAAACAAAAGAAATATTCATCATCTGATAAACAAGTAAACTTTTCAGTTTACAAACCACATAAACATATATGACAATAACTTCAAATTTGTGCAGGGTCGTTTGATTGTGTGGCAAATTTGAATAGCTAGTAAAACATGAAGCCTGACATTCCTGACAGAAAACTACAGGAAGCTGCCTAAAGAACAGAGAGTTGTAGTGTTGTTGTTGCTAGGACAGATCCAATGGGTTTAAAATGGAAAGCCCATTTTATTACAACTATGGGCTGTGTTCAACAAGTGAAAGTCAATACAGTTTAACAATGTCTTAGTGTAACACCGTTCTGCTATCACACTATTTTTTTTTAATTGCATAAAATCCAGTTCTACTTTCTTGTTATGATATTTATTTACAGATTACAATGTACTCCAAATGTTGGGCTACGTAGCACTTTTAACAACTGTGAACACTGACATATTTATTGGTTATTTTATTAGTAGTTTGTGTCGTCCTCTAAAACATCAGACGTGCAGCATCATTGAATGTTTCATTCTTATTGTTCAGTGATGATTATATACTTCTTCAATCCTTTATATATGAAGATGCTGTGATTTATATTGCCAGGGTGCCTTTGTGAGGTACAGTTTATGAGCATATTGTTGTTCTCAACCTAGCAATGTTGTTGCATTGCCCTTCTCCAGAAAGGAAAGATGGAGAGGAAGATACCTGGTCACTTCACCTCATGATGATATGACCTTAGATATGTGAAGAATTAACATTTCATACAGATCTTTTTGCAACATCTGTCATGGGATTAAACAGAAAAAGGCCCTGTCCCCCTGCCATCCATCATATGTTGAATTTAAGGTGCTAGACTCAGGCTTTGACCAGACAACACAAGAAACCAGACTAGTCCAGAAAATTGTAGTGCACATGTCATATTTCAGTTATACAATTTCCACACGTGTTATTAATAGAAATAATAATTATCCTTAGCTATACTTGCTAAACATGAAGCCCATAATTGGGCACTCTCACGATGTTTATACTTCACCTCGACACCGCAAGGTACAAGAGGAACTTGATGAGATGAGATACTTGCTAAACTGATTGTCATATGATGGTATGTTGTTTGAATTAGAAACAAACAAATCAATGAGTGACTGAATCTGAAACTTTGTGTATTCAAAATTGTTTCCAGGCTTCTTTGCAACTAACACTCTCTTCTCAGGTCGCTACGTGTAAAAGTTTAGGTGTCAATCGATATATAAACGTATAAGCTGAATCAGTTATTGATTCATGACTAAAAATAATACGTTTAAATAACTTCTTTAAGTTCCACTGTGCTTGTTTAAGTTTATGTGGCACTGGGTTTAGTTGAACTGTTTAATTCAATTATGCCGCCCCTTCTGTCAGCTCTTGTCATGTAAATATGATTTATGGCTATATTTTGATGTGCTGGTAAACAAGCAGTGATCAGATCAAATAGAAACACAAGTTGTGAAGTAACACGGAACGTCATCGACCTGCTGGCCTACGTGACGTCTGCTAGCTGTACAAGTCACAGTGTATCATTCGATTGCGCCTTTTAGCCGACACGTCTCACTTCTTCGGGCATTTATGGACTGATAGTGATAGGCACGTTTCCTTTCTATATTAATGAATAATATATTATATATACACCACGGTCAGTAATGTAGTAGTAAATGCTATTTTTTTAAAAATTTATTATTATTTGCAACCGCTCAAGTCAAAGTTTTTTTTTTAAATGTATTACGTTGTGTTTTTAGGAATTCCACTCGAAAGCATGTTTAATGCTTTAAAATACTTAAAATCCTTAATATAAACGAATTATTAACAAAAGACCCACACCTAAAAATTGTTAAATGTACATACTGAGTTAATAACATGAAGTGAAACTTGAAGTAAAACCGCCGTTGAAGGCTTTCGTGATCGGTGTAGGCAAATTTAGCAGTCACGAGATTGTGTCACATGACATGCAAAATGTAGTCCAAAATACATCCCTATATTTTTGTTTATTCCTTCGCACGCTTTGAACCTAAGAGTAAGAGTAGTCCATACATGTGTTACTACTTCTGACTTACTACACTGGGATGAATTTTTAATCCCAATATATCTTAATATATGAACAACTTTTCACCCAGCTCAGCCTGTTATCTCTGGCATGGTTATAAATATTCTAATTGAGACGGTAAATACTACATAGTGCGCGGTTAATCATGTTGGTGTGTGATTTATCAAGTCGTCTACTAGTATTACGGCAGGTGTCCTCCTCCCCACTGTCTCAGATCTGCCTTTGCCGGTTATTGTAATGGGTTCTCTTGCTTATGGCCGGCCGCTGTGCTGTATGATTGTTTTGCCTGCTCTTTCTCTTTCCTGTTTTCCCTTCCTCACCCACCCCCAATCCGAGTGAGTCTTGATAGACAGTTAGTTAGTCAGTCGAAAGATCATCCTCATTGCACACCGAACCATTCAGTCCATAAGTGCTCGGACCCTCTCCTCTGCAAATCACGCAGCGTGTAGCGGCTAACGACACCAGTTCTGTGTTGGTTTATCAATCTTCTTTGGCTTTCTGTGTAGTGTTCTTGTTTGGCCACCCCTCTTTTAATTTGCTGCTCTCGCAGTCTGGCCATGGTTGTAGATTCACAGTCACCACTTGGTTCACGCAAAAGTCTTACTTCTCGTAGAGCATTCAGAATGTCAACCTGGTCCATGGCGCGTCCGCCCTCCACCGTAGCCTCAACAGCGAGCTTGTCAGCCCGCTCATTTCCTTGTACTCCCACATGCCCTGGTACGAAGATGAAACTAATCTTTGCCAGCCGAGACCGCTCCAGAGGCAGCAACCATTCTCTTCGGATCGACCCCTCCTCTATCCTCTTGATCATGTTCATTGAGTCGCTAAGGAAACATGCCCTAATGAATGTCTGTGTCTCGAGCCATGTTATTGCTTTACTTACTGCCATGACTTCCATAGTCAGGCTACTTGTGGTTTCAGTGAAAGCACCAGAGTCCTCCTTCACAATTCTCCCTCCGGCCCGAGTAGTAAAGGCCCATGAGCTTCTCACATGTCGGACGACCGACCCATCTGTGTAGATGACAGCATCACCGTCTAGCGAATTCTCGAAAATTAACGCTTGTACTTCAGCCTCAACAGCAGCCGGATTTTCTTGTCTGCATTTTCTATCTAGTTGGATGCAAACGGAAAAGGATGTGCAGAAATCTGTTGCCACTTGTACCCACTTCTTGCCAGGTTCTAAGTCCTCAAGTGAACACACCTGTTGAAGAATGTCTTCGCCTTGACCCATCCACGACCGTCCTCTTTTTAACCTGCTGCCCTTCACCTTCATAATTTCACTATGCAGTGGATGTTGTGTGTTTGTGTTAACTCTGAAGTAGGCACGTGCTGTGCAAACTTGTATTCTGTCTTCAATGGTTGGAAAATCAAGAAGTTAGCGCATCGCCCTGCATGCTGTATCTCTTGTATATCCAAGAATAATGCGCATAGCTTCATTCTGTATCCTTTCTATCTGCTTACGGCTGAGAATCAGGATTGCCATTGCATACTCAAAAACAGACAAGACCAGCCCCTCGTACAGAAGACAAAGATGTCGCTGCTCAGTTTGCTGCCACCATTACCCGCATCGCAGACAAACCCCGCTTGGCCTTTGTTATCACCTGGTCTATGTGCTCATTATAAGCAAGGCTTCGATCAAACCGTATCCCCAGGCAATTCATTGCCTGCGTTCTTTCCACCGTCGCTGAACACAGTTTTACAGTTGGTGTTGGAGTGTTGACAATATGATTATTCAATGAGAACTCACTGTTGCCTTTGTTGGGTTGATCATTGCCCCAGCTTCATCACACCAAGTACTTATGCGATTGAGTTCTGTTTGTAGTTCCACAGCAACCTGTTCTCTATCCTTACCCTGACGAAACACTAAAACATCATCGGCATATGACAATGTCCTGCCAGGTCCAGTGATCTGCTCACTGGTGATTCTCACTGTGTAGGCGTTGAACAGTCTTGATAAGGACCCGCCAGATTCAGCTGTATCTTCATTGTCTCGCAGTCAGTTATTTGGCGCTTTCTTGAGTCAGTAATCATCCGGATCTGTCAACTTGATGGGTTGGAATTCCCATCACAGTGGATGTGTTATGTTCTGGGCTGCCAGGTCGACCGAGGCTAACATGGGTACATGGAATGGTCCTGGGAAGTAAAGGCGCCGTCGTGGCATTGACCACAACGCGCTTCCAGCTCAGGTTAGGATTGGTCTATAGAACAAGTAGAGTACCGTATACCTAACTCGCCACGAGGCCTGTACAAGGGTCGTTTAACTTTTATTTACGTGTGTGTGTGTGTGTGTGTGTGTGTGTGTGTGTGTGTGAGAGAGAGAGAGAGAGAGACCGGGGGGGGGGGGGCGAATTTAAAAAAATATTTTTGTAAGGACAACACAACATATATGAAACACTCTACTTTGTAGATTTTAGTAAATGGCGCAACATATACTGAAACCGGAAAATGTTGTGAACAAGCACAACTTTCATACAGCATGAGAAATAAATGTACAAGTAGTAATTGGCATTGATAGAAGTCCGTCTAAGTCGGTGGTTCTCAACCATTATTGGCCCATGCACCCCATCACCATATGTTCAGAATGTCATTTCCCCCTTTCGTATTTCCTCCCTGTAAATGCCCCCCCCCCCCCCCACCCCCGCCACTACACAGTATTCGTAAAAATAGAAGCTAAATTTAAGAACACATACTAGAACAAGTCTAGACGTCTACATAAAACGTGATTTGCAGGCCTGCTTACGTTATACAATGAATTTCAGAAGAGCGAGAAGTAAAGAACCGTAAAATATGGAGGGGAAAACATTATCAACTAATTGGTTCTTGTATTAACGCGATCTTGAAATTATCCCCCCCCCCCTTGAAACCCTAAAATTCCCCCTTGGGGGGGGGGGGGGGTGATTCCCCCACCGGCTGAGAACCACTGGTCTAAGTACATTTGCTCATGCATCGACGCGTTATAGTGTAGCCATGGGGTGAGGGGGGGGGCAGGTTCGCATTCCGGTGTGGCCTCCTCAGCCTAAAATGTTTATATTGTCTATTGTCTAACTCTAATCTAGATTTCTTTCCATTGCTTCTATGAGTGCCTGTCAATGCCTGTTGATTTATTTCTCACTATTTCATAATGTTCCCCAACAAATGGTTTTATAATGGTTCCCAACCAATGACTTCATAATGTTCCCCAACAAATGAACTTTCAGATTTATTAGAAATACATTTACAGGTATTGATTGGCAATCAGAGACAGCAACAAGTCTTCAAACATGCAAACTTCTAAGAGCAGCAAGTACAGATTGTGGGCTTCATTTACGATCTTCACCGGGAAAAGGGTCGACAATATAGTCCTGTCTTGACTTCAAATCTAACATTAAACTTATGACAATGAAGGAATAGAGCACAAATGTCCGACTTTGAACACAGCACATGTCACTTAACGAGCATTGTACCAGCCATCAAGCATAGCTCACTGCAGATTGAGTGTTTGTATTAAACATCCTCCCATGACTGTGGAACATTGCCTCTTTGAGTGTCCAGATCGTACAGGTTTAAGGAAATTGTTACTTCCACTAAGACCAGATAAAGAAAAACTATATATGGAGTAAAGCCATATTTGATGAACACGTGTATGGCATCAAGGGCGAGGGAACCCAAGCTCTGCTGGGTCAGAGATAACAGCACGTGTGTGCATTGCTACATGGCATCAAACTTGAGGGAACCCAGGCTCTGCTGGGTCGGCTATATCAGCAATCAAGAACTTAGTTTGTTGCACGTCCTTTACAGGAAGTCGCAATCAACTCCTCATTTTAGAGACTTTGTGATTTACTAGGCAATGTTCACGTCCAGTAGATTGCCATTGTGTTCTGAACGACTGACGGCCTCATAGCATCGAAATCAACGCAAAGTTGTCTGCTTCCAAATCGCCGGAAGCTGATTTCGTACCCTGGTTCGGTATGTCGGGAGATTGTGACACGCATTCACTGTGCCTAAACCACGGCGCCAAGCAAGAATTACCCTAGCCTTTACTGGGACGCCGAAAGCGTTCCTGTTGTTGTACAGTAACCGGTCATGATTCATTGCCAACTGATCCTCCAGGGAATCAACAAGGCAACAGAGGAGGAGTAAGTAAAATCAATATAGAACAGGTAGCATCACCGCCATGGCAGACTGCAGCAATTCACAAACTGAAATACTTATTCAGTATTTCAGGATCCTCGCCGGTGCAACGGAGTTCGTGCACTGAGCTGAGTTTCTCCAGACTCAGGTTTGAGTTAGGAGGAGAACGGAACACTTATGGGTTACACCCGTGTGCCGTGATGTTGATCCATCGACTAAACTAAACTAAACTAATTCACACACTAAAACGAAAGGCGGCGCTTCACCTAGAAGACATGTGACGTGTGCGATGCGGAGAAAACCGTGAAGGGTCTGGATCGCCTACTTACCTCTTTTCGCCTAGGGAGATCTCTAGAATTAGCATCGAGGATGTTATAGCTATATATGAATTGGGAAAGACAGCAAAAATGGCAGGGGAACATGAAATATTTGCAGGTTAGCATTTTGGGATTGCGCGAAACAAGAGGAAATGGAGCGGGCAAAAGGCTTATGAGTACAGGTAGAACAGTAGTGTCATTAGGCGATACAGAGGAAAATGCTTTGCAAAGTGAAGCAGTTGTCTTAATGCTATCTAAAGAGACAGACAATGCATCCATAGAATGAAGAGTGTGAAGCAGTGAGCTCTGGAATAATAACAACAACATTTAGAACCACCAAAACGTAAATAAACATGAACTAGTGATTGGTGAGGATCATCATCACACTCACAAACAATTGAATGAAGAGCACAATATAAACCGAATGAACCGTACATTGGAACATTTCACGCATTATGCAGATAAAGGAGAAGGCATGTTTAAAGACGATTGTCACAGGGAACGAGTCATGGGTGTATAATTATCAACCAGAAAGAAAACGTACTTTAGTACAATGGGAATATCCTTCTTCACCTTCAGCCAAGAAATTCAAGGTTTTGTCATCTGCAGGGAAGAAACTTACAGTGTTTTGGGATTGTACGATAGGGAAGTCAATAAGTAAGTCACAAATGGCTGTAGAAAAATAACTAAATATGATAACAGCTTGAAACCAGTTTATTTTTATACATACATTGTCCCTTTATTTCTCAACATAATTTCCACCAACATTGATGCACTTATCCCATCGTTTTATCAGTCCTCCCAAACCGGCTGCATAGAACTGCGTGCTCTGTTTTCTAAACCACGTTTTCACTTCGCATTCAACTTCGGCGTCATTCGCGAAATGTCTCCCGCCAAGGTGAGTTTCCGGAAATCGCTAAGGGCTAAGTCGGGGCTGTAAGTTGGTTAATTTTCTCCTGAATTAATCGAGATGTATGTGGTCTGGCATTGTCATGAAGAAGCAACGCTACCCTAGTCAGTAGTCTTGAACGTTTTCTACCCAGCTATGCAGCGCTTTTCGGGACAAACATTTGTCAGCATAAACAGGAAGCATCTTTGGTTGTACACTCCGTAAGTACGGTCGCCATTTTGTTTATGCGCTGCGTTTGCGCATGAGACACCTAGCGCCACCTGACGAACGGGAGTATAAAGTTCGATGTTGCTGTCACTTAGTGACACCTGTAGAAAACACCAACTACATTTACCTGCCATCCCACATAACTATGTGACTTACTTATTGACTAGCCCTCGCGGATTAGTGGCTAGTGCTGTTGTCCCATTTCGAGACGAAATGTGACTGTGTGAAGAATGCTGCCTCGTACTTTGGAGTTCTAATTTTGCTTCGTGGTTCAATTCGGAAAACAAAAATGCACATGTCTACTGACAGCGGGGATAATGGGTAATGCTCCCTTCCGACAATTCCTTACCCAAACCGGCTCGAGTACCACGGGGAAAAAAATTGTTCAACGAGGGTAGACATTTCTGAATCATCCGGCCTACAGCCCTGACCAAGCCTCGGGCGATTTCCGTCACTTTTGTCCGCTAAAAATATCGCCAGGCAGTTTATAAAGACACAAATTGCAGAGGTCTTAATCAATGATAACAAGTGCGTTTGAAATATGAACAAGAGTGCCACAAAGATGTCTTTGTTATCTTTATTATTCTTTCTGACAAAAGACTGGATTGTGAAGACAACAATAACTATTACCAGAAATGGAAGTCAATTGACAGGACTGCTTAATTACTTAAACTTCGTTGATGACATTATCTTCCTGTCCCACATACGATATCATATGGAAGATAAATTAATCACACTGGATGGAAGGTCAAAACAATAGGGTCTAAACATTCATTGGGGACGTACATAGATAATGAGTATAAATGAAGCAAATGATAGTCCGGTCACCCTTGCTGCAGTATCGCTTCAAGTCATGGAATCACATGTAGGAAGTAATGTAGGCAAAGAAGAGAGAACAGATAGAGATATTAAATTAAGAACTCTTAAGGCAAGATGAACTGTCCTAGCACTCGGAAATGTGTAGAAGTCAAAAGAAATAATATCTATTACTAAACTTAGAATATTTAACACTAACATCAAATCAATATTGCTATATGGATGAGAAACATTGAGGAAGACTAAAACAATTACTGATAAACTACAAAAATATATTAACTGGTGCCTACTCAGAACAGAGGTTCTAAAATGATGTGACAGTGTGGTTACGAAGCTTATGCAAGACAATTTCCAGCCAATCGGGAGGTGAGGAAAAGACGTTGGAGCTGGATAGCTGAGACGCTGAGAAAACCTGTAACATAATGGCTATAGAACAGGGCTGGCCAAACTTTTCAGCAGGCGGGCCAAATGTCAGAAATAATATCTCCTGCCGGGCCACGCAACTAATTTTTAATTTTAATTTTTTTTTTATTTTGTTACAGCTTCGACACCTCATCGTCGCTTTTTGAAAAAAAAAGAAGAAAAAAAAAAAGAAAAAAGAAATACATAACTGAGAATCAAACATATTTATTAGACAATTCAAAAATATTTAAAAGTGCGACATCTGACTTTGTTTTGCAGAACTATGTGCATCAAAATTAATCTCGACTGGTGTTGTCGCTACACGCAAACAGTTTTCCAAATGAACATCAGTAATTCGTGTTCTCACTTGTGATTTGATGTGCTTCATGCGACTAAAAAGCTGTTCACATGCATAAGTGTTTCCAAAAAGCGAAACCATCTACAGAGCATGTTTGTTAAATGCAGGATATTTATCCTTGTCCAAATACGTTTTATAGAACTCTTCCAAATCAACTTGATGGAATTTCTCTTTTAACTGTGTATCACAACACATTTCACAATGTTCCATTTGTAATCTTCCTGGTAATAAATTCACGTTTACCGCGAATGGCGTTGCAAATGCACAAAAAAGCACATGATGTTTTTATTTAAATCTTGAAATCCGTTTTCAAATTCGAGATTTAAGTCAGATATGAAAGAAACGTATTTATCCGCCGCCTTCTGTGTGACATCTGGTTGCAATGACAGTGTAGGAAAGTGAGTAAAGTTTTTTGTCCTTAACTGTTGTTTACAAAGACCAAGTTTCATTAGAAATGCAGAAATATGATCATACATCTTATTAATTAATGGATCTTTCCCTTGTAGACGAGTATTAACGCCATTTTGGTGGCTAGTTATATTGACCAGAAATGCAAAGTCGCATACCCACTTGTTGTCTTCAAAATCTGGGATACTTTTTGACTTGCTTGCAAAGAATGATTGTATTTCTTGCTGCAAATCAAACACTCTTTTCAACATTTTTTCACGGGTCAGCCATCTTACTTCTGCATAAAATGTAACGTCATTATAATCTGAGTCCAAAGACTTTAGAAATTCTCGGAACTGACGGTGATTCAACCCGTTCGACTTAATGAAGATCACTATTTTGACGACCACTTTCATGACATGGTCCAATTTGAGGGACTTCGAACATAAATTCTCCTGATGAATAATGCAATGAAAATTTAGCATTGAAATATTACCGACTTTGAAGGCCACATTTTCAATCAATTTTACTAAACCTTCGAGTTTCCCAACCATTGCTGGAGCACCATCCGTTGTTAAGCCCGATAAGTTGTTAAGTTGTAACGAAAAGCGATTCAATGTCGATGTAACTGCCTTTAACAAATCTCGTGACTTAGTAGTGTCCTTAAATAGATATAGTGCCGCTAATTCTTCTGTATTTTTTAAAATGGACATAAACACTCCCTGCTAAAAATTGCCAGTTGAGCAGTATCTGCCATATCTGTGCTTTCATCCAATGCTAGAGCATAAAATATAAACTCTGATGCTCGACTTTTCAGATTATCTTCAATATGTTTTCTAATGTCGCCCAAACGTCTAGTAATAGTCTGACGAGACAGACTTATTTTTTAGAAATCCTTCTTTTCTGGACAAAGAATTTCAACGACGCTCTCCAAACATTCCTTAACCATTTCACCATCTGAATATGGCGTCGAATTGTTTGCTAGTATCATGGCTACTGCATAACTAGCTTTTATATAGCATGTTGACTCTGAACCCGCTCTAATAAATATCTTTTGTTGTGCAGATTTTTTTTATTTAAAAGTCATTTACTTGGTCGTGTCGAAATTGCCCTTTGTACTTTATCAAACTTATTTGCATGTTTAGTCCCATAGTGCGGTTTGATGTCATACTCTTTCAAATCAGAAACAGATTCGTTGCATATCAAGCATGCGGGCTTTGTTTTAATTTCTACGAAAAAATAGTTTATAGTCCACCCTGTCTTGAAAACAACTTAATTCTTCTGTGATTCTTCGCTTCTTTGGTCCAACGTCTTTACTAGTTGACGCCATGGTAGGTCTTCGCTTTTGACTGGGGGGGGGGGGGGGGGGGGGGGGACACAACGGGTAATACTAATTAATAATAATTACTTAATGTAAATTACATAAATAAAACATTTCAGGGTTTACTTACCTATAGAATCCATATGATAGACAGGATACTTGGTTAAAGTAGTTTGAACTCTTATTATGATTGATTGATTGATTGATTTAGGAATCGACATCACAGCATTCGGGGCATTCCCATAAGTGCTCCGTCCCCAGCCTCAGCAGCCAGCGAAGAGTTCCAACACTAATAGTACCAGTAGCAATCTGATTATAAGTCCGTCTCGCCTTTCCTTTGAGCGTTGAGCGTCGGCCAGATCCCTTCGTCACTCCTCGTTGTCTCATTCTTGCCAGACCATGGTAATCCATTTGCTCCTCCGAGGTGTGCACGTGCTCCCACAAGGCCGCAACTACGTCTGCCTTGTCATGTATGAATACTCCACCAAGTTATGCAGAGCCAGCCAATCTGTCCGCCTGTTCATTTCCCAGCACACCGGCATGCCCCGGAGAAAAGATCCAGGCGATGCTTGTCACCCGTGACCTCCGAAGCGAAGCAAGCCACTCCGCACGAAGTCTGCCCGTCCTCACCCTCGTCAGCATGCTTTCTGAGTCAGTTACAATTACGATGTGTGTGTGTGTGTCGTATTCTCCATCCAGCGGAGAGCCGCAGTGACTGCCTCCACTTCCATTCTTAAGCTGGATGTTGTGGTATTATATGCCAGGCTCTCCTGCCCCAAACATCGACCATTAGCTTTGGCTATGAACCCCCAGCCACTTCTCTCACCTCTTGACACCGAACCATCTAGTGTAGATAATCACATCACTCGAGTGAGCATTGTCCTGAATTAGTTGATGGATTTCCACTTCCGTGGCCCCTGCTGGCAACTCCCTGCACTCCCGGCTTAATGTGATTATAATTGCACAAGTCTGACTGCTCCGCTGGCACTCTGACCCACTCCTCTCCACGCCTAATGTTCTCCAAGGGGGCACACCTGTCTGATCATATCCTCCGCCTGAGCCATCCATGATTTCCCTCTTATCAGTCGCTGACCCTTAACTGTGTCCAGCGCCTCATGCAGTGGGTGGTCTGTGTCTGCAGCTACTCTGAGGTATGCCTTCGCCTGCATCACCTTGAGCCTACCAGCAACAGTCGGCAGACCAAGGATGTAACGCATACACACTACTGGGGTGTCTCTAGTGCATCCCAGAATGACCCGCATATCTTCGTTCTGTATGCGCTCTAACTTCACCAGCTGACTCTCTGAGACAGTGAGCAGACCTAATCCATAATCAATTACTGAGAGGATCAAGTGCTGGTATAGTGTGAAAAGCATTCTCTGCTCTATGTCCATTGCAGCCATAGTTTTTAGTGCATGGAGTCCCTTTTGAGTTCTTGTCACGACCGTCTCCACATGGTCCTTGAAGGATAGGTTCCTGTCAAATGTGATCCCCAGATACTTCAGTTTGTTCTCTCTGCTGACATTTCTACCATTTATCGCGAGGCTTGGGACATCAGCTCTTACAATCCTGTTGTCCGGAGTCTTATTATAAATATGATATATATAAATATCATACTTATCATATCTTATTATAAATATGATAAACATGTATTTTAACGTCGATCGCAAAATCTCTGCAGACGCAGTGGCGATAATAGAACGAAACTACAGAACAACACGGAACTTTGTTAAGCTGGACTGAAATTAGTTATTATTATGAGCCCGATAGCGTTGCAAGCTTCCCGGAGACGACGAAGACCACAGAACATATATATCAGAAGTTGAAGTCTCATATTAAAATAGCTCAAACCCAATTATTGTTTCAAAAAATGCTAGATATTTCAAATTTCTCTTAGCTATAATTAAAAAAATATATGATACGATCGACTCATGATGTAATTAATGTTCTTTTGGTGATATGTACAATAAAGTTAACATTTATGTTCATTTGACCTAGTTCCACGGGCTGCAACATGACTGCCGGCGGGCCGTATACGGCCCGCGGGTCTCGTGTTGGCCACCCCTGCTATAGAAGGTCCTTTCTCTGGAATCCAAGGGCATAAGAAATACACGGAGATCTAAAACCACACGGAGAAGAGAAATAGACAGGGGTAAAAAGTATGGGAAGAAATGTAGGGCCTGCAGAAGATGGCAAAAGATATGAGGACGTGGGTCTGTAGGTCTGTTTCATTTTAAAAGTTTGTTGCATATCCTTTACAGGACGTAACAGTCAACCACAGCACCTTTTGGCTGTTTGTGATTCTTGGGCAAGTCTTACGATCAGTAGTTTACCTTAGGGAAATGCAAAGAATACCATGGACAGACAGAAAAAGCAATTAACAAGTCCTTCAAGAAACAAATGAAAATCATAAACTGATTAGAGTAATTAGATGTAGACAGTCAAAACTTTTTGGGCATGTTATGAGAAGAAATGAATTGGAGAACTTGGTGACAACTGGCAAGATCGAAGAGAAGAGACCAAGGGGAAGACCGAGAAGTAAATACCTGGATAGCTTGGCCACGTGGCATGGTCGAGACAGGAACACGGGGCTGATCCACGACTCTGGTGATCGAGTGAGACGGCAAAACATGACCGCCCACGCTTATCGGCATGGCACATGATGGAGGATGGAGTTCGCTTTTGCTTTCTGAACGACCGGCACTAATACCATTGTTTGGAAAGCAATGCATGGCGGTCTCATTGTTTCATTGGGGAGGTAGGTAAAGGCAGAATAAGAAGAACTGATGTTCAGTGACCAATCGTGGAGACAACCTAACATCAATCTATCATAACTTTCCAAGGTATTAATAAGAAATTACTATAATTCCATAAGTTATCATGGTGGCGGGAGGAGAGGGGGGGGGGGGGGGGTCATGTATGCGGGCACAGTTCGTAATCACGCATACCGAGTTCGAAACACAGCTGCGGGCGATTCGGCAGTAGGCCGCCTGGCGTTGGTTTTTTTTTTGTTTAAATGAAAGTGGTATGTTTGTCGGTCGTTCAGAAATCAATGGCAAACTACTGAACGTAAAGTTGCTATGAAATCACGAACAGTCAAAAATGATGGCATTGACGTCCTGTAAAGGATATGCTACTAACTTTTTATCATGGTGGTGACGGCTAGTGTTGAAATATTAAACCGGCGTTAGACTGGTCCATCGATGTGGAATTGCATGCTAGGTCTAAGGATAGGTGATGACGACGACGACGACGACGACGACGACAAAGAAGCAGTTCCAAAATTGTTCCCGCTCACCACCAACACAATTTGACAGTTGGGCTTCATTGTTTGACCAGATTTTCAATCATGAGTTAGCTCCGGTGCTTGTATCACACAGCCTCAAGTTTTAAAAATCAACTTGAGAACGCACATGGCTCACATACCAGGCTAAAAAAACTGCCATGGAAACCACGACACACGAAGGCTGATGCAATTCTTTCAGACCGCCGGGAATAAAGAACTTGTCATTGTCAGTTGTCGTAGCCTAAAACAAGCCGGAGAGTAAGGCGGTGCGGTAGAGACAGCAAACACTGTTGATGTGTTCTTGTTATGGCTGTTGTCAAATCAAGAAATTCATCACCAAGTTATTAATATAGTTTTCTTTATAGTATAAACACCTCACCGCCACCCACCTCTCTCTCTCTCTCTCTCTCTCTCTCTCTCTCTCTCTCTCTCTCTCTCTCTCTCTCTCTCTCTCTCTCTCTCTCTCTCTCTCGTTCTCTGCGAATGTGTGTGAGTGTTTTAAGATCTATCATATTATTAGTTAGAATAAATATCGAAGTAAAATAAGTATAATTTTGATAATCCAAAATACAATTCCGTTCAGGTTTGTAAACAATGTCTTCAGTCGGCCCACAATGCCAGTCTCTCCTACTTAAGGTTGCCAGACGTACGGCAAAGAGATGACATGTCCTCCTTTTTAGCCTAATGTCCTCTGTCCGGCAGGCAAAGCTAAAAACCTTTAAAATGTCCGGCTTTTAAAAATATTTTATGTTATCATTTGTTATGTATTGTTGTTACAACTTACAATGTATCTACACTATACCGTGTGTTTACATTCTTTAATAAAACCCATTGCTTAATAATATTTATTTAATTTTCCTATTTATACCAAATGTGAAACACCAATTATTTGTATAATTTGAATCTAACTGTTGCTCTATTCGGCAACACTAACAATGTTATAGTCGCTATGGTCAAAATGTTAATGGTATTTCCGGTTCCGGTAGCTGAGACGCCACTCAAAATTTGTTTTTTTTTAAATTTGTAATTTTTGTCGTCTTTGTTTATGAAAATGGCTTCTACAAAGAGGAAATGCAAATTCTCGAACACTATGAAAAATAAGTTTCCATGCTTCGTTGAAGGACGCAACGAGAATGGGGCAAAGTGTACGATTTGCGATAGTTACTTGTCCGTTGCCAACAAAGGAACTACTGACTAGGAGCGCCATGTTGACAGTGAGAGACATAGAAACCTAATCAAAGTGTCCGCGTCATCTAGCACATTGACGTCTTTTTTATTTCAGCCTAAGTACTCAAATGTGTTGCTGAAAGCGCATGCGGCTGAAGCAACTTTGGCATTTTATACAATTTGTCATCATCAGTCTTACAACTCGATGACCTGCACAGCTGGTTTGATGCACACATTATTTGAAGATTCAGAAATTGCTAAAAATATTGCTTGTGCAAAAACAAAGACTGAAGCAATAATAAACCAGGTGATTGTCCCCCACACTGTTGATGAACTGGATAAATCATTAAGTGGTATTTCATGTTTCGGTCTTTCGACAGATGCTAGCAATCACGGTTCGCAGAAAATATTTCCGACCGTTGTTCAGTACTTTGACTGGAAAGCAGGTGGAATCCAAACTAAGATTCTCGAGTTAGACAACACACCAAATGAAACCTCAGAAACACTCCAAAAACATGATTTGTACTCCAAATGTGTTGCTTTTGCTGGTGACAATGCCAATGTGAATTTTGGAGGCATTAACAGAAGAGAAGGTAGAAATGTGTTCTCTCATTTGAAGAAAGCCGTGAGCAAGCCATTAGTAGGCGTTGGATGTTCTGCTCATGTTCTGCACAATTGCATCCAACACGGCGCAGATTTAATGCAGATTGACGTTGAATCTATTGTCTTCAAGATATTCAATTACTTTTCTATATACACTGTCAGAACATAAACTGTAAAGGATTTTTGTGACTATGCCAACATTAACTATCAGTAACTACTCTGTCACTCTAAACCTAGATGGCTCAGTTTGTTTCCAGCTGTTGAAAGGCTATTTACTGCTTTGAAAAAATATTTTCTTTCTGTAAACCAACCACCTGCTATGATTTAAAAAAAAAAAAAAAAATTGAGAACGATTTTTTCAGAAGTTTACCTTTGGTTTGTGCATTCCTTGATGCCTGTCTTCCAAGTCAATATTTCGGCCATTGAAAAAGAAGAAACATCGGTGTTAGAGGTTATGAGCCTTCTTCACACAATCTTGGAAGTTTTGAAAGGCAGATTGAAGGAAACATTTATTTTACTGAAAGTCAGGGAAATGTTGAGAAGACTTAAGGAAAGTGGTCGAGATGAAGAGTGTAATAGTTTTATGTCAGACGTTAGGTTGGTGATTGAAGCATGCATTAGTTACTTAGAAAAGTGGATGAAACCTTTTGATGAATTTCAGTGCTTTGGTTGGATGTAATTAAATAAAATCAAAGACTGTACTTTTGATGACCTTTTGACAAACATATTGTACTTGAAAGAGAAGGGTATTATTGTAGATGATGGACAATTATTTGACCAATACTGCAATTTTAAATCATTGTACTGATTGTGGGTTTAGTCTGGAACGATTTAAATGAAACATTTAATATGTCCTCCTTTTTGTCTTATTATGTCCTCCTTTTGGTGCCCACGTATCTGGCAACCCTACTCCTACTACACAGCCCTACACACACTCAAATTCTTTTGTGCCAAACATTGTACACCTGATTTTGCATAAATGAGGCCTACTACATCCAAAAATCACATTTATTTGTCTGGAGCAGTTCTAGTTTTGAGATACAGGCATGTGTGTATTTAATTAATATTATTACTGTATTTTCTGTATAAGGCTCTGTCTAGTCCAGTGTTTCCCAGTGTTTGCCCACGCCCCACAGGGGGGCAATTTGATTGTTAAGGGGGGCAATTCGAAAATGGAAGAAATCGACTGGATATAACAAAACGGGGAGACTTGAGACTGAAGTTAACTAAATTGGAACCTGACATAAAATCTCTTTGCAGCAAGCATCAAGCGCAAGGATCTCACTAAATTTAAATAATTACTAATAATTAAAATAATATAGAAAACTCTTTCATTAAAATTACTTTGTACTTGAATTTCAGTTCTCCATTATATGTTTTGAAAATTTACTTACTGTGTTTGCTCAATAATGTCCTAGTAATTTCTTCCTAAAACCTATCGGTCCTTTGGCTAGGATCGGGTGCATTTGCTAGTCTCCCCCCCCCCCCCCCCCCCAGTAGTGCTCCTGGTCGGTCTGGTCGGGGGCCGGCATGATCAAATAAAAAGCCATCACATATCTTCACCTTAGATGTGGGCCTGGTGGACCACTGTGGGCAATAGCTCACAGTGAGACTAAGGGTCCACACAAAAAAAGGGGGAGGCGGGGGAACCAGCTTTTCTGGGGTAACCGCCAAACCAAATTTAAAAAAAATAAATTCACCCAACACAACCGACACACAGGGACGCGGGACCTGAGGGGAGGGGAGGGGGGGGGGGTGCTCTGGCCCCTCTGGGAACCGTGAGCCCTTCTAAAAACCAAAAAAAATTCAAGTTTCTTTAGTGAACATTTTAATTTTTGAAAATAAAAATGATGCATATGTTGATGGTGGGGGGGGGGGGGGGGGATAAGAATTTTAGAAAGGCTTAGGTGGAGCATAGCACAAAAAAAGGTTGGGAAACACTGGTCTAGTCCCTTACAAAATGAAACTGCTTGTTTACTTACAATGTCAGTTTTCCAAGAATCTTCCAAGAACTGCTTGTTCAGATTGTAACCCACTGCATGCATGTTAGTGTGCTACTTATTTTCTTACACTTCTAACATTGAATGACATCATCTTCAAGATGAGCATGTTTTCATACACCGGCTTTGTTTTGTTATATTTGTGGAGAATACAGTTTGAAAGAACCACCAAGGAAGCATATTACTGTTTTTGTGAAAAAGCATACATTGTTTACTTTAAAGTAAAACTAGGAGACCAGGACAAGTCTTTTATTTCTAATTTAGTTGCATGCCCTTCACAGGACGTAGCAGTCAACCCCAGCATTTTAGCTGTTCGTGATTCCTGGGCAAGCTTTACGTTCAGTAGTTTGCCATTGCTTTCTGAACGACCGGCAACTATACCTTTTTCGAAAAAAACCAACACCGCTTTGTTTCGAACCTTGAGCTCCTCATATTGTTTGCAAACACCTACGACAGCGGGCTTGTGGGCGAGTAAAATGTTAAAAAATTTATAATTCCAATGGTTTGAAGAGAGCCCAGGAACCACTATGATAACTGTTATTTCTGTGGTGTCAATATTAATGGAATTTGTGGAAAAATCACACAAACAAATAACTAAATATGGTAACTTGAAACCAGTTTATTTTTATACATACATTGTCCCTTTATTTCTCAACATAATTTCCAACAACATTGATGCAATTATCCCATCGTTTTATCAGTTCTTCCAAACTGGCTGCTAGGACTGCGTACTCTGTTTTCTAAACAACGTGTTCACTTCACATTCAACTTCGGTGTCATTCGCGAAATGTCTCCCGCCAAGGTGGGTTTTCAGTGGACTAAAAAGGTGGAAATCGCTAGGGGCTAAGTCGGGGCTGTAACGTGGATGTTCCAGAACTTCCCACCTTAGTTGGTTAATTATCTCCTGAGTTAATCAAGCCGTATGTGGTCTGGGATTGTCATGAAGAAGCAACACTCCTCTAGTCAGCAGTCCTGGACGTTGTTTTTTTTTTTTCGAATCGCATCATGAAGCATCGATAGATCTTCACTGTACGATTGAGAATTCACGTTGTCACCTTTCTTTTTGAAATTGGTTAAAAGCACTCCTTGATACTCCCAGAACACTGTCAGCATAACCTTCTCTGCTGATGGCGTAACCTTGAATTTTTGGACACAAGGCGAAGAAGGATTTTTCCATTGCATTAAAATACGCTTTGATTCGGGCTG
Organism: Cepaea nemoralis; assembly: GCA_014155875.1. NCBI lineage: Eukaryota > Metazoa > Mollusca > Gastropoda > Stylommatophora > Helicidae > Cepaea > Cepaea nemoralis. Next base: position 220,505 of record JACEFZ010011953.1, on the reverse strand, counting down.
GTAGTGATGCACCCATGATTAGTCCCCAGTAACAATCCTGTTCAGCATGTCTTCTGCTTCATCTTCGTATCGACAGAGATGATGCAAGAACAGGCCAAATCGGTTCATTTTGTGTTTCTCCTTCAGTTGTCTGGGTACCCACTTTGAGCACACTTTCTTAAATTTCAATCGATCATGCATTATGGCCAGCTTCCTGGCCTAGAGGTTAGCGACTTTTCTCCGTAATCTCGTATACTCTCGCAGGTAACGTGACGGCGATGAGAATCAGCAGTGGTTCGAATCGCGTCGGTAACTTACGGGGTATGTGAGCCGACAGCTCAGAAAGCAATGGCAAACTACTGAGCGTAATCTTGCTAAGAAATCAACAATCAGCTGAAAGATGCTGATGTTGACAGCGATGTCCTGTAAAGGATATGCAAAACAATTTTTTTGACATGCATTATGCTGTATGCTGAACCATGTGAGTACCCTATTGCAGATGTTACAGAGTCAAATCGTTACTCGCCTGTCACCTCCAATCATATCCTCCACCCGCTGCACGGATGCTTCTGTTGCAATCTCAACAGGACGACCAGATTGGATTTCATCAACAATTTTAAAGCGTCCTTGAGAAAATTTTACTACCCAGCTATATGCACCGCTTTACGGGACAAACATTTGTCAGCATAAACAGGAAGCATTTCCTTATAGATGTCCTTTGTAGGCAGTCCTTTTGAACCCCTCCCCCCAAAAAAAAACAACGCACAAGAGCACGTTGCTCTTTGGTTGTACACTCCGTAAGTACAGCCGTCATTTTGTTTATGCGCTGCGCATGCGCATGAGACACATAGCGCCACCTGACGAACGGGAATATAAAGTTCGATGGTCTGTCACCCAATGACACCAGTAGAAAACACCAACTACATTTACCTGCCATCCCACAGAACTGTGTGACTTACTTATTGACTCGCCCTCATAGATGACCTGTTCCACGCGGAGATGACACACCAATTCCATCTTTCAGTCAAATTTCGAATTCCCTGTTAGAAGATGAGATAGCAGCGGCATATGGAACGGCAAGTGACAGTGATAGTGATTTTGAAGATGAAATCTCAGCTGCTCAATGCTTCGACCAGCGTGAACTGAATGATCTAATCCTAGATCTATATATTTCCAAGGAATCTTCAGAACTTTTGGCTTCAAGATTTAAAGAAACAAAATTACTGACTGCTGAAACACAGGTTACATTCTATCGCAGCAGAGAACAACGTCTTCTTCCATTCTTTTATAAAGAAAAAAAAACCGTGTGTTCTGTACTAATGTAGGAGGTCTTGTAGACGAAATGGGTGTCAGTTATACACCAGATGAGCGGCGACTTTTCATTGACAGCCCTAAAAGAAGTTTGAAAGGTTAGCGACTTCGCTGTCAACATCAGCATCTTTCAGCTGATTGTTGATTTCTTAGCAAGATTACGCTCAGTAGTTTGCCATTGCTTTACAATGGTAACAAATATGGCTCAATTCCAATTGCTCATTCTACTACAATGAAAAGGGAGCCGCGTGACACGACACGGCTCCACATGATGTTTGGCTGATGCAACGACAAGAAACCCCTCCCCTGCAGCTGGAGGATCATGGGTAATTTGAATGGTTAAAAATTGAGCGTGCATTTTTGCCCTGGGGATTCAGTGCTGGAGTGGCCTCAGCGGCCGAAGGCCGCACTGACACCAAGCAGAGAGGGGAATGTGATCGTCCCCCTCACACCATCTCCAGTCGGGAACCGTGTGTGTGTGTGACCAGCGCTAACCAGGTGGTGCCAAATATATTAATTCAGGTGCATAGACCTGTGAAACAAATAGGACAGTGAAGAGAGCCCGCAAAATATGGCTCGCAGAAACATTACTGCTGGAACACTGGTGCACGATGGTTGAGGATGTGATTCCTGCCGAAGGGAACAACCCTGGGTCCTTAATTACCCCCCATTTTCCCTTACCTCACATTTTCCACCTCCCCTCCCAACTGATCCCATAGTCGAGCTTTCCATACCTTAGTTTGTACTACTGCGTGGTTAAAGGTGTAGTTCCTGGTTCAACCTTTCACACTCATGTTTATACTTTTATTTTTGAAGTTGTGGTCTTGTTATTGTAATGTGTCCCCAATCGGTTTGGGGACATGACTTTATCACTGGCGGCATTAGGCACAATATTGGGTTTGGCTGAGGCACAGGGGTGTGGTAATATCTGGAGCTCAATCCACTGATTTTCCGCTGTGTACTACAGGGATCCATAGTGTTGTGTTGTGTGTCTCAGGATGGTAAGTCCCGTCTCCGCACTGTAAGGCTCATACTCAGATTTAGAGTTGTGTTACTTTCTATTTTCCAAGTAATGGTCTTTCTGTTGTCCAGTCCTGGTCAGCCGGCTGTATAGGTATCGTAGCAGAGTCTTAGGAGTACTCTGTAGGCTCGGCCACAACAGGCAGAGGTCTGGCTATATGCGGCAGACTGCCTATATGAATGTCAGTGATGTAGAGTGTTGATTGTCTTGTCCATAAGTAACCACACTTTGTCATCCGCATAGTTATGAATATGTGCTACAGTATTGGACAAAATAAAGACTGATGCGTATTGTTTTACCTTGTTTATCTAGTCTTTGCTGTTGTATTATGTTTAGTCTTCGTTGTCCCAGTAACGTTGGTTATTGTCGGTCCCATTAATTGATGTGGTTACAGTCCTACAGTGTGATCTTTTGTCTGGGGTATACAACAGTATACCCTCCGCTCAAAGAACTCCTGGAAATCTTCTGTCTAATTTTCTATCCCTTTCTTTTGTTAACTGGAAGGAATATATAAGGTGCTCTTTTTCTCTTTCTTCTTATTATCTTTTCTTCTCTGGCCTACTAAAAGTCAGTGTTGCGCTTCTTTGTCTTTGAGCACCCAAGAATAGGAAACTTATGTCCTCCTATCCTTTATATTCATTTTTCCTGTTACATATATATATATATATATATATATATATATATATATATATATATATATATATATATATATATATATATATATATATATATATATAAATAAATAAATAATATAATAAACACATTTCTGAAAAACTTGAAGTATTTGGAACATAACTGGATGGTGTGTGTATTTCTTAAAATGATGGACTTCTTGCTTGGCAAGCAAAGGGGATTCGCCAAATATCCAAGATAAGAAAGGACAAAGAAACAGTAACCATTGAGGGGTGAATCTAAAGATGGAGAAAAAAATATTGTCAACAAGCCTCTCATTGATCGACAAAAGCGTTCTACTGCCACCATTACATATAAAGCTTGGCTTGATGAAGCAATTTATTAAGGCACTGAACAAAGGTGGTACCTTTTTAATTACTTATGCAGAAAGTTTCCGGAATTGAGCATGGAAGACTTAAAGCTGGAATTTTTGAGGACCTCAAATTAGAAAGTTAATAAACGATTCAAATTTTACTGATCCGATTAACACAACAGAATCCACAGCCTGGTCGTCATTTGTTTCAGTTGTGCAAAACTTTCAGGACAACTTTAAAGCAGACAATTATTCTGAATTAGTTAAAAACATCTTAGTCTTTCTTAGTTTTTCTACGAGTAGTATGAAGATGCCCATAACCGGGCACTCTCACGACGTTTATACTTCACCTCGACACCGCAAGGTACAAGAGGAACATGATGAGATGATGAGTTAAAAACATGTCGAGGTGTTTGTAAGCTTGGATGCAGCATGAGCATAAAAGTACACTGCCACCATAACCATTTACATTTCTTTCCCGAGAATCTTGGCAACTTTAGTGAGGAGCCAGGTGAAAGATTTCACCAAGATATAAAACCAATGGGACTTTGTGATGCCCACAATATGGCAGATTACTGTTAGACCCTTAAGTGTGACTGACTGTCCGGGCATATCGCATTCCAGGAAGTCCTCAACAAGAAGCTTTTTCACTTTAGTGTGTTGACTATGTTTAAAAAAAAATGCTGACGGTAATACATGCCCAGTGATTATATACAATGTGTATGCAGATTACAGTTAAAATGGTATCTAACTCTTGGTTTATACATAGTAATTGCCCTACTAAGAAGACCATTCTTAGTTATCTTTAAAATAAAGAAAACTAGACCTGATAGAAAAAATATGTTTACATTTTTGGAATTAGCAACACAAAATTACCAAAGAACAGTTATAAAATGTAAGGCATCCAAATATGTGTAAATCAGTACTATAATTCCCGGTTTGCACGCGGTGGGGAATTGAAAATGTATTGCGCTCGATCAGCTCCGCAATATTGTGGCCTTGCTGAAAACCAGGTTGCGGAATAGCTTCGATGCACCAAATGGTTAAAAAACAATCTGTCTGACACACGTCATAAGGCCATGACCTACTTGTGTTCAAGGTCTGAAGTCCTACACCGCGGTGGAGCTAACTATAGCTATAGCCTTGCCTTGACCTTTATCGTACAACTTGAAGATTATCGTATTTCAGCATTTATTTATTTGCAAGCTCACCATTTACCCTTATTTGACCCGATTAGTTATCGCATTGTGTAAAATACTTTTTGTTTAAAATTTTGCTAATCATCATCATGTGCCTTGCCGATAAAGTTAGGGCGGTCCTGAGTCGCCATTTTCCACAATCCACAATCTGGCTGTTCACTAATTTACATAATTTTCTATCGCTTTTCTTCACCCCTCCCCCCCCCCTTTTTTTTTTCTTACTTACTTTTCATTCTACTATTCCCCCTACCCCGTTCATTATCAGAAAAGAAGTTACATTATTTTAAAAATATATATAGGTGTCTATCGCCTGGCTCAGATTGATAAGCATGCGACCGACTCAGCCACAATTCGCTTATTAATTTGAAAATGACTCTTGTCCAAAGGGGCGTCACTGTATAAAACTAAATTTGTCTTGTTATGGTATGTTTATACACAAATTGTGCTGTTATCGTGGCTGATTGCATATGACACATGTAGAAAAGCGATCCTTTCTATTGGCGTCGTGTGAGATGAGTTTCCAGATACTCAACGTGTCTCGCGGTGGCGCAGTGGTCAGCACGCTTGCATGCCGACCTGGTGGTCCTTTGTTCAAATCCCCAACGAGGCGCGTATTTTTATTTTTAATTGGCGTGGGTTCCCAGTCTAAAACTGGTACATGAACATTGTCAGTGAAGCAAAGGAGACCGGCGTGATATTCACCACAACACATATCGAGTGAAAAGAGCCCTTTCCTTTTTTCTTTACCCTATACACCTGTAGGTTTGGTAAAGAGTCTTTTACTGCCCCTTTAACCTGTCGCACACCACATGACTTGGGGTAATTGTGGTACTTTGTCTTCGCGAAAGCACAACCAAGTCAAGTAGAGATAATGAAGATATACTTTCATCGAAATGTCACTTCCCAGTGCGATCGCTAATATATATATATATATATATATATATAGATATATATTATATTATATATTATATATATATATATATATATATATATATATATACTTCTAAGTTTTTCTACGAGCAGTATGAAGATCCCCTGCCGGCTTGCTAGGCCAGTCGCAGGTTTAGGACAAAAATCTGACCACAGGGAGTCCATCCCGTATGGCGAGCCATAGCCCCCTTAGCCCATGACCTCACGGTCATGGTTTCCCAGTGTGCACCACGTGGAGGTGGGGATGACTTGTGTAGTCTGCGGGTCATCGGCAGGCTACTAATTTTCACTGTTCACCCCCCCCCCCCCCCGGGAGAGGCTAGCCGATCCTAACCCTACTGGCTGCAGGGCCAGGCGCAGTCCACACCTTGCAGACCAACTCCTACCAACCCTATGTTACCAGTGCCAAACCTGGACAATGACATAAAATGAGAAAAGAAAAATCGCAACAACAGAAATGAGATTCCTGAGAAGAATACTCAATGTGTCAAGAAGAGATAAGATCAGAAATGAAGAAATCAGGACTAAACTGGGGTTATAGCTGCACTAGATTTTATTAGAAGACAGCTAGTCAAATGGTTTCGCCATGCAAGTAAGTTACAAACTAACAGTATACCACAACAAGCAATGATGTACAGACCAGAGGGAAGCAGAGGAAGAGGCCCACCACGCAAACGATGGACGCAGGGAATAACAGAGTCCATGGGAATATCGATACATGAAGCCCATAAGCAGGCACTCTCCCGCTGTTTCACGCAGTCCCTTGTGGGGAGCATCTCATTTAATTCATATAAGTAGTCATATAAGCTCCCGTTCCCGACTATCTGTCTGTCTGTCTGTCTGTCTGACCCGGCCCGGCTTCGCCCAGCCTCTGGTGGGGAGCATCTCATTTAATTCATTTAAGCAGTCATATAAGCTCCCGTTCCCGACTGTCTGTCTGTCTATCTATCTGACCCGGCGCGGCTTTGCCCAGCTCCTGGTGGGGAGCGTCTCATTAAGTTCATATAACAAAAAAAAATTAACTTAAGAATTTCCTTCCACACACCATCCATTATTTTTAATGAAAACTGTTTTTAAATCACCTACACGACTGTAGATAATTTCTTTAAACATAAAAAGATGAGTTAGAAATTTTTCACTATATAAATAGATGCATTATTTTTATTAAAACTTTGAAAATGCCTTAAAGATTATATCATTATTTATTATAACTCATATGCCTGTAAATAACTGTAGACAAAGAGTTTATAAATGTTTGAACACAATGCAACAATCTATATATAAAGTATATAGCAATGCTATTGAAAGTTATGCCCCTTGAAATAACTTTTCTTAAGTTAAGTCCTCTCACTATATATAAATGATAATGTAAATTTAAATATTAAATTTTAGTAAGTAAATAGCTGATTGTACACTAACAAACTATGACAGTTGGCTGCACGGGAATGAAAAGAATATATGTAGAAAATTTCATCTCAATCGGATGGACCGTTATCGAACGCATCAAATACATCCCTACATACATACATACATACATACATACATACATACATACATACATACATACATACATACATACATACATACATACATACATACATACATACATACATACATACATACATACATACATACATACATACTACATACATACATACATACATACATACATACATACATACATACATACATACATACATACATACATACATACATACATACATACATACATACATACATACATACATACATACATACATACATACATACATACATACATACATACATACATACATACATACATACATACATACTACATACATACATACATACATACATACATACATACATACATACATACATACATACATACATACATACATACATACATACATACATACATACATACATACATACATACATACATACATACATACATACATACATACATACATACATACATACATACATACATACATACATACATACATACATACATACATACATACATACATACATACATACATACATACATACATACATACATACATACATACATACATACATACATACATACATCGTCTTTTATATATATATAGATTTATTCACACACCCTCGCTCGCGCGCGAGGCGTGATCAAACGAAACGTATCCCAATGGCTTTACTGCAAATGTCTGAAAGACATATCAGCAGGTGTGACATAATTTAAAAAGCAACTCCTAGGAAACAATGATGCACCTGGGCTCGTCAGAAAGAGTCGCCGTGGCATGCTGACAGGCATCCTCACTGCTTAGGGAGACAACGGATACCATCCGCTCATTAGCCTATTTGGTCACCCTGGTCATGACGTCTGCACTGGTTGTCCCGTTAGAGATGTTTTTTTGTGAGGTAGATCCGGACTGTAGTCTAGGTGTGGCAGAACTATCCACTTTTTCAGGACTAACGCGTCAGAATCAAACCGCAAGAAAGCACGCCGGGTGGGTTATTCTTGATGGCTCTATGCAGTTTGTTGCAAATGTCTGAAAGACATATCAGCAGGTGTGACATAGTTAGTGACATAGACATAGGTGTGACAATAAAGAGTCTCTGTGGCGAAGTGGTCAAGCCGTTTGACTCGTGTTCCGAAGGTTGTTGGTTCGATTCCGGGCAGCGCCCTTCGGTTTACGAGTTAAATGTTTCGGAGACTCCTGTGGGTCGTCGCTAAAAGCTACGGAGTTCGTGCTTTGTGCCACGCTTTCCGTGCTACGGAAAGAGACCGAGCCATATGGGATAAAACCCGGTGCAATGAAGTCGACCCTGTCGACTTTTAAGCGACTTTTTAATCTCTATGCAGTTTGTCTATGGTGTCCTTGTAGTGGACAGTATTGGAGCTGTTGGCATTCAACAACACTTGTGGCAGTAGCAGATATTCTCATTCCAAATCAGTGGGACACTCAGCGCTACAACAATAGCAAGTACATATACTACCCCCTCCCCCCCCCCTTCCCCCACAAGTCGCTTTAAAAATACTTGTAGGGGAAAGAGGAGGGGAGGGGGATATATGTACTTGCTACTGGTGTAGCCCTGAGTGTCCCACTGATTTCCCCCACAAGTGCCTGATGTTAATCAATCAATCAGTAAATGATTTAAATGTACAGTAACTTGCTGATATAACTGCTTAACTACACCTGCCGAACATAAGATACAGAAAAGGGGCGAGGGGGTCCGAGTACTTATGGACTGAGCGGTTCCATTTGTAGTGATGATAATCTGTTGACTAAATAATAAACTATTTCTCGAACATAATTGATTGATTGATTTAGGAATCGACATCACAGCATTCGGGGCATTCCCATAAGTGCTCCGTCCCCATCCTCAGCAGCCAGCGAAGAGTTCCAACACTAATAGTACCAGTAGCAATCTGATTATAAGTCCGTCTCTCCTTTCCGTTGAGCGTCGGCAAGATCCCCTCGTCACTCCTCGCTGTCTCATTCTCGCCAGACCATGGTAATCCATTTGCTCTTCCGAGGTGTGCACGTGCTCCCACAAGGCCACAACCACATCTGCCTTGTCATGTATCAATACGCCACCAAGTTCTGCAGAGCCAGCCAATCTGTCCGCCTGTTCATTTCCCAGCACACCGGCATGCCCTGGAGAAAAGACCCAGGCGATGCTTGTCACCCGTGACCTCCGAAGCGAAGCAAGCCACTCCGCACGAAGCCTGCCTGTCCTCACCCTCGTCAGCATGCTTTCTGAGTCATCAAGTGTCACATGCACTTCCTGTAATGCGGTCAAAAATGTCGAGTTATCATCCCTTGCAAAGTCATAGTAGACACTACACGCAGGGACAACGACACAAGGCTTATAGCCGACATAACACGTGATCATCACTTTTAAAAAAAAGCATGTTCACCTTGGTCAACAGATGGCACGTGTGATGAAGACTCCCTCTGTAGATGGCCAGGGCGATGAAGACTCCTTCAGTAGATGGCCAGGGCGATAAAGATTCCCTCTGTAGATGGCCAGGGCGATAAATATTCGCTCTGTAGATGGCCAGGGTGATGAATATTCCCTCTGTAGATGGCTAGGGCGATGAATATTCCCTCTGTAGATGACCAGGGCGATAAAGACTCCCTCTGTAGATGGCCAGGGTGATGAAGACTCCCTCTGTAGATGGCCAGGGTGATGAAGACTCCCTCTGTAGATGGCCAGCGTGGTGAAGATTCCCTCTGTAGATGGCCAGGGCGATAAATATTCCCTCTGTAGATGGCGCGTGTGATGAAGATTCCCTCTGTAGATGGCCAGAGCGATAAATATTCCCTCTGTAGATGGCGCGTGTGATGAAGATTCCCTCTGTAGATGGCCAGGGCGATGAAGACTCCCTCTGTAGATGGCCAGCGTGGTGAAGATTCCCTCTGTAGATGGCCAGGGCGATGAAGACTCCCTCTGTAGATGGCTAGGGTAATGAAGACTCCCTCTGTAGATGGCTAGGGTAATGAAGACCCCCTCTGTAGATGGCCAGGGTAATGAAAACTCCCTCTGTATATGGCCAGGGTAATGAAGACTCCCTCTGTAGATGGCTAGGGTAATGAAGACTCCCTCTGTAGATGGCCAGGGCAATGAAGACTCCCTCTGTAGATGGCCAAGGCGATAAAAATTCCCTCTGTAGATGGCCAGGGCGATGAAGACTCCCTCTGTAGATGGCCAGCGTGGTGAAGATTCCCTCTGTAGATGGCCAGCGTGATGAAGACTCCCTCTGTAGATGGCCAGCGTGGTGAAGACTCCCTCTGTAGATGGCCAGCGCGGTGAAGATTCCCTCTGTAGATGGCCAGCGTGATGAAGACTCCCTCTGTAGATGGCCAGCGTGGTGAAGATTCCCTCTGTAGATGGCTAGGGTAATGAAGACCCCCTCTGTAGATGGCTAGGGTAATGAAGACCCCCTCTGTAGATGGCCAGGGTAATGACAACTCCCTCTGTAGATGGCCAGGGTAATGAAGACTCCCTCTGTAGATGGCTAGGGTAATGAAGACTCCCTCTGTAGATGGCCAGGGCAATGAAGACTCCCTCTGTAGATGGCCAAGGCGATAAAAATTCCCTCTGTAGATGGCCAGGGCGATGAAGACTCCCTCTGTAGATGGCCAGCGTGGTGAAGATTCCCTCTGTAGATGGCCAGCGTGATGAAGACTCCCTCTGTAGATGGCCAGCGTGGTGAAGACTCCCTCTGTAGATGGCCAGCGTGGTGAAGATTCCCTCTGTAGATGTCCAGAGCGATGAAGACTCCCTCTGTAGATGGCCAGCGTGGTGAAGATTCCCTCTGTAGATGGCCAGCGTGATGAAGATTCCCTCTGTAGATGGCCAGCGTGGTGAAGATTCCCTCTGTGGATGGCCAGGGCTATGAAGACTCCCTCTGTAGATGGCCAGCGTGGTGAAGATTCCCTCTGTGGATGGCCAGGGCTATGAAGACTCCCTCTGTAGATGGCCAGCGTGATGAAGATTCCCTCTGTAGATGGCCAGCGTGATGAAGACTCCCTCTGTAGATGGCCAGCGTGATGAAGATTCCCTCTGTAGATGGCCAGCGTGGTGAAGATTCCCTCTGTGGATGGCCAGGGCTATGAAGACTCCCTCTGTAGATGGCCAGCGTGGTGAAGATTCCCTCTGTAGATGGTCAGGGCGATAAATATTCCCTCTGTAGATGGCGCGTGTGATGAAGATTCCCTCTGTAGATGGCCAGAGCGATAAATATTCCCTCTGTAGATGGCGCGTGTGATGAAGATTCCCTCTGTAGATGGCCAGGGCGATGAAGACTCCCTCTGTAGATGGCCAGCGTGGTGAAGATTCCCTCTGTAGATGGCCAGGGCGATGAAGACTCCCTCTGTAGATGGCTAGGGTAATGAAGACTCCCTCTGTAGATGGCTAGGGTAATGAAGACCCCCTCTGTAGATGGCCAGGGTAATGAAAACTCCCTCTGTATATGGCCAGGGTAATGAAGACTCCCTCTGTAGATGGCTAGGGTAATGAAGACTCCCTCTGTAGATGGCCAGGGCAATGAAGACTCCCTCTGTAGATGGCCAAGGCGATAAAAATTCCCTCTGTAGATGGCCAGGGCGATGAAGACTCCCTCTGTAGATGGCCAGCGTGGTGAAGATTCCCTCTGTAGATGGCCAGCGTGATGAAGACTCCCTCTGTAGATGGCCAGCGTGGTGAAGACTCCCTCTGTAGATGGCCAGCGCGGTGAAGATTCCCTCTGTAGATGGCCAGCGTGATGAAGACTCCCTCTGTAGATGGCCAGCGTGGTGAAGATTCCCTCTGTAGATGGCTAGGGTAATGAAGACCCCCTCTGTAGATGGCTAGGGTAATGAAGACCCCCTCTGTAGATGGCCAGGGTAATGAAAACTCCCTCTGTAGATGGCCAGGGTAATGAAGACTCCCTCTGTAGATGGCTAGGGTAATGAAGACTCCCTCTGTAGATGGCCAGGGCAATGAAGACTCCCTCTGTAGATGGCCAAGGCGATAAAAATTCCCTCTGTAGATGGCCAGGGCGATGAAGACTCCCTCTGTAGATGGCCAGCGTGGTGAAGATTCCCTCTGTAGATGGCCAGCGTGATGAAGACTCCCTCTGTAGATGGCCAGCGTGGTGAAGACTCCCTCTGTAGATGGCCAGCGTGGTGAAGATTCCCTCTGTAGATGTCCAGAGCGATGAAGACTCCCTCTGTAGATGGCCAGCGTGGTGAAGATTCCCTCTGTAGATGGCCAGCGTGATGAAGATTCCCTCTGTAGATGGCCAGCGTGGTGAAGATTCCCTCTGTGGATGGCCAGGGCTATGAAGACTCCCTCTGTAGATGGCCAGCGTCGTGAAGATTCCCTCTGTGGATGGCCAGGGCTATGAAGACTCCCTCTGTAGATGGCCAGCGTGATAAGGATTCCCTCTGTAGATGGCCAGCGTGATGAAGACTCCCTCTGTAGATGGCCAGCGTGATGAAGATTCCCTCTGTAGATGGCCAGCGTGGTGAAGATTCCCTCTGTGGATGGCCAGGGCTATGAAGACTCCCTCTGTAGATGGCCAGCGTGGTGAAGATTCCCTCTGTAGATGGCCAGCGTGATGAAGACTCCCTCTGTAGATGGCCAGCGTGGTGAAGATTCCCTCTGTAGATGGCCAGGGCTATGAAGATTCCCTCTGTAGATGGCCAGCGTGGTGAAGATTCCCTCTGTAGATGGCCAGCGTGATGAAGACTCCCTCTGTAGATGACCAGGGCTATGAAGACTCCCTCTGTAGATGGCCAGCGTGGTGAAGATTCCCTCTGTAGATGGCCAGCGTGATGAAGACTCCCTCTGTAGATGGCCAGGGCTATGAAGACTCCCTCTGTAGATGGCCAGCGTGGTGAAGATTCCCTCTGTAGATGGCCAGCGTGATGAAGATTCCCTCTGTGGATGGCCAGCGTCATGAAGACTCCCTCTGTGGATGGCCAGCGTGATGAAGATTCCCTCTGTAGATGGCCAGCGTGATGAAGATTCCCTCTGTAGATGGCCAGGGCTATGAAGACTCCCTCTGTGGATGGCCAGCGTGATGAAGATTCCCTCTGTAGATGGCCAGGGCTATGAAGACTCCCTCTGTAGATGGCCAGCGTGGTGAAGATTCCCTCTGTGGATGGCCAGGGCTATGAAGACTCCCTCTGTATATGGCCAGGGCTATGAAGATTCCCTCTGTAGATGGCCAGGGCGATGAAGACTTCCTCTGCATATGGCCAGGGTGATGAAGACTCCCTCTGTGGTCGGCGTCTATGGCCTGCGGGCGGTGAACGCACTTTCATAATCCCAATACACTGGGTTCGAAGTCAGCCACTAGTGATTTGGAAGCAGATCACGTTGTGGTTATTCTTAACAATGGCGTGAGCATCGGATGTTTAGAATGCAATGGCAAACTGCTGGGCTTAGAAACTCACAAACAGCCAATAAATTGCTGGGATTGATTATGACATCATGTAGAGGACACGCAAATATTTGTTAACGTCAAATCAATACTGCAATGTGGATCTGAAACACTGAGAACGACAAATGAATTACTCATAAATTACAAACATTCATTAAATGGTGCCTGCGCAGAACAGAAATAATTATAATGATATGACACAATCACTCATGCGCGGTTGGGCGGGAGGAGGGGGGGGGAGGTGGAAGGGATGTGAACAAATTCCAGCTACGTCAGGATTGAGGCAGACACGCTGCTGGCGCTGGATATACACACAGTGGTGGTGTGGTTGGGGTGGGGGGGGGGGGGGGGGGTTAATGGTATAACTGGAAAGTTCTGTCTTGAAACTCGCAGAAAACAAAATCCAGGGAGACCTAGAAACACACGGAGGATATAATTTGATTAGTCATGATTGATTAGTCCAGATTAGTCATGTGGGGAGGGGGGGGGGGGGCAACGCAGATGGGAGCTTGGCGTTAATTGGCTCGGGGCGCATTCTCCTTTGGGGGATAAAGAGCAGAACACGAAGAAGGACAGGAAGAAGAAGAAGAAGAAGAAGAAGAAGAAGAAGAAGAAGAAGAAGAAGAAGAAGAAGAAGAAGAAGAAGAAGAAGAAGAAGAAGAAGAAGAAGAAGAAGATGATGATATCGGCGATCTATTGGACATACAGAGCGGTCAAACTTACAATACAGAAAACACTAAATACCCAGGACAATTGGCTCCCAAAGACAAAGAATGGAATCTGACTTGTTCGGAATTGGGAAAGGCGTAGTGCCCTAGAAAGGATAGGCCTAATCATGGAAGATGTGTTCCTTGGCAAACATGGCAAGGGTAGCTCTAGAGAACTATCGACTCAACATCAGGAAGTCTATGTAGGCGCTGGCACATACAAGCTGACAACCGGGCTGTATTCAGATAGCATTCAGTCGTATACATTTGCACCCTTTGTCCCATCTGGACAAACTTTGGCTCAGTTTTAGTTTAAGCGCCTCACTGTTTGCATCCAGTGTTTCAAGTGTGTGTGTGTGTGTGTGTGTGTGTGTGTGTGTGTGTGTGTGTGTGTGTGTGCGTGTGCGTGTGTGTGTGAATGCTTACGTGTATGTGGTTTTCCTCAACTTATCATGTTAAAGTTATATCTTGATAAGCATTGATTCGAGACATCATTAAGAATGATTATGAGCTGAATTATCCTGATTACAGAGTTAAGATTTTTTTTTTCATGCTATGACATTTTATAAGTAACTTCCCTTCTCCCATAACTTAGGAGGTCTCTGGGACACCTCAACCGTTCAGTTCAGTCTGAAGTGAACTGTGGTGGGTTTTGGGCAGTTTCAAACATGGCGCAGTCCAACCTATTTCCATATGGCTGTTTTCCTTTATGGCTAAAAAATGCATTTATTTTATGATAATGTTTATATACTCTTCTTCTTCGTTCATCCGTTTTGTTTTTTTCGGATGTGATTGCGTTGTGCCTGTTTACAGCAGAGCTGCGTTCTTGCGCCGTTAGGCCGACACATCCGACTTCTGCGGGCATTTGTTGACCGGGTTAACCTTCCCGGGGGTTTATATACTCTATAGTAGTGAAGGTAGTCCCAAGGCCGATACTACAGTATGTGTTTGCAGTGTTCGGTTTTCACATATGTTGGATCATGGTATATTGAGATTGAGTAGCCAATTCCTGCCCTCTTCGCCTTTTCTCCATAAAAACCCCCAGAAAATTCAGAAACATTATTCAGAACAAATTTTACGAGGTCTGGTCGCAAAATAAGCCTGCCACTTCTGGGGATTGAATCCAAACCACTGTCTTAGTAAGATAGCGCTCCATTAGCATATGGCAAACTTCAAGGGGAAAGAGCAAGAGGAAGACAAAGAGATAAACACTTGGATGTCTTTGTAATATGGCATAATCTTGACATGAACAAAGACCTGATCCGACACTGGTATTGGTGCGAAGAGACGAACCATGACCGACCACGATTAGCTGAATGGCACTGGATGACCATGAACTTCTGGTAAAATTTTGCCGCTTCTAGCATAAACATTGCTACATTGGAAAATCTGCTTTTAATTAGTGAAAAGATGTTTGGCCAATGTAGATGTTCATTGTGAATGTCAATTGCTATACCTTCTTTTTAGTGAATATCATTTCTTTAATCTTGTTGACGATCATTTCTAGACTGTATCCGTGGCTTTAATATTTACTATATCCAGTACCTGTCACAGCTGTTATGGATCCCATGTCATCTGCATTTTTGAGAGTGTTGGTTTCTCATCCTCCGATGCTGAACCCTGGCATATTTTCAGTTTCTATGAACACTGTTTCTGTGTATAAGATAAATAGGCATGAAGGCAGTACACATTTCTACCTTCAGCTTCTATTAAAACGTTTTTCTGTGTACTAGAAAAATAAGCATGTAGACTGCACACATCCAGACGAGTATAATATAGGTAGAACACTGCGGTGTGGCGTTTGTGATCGTGTCTGTGGACAGCCGTCTGTCACCAGTGCCCTCAATCATTTCTGAAACTGTCGTGTCTGTGGACAGCCGTCTGTCACCAGTGCCCTCAATCATTTCTGAAACTGTCGTGTCTGTGGACAGCCGTCTGTCACCAGTGCCCTCAATCATTTCTGAAACTGTCGTGTCTGTGGACAGCCGTCTGTCACCAGTGCCCTCAATCATTTCTGAAACTGTCGTGTCTGTGGACAGCCGTCTGTCACCAGTGCCCTCAATCATTTCTGAAACTGTCGTGTCTGTGGACAGCCGTCTGTCACCAGTGCCCTCAATCATTTCTGATACTGTCGTGTCTGTGGACAGCCGTCTGTCACCAGTGCCCTCAATCATTTCTGATACTGTCGTGTCTGTGGACAGCCGTCTGTCACCAGTGCCCTCAATCATTTCTGAAACTGTCGTGTCTGTGGACAGCCGTCTGTCACCAGTGCCCTCAATCATTTCTGATACTGTCGTGTCTGTGGACAGCCGTCTGTCACCAGTGCCCTCGATCATTTCTGATACTGTCGTGTCTGTGGACAGCCGTCTGTCACCAGTGCCCTCGATCATTTCTGATACTGTCGTGTCTGTGGACAGCCGTCTGTCACCAGTGCCCTCGATCATTTCTGATACTGTCGTGTCTGTGGACAGCCGTCTGTCACCAGTGCCCTCGATCATTTCTGATACTGTCGTGTCTGTGGACAGCCGTCTGTCACCAGTGCCCTCAATCATTTCTGATACTGTCGTGTCTGTGGACAGCCGTCTGTCACCAGTGCCCTCAATCTTTTCTGATACTGTCGTGTCTGTGGACAGCCGTCTGTCACCAGTGCCCTCAATCATTTCTGATACTGTCGTGTCCGTGGACAGCCGTCTGTCACCAGTGCCCTCAATCATTTCTGATACTGTCGTGTCTGTGGACAGCCGTCTGTCACCAGTGCCCTCAATCATTTCTGATACTGTCGTGTCTGTGGACAGCCGTCTGTCACGAGTGCCCTCAATAATTTCTGATACTGTCGTGTCTGTGGACAGCCGTCTGTCACGAGTGCCCTCAATAATTTCTGATACTGTCGTGTCTGTGGACAGCCGTCTGTCACGAGTGCCCTCAATAATTTCTGATACTGTCGTGTCTGTGGACAGCCGTCTGTCACCAGTGCCCTCAATCATTTCTGATACTGTCGTGTCTGTGGACAGCCGTCTGTCACCAGTGCCCTCAATCATTTCTGATACTGTCGTGTCTGTGGACAGCCGTCTGTCACCAGTGCCCTCAATCATTTCTGATACTGTCGTGTCTGTGGACAGCCGTCTGTCACCAGTGCCCTCAATAATTTCTGATACTGTCGTGTCTGTGGACAGCCGTCTGTCACCAGTGTCCTCAATCATTTCTGATACTGTCGTGTCTGTGGACAGCCATCTGTCACCAGTGCCCTCAATCATTTCTGATACTGTCGTGTCTGTGGACAGCCGTCTGTCACCAGTGCCCTCAATCATTTCTGATACTGTCGTGTCTGTGGACAGCCGTCTGTCACGAGTGCCCTCAATAATTTCTGATACTGTCGTGTCTGTGGACAGCCGTCTGTCACGAGTGCCCTCAATAATTTCTGATACTGTCGTGTCTGTGGACAGCCGTCTGTCACCAGTGCCCTCAATCATTTCTGATACTGTCGTGTCTGTGGACAGCCGTCTGTCACCAGTGCCCTCAATCATTTCTGATACTGTCGTGTCTGTGGACAGCCGTCTGTCACCAGTGCCCTCAATCATTTCTGATACTGTCGTGTCTGTGGACAGCCGTCTGTCACCAGTGCCCTCAATCATTTCTGATACTGTCGTGTCTGTGGACAGCCGTCTGTCACCAGTGCCCTCAATCATTTCTGATACTGTCGTGTCTGTGGACAGCCGTCTGTCACCAGTGCCCTCAATCATTTCTGATACTGTCGTGTCTGTGGACAGCCGTCTGTCACCAGTGCCCTCAATCATTTCTGATACTGTCGTGTCTGTGGACAGCCGTCTGTCACCAGTGCCCTCAATCATTTCTGATACTGTCGTGTCTGTGGACAGCCGTCTGTCACCAGTGCCCTCAATCATTTCTGATACTGTCGTGTCTGTGGACAGCCGTCTGTCACCAGTGCCCTCAATCATTTCTGATACTGTCGTGTCTGGGGACAGCCGTCTGTCACCAGTGCCCTCAATCATTTCTGATACTGCTGTTCTATGCCATGATGTTAAACTGTCCAGCATCTTCTGTCTTGGTCTCCCCTTGCCTCTGCTCCCCTCTAACTTTCCCGATGTAACGATATGCTTCAATACTCCAGCTTCCTCTTTCTCATGACTCTTTGTGAGTGACCTTCGTTGAAGATATTTGTATTGCTCTTTCTATCCGTTCACTGTGTTCTCATCATTCTTCTATAAAACCACATACATTCTCACTTGTCTGATATTGTCCATGATCCACTTCTATAAAACCACATCTCAACAGCTGTCATATACATTCTCACTTGTCTGATATTGTCCATGATCCACTTCTATAAAACCACATCTCAACAGCTGTCACATACATTCTCACTTGTCTGATATTGTCCATGATCCACCTCCATACGTCAAGATTGGCTTAGAATTAGCTCTTAAAAACTCTTTTCCTCATCTCGATTGATTAATTACATTGCAGATAATACTCTTCATCTTGTAAAATGCTGCGTTTGCTTGAACTAGTCAAATTTATCTTCCTTAATACAATTCCATGTGCTGGTTTTAAAGTACCCAAATACTGAAATACATTGACTTGTTTCAGATTGGTTCCATTCACTTTGATGGTATATATGGGTATTCATGTTTTCTTTGCAATGAAGCATTACTACTGATTTTCTATTGTACTGACCAAGTTCTTTGCTTTGACTTTCTGTTGCAATTATATCTATCATTTCTTGTAACTGTGTTTGATTTTCAGCCACCAAAATAAAATCATCAGTACAACGCAGGTTGTTTACATTTTCCTACCTACTGATATTACTACCAAAAATAAATACATGAAATAAGCCGATATAAATATACGGGAAAATAAAAGATAGTTAACAACAGCACAATATGAAATGTACATGGACGATTATATTTTTTAGGGATCGGGGTGAATGGAGGGGGGGGGGGTGTCTCTGTCCCACGTATGAACCTTTCGGTCCAGTGTGGTCAACAGACGCATTTTTGCCAGTGCTAGTGGTCAGGGGTCCGGTTGTTGTATTTTGTATAGAACGGGCGATTACGTTAAGAAAATATGGACGGACATCTTGACAAACGCGTCTCAGGTGAACAGCTCTCGTGAAAAAGTGTGGTGCGAAAATGGAAATCGTCGAGAGATTAATGAAATGTTGCCTCAACCCACCATGTGCGTTTATTGTGGCATGGGGTGGCATTCATGATTTGGGGACGTAAATTACAAGTCCCTCTGAAGTCGGAGTGGGTTCGCCTGATGGCGAGGGACACTGTTAATAGAGAAAGCTAATTCACATGCAAAATTCAGTCAAGGCGAACGAGCGCAAAAAAAACAACAAAAAACAGAGCGCTACTGAAACAATCGAATTACAACGACGCACTACAACTGCTGCTTCGGTGCCTTAAGACTTAAGGAAGTCGTCGCAAATATACAGTGTACAAGAATATGTTCACTTCCGTTAGCTTCAAATTTCTTCCCTTTATTCCAAATTGTCATATTTGCCAACGAAGAGACTAACAAATTAGCAAAGAAGGTAGAAGATTAACTAGCCTGATAGAGACATAATCTATAATGAGACCAAAAGGTTGGTTGCAGCACGTATAATAATTGAGGATCATGGAGCGCTCAGACCACCAGAAAGATGATCCTTATCACCAGCTCCATCGAACTAAAGTAGCAATATTCAGACTCCGCGCAGGATAGGCTGAAATACTACTTGTTCAATAAGCTACGATAATGATACTTTGAAATGGGAAAAGCTGGTGGTTAAATAATTTATTTGCAGAACAAATTATTTTGGCTGTTGCTTTTTTGTTGTTGGTAATATATCCTGTTTGAGATCTGAAGGTGTACGAAGAAGAGAAGACATTCTGGTATTGTCTGGAGTAATTACATCTGCATACCTAACTGAATTCGCGCGTTTCCATTATTCTTGCAGGAAGTTTGCACTTTGCAACCACCCGTGCCTAGGGTTGCCACTTTTCTTTGACAAAAAACATCTAGAAACGGATGTAAAGAAATCTAGATTGTATAGTGAAACATCTAGACAAACATCCAGATGGAAAAAGTAAGAAATTACATTGATATAGATGTGACTTACCCTATAGAATCATGTCCTCATCTTCACTGATGTCAGTCTCACAAGATCCACTGGATAAACTTAGCTTGGATGATGAAGTTGAAGCTTCAGATTCAAAATGACTCTGGTATACTTTAGCTGTTCCAGTTTCTCTTAATACACAACCAGGGAGCTGATAAGTCGAACAGCATTTTTCTACTCTCATCAGGCCAAATGTTATTGTCAAGATAGCATTTAAGAGGTCAAGTTTCATCCAATTTCTTAGTTTGGATTTTATATAATTCATAGCACTGGAAACTCTTTCTACATCAGCATTTGAATAGGGTAGTATCATGGCAGACATCGCACATTCAAGGAGCTTACAGAATGGCCTGTTCCCTGGGGCATCTGTAAATTGTCTTACTTCACTCCAAAAAAGCTTCAGTTTCTGTTTTGTTTGTCCGGTCAACCACATTTATTTTGGTTAACTGATATTCTGCCTCCGCCACACTATTATCACCAGCCCCTACAAATTTCATAACTTGACAATACTTAGGTATGAGGGTAGGTTAATAAGTAAGTTACAAATGGCTGTAGAAAAATAATTAAATATGATAACAACTTGAAACCAGTTCATTTTTATACATACATTGTCCCTTTATTTCTCAACATAATTTCCACCAACATTGATGCACTTATGCCCATCGTTTTATCAGTCCTCCCAAACCAGCTGCATAGAACAGCGTGCTTTGTTTTCTAAACCACGTCTTCACTTCACATTCAACTTCGGTGTCATTCGCGAAATGTCTCCCACCAAGGTGGTTTGTCAGTGTTTATGCTGACAAATGTTTGTCCCGTTAAGCGGTGCATAGCTGGGTAGAAAAAGTTGCGAGAGCGAGTCAATAAGTAAGTCACACAGTTCTGTGGGATGGCCAGTAAATGAAAAACAATGATTCATTAATCTGTGTAGTTCTAAAAACAGATGTCAGCGGTGCAATATCCTTGACTGGCATTGTATTATTATGTGTGTTTAGTCTCTGCATGATTTTTCAAGTCTTGTATTTTCGATTTCATTTGGCACTTGCAGTACTTACAACGAGCTTTAGTCGCATCGCCATGAATTGACATCACCCAATCTTTAATTATGTCATCCTGCAGTCACTCTTTCCGAAATTTTTGTTCATATTGCTTTACTTTTGGCATGTTGAAAGATTTGTTCAAAGTGGAAGACACATGTGAAGGTGGGCATTTATTTATAAAAAAAAACAAATCGCATGAAAAAGAATCACAAAGTCGGCGTCACAGCAATAATTCGCAACACAGTGAGTTTACAGTTCAAATAATGTCACTATGATTTACGCGCGCTTTTAATCATTACCGGGGTCCTGCCAGATTGTTGAACGTTGACCCAAGTCAGTTCAAAGTTTAAGTAATGGCAGTTACCATAATTCACGCGTGCCTAGACCAAACAAAAAATGGGTAATAAATATTTCATACAGTAATAATTAAAATACACCAAAAGAAAAGTAAAATCTATAAAATATCTAACTCCAAATAAAAAACATCTAGAATTACATCTGACATGTAGACGGCAAAAACGAGATCTAGATGCATGCAAAAACATTTAGATCTAGATGTTAAAAATCTAGAATAGCAACCCTGCCCGTGCCTCGATTCCGCGCGAGCAAGGTCAGGGTTGCACACGAAACTGTGTTGTCGTCATGCACCGTGGCGCCACGCGCTAAGCTGGCAGTAGCATGTCTTAGTGTTAAACTCAACGATCGATAGTTTAAACAGCACTGCTAATGCTTCTCGTCAAAACAAGACAGACCATGTCGTTGACAGACACACATACAGTCTATACGTGTGAAGATAAAGAAGTTGACAAATCATGTGTACCCTAACCGCGAGAAAATCTGAAGCATTAGGTGTTGATGTTAGTTAGTTAGTCGACAGATTATCCTCATTGCACACCGAACCATTCAGTCCATAAGTGCTCGGATCCCCTCCTCAGCAAATCCCGTAGCGTGTAGCGGCTAACGACGCCAGTTCTGTGTTGGTTTATGAATCTTCTTTCTCTTCCTGCCTAGCGTTCTTGTTTGGCTACACCTCTTTTAATTTGCTGTTCTCGCAATCTGACCATGGTTGTAGATTCACAGTCATCACTTGGTTCACGCAAAAGTCTTACTTCTCGTATAGCATTCAGAATGTCAGCCTGGTCCATGACACGCCCGCCCTCCACAGTAGCCTGACCTGCGAGCTTGTCAGCCCGCTCATTTCCTTGTACTCCTGCATGCCCTGGCACGAAGATGAAGCTAAAATTGCCAGCCGAGACCGCTTCAGAGACAGCAACCACTCTCTTTGGATCCACCCCGTCTCTATACTCTTGAGCTTGCTCATTGAGTCGCTAAGGAAATATGTCCTATTGAATGTCTGTGTCTCGAGCCATGCTATTGCTTTACTTACTGCCATGACTCGCATAGTCAGGCTACTTGTGATCTCAACAAGAGCACCTGAGTCCTCCTTCACAATTCTCCCTCCGGCCTGAGCGGTAAAGGCCCATTAGCTTCTCACGCATCGGGCGACCGACCCATCTGTGTAAAAGACAGCATCACCGTCTACCGAATTCTCGAAAATCAAGGCTTGTACTTCCGCCTCCACAGCAGCCGGATTTTCTTGTTTGCATTTTCTGTCTAGTTGGATGCAAACTGAAAAGGACGTACAGAAATCTGTTAGCACTTGTACCCACTCCTCGCCAGGTTCTAAGTCCTCAATTTAACACTTCTGTTGAAGAATGTCTTCGGCTTGACCCATCCACGACCTTCCTCTTTTTAACCTGCTGCCCTTCACCTTCCTAATTTCACTATGCAGTGGATGTTGTGTGTTTGCGTTAACTCTGAGGTAGGCGCGTGCTCTGCAAATTTGTATTCTGTCTTCAATGGTTGGAAAATCAAGAAGATAGCGCATCGCCCTGCATGCTGTATCTCTTGTACATCCAAGAATAATGCGCATAGCTTCGTTCTGTATCCTTTCCATCCTTTCTATCTGCTTACGCTGAGTGTCAGGATCGCCATCGCATACTCCAAAACAGACATGACCAACCCCTCGTATAGAAGACATAGATGGCGTTGCTCACAGTTTGCTGCCGCCATCACCCGCATCGCAGCCAAGCCCCGCTTGGCCTTTGTTATCACCTGGTCTATGTGGTGATTATATGCCAGGCTTCGATCAAAACGTATCCACAGGCAGTTCATTGCCTGCGTTCTTTCCACCGTCTCTGAACACAGATTAACAGTTGGTGTTGGAGTGTTGACAATATGATTATTCAACGAGAACCATGTCACTGTTGCCTTTGTAGGGTTGACCATTGCGCCAGCGTCAACACACCAAGTACTTATGCAATTGAGTCAGGTTTGTAGTTCCACAGCAACCAGATCTCTATCCTTGCCCTGACGATACACTAAAACATCGTCGGCATTTGACAGTGTCCTCCCCGGTCCAATGATCTGCTCACTGGTGATCCTCACAGTATAGGCGTTGAACAGCACCGGAGATAATTATGATCCCTGTGGTAGGCCAGGATATATTGTTGTTGGTTCCGAAGTCCAACTGCCACATCTAAAAACTACTTTCCGTTGTAATAGGGCTGCAGCGATCCAACTAAGGAGGAATGGACTTACTTTGAGTTCAAGAAGCTGAAGCATTAAAAAATCAAATGGTATTCTGTTGTACGTGTCCTCAAGATCAATCGCTGCAGCAAAGGTTTCAATGCCTGAGTGGAAACCTTCATAGACATCATGGGCAAAAACTGCTGCATTGTTCCAGGTTTCTTTTTTTGGACAGTACACTCCCAGTCCACCGTCCTTCACTTTGGAATCTACTTAACATCTATGGTTTTCCTACCAAATATACCAACGTCATAAAATCTTTCTACAAAGAGACACGTTGCTGCGTAAGAACAGAAACAGGCAACTCTGACTGGTTCTCAGTCGAAACAGGAGTGAAACAGGGTTGTGTCTTATCACCGATGCTTTTTGGAATAGCTATCGATTGGGTCATGCGCAAATGCACAAGCAACACAAATATGGGTATTCATTGGGTTGACAAAATTCTAGAAGACCTGGACTTTGCCGACGACATAGTGCTTTTGAGTTCAACACATCCGGATGCTCAAGAGAAAATAAACCACCTCCAAAATGTTTCAGGGCAAATTGGTCTCCAAATTAACACCACAAAAACAAAGACTATTGATCTTACCAACAGTTCAGATGAGACCAAATTGAACAGCTACGTTCTTGAAAAAGTCAACAGCTTCACATACCTAGGAAGCAAAATGACATCCACAGGGGACTCAACACCAGAAATATCAACTAGAATCGCACTGGCATCTAGTGCCTTCAACAAACTGTCAAACATCTGGAAGTCAAAGACACTCAGCAAACACACAAAACTTAAAATCTTCAACTCTTGTGTGATTCCAGTGTTAACGTATGGATGTGAAAGTTGGAAATCAACGGTAGCTTTAGATAAAAAATTAGACAATTTTGAGAACAAATGTCTTAGAAGACTTCTAAACATCCACTGGACAGACTTCAGAACCAATTCGCAAATAAGACAAGAGACTAAGCAAGATACAGTATCCAATTTCATAAGAAGACGCCGTTGGAACTACATCGGCCATGTACTCAGAATGGACAAGACAAGACTCCCCTACCAAGCCCTCATATGGTCACCGGTAGGGAAAAGAAAACGGGGAAGACCAAGAGAGACCCTGCGTAGAACCATCATTAGAGAAGGCTCATTCAATGGCCAAGTAAATATCCAAGATCTACAACAGATAGCAGCGAACCGCCAGGCATGGAGAGACAGGACTTCTGCCCTATGCGCCGCCTTAGGCACAAGAGGAAAGACTAACTAACTAACACTCCCAGGGTAGATGGGAAAACACATTGCTTCTCTAGCTGGCTTGATATTTTCTGGCAATTAACTTCTTCAGCCCTATTGTATTCTGCATGGTTATTACTCGATATCCCTGAATTTTTGCGTGGTCTTTGTCAGGCTTCGGCAAGGGAATCAGATAGCTGTGTAACCACTCCTCCTTGATGCTAGCACTCCCTATACTGTTGTTGTACATGTCTGCTAGTTTCTTTAGCGTGTTGTCGGTACACCTATTCATGTCGTCGTATCTTACTCCATCTGGCCCTGGAGCGCTGTTGTTTGATCGTCGAAGCACAGCCTTGATTTCTTTCACTATCACTGTATCTTCATCCGAAATATTCTGGGCCTTGCACCTGTCTGAGGTGGCCTCCTTGGCAAGATTTTTGCCTCTCATGTCTGTCTGGCTGCTCTGCTCTCAATAGCGTTCTAAGAGGGCTTTGCCCTTGTCCTAGTCAGTCCTCTGCCAGATGAGGTCAGCACCTTGGAAGTCAGAAATGCTCTTATTCTTGACTACCCCACCCATGCTTTTATGTAGTCGCCAGAACAATTTCAGTGACTTGTCTGTGCTTACTCTTTGACATACCTCTGCCCATTTTTCACTTTTAACAACCTTAATCAGTTTTTTTTTTTTAAATTGCTTACGTTTGTGTGCATCTCTCTTTCTAAGTCCATGCAAGGACTAGGATGGGCAACTCTGTTCTTCTTGGCGATTTGCCATTTCCTTACAGCACTACGCTTATCCACCCAGGCCTTCTCCACCTCAAAATTCCACCACGGTGGCTGCTCCCAGCTTTTTCTCCAGCCCTGAAGCTTTCTGCGCTTGTCGCGCCTTATTTTACTCACCACATCTTGCCCTGTACTGCCTGGTTCTGCCTTTCTCCACAAATATGCTGCAATGGTGGTGGTCGTTGCCGTAGTACTCTATGGATCTGCACACTGTAGTGAGTGAAGGAGAAACCAGCGCCAGATCAATAGCACTGTCCTCATCACCTGCCCGGTTTGTTGTCTGGTGACACAGCCAGTGTTGGTACAGAACAGGTCAATGGTTTCAAGTGCAGTCTCAAGCTTCTCTCCCTGTGTGTTGGAGGAAATTTTTCCCCATGATCTGCCTTTCGCGTTGACATCGCCACAGAAAATAACATTTCTTCCGTGACCTAATATGTCACTTAAGCACTGCCACTTCTGGGAATCCACACTCGCGTTACGGGCATAAATATTAACCAACACAATTGAACTTTTACCGCCTGCATTTGTATGTCGTCATTGTCCCAGCTGGACATGTCTAACTCTGACGCCACCAAGCTGTCGAGAATGAGAATCGCCATTCCCAGATGTCGCCTGTTGTAGAAGCATTTGAAGCCGGCAATTTGGAGTAACTGATCACCCAGTCTCGTCTCCTGGAGCGCTACGATGTCGTTCCTGTATACCGGATTTTCTAGAATAGGGCCCCGTTGTTTTACGCTGGCACAGTTCCAATAAAGAATACGGATATTTCTTAGGCCTAGACCAGTGGTTCTCTACCGGTGGGGAATTCCCCCCCCCCCCCAGGGGTGGGGGATTTTAGGGTTTCCATTCCAGGGAGGGGGGAATGAAGATTATTTCAAGATCGTGTTAATACAAGAACCGATTACTTGATATTGTTTTTCCATTCATACTTTACAGTTCTGTACGTCTCACCCTTCTAAAATTCATTTTATAAAGTAAGTAGACCCACAAATCACGTTTTATGTGGACGTCTAGACTTGTTTTAGTATATGCTATTAAATTTACCTTCCATAATTACGTATACTGTGTGGGGATGGGGGATTTTTAAGTAGGAAATACGAAAGGGGTGACGTTCTGAAAATATGGTGAAGGGGGCCACGGGCCAACAAAAGGTTGAGAACCACTGGCATAGACGGTCACACTAGAATCTAAAATGTCTTTTGCTTCCTCGTATTCCGTGCCGTTTGCGGCCAGCCCGCCTTCCACGTCACGGAGCACAAACGTTGTTTCTCCATTTTGAAAACACCGAACACCACAGAATCACACACGCTGCAAAAATTCACTCAAGTATTGCTTCGCTCGATGTACGAACTCCGTAGCATCGGCGCAGATCTTGAGAAGAAACTCCTAGTTTTACACCCTGGCACACATTAGGTGTTGATGACATGATTGATGTGGCAGAAGAGATGTGATTTTTCTTTTAATGCAAATATTGATAATATTTAGACAGAAGAAACACTAACAGCTGGAATACTGATAGCTGAAGATTACCCATGAAAACCTTGAGGTAATTAATAGGGTATGTTTTAGGCACACCAAAAAAAAAAAAAAAATGTTTCATTGCCCCGGGTTTTTATCCCATAAGGCTCAGTCTCTTTCCACAGCGAACTGCCGAAAACAATGCACAAAGCACGAACTCCGTACACGAGCGACGTTCCGAAGAGTCTCCGAAAATAAAAAAGAATGCATTCGTAAACTGAAGGACGCGGCCCGAAATCGAACCCACAACCTTCGGAGGCCGGATCAGACGGCTTCACTACTTCGCCACGGAGACTCCCTGTTTAGGCATACCAACACACGGGGAATAATATCGGTATGTATTTAATCAACCGTATGTGGGACATATTTTGGAAGGTAAGCAAAGTAACACAAAGATCAGTGAATATCGAAAGCTAAAACAGCTGCCAATACATGACCAGGCACCTGTGAATGATCTATCGATCTATCTATCTATCTATCTATCTATCTATCTATCTATCTATCTATCTATCTATCTATCTATCTATCTATCTATCTATCTATCTATCTATCTGTCTAGTCTAGTCTGTCTAGTCTATCTAGTCTGTCTAGTCTAGTCTGTCTGTCTGTCTATCTGTCTGTCTGTCTGTCTGTCTGTCTGTCTGTCTCTCTGTCTGTCTGTCTGTCTGTCTGTCAATGTATGTCTGTTGTCTTGCCGCCTGCCGCT